>JAYDYQ010002686.1:6931590-7555227 GCA_034814905.1 Penstemon davidsonii
TTTTGATTAGATTTAATTAAGACGCTGTTTTAATTAAATAAAGTAATCAGAAAAACAAAAAAAAATTGACCTAACGCGGCTAGGGGGCCACCGTGAGCTGCTGCCCGCAACGGCGCGTCAGCAGCGCACCGGATGCACGAGCAGCATACGGCAGCAACCTACGGGCTGTCTGCCATCAACACCTTTTCTTCCCCCTTTTTGTCATCAACACCAATACTTAGTTACATCTCTTTCTTCCCCATTTTTCCTTTTATAATATTTGCAAACTTAGTATGCTGAAGACAAGTAGGTGAGTATTTAGCTGTTTAAGGTAGTCTTCGTTGTTGTTTATCACTCCAGCTAGAATAACTATTCCCCCTAACTTCAAGAATTAATACCACTTGTGGTCTGATTCCACTTGTAGTCTGATACTACTTGTATGAGTGTATATCAGATTAGTCAGCTGATATCACTTGTTGTAGTACATTCTTGAATAACACATGGCTGTTGAGTTCCAGTCGGCTGATGAGAAACAGTCTTCTGATAAACTTAATTTGACTTATTGAGAACTTCATCTCTGATCAGGAGTACCGCTAGTCGTACACGTTCCCCCTGAATTCAAGAATATGTGGTCAAGTAGTCTTATGAGAGTTACTCTTGAAAGACACTCAGCCGTTGAATTCCAGTAAGCTGTTAAGATTAGTCTTCTGATGAGTTCCCCCTCAGCTTATGAATCCAAATTCAACAAACCCGATTTCAACTCTTGAGAGCTGAAATACTATTGTCACATGGTTTACTGATACCACTTGTTGCGAGCAGTTGATGGTCTCCAATACCAATTGTTATTCTGTGATAAGCTTCGACTTCAAACAATCTTGCTTTCCTTGAAATCTCCAAATATAGATGATAATGTTGTGAAAACGTCATTATTACCGGCACTTTCAAGCTCAAAAGTATTGATTGTCCTCAAGCTTTCGTGTGTTCTTGGGCATTTTTCCTTCATTTTTGTTTCTTTGTGTCGTTTGTTCATTGTTTCGTGTTTTCGTTGTTGTGTCGTTGATTTTCGTGTTTTTTGTGGCTTTCATAGGAGCTTATGAATAAGAGCTTTAAGGAAAGAAAAATCCAAAGCAAATAGTGCAAAGTCGTAGATAGCTGCTCACTCCCACAAGTATAACTCTTTGATGGATTATCCAATGAAGCTTAATTTTTAGTATAATGTAGAGGAGGAAGTTAGCTACGCTGTGGATTTTACGGATCTACATTTGAAGGTTGGACGAGGGAGAAACATCTATTTGAAGTTGCCTTGCCAGAATAGCCGAGAGTCAGAGTCGCGACCCCAGAATCCAGAGTCGCGACCCCAGTAGAATAGAAGAAAAAAACTGCAATTCAGAGGCGCGACTTCAGAATCCAGAATCGCGACTCCGGCTAGCAGAAAAATAAAGAAAAACCTGCATGTTTTGAAGGATAAAATTGGAATTTCAGCAAGATAAGTGGAGGGTTTTTCCGGCATTTTGCAAGACTTATTTGGGGTTGATATAAATGCTTAATAAAAACCCTAATTCCATACCCTTTGACACTACACTTTACATTTCACATTAATTTTAGAGATTTGGAGGAGGCAATTGGGGGAATTTGTGAAGATCTTCAATAAACTAAGCATTTTCTATCTCTAATTTCATCTTTTTATCATTAGAATATGGATATGATTATGAGGATGATATTGGATGATTTTGTTAATATCATGAGTAGCTAGATCCCCAATTCCTAGGGTTTTATGAATCCTATGTTTGATCTATGATTGAATGATGAATTAATTGTTGATTAAATGCTTGTATGTGATTGCTTATCTAATTTTGGGCTTATTGTCATCTAATTGCTTGATCATCAATTGGGTGTTATTTATTGGTCTTTCAAGTGATTGACAAAGTAAATTGGAGATTAGCATTGGAAATTAGATTGTGATTTGACCCTAGGATAGAAATATACCTAGCTCATTTCATATCCTAATAGGTTCAAGCTTAATGCATCAACTAGATTAATCCTTTTAGACATAAATTGGGTTAGTTTATCTTGATAGGTTCATATGCTACTCGAAAGATACATGTGGATATATTTGAATCCTAGGATAGTAATCACTAGCATGGGTCATCAATTGATTTAGCTAATTGGTCATAGATTAGACTAGGTGACATAGAACTCTAGGAGCTTTTTATCATATTACCCACCGAGTGTTTGATAATTTGTCTGAGTTACTTCATTTACTTTTCCTTAGTGTTAATTGCTAAAACAACCATCCAAACATATTTGAACCATGAATTTAAGTAGAGTATGATAGGATAGTGCCCAGCAAGCCAATTAACCTTAGCTTGTAATAGGTCTATTCTGTAATAAACAATCTTTGATTTTTATGAATAATACGCACGTTTATTTATAACTGTATAGAATAAACAATGGCCAAATTCATCTCTCGAGAATACATTTAAGCGATTGGATGAAATCCTTAGATCACATTCGACTATGGGACGATTCACTTCGGTATTGAGTGCAATCATGAAACAGTCTCTAAGGTCGTGATCTTAAAACACGTTCCAAGTCATAGATTCCAAACGAGACGGGGTATCGAAGGAATCGCCAAGACTTGTATGAATATGCATGATTCACATGGAGTGAATTTGTAGAGTTTCATGAACAAGACATTTGATGTCAGTGCATATGAGTAGGTGGTTCGATAGGGGATTGAACGCATCGAACGCCCGAACAGAGAAACCCATTGTGGAAGCGCATGACGCATATCGGTGATGGGATGTTTCTCAAGGCTTATAATAGTGTACGATTTAGTCCTTAGACTTGAGGTGCTAGGGCGAATTCGGTGCATGGGTATATGTACTTTGATCTAGGTACAGGTCACGTAGCCTGACCATAATGTGCCTAAGTTGGGTGCATATAGTTGTGTACGCGAGTGGTTAGTACCAATATGGAATCTACCGACTCATCGTAATGGATGAGAGAATTTCCTATACGATTCTTAGATAATGGATCCGAGAAACCCGTGGCCACGGTCGGTGACGGATTTGGAAAGGGGTTTCCAAATTTAGCAGTCACACTGGATTATTTTCCCGAATTAGAAAGTATAGTTATCGAGATAATTAGAGGTGCCGGTCAATTCACACACCCTAGGTCTCAAGCGGGAAATTAAGTCGATAGAATGACCGTATGTACATGGCAGTTATAAGAGGTGAGGTTCACAAATATCAATTCACCTGAAGTTGGGCCTCATGGGCTTGTTGCTAGACATCGACCATGAGGTGTGGGTACTCCTGAATTAATATGGGAGATTAATTCTGGAGTGGTCAATTAAAAGGGTTTAGTTGATCGGAGCAATTAATTGCTCGTAAATTCAATCACAAAGGGTTCGTGGGCCTGCTGCCAATTGATGGTGAACCTAGAGGGTCACACACAATACAGTTAGACAGTGACAGTCATAAAAGGAAATATTTGATTTAAGGGAGTTAAATCAATAAATGAATTAAAGTGTTAATTCAATTGGAAGAATAATTAATTAGATGGTCTAATTTATTAAATATTAATTAAACTATTAATTAATTGAGAGATAATAATTAATTGGATTAATTGGGCTGATTTAATTATTGGTTAATTAAATTAAGTTGCAAGACATGGGCCTTTTAATTAAAAGCCCAGAAGAAGTCATGCAAGATAGGTAGGGGCGATTTTTGATAGGGATAAGAAGAGGAGAGTTTGTTTTCTTGTGTGACAAGGAAGATCTAGAAGATATACAAGTATATCTTGTTTCCTAATAAGATAGGGAAAAGGTCTTAAAGAGATATCTATTAAGAGAAGGATTCTTCTCTTATAAATAGATATCTCCTCACAACTCTTCATAAGGTTTTTCATTCTTGCACAGCATAACCATAGCCTCCCCCCTACCCCTAGCCGCCCCCTTGCACTATGCCGCCCCCTCTCTCTCTGTCTTCCATATCTGGATCCAAGTTCTGAAACTGGATCTGCTTCTTCCTCCATTGACAGCCTTCAATATCTAGTTCGTAGCCTGTGACTTGAAGGTGTTACTATAATCCAACTGGTGTGGATACACTCTGGAGGTGAGACAATTGGATCACTAGTTGTGAATCAGCAATAAAGCCGGAGGTTGCCACCACCTTGCCTGTGGTGAGGTAAAATCGCATATCTCCACCTTTTAATCTATTGATTGATTGTTTGATTCAACCTTTTCGCATATATAAGGTGGAAAACATATCTTGGGACTGATGGGTGCCTCGAAAAAATTTTAAATTCCGCACTCTCGTTGTTTTGACAACCGGAGCATTCCAAAAAGTGGTATCAGAGCCAATTCCATTACTATTATGCGAAAAGGCCTGAACATAATTAAATATATGGATATTTGTTATTGTTATGTTCTGTGTGATGATTCTTGCTTGTTATGATATGATCTATGATTGGGTAAAATCGCATATTGAGATTTGGGGCAAATTTATAGTTTTTGAAACTTCAGGACTTTTTGTGCAAATAGCTATTTTGAGAAATAAGCGCTGGAAATTTATTTTTCTGTTTTCTGGAAATTTTTAAAAAATCTGGACTGTTTTTGCAATTCTGGTCTGTTCATATTTTTGGGTCGTTTTTGCAATTTCCGAAAATTAAAGGACTGTTTTGTAATTTTTGAAAGTTCATGGGTCTGTTTGCGAAACCAAAAATTTTCTGAATTCAAATTTTAATTTCTGGTTCTCTGGCCGATTTGTAAATTGGGGCTGTTTTGTAATTTTCAAATCTTTGGGTTAAAAATGCAATTTTCGTAAGTTGAGGGGTAGAACTGCAATTTTCAAAAGTTGAAAAATCCGAATCTATTTTTATGCGGAAAATTGTTTTGTTTACCCGAAAATTGATTTTGTCATAATTAGTAGTGACTAAAGTAAGAATCATAGGTTGTTATTTTTAAAAGGTGTTTTAAAGTAAGAAAGAAATACGTAAAAAGTTGTTTGCTTGTTTCTTGCTCTACGTGAACTGTTTACGTGGTTTTTCGATCGTGCCGAGCCTTGACCCTAGGGTAGATGTGATTGGTTTAATTAATTGTTTGGTTTTTATTGGGCCTGCGAGCCTTAAGTTTTTGGGCCACTTTGAGCCTTTGTAATAGATAGGGCTTTACTATTTTAAATAGTTTAGGATGGAGGCCCGTTACAAGCAAGGTGGGAGCCCAAGAAGAATTGAAGGCCATGTATGCATGGTTATTTTTGTAATAGCCTAGGTCCGTTAAGAACCCTTTAGATTGACCAATTGGGCCAACATCATGGCTCGATGATGGCCCACATAGGAGGCTCCCGATCGAAAACATATTATGGTAGTATGCATGCTAGGCTTGTATGTTTTAATTTATTTATCGATTTATTTATTTAGCTTGTATGTGATGCGCGCTAGAATCTAGATCGTAAATAAAAGATAAAGCATAACTTATGCGGTGAGATCTCGAGGAGAGTTAGTATGAACTTTCAAACACGAAAACCCCCTCTCGAATTAAAAATTAAGTCATATTGGGTACATTTAAAATGAAGTTTTAAAGATCCAAGCCTTCCATCAATAGGAACTAGCGTAGGTTGTCTACTTATTGATAGAGGTGATCCAGAGTCTGGCACCCGAGTCGAAGAAAGGGACAATACGCAAAATTCCTTGACTCCTGTTTTTAACTAAACACGACAAGGGTGAGGACTGGTCGGGATGTGTATATCGACCAATAACCAGTTACAGGGATTTCACGACCGGGCCCGTTGCTCATCTGCTGGGACGTCAATACCTACTAGGAAATAAGATTTCCCGAGCAATCAAAGGGGTGATTGTTTCGACAAAATAGTGGGAGAACTTTTTCGAAACCAAGACCAAAATTCGTTAATTATAAGTATTAGGCATAGATCAGTCAGCTAAACGTTGTCTTCTTTCCATTTGTAGATATTTTTGAACAATGTCTAAGAATCCATTATCTGTCATCCTCGACACTAATAAACTGAATGGATCAAACTTTGTCGACTGGCTGAGAAACTTGAGGATAGTCCTCGACTCCGAACGTCGGAGCTATGTACTCGACATACCTATGCCTGCTGCACCCGCAGCACGAGCTACTGAGGAACAACGAACCGCCCATGCTAAAAGGGTTGATGATGATCTTCAGGTTCGCTGCCTCATGCTGGCTTCAATGTCGAATGAGCTGCAGAAACAGCATGCAGCTATACCGCTTTATATACTTCTCCACCTCCAACAGATGTTTGGAGAAAGGTCTCGTACCGGAAGGTTCGTAGCCACTGAGGAGTTGTTTAATCTCAAGATGGCTAAGGGAAGCAGTGTCAAGGATCACTGTCTGCGTTTTATCAACCTGGTTGAAAAACTGGGGTGATTAGACGTAGAATTGCACGCTGATCTTAGCACTGACCTCCTTCTGCATACTTTGCCTCGCTCGTTCGACCAGTTCGTGTTGAACTTCAACATGGAAGACAGGAACCTTGCTCTTCACGAACTGACCAATCTGTTGGTTACGGCATAATCTACTCTCAAGAAAGAGAAACACTTGATGATTGCTCACCAATCGAAGGCTGCAAAGCCCAAGAAAGGTAAAAAGAAGAAGAAGGTGTTCTCTTCTAAAGCAGTCACCAAGGTTGTTGAGAAAAAGTGCAAAAGCCCAGAAGACGAATGCTTCCACTGCAAGAAAGTAGGGCACTGGAAAAAGAACTGCTCAGACTACCTGAAAATGGTAGCCAAAGGTATTTTCTTGGTTGAAGTTAATATTTCTATTAACTGTGCATCTTGGGTGTTAGACACCGCAACGGGTTCTCATATCTGCAATGATTTGCAGGTGATGGGAGCAGTAAGAACACTTAAGCCCGGGGATAGGATCCTGCGTTTTGGAAACGGAGCAAGAGTTGCTGCAGATGCTATAGGAGACGTGGAGTTATTGATAGGGAATTTTACTTTACTTTTAAAAGATTGTTTGTACGTACCAACTATTATTAAGAACATTATTTCTATTCCGCTATTAGATAATGATGGTTTTAATTTTTCCATTATGAATGGATCTTTAAGCATAATTAAAAATGGTTTAACTTATGCTAGTGGTACTTTGATGGACGGTCTATATTCCCTTGAACCTACAAACTCCAAAGTCTTGCACATACAATCAAGAAAAAGAAAATATGATAATCACACTCCACAGCTTTGGCACGCTAGACTTGGACATATCTCCAAGAGTAGGATCCAAAAGTTGGTTTCTTCTAAGGCTCTTGAAATACAGAACTTAGATGAACTTCCGACTTGCGAATCTTGTCTCAAAGGAAAGATGACCAAATCACCCTTCACCGGGAATCCCGAGCGAACCAAACAAACATTGGATTTGATCCATACTGACGTTTGTGGACCACTGAGTGTCAGTGCAAGAGGAGGATTCTCCTACTTCGTCACATTCACTGACGACTTCAGTCGTTATGGATACGTGTACTTGATGAAGTACAAATCCGAAACTTTTGAAAAGTTCAAGGAGTTTCGAATGGAAGTAGAGAACCAACTTGGACATAGTATTAAAGCACTTCGATCTGATCGAGGAGGAGAATACTTGAGTCAATAATTCATCGATTATCTAAAAGAGAATGGAATTCTCGCTCAACGAACTCCCCCTAGGACGCCCCAACTCAATGGAGTGTCTGAAAGGAGGAATCGAACTTTGTTGGACATGGTTCGTTCCATGATGAGCTTCGCTGAACTTCCCTTTTCATTTTGGGGCTTGGCCCTATTAACTGCTTCGAAGATACTAAACATAGTACCTTCAAAGTCAGTGCCAACAACGCCGCACCAAGAATGGTATGGTAAAGCACCCGTATATTCGTATCTACGAGTATGGGAATCTCCCGCCTATGTTAAGAACAAGAAAGGAGATAAGCTGGATAGTAGATCTAGTTTGTGCAAATTTGTGGGGTATCCAAAGGAATCCATTGGATACTTGTTCTACGATCCTAAAGAACGTAATACATTCGTGTCTAGGAATGCCCACTTCTTAGAGGATGATTTCCTCACTAACAGAAATGTGACAATCATAGAACTCGATGAAGTTCAAGAATCGGACCCATCCTCACAAACAGTGGGAGCTGATCCTGAATCCACTGAACCTACTAGTACACCTATACTTCGAAGGTCCGATCGAATTCGTAAGGAACCAGAGAGATTTGGTTTCATTCACAAAAACGATAAGTTGGATATTGATCCAAGGACTTATGAAGAAGCTATGTCTGACATAGAATCGGGTGCGTGGCTCGAAGCCATGCAATCCGAAATGGATTCCATGCATTCCAACAAGGTTTGGACCTTGGTCGATCCACCTGATGGAACTATCCCCGTAGGATGCAAATGGATCTTCAAGCGTAAGCTTGGAATGAATGGAGAGGTTATAACCCATAAGGCTCGCCTAGTGGCGAAAGGTTATTCTCAGAGGCCTGGAATAGACTATGAGGAAACCTTTTCTCCAGTAGCAATGTCGAAATCCATTCGGATACTTTTAGCCATAGCCGCGTGGTATGACTACGAAATATGGCAAATGGACGTAAAGACCGCCTTTCTCAATGGAGACATTGACAATGAGATCTTTATGCAACAGCCCGAAGGCTTTGCGTCCAAAGGAAGCGAGCACAAGGTGTGCAAACTTCAAAGGTCAATTTATGGCCTCAAACAGGCATCCCGAACCTGGAACATACGATTTGATGAGACAGTCAAAGCTTTTGGCTTCATCAAAAACGTATTTGAGCCTTGTGTGTACGAGAAGAATAGTGGGAGTTCGGTAAAATTCATAGTTTTATACGTCGACGACATTCTGTTGATCGGGGACGATATCAGAATGTTAGCGCAGACGAAAGCGTGGTTATCCGCGCAGTTCTCCATGAAAGATTTAGGAGAGGCATCTTACGTATTGGGAATACGTATCTATAGGGATAGATCAAAGAAGATGTTGGGACTCTCCCAATCTCAGTACATCAACACTATATTGAAAAGATTCAATATGGAAGAATCCAAGAGATGATTGCTTCCAATGAGACATGGAATCTCTCTTTCCAAGTCAATGTGCCCTACAACTGACGAAGAAAATAAGAGAATGTCTCTCATACCTTATGTCTCTGCCATAGGGAGCATAATGTATGCAATGTTGTGTACTAGACCAGACGTAGCACACGCTCTAAATGTAACGAGCCGCTATCAGTCGAATCCAGGCGAAGAGCACTGGACTGCCGTTAAAGCAATCCTTAAGTACGTGCGAAGGACTAAGGATATGTTTTTGGTCTACGGTGGTAGTGGAGAATTGAGACTTGAAGGATTCACTGATTCAAGTTTCCAGTCTGACGTGGATGATTACAAATCCAATTCTGGATACATATTCCGCCTCAATGGCGCAGCGGTGAGTTGGAAAAGTTCCAAGCAGTCCACCACTGCCGACTCAACCACTGAAGCAGAATATATTGCAGCATCGGATGCGGCAAAAGAGAGTGTTTGGATGAGAAACTTCATCCAAGAGTTGGATGTAGTTCCTAGCATTGCAGAGCCTGTAGTAGTCTTTTGTGACAACAACGGGGTGATAGCTCAAGCGAAGGAGCCGAGATCACACCACCAATCTAAACACGTGATGAGGAAATACCATGTGATCAGGGAGAACATTGGTAGAGGAGACATACACGTGGATCGTGTCAACTCAGAAGACAACATAGCTGACCCACTAACGAAGCCACTTTCGCAAAAAGCGTTCGAGGGACATCTTGTAAAGATGGGTCTTAGAAATGTTTGTGAATGGCTTTAGGGCAAGTGGGAGATTGATAGGATAATGCCCAGCAAGCCAATTAACCTTAGCTTGTAATAGGTCTATTCTGTAATAAACAATCTTTGATTTTTATGAATAATACGCACGTTTATTTATAACTGTATAGAATAAACAATGGCCAAATTCATCTCTCGCGAATACATTTAAGCGATTGGATGAAATTCTTAGATCACATTCGACTATGGGACGATTCACTTCGGTATTGAGTGCAATCATGAAACAGTCTCTAAGGTCGTGATCTTAAAACACGTTCCAAGTCATAGATTCCAAACGAGACGGGGTATCGAAGGAATCGCCAAGACTTATATGAATATGCATGATTCACATGGAGTGAATTTGTAGAGTTTCATGAACAAGACATTTGATGTCAGTGCATATGAGTAGGTGGTTCGATAGGGGATCGAACGCATCGAACGACCCGAATAGAGAAACCTATTGTGGAAGCGCATGACGCATATCGGTGATGGGATGTTTCTCAAGGCTTATAATAGTGTACGATTTAGTCTTTAGACTTGAGGTGCTAGGGCGAATTCGGTGCATGGGTATATGTACTTTGATCTAGGTACAGGTCACGTAGTCTGACCAAAATGTGCCTAAGTTGGGTGCATATAGTTGTGTACGCGAGTGGTTAGTACCAATATGGAATCTACCGACTCATCGTAATGGATGAGAGAATTTCCTACACGATTCTTAGATAATAGATCCGAGAAACCCGTGGCCACGGTCGGTGACGGATTTGGAAAGGGGTTTCCAAATTTAGCAGTCACACTAGATTATTATCCCGAATTAGAAAGTATAGTTATCGAGATAATTAGAGGTGCCGGTCAATTCACACACCCTAGGTCTCGATCGGAAAATTAAGTCGATAGAATGACCGTATGTACATGGCAGTTATAAGATGTGAGGTTCACAAATATTAATTCACCTGAAGTTGGGCCTCATGGGCTTGTTGCTAGACATCGACCATGAGGTGTGGGTACTCCTGAATTAATATGGGAGATTAATTATGGAGTGGTCAATTAAAAGGGTTTAGTTGATCAGAGCAATTAATTGCTCGTAAATTCAATCACGAAGGGTTCGTGTGCCTGCTGCCAATTGATGGTGAACCTAGAGTGTCACACACAATACAGTTGGACAGTGACAGTCATAAAAGGAAATATTTGATTTAAGGGAGTTAAATCAATAAATGAATTAAAGTGTTAATTCAATTGGAAGAATAATTAATTAGATGGTCTAATTAATTAAATATTAATTAAAGTATTAATTAATTGAGAGATAATAATTAATTGGATTAATTGGCTGATTTAATTATTGGTTAATTAAATTAAGTTGCAAGACATGGGCCTTTTAATTAAAAGCCCAGAAGAAGTCTTGCAAGATAGGTAGGGGGCGATTTTTATAGGGATAAGAAGAGGAGAGTTTGTTTTCTTGTGTGACAAGGAAGATCTAGAAGATATACAAATATATCTTGTTTCCTAATAAGATAAGGAAAAGGTCTTAAAGAGATATCTATTAAGAGAAGGATTCTTCTCTTATAAATAAATATCTCCTCACAACTCTTCGTAAGGTTTTTCATTCTTGCACAGCATAACCCTAGCCGCCCCCCTAGCCCTAGCCACCCCCTTGCATTGTGCCGCCCCCTCTCTCTCTGTCTTCCATATCTGGATCCAAGTTCTGAAACTGGATCTGCTTCTTCCTCCATTGACAGCCTTCAATATCTAGTTCGTAGCCTGTGACTTGAAGGTGTTATTACAATCCAACTGGTGTGGATACACTCTGGAGGTGAGACAATTGGATCATTAGTTGTGAATCAGCAATAAAGCCGGAGGTTGCCACCACCTTGCCTGTGGTGAGGTAAAATCACATATCTCCACCTTTTAATCTATTGATTGATTGTTTGATTCAACCTTTTCGCATATATAAGGTGGAAATCATATCTTGGGACTGATGGGTGCCTCGAAAAAGTTTTAAATTCCACACTCTCGTTGTTTTGACAACCGAGGCATTCCCAACAGAGTAGCTTTAGTCCTAGTTGGTAGATAGTTGTTCAAATCTCCGTGTGTTCGACACTCGACTTATCTCTTTATTACTTGGAACGATACGTACTTGCGCGCTTTGCGTGTTAGTTTTTATCGCGAACAAGTTTTTGGCGCCGTTGCCGGGGATTTGTAACGGTTATTTGCCAATTAAGATTTTTGTTTACTTTAGCTTGAATTTATTACTCACTTTGTGATCTTTGTTTCCATTAGGTATATTTCTCTCGGTATATGCGAAGACCCACCCGAAAGTCAATTACACCAATTGATCTCGAGATAGAGAGAACCTTTAGGAGACTACGGAAAGCAAGGAAGAAAAAAGGTAACACAAAAATAATGGGTGGCCAAGGGCAAAATATAGGCAATGTAGGCCAACAAATAGCCATTCCGGCTCCAAACAATAGGAACCGTCCTATCAATTCGTATGGAGCACCACAATTGGATAATATCACACCGTGTATTGTGCCACCTACCATCACGACACCTCACTTCGAACTCAAACCGGTTATGTTCCATATGTTGCAAGCTAATAGCCAATTTGGAGGATTTCCATCTGAGGATCCAATGCACATTTGAAACAATTCGTGGGAGTTAGTAATACATTTCATATAGCGGGGGTGACACCAACGGCCTTGAGGCTTATTCTATTTCCCTATTCATTGAGAGATGGGGCAAAGGCGTGGTTAAACTCTCTACCACCAAATTCAATCTCTACATGGGATGATCTAGTGGACAAATTTTTGAGGAGGTATTTCCCTCCCACTAAAAGCAACAAATTGAGGAATGATATACTTTCCTTTTATCAAATGGATCAGGAATCATGGTGTGAGGCGTGGGGAAGATTCAAGGATCTAGTAAGTAGATGTCCAAACCATGGCCTACCCGAGTGGGCTCAAATGGAATTTTTTTACAATGGATTGTATGGGCCGAGTAGAGCTATACTTAATGCGGCTGCTGGTGGAGCATTTTTATCAAAGACTTATGATGAATCTTCCGAGTTTCTTGAGAGATTGACCTACAATAACCACTCATGGCCATCCGAGAGGGCAATCCCCTCAAGGAAAATTCCCGGAAAAATTGAATTGGATGCTATCACGGCATTGAGTGCACAATTAGCGGCTTTGAGCAACAAGGTGGATAGACTCAATCAAAAACCGGGGGTGGTCCAAAATGTGCATGCCATTCAACCGAGTTGTGTATCTTGTGGTGAAGGACATGTGTATGATATGTGCCCTGAAAATCCCGAATCGGTGAACTATGTTGGGAACAATTATAGGAACAATTAAGGGAACAATCAATACCACAACAATTATACTCCACATTGGAAAAAACATCTGAATTTCTCTTAAAGCAACCGGGAAATAGTCAACAACTGAATCAAAGCGCCACTCAAGCTCCCGTACCCTTCAAATTCCAAGAGAACCCAAGGCAACCACCGGTAGAGGCCAAACCATCTTGGAAAGACGCATTCACTAAATTGATCGAGCATACCACCAAAATGCAACAAACCAACGATGAAAGACATCAAGAGCATTCGGTCCTATTGAGGAACCTAGAAATTCAAATGGGACCAGTCTCCCAAGTTTTGAGCATTAGGCCTCAAGGGGCATTGCCAAGTACTACCGGGCACCAAATCAAGGGGTGAATGAGCATTGCAAGGCTATCACATTGAGAAATGGAAAATCATATGATGGTACCACCTAATGAAAGTTCAAAGGAATTCGGAGAGACTCAACAAGAGGCCGAGATTCCAATAATCATTGATAATGTAAAGAAAAGTGAGGAGATGCAAAATGATGGAATGCCTTTTGCACCAACTCCGGTGAGTAAACCACAACCTTATTTTCCACAAAGGTTTCAAAAGAAGAAAGATGATAAACACTTTGAGAAATCCTTGAACATTTTGAAACAATTGAACATCAACATCCCTTTGGTTGAGGCAGCTGAGCAAATGCCTAAATATGTCAAATTCATGAAATATGTGCTATCCAAGAAGAGAAGGTTGGGGGAGTTTGAGACGGTAGCTTTAACCGAGGAATGTAGTGCTATCTTGCAAATAAGCTACCACCAAATCTAAAAGATCCGGGGAGTTTTACCATCCCATGCACTATAGGGGAACATTACTTTGGGAAAGCTCTTTGCGATTTAGGAGCTAGCATCAATCTTATGCCTAAATCCATCTTTCAAAAGCTAGGAATTGGGGAGGCACGACCTACTACGGTCACTTTACAACTAGCCGATCGCTCCATCACATATCCGGAAGGTAAAATCGAGGATGTCTTGGTAAGAGTTGATAAATTCATTTTTCCCGTTGATTTTATTGTTCTTGATTATGAGGCGGATGCCAATGTGCCTATTATTCTTGGGAGACCATTGTTGGCACTTGGCAACCGGTAGAGCTTTCATTAATGTGCAAAAAGGTGAGCTTACTATGAGAGTGCATGATGAGGAGGTGAAGTTTAATGTCTTTAATGCTATGAAATACCCGGATGATGAGGAAGATTGTTCCTCTATTTGCATGATTGATAATTTGGTGTCTAACACATTTGAGGAAGGTCATTATGAGGATTTACTTGAGGCAGCTATTTTGAACAATGTTGATGAAGATGATGAGAGTATGACTCATGTTGTGGCACGTTTGGAGGCTAATTCAGTTGAGGGACGATATCACAAGAAATTTGAAACATTCGAATTGCCCTTATCGAGTTTTAAACCGTCAAAACCGTCTATTGAGGAGCCACCTACTTTGGAATTGAAACCTCTTCCGCCTCACTTGAAGTATGCTTGCTTGGGTAGTTCTTCTACCTTGTCGGTTATTGTGGCTACGGATTTGATGGAAATTCAACTTGAGAAGTTATTGAGGGTTCTTCGGAGTTACAAGAAAGTGATTGGATGGTCTATTGCCGATATCAAGGGAATTAGTCCCTCATTTTGCATGCATAAGATCAACTTGGAGGACAACTTCAAAGGATCCATTGAACACCAAAGGAGATTGAACCCGATAATGAAAGAGGTGGTCAAGAAAGAAATTATAAAGTGGTTAGATGCCGGAATCATTTTTCCCATCTCCGATAGCAAGTGGGTAAGCCCGGTGCAATGCGTTCCAAAGAAAGGTGAGATGACGGTAATAACCAATAAGAACAATGAGTTGATCCCATCAAGAACAGTTACCGGGTGGCGAGTATGCATGGATTACCGGAAGTTGAACTTAAATACAAGGAAAGATCATTTCCCGTTACAATTTATTGACCAAATGTTGGATAGGTTGTCGGGAAGAGCTTTTTATTGCCTTTTGGATGGGTTTTCGGGCTTCAATCAAATTGCCATAATATAAACAAACGAGCGTATTAATTCATGTATACTAGAGAAAGTTTATTACATGATAGACCTCATACAAGCTAAATCTATTGGCTTGCAGGGCACTATCCTTTCAAGTTTTCTATTTCCTTCTTATGCATAATTAAAATAATTATCGTTTATGAGATCCTTGTATTTATGTAAGTTACTTTTGAAATATACTGGGAACATAAAACCCACAAAATTTCGCAATTCGATCGAATTAGTTCAATCCTATTTACTCGTCGGGTCAAATCGTTCGGATCCGATTGAGTAAAACACCAACACTAGCACCTACATTAACCTAAAATGAAATTCCATCTTGGAAAAATTGTATATGTGGTACCATACAATAGGGTACTTTGCAATCTTGGTACCACTCGATAAGTAAATTTATATTTAGTACCACAATTTATAATTTTATTGCAATGTTCATAATACCATCCAATAATTGGACATAAATGGAAGGAAATGGCCATGTGCACCACACATAGCCGTTATATTGTCTTTTGGAGAGAAATTGATAACATTCCCTCAAGTTGTCATGTCATCACATCATAATTTTCCCTCCAAATGACGAGAATACGAGATAACGGCCACATGACATGCACGTGTCCAATTCTATCAGTTTTTGTACAATTATTTGATTGTGGTATGGAATTACAACTAATACATAAATTATGGTAGTAAATGTGCATTTACGTATTCATGCGTAAGAAAATTGTAAAATGACCTAGTGAATGTTACCAAAAATGCAATTCTCAAATGATAGGGACAATATGAGATATGCATCAAGTGTGAGAACATTTATATTCCGACCACAAAAATAAGGATATGGTAAAATCATAACATATTTGCAAAAGTTAAAGAACGGCAAAAATTCAATTTTCATACCATAGAATAGGCCAAAGTCCATTTTTCATATCAATCGAACGAAAATCATACCGTAGAATAAACGGACGTTTCAAAAATCATACTTCCGTCTAGTTTTTTAACGGAATTGCCACGTGGTCTGTTAAGTCGAGGTGGTATGAAAAATGAAAATTGTCATGTTCTATGGTATGAAAAATGATTTTTTGCCATACATTTTATTTAATTAGACATAGATATATAATTCAATTTCTTTTATTAACCACTCAAACATTTGTTGTCCAGTCTCACCATGTAAAATTATTTGATTGAGAAATATTTTTCTACCTTTTTTGGGTAAAAAAGTTAAGGATAATTTGACTTGAATTATAAATCGACCCAATTTGAAGTCAGGTATTTCACCTCCTATAATGGTATCAAATATACATTTCAAATTACTCAACTAATCATGTATTACACTTTTAATATGATCCAACTTAAACATTGAATGGTCTTTGCTAGGATCAACTTTGACAAGCCCTATAGTTTTTTTCCCATCACACCCATTTGCTAGCTAGTAATGTTGATCGATTACATTGATCAAAACTTCATTCTAATGTGAGAACTACACGTAAAATTTCATTGGTAATTATCTACTTCCATGAAGTAATCCATCATTAATATTGGACACATACCCTAATTAGTAACTATGAACACAACCTATATAGTTATACACGAATTTAATTTAATACACCAAACAGAGTAAAGTTGTGCAGGTCTTTGTATGACCTCGAATATATAACTATGCAACATTATTTTAGTAGATAAACAAAACCACCTAGAATTAGTTTAAGGTAGTGGAGAAGTAGTCGTATTTTTTAGCTATCCGTATCGGAGTATTTTGATACTAAAAGTAAAATATAATGCCTACTAAAGGTTGTATGTCCCATTCGTTAATATACATTGCAATATTTGTTTAGATGAAAATGTATGGTAAAGAACTAACAAATTAAAGTTGATTACAGTTAAAATTGAAAGTGAGGCAAAAATTCAATTTTCATACCATAGAATAAGCCAAAGTCCATTTTTCATACCAATCGATCGAAAATCATACTTCCGTTTCAAGTCAACTTAACGGACACGTGGCACTTCCGTTAAAAAACAAATGGAAGTGTGGCTTGGTATGATTTCTGTTCGATTGGTATGAAAAATGGACTTCGGCCTATTATATGGTATGAAAATTGAATTTTTGCCGTTAAAGAACATAAAATGTCTTTTTCCCACATCGAAGTAATACACTCCGTCCGATTGTAACAATTAGACTTGGACTCTGAAGTGTAATCTGTTTAATTTAATTCTTAATTGAATAAATGGTTCATTCAAAGGGTAATTTACTCCCTGTTTATTCAATTTATCTCCCTATAATTTGAAAAAAAAACACTTTATCTCTCCTGTAATTTTATAAAAAAAATTATACTGTCTCCCTGACATTTTTATATGTGCACTTTAGCTCTTGTGTTATGATAATGTGGCAATTTACTCCTGTGTTATAATAAATGTGGCAATTTATTTATTTGTGTTATGATAAATATGGTAATTTACCCCCTATGTTGTAAAATACTTTTCATTTCCACTCTCAATTTCGACAAGTGATTTACACTCTCCGTAGGTAAATTGCTTATTTAAAATTTTCACAGAGGGATAATCTATTTTTTTCGAACCACAGGAGGTAAATTGAGTATTATGAATATCATAGGGGTAATTTGTCATTAACCCTTTAATCTTTTTTTTTTTTGAGAAAAATTAACCCTTTAATCTTGCTCTGACACCATAAAATAATTCTAATTTACATTGAATAATTTAATGTCAATATCAAAACAAAACAATTGAAGAAAGAAACCGTGCAATTACACTAAAATAAACGTGGGATGCAAATTGCAAATAGATAACACTCATGGTGCACGTGGTTGATGAAATCTAATTACTCCTAAATTAGTACTATTAGCTACTTTTGAAAGGAAATGAGGCTGAAATTTGAGAGTCATACATTTGAGAACATATTTTCTTATCCTTTTCCAATCTCCTCCACCCAGTTCAATTCTTAATTCCCATTCCACTCTATTCATTTATATTATCATTTCCATAACCACTCTCACTTTTCTCTTGATTTTCTTAATTCATTACTTAAAATTTGCTTGAAAAAATGGCCGCTGCAGTAAGTGCGGCAGTCTCTCTTCCTTCCTCCAAGTCAACTAGTCTTCATTCTAGAAACTCCATTTTATCACCCGAAAGAATCAATTTCAACAAGGTAATCCTAACTCAATTTCCTAAAATTAGAATTGATTAGCATTTAGTAATTTCGGCTTATATACCCTTTTTATGTAATTTAGCAATAGTTTGTTAATTCTAGTGTACATAGGCATCAGGTTATTATTCTATGTGAGCTAATGTCAATCTAGCCTTGTGGTATTCATATGTTCAACTTACCCCAATATATAAAGGAAAACAGAAAAGAAAAAAAAAATTCAAATTATCCCAATAAAAATTTTAAAGGAGCAATTTACCTCCTTTAACTTGTGAGCGTAACCCACTCGCTGAAATTTATAGTATGCATGAAAATTGTTTTATAACATAAGGAGGTAAGTGCAACATTTATCATAACACATTGGGTAAAGTGCAACATTTATCATAACACATGCACGGGGTAAAGTGTCACGTTTATCATACCAAATGGGTAAAATGCCATATATAAGAAGTTTTATCAATTCATAATAAAAAGTTCAGTGACACAGTGTGAATCTTTTATATGGTAAAGCACTATTTTCCAAATCAGAGGGGTAAATTGCCATTAACAATATTTTATGTTAGAGCGAAAGATAAAAACACCCCTTATGCTTTGTCGAACTCCCAAAAAAACCCTGTGTTATTTTAACTCCTCAAAACCCCCCTGTGATCTCAAGTAAGTGCCAAATACACCCCCGGAAAAGAGAGTGTGATTCAAACGCGAAAAATTGCAAGTATTTGTTCACATTTTGCTTTTGATATGACAATTTTACCCCTGACATCAAAAGACAAAAACACTCCCTATGCTTTGATTAACTCCCAAGAAAAACCCTGCGTTATTTTAAATCCCAAAACCCCCCCTGTATTTGGTTTTAAATACCACACTCGACCCAAGTAGTATATACTTATGTTTTCAAAAATAATAAATAAATTTAAAAAACAAAACAACACAGAGGGGTAATTTTGTCATTCTGCCAAAAGTCAAAAGTAAAATTCTCCTTGGGTTGAGTGTGGTAATTAAAATCAAACACAGGGGAATTTTTGGGAGTTAAAATAATACAGGAGAATTTTTGGGAGTTAGACAAAGCATATGGGGTGTTTTTGTCTTTAGCTCTTTTATGTTACATTGTACTCTAGAAAATACATTTTATAATGTGGCTGTAAATTGATCAAGAAATTTCATTTTTTAGAATATGGGTTAATATAAGTTTGGGGTAATACATGTACATGTAGGTGCCATTATACTACAAGAGTGTGTCCTTTAGTGGTGTCAAGATTAGAGCTCAGGTCACCACAGAAGCCCCTGCAAAAGCAGAGAAAGTCTCTAAGAAACAGGTTGAAGGTGTAGTTGTCAACAAGTTTAGGCCTAAGGATCCTTACATTGGAAGATGCCTTCTCAACACTAAGATCACCGGTGATGATGCCCCCGGTGAAACCTGGCACATGGTCTTCAGCACCGAGGGTATTTCTCGTTCGTTTGTCATGTAATGTTGATTTAGGCCATGAGATTTGTGTTATTTTAAAAAAAAATGATGGATTATTTGTATATTCCGAAGGAGAATGCACGATACTCCCCTGTGTTATGGGAAACCTGCACAAAACTTCCGTTTGGAATTTTTATTGCACCAAATACCCTTGTACTTTCAGAAACTCTGTGTAGATCCACATTCCGTCCATTTCCGTTATTTTTTTGATGGGGTGTGCACAAAATCCCCTTGTAGTTTTTAACTTTTGCACAAAGTCTCTTTTACTTTTTAATTTTGGCACATAAGCCCCTTGTACATTTTATTTTAGCCCAAAATCCCCTTGTAACATATCAATTTTTGTATTTTTTTTAAATATAGGTATAATTCAGGTATTTCAACGAAAATCTATGAATGTTAAACAACTATTGGAGTAAGGGGAAAGTGTGCAATGCTTCTGAAAGTACAAGGGCATTGGCTCAATAGAAATATCACATGGGATTTATGCATTTTTTTATAATACAGGGGAGTATCGTGCATTTCCCCTATATTTTGACTCTAGAAGATTGAATTTTATGCATTGAAGCATTTAGAATTTAGTTGCATATGAATTGATCAATTGGCCTTCTTTGTCGTTGTCGAGCAGGAGAGGTTCCATACAGAGAAGGACAATCAATTGGGGTGATACCAGATGGTATAGACAAGAATGGAAAGCCTCATAAGCTGAGATTGTATTCAATTGCAAGTAGTGCTCTTGGAGACTTTGGAGACTCGAAGACCGTAAGTCATTCGCTATTATACACTCAACATGTGTTATTTCATTAATTAGGATGTATGTATCAATTCATTTAGTTGTTTCAATTGGATGCTTTTGTATAGGTTTCTTTGTGTGTTAAAAGGCTTGTGTACACCAATGACCAAGGGGAGATAGTTAAAGGCGTTTGCTCAAATTTCTTGTGTAAGTAAGAAGTGAATTCCGTCGTCATCTTTTCCAATTTAGATTGAGATTTTTGTATGAATTTGAACTTGAAATTAATTAATCCTCTTTCTCTGTATTTAGGTGATTTGAAACCTGGATCTGAAGTGAAGATAACTGGACCTGTTGGAAAAGAGATGCTCATGCCAAAAGACCCTAATGCTACTGTTATAATGGTACCTACCTATTTTATATATAGATAGACAATTAAGACTCCAAAAACATTGCATTCTTTGATATGTATGTATAGATCATTTTGGATTTTGATAGAGTATTTTTATAATTCTTATGTAGCTTGCAACTGGAACTGGGATTGCTCCTTTCCGGTCATTCTTGTGGAAAATGTTCTTCGAGAAGTACGATGACTACAAGGTAAACCTAACTCGGTTTTAAATTTATTCTTTCAACAAGAATACTCCCTCCGTCCCCTTTTTTTTAATCAGTTTACTCTTGGCGCGGAGTTTTAGGTAGGCATTTTTACATGTATGCCCTTAAAAGTACTGATTAAGAGCTGTTAAATCAAAACTTTATGTGAGAGAGTATTTTTTAGGAAAAATATTTTCATTTATGAAAAAAGATGGACTAATGAAGTATTAAAAGATTAATCTGGGTATAAATATAAATATGTACTTGGCTTATCGTACTGTATTGTATTGTATTGTTGCAGTTCAATGGTTTAGCATGGCTATTCTTGGGCGTTCCTACAAGTAGCTCACTTCTTTACAAAGAGGAATTCGAGAAAATGAAAGAGAAAGCACCCGAAAATTTCAGGTTAGATTTCGCAGTTAGCAGAGAGCAAACAAATGCTAAGGGGGAGAAAATGTACATCCAAACCCGGATGGCTGAATATGCAGAAGAGCTATGGGAACTGCTTAAGAAAGATAACACCTATGTATACATGTGTGGTCTCAGAGGCATGGAAAAGGGAATTGATGAGATAATTGTACCACTGGCTGCTAAAGAAGGTAATTAAAAAATAATTATGTCATTTTTACATGAAATTACTTATATATATGGGCCTTCAAGTTTCGATCGAATATTATATATGTTGATTGAATTGTTGCTACATATGTTTCGGTTTCAGGCATCGACTGGTTAGACTTCAAAAAACAGTTGAAGAAAGGAGAACAATGGAATGTAGAAGTCTACTAATTCTTTTGCTTTTCTTTCTTTCTTGTACAAATATATATCAGCAAAGCTTCATGCTATATATGCTGATGTAAATAGATAGCTAACTTTGTTTTGTATAAACATTATCTATTGATCTTCTCTCCTGAAGGCATGGTTGAAACAAATTGGGAAAATTGCAAAACTGGTCCCGTAATTAATGTTCATTGGCAGAAAAGTCATGTAACTAAAATAATTTTATAATTTAGTCCTATTTAGGCCCGAATTACGATTTCTGCCACATTGTAGTTCACTAGGCCACCTAATCAACTCCAGTTAAAGATGTGGATTTTTTTTAAATGGTCCCATAACTAATGCTCGTTGGCAGTAAAGTCCTTTAACTTTTTGAGCTGACAATTAAGTCCTGTAATTAAAATAATCTAGTTAAAAGTCCTTTAACTTTTTGGGCTGGCAATTAAGTCCTATAATTAAAATAATCTTGCAATTTAGTTCTATTTTGGTGCAAATTGAGGTGTTTTTTTACTGTGTCCACCAAATCATCCACTTTTTCCGCGTCAAAATATTAACCCATACTTGATGCTCACTCCAAAATTTAATTCAACTTGGATTCAATTTAATATCCAAAGGTATTAAAGTCGTACCAAAATTATTACCAAAAATTACAAAAATTCAATATTGCTTGTTCAAATCAAGTTTTGTGTTGCAGAGTGTCCATTAGGGTCTATTCACCTACCAATGGAACTCAACTAAGTCAATCCTGTCCTGGAGTGGTTTGACTAAGTGTCTATCCCTACATATATGGTAGGAGGTAAAAAGTATGTGGACATGTGCAACCTTGCCACTATGACGCCTGTCCTCAAGAAAATGGAGAAAAGAATAAGTAATGTAGTTTTGAGCTTACAAGTAATATAATGATAAGAAGAATATCATCTCCACCGGGAATTAATGAGCTAAAATAACTAATTACTAAAATACTACCCTTGTTCTTATCCAAATTACACGAATCTTTGATTTTGATTATAACTAAGCAACAATGAAATTAAAGTGAATTATAAATTGACAAAATTAACTATTATGATTAAAGCATAGGATTACAACTTCATTCAATGTTAAACTAATTGCTCTTATTTTTTCAACAATTCTATTTCAATTAAGTTTTATTGTTAGTCTAGGACACTTAAGTTTCTACAATTTTCTTCCCGAATATTGTAAAACTAATCTAACCTAATCAAATAGCTATATTTCTATGCCTATGAAGTTATGTCAAATTGAATCAAGAACAAACCATAATTGTGACTACCTAAAGCAATTAAGTATCTTCCTATCTTAGTTGCTAAACAAATTACCCAATTCAATTTTGGTGTAATTCGTACAAAGGTTACCCAATCTTAACCTAAAACCTAATTTCCTCTCCTGATTCAATTAGATTTGTGAAACAATAGTTGATAAGGCTATTGAAATTCAAGCATAAGAATGGGTAAACAACAAATCTCAAATAAAATAGATTAAGGAAAAATAAGTCAACAATCAATTCAAACAAATAATTTCATTGCAATCCTCAAAAAGTAAATTTAGTTCGTAGTTAAAATGGAAATAAACTCAAGAATAATAAATGTCATGAGTAGAATATCACAAAAGAGAAAAATAATTGAAAGAAATAAGAAAAGAGAAGTAGATCCGTATTCAAATCTTCAAAAAATGTGTTCTTCGATGTTTTCCACGCTCCCCAATGATATTTTTATGTTATTGGCGTCTCCTCTTGTCAAGGTGTCTCTAGATATGTTTTCTCTCTCTTCCTCTACTTAGATATATGTTTCCAAGTCAAATTAGGACATTCTAATTAAAATCCGCGAAAATATTTTGCTCCAACGGAGAAGTAGTTTCGCCCCAGCGGTGACGCTGCTGTCCAAGATTTTTGTCTGCTTTATAATTTCGCTCCAGCGGAGAGATTTTCCGCTCCAGCGAAGAGAGTGTTGTTTGCACTTCCAAAAATCAAGATAAATCTGAAATATTCATAAGAAAATACCAAAATTAGTATGTGAATCACCAACGAGATAAACTAAGATAAACCAAAGGAAAACGATCCAAGAACTCAAGAAACTAATGCCATTCCCCAAATAAATATATAAAAATTAACTCTCCTAATAGAAATGTGAATCTCGACATTAGGAGGAGTTTCATGAAAACAAATAATGACCCCTTAGTATAATATACCTGTTGAAGATTTATTTTTCATGACTATTTTGCGACCTTTAATTTTATGCGTGTCCTCACCCAAAACTCTGGAAAACAGAACTTATCCCCCAACACTAACTCCACTCTAATCAACCCAGACAAAATCACAAAGCAAGAAATCTCTGCATCCCTTATTCAACCACAACAACCACAACCCCTAACCAATACTCTGCCACACGAATCTTTTACCCAAAGTGAACAGCTGGTTGAAGTCCCAATGATCTTATCGCACATGGACAGAAGCAAATATAAACCTGCCATCAGTAGAAAGAAAACAACCAAACAGAACCCTACGAAAGTTTCAACCCCCCTCAATACAGGTAACAAACGAAAACATTCTCAAGCTGGTCTTTCTTTGAACGATGATTATGTCAAGCCTAGCAAGAAAATAATTCTCTCAGCTGACACTACATCTGGAAGAGACAACCTTGAAATGGCGGCGGTTGCAGGGCAGCCCCGCCGAGCACCATGAATTGCTTAAGTTGGAACTGCCAAGGGTTGGGGGGCCCTTGGACAGTTCGTACTCTCGGAGACCATATCAGAGCAAAAAACCCCCAAATCATCTTCCTCATGGAGACCAGACTGAGTGAGAGGAAGATTGATTTTTTGAAAAATAAATTGGATCTTTAGGGTGTGGCAGTTAGTTCGATCGGATTATCTGGAGGGTTAGCGCTTTTATGGAGAAAAGACATAAATGTTGTCTTACAGAGCAAATCAAAGAATCATATAGATGTTTTTGTTTATAACACTGGTGAAGCTGATAGCTGGAGATTCACCGACTTTTATGGAGAACCGGAAGTGGCCAATAGGAAAGTTTCTTGGGAGGTTCTTAAAAATTTGGCGAAATATTCTAACAAACCGTGGCTGTGTGTAGGGGATTATAACGCTATTACTAGCAACTCAGAGAAAAAAGGGGGACGAGAAACATCACATAAACAACTGTTAGATTTTAGACAGGCTCTTAGTGAGGCTAGGCTAAATGACCTTGGATTCGAGGGTAATATTTTCACTTGGTGCAACAGATGGGACCCCCCACATACTATTTGGGAACGACTTGACAGAGCATGTGCAACAAGCTCGTGGATAGATAAATTTCCGTATTCTAAGGTGATCCACATGGAAACAATCAATTCCGACCATTCACCGATTTGTATTGCAGTCAGTAAAACCCCAATAGCTCCTAGGACAGCGGTTGCTCGGAGATTCAAATTTGAGGCAATGTGGCTCACTTCAGAGGAGTGTAAGCAAGTGGTCGAAAATAGCTGGCAAACTGAAGTTAGTGATGGCACAAATGATATGGTTTGGAACAAAATAGAAAGGTGCACAGAAGGTTTGAAGGGTTGGAGTATTAGCAATTTTGGTGAGATCACGAATAGGGTCAGAAAGCTGAAGAAGAAAATTCATGCACTTCGTTCGGGTCCTATCTCTAAAAGATCCCGGTGTCTAGAGAAGAATTTAAAATCGGAGTTGGAAGATCTCCTTGATAAAGAGGATCTTATGTGGAGGCAAAGATCAAAAGTACATTGGCTTAGAGAGGGTGATAAAAATACCCGATTTTTTCATGCGAAAGCTTCAGCCAGAAACCGTACGAACACAATTGAGGGACTTCGAGACTCTTATGGAGTGTGGTGCAGCGAGCTTGTGGATATTGAAAGAGTTGTTGTTCAGTATTTTGGGGATATCTTTACATCGAGTCAACCTTCGGCTGAGGACATAAGGGCGGTTACAAGTGCTTTAGACAGGAAAGTGGATGAGCGGATGAACCAACGTCTCCTCCAACGGTACACGGCAGATGAGGTAACTTTTGCCCTTTCCCTCATGCATCCCCTAAAATCCCCCGGCCCCGATGGTTTTCCTGTTCTTTTTTATCAAAAATTCTGGAACATTATAAAAAATGATGTGATAAGTGCTACTTTGGACTTCTTGAATAATCAGAATTTCCACGAATCGAGTAACTTTACTCATATTGTCCTCATCCCTAAATGTAGAAGCCCCACGTCAATTAGACAGTTTCGCCCGATTAGCCTGTGCAATGTTATTTATAAATTAAGCTCTAAAGTTATTGTGAATCGTTTGAAGCCTTTTATGAATTCCATTATTTCTGAATCTCAATCTGCTTTGTTCCTTCTAGACTCATCACGGATAATGTTTTAGCTGATTTTGAGGTGTCCCATTTTATGAAAAAAGAAAAGAGGGGAAAAGTAGGCCATATGTCACTTAAGCTCGACATGAGTAAGGCGTATGACAGAGTTGAGTGGAATTTTATTAAGGAATCTATGCTTACTTTAGGTTTTGACGCAAACTTCGTGAAATTGATCATGACTTGTATCACTACGGTTTCTTATTCTTTTTTGATCAATGGCGAAGAACGTGGTTTTGTTAAACCGGAGAGAGGAATCCGACAAGGGGACCCTCTCTCCCCGTACTTATTCTTATTTTGTGCAGAATCATTCAGCGCGTTGATCAAACGGGAGGAAATGC
Source organism: Penstemon davidsonii (assembly GCA_034814905.1). Classification (NCBI taxonomy): domain Eukaryota; kingdom Viridiplantae; phylum Streptophyta; class Magnoliopsida; order Lamiales; family Plantaginaceae; genus Penstemon; species Penstemon davidsonii. The sequence goes on from JAYDYQ010002686.1 coordinate 6,958,222, forward strand.
ATAATCGTTTCAAAGGGATATCTATTTGTCAAGGGGCGCCTTTTGTATCACATCTTCTATTTGCCGATGACACGCTCATCTTTACCGAAGCAACTGGAGAGGCTGCTAATACCATCAAATCAGTCCTGAAAAATTATGGGAAAGCGTCTGGGCAAGAAATCAATTTCGAAAAGTCTAGCATTGTTTTCAGCAGAAATACGAATGAGGTGGACATTTTAAGGGTGCAATCATACTTGCCGATGACAATAGAAGAAAAGCATGACAAATATTTAGGACTTCCAATGATCATGGGGAAGTCGAAGAAAGCCGTGTTTGATTACATTAGGGACCGAATTTGGGAGCGTGTTGAGGGATGGAAAGAGAAAATCCTATCCTTGGCCGAAAAAGAAATTCTCATAAAAGCAGTCCTACAAGCTATTCCTACTTACGTTATGGGGTGTTTTAAACTTCCCAAAACATTCATCCATGAAATTGAAAGCATCATCGCTAACTACTGGTGGAATGCGAAAGATAAAAGAAAAATACACTGGATTAAATGGAGTGAGTTGTGTGTAAGTAAAAGGTTGGGTGGTTTGGGTTTCCGGAACTTGGAGGCTTTTAATATGGCAATATTGGCAAAACAAGGGTGGAGAATACTTCAAAATCCTACAAGTCTGCTCAGCCGGATCCTAAAAGCACGTTACTTTAAGCATGGAGATTTCTTAAACTCGGGTTTAGGCAGAAATCCATCATACACTTGGAGAAGCATATGGGAATCGAAAACATTGCTAGAGAAAGGACTAAGGTGGAGAATTGGCAATGGAATGGACGTTAAAATCTGGGATCACAAATGGATCCCAAAACAAAGATGTGTCAAAGTCTCTTCGCCCCCAATCACATTGTCCTGGGATAGTAAAGTTGCGGAGCTTATTGACTGGGACCTTGGCACTTGGAAGAAAGATTTAATAGAGAGCGAATTCTGGGGTGAAGACGCGCAGATCATACTATCAATCCCTCTGGGCAGCAGCACGAACAGGGATAAACTTGTTTGGCATCACTCTACACATGGAGCTTTCACGGTTCGCTCAGCTTACCATCTTGCAATTGACAGTAATCGAGAGGCAGATGAAGCAATCAGAGGATCGTCTAGTTCAAATTCTTTGAAGGATTGGCGCTGGATCTGGCGTACTAAAACCCCGAACAAAATAAAAATCTTTGTTTGGAGAACTTTAAGGAACGCGTTGCCGGTTAACGAAAATTTGCAAAGGAGGAAGATTCTGAATATAGGCCTCTGCCCAGTGTGTCATAACTGCAAAGAAACCATCTCTCATGCTCTTATCCGATGTACTCTCGCACGACAAATTTGGGCTCTTTCTGGCATCCCGTGGGCGACTTATAAAGAACATGGTACAAGCATTGAAGAATGGTTCGTCAAGGTTAAAAATGAATGTGATACAGAGGAATTGGGATTCTTTTGGGCTGTTTGCTGGGCAATATGGTACAACAGGAATAAAATTCGGATTGGGGAGGAGTCTTTTAATCCACAAGAACTTATAAACTTCGTAAAAGATTATACCCGAAGGGTGGTTTCGGCTAATGCAATCACACAACCACAACTTCAACTTCAATCTCCAGTGAAGTGGAAAGCCCCTTCTTATGGTATTATCAAATTAAACTTTGATGGTGCACTCTTCGCTAACGAAGACAAATCTGGATATGGCTTCATAGCTCGTAACCACTTAGGACAGTGTTTAGGATGGGGTTCGGATCATATTGATGGCATTCTGTCCCCGGAAAACATCGAGGCATTTGCAGCAAAGAAAGCCATGGAGTTTGCGGCTTCTAAGGGATGGAGGAATATCTTGTTGGAAGGAGATTGCAAAACCTTCATTGACAGCTTAGGAGAAGAGGGTGGCTGCCTTCGCAGCTTTGGAACACTGATTGCTGATATCAAACACTTAGCTTCCTCTCTTGACAACTTCAAAGTGAGACACATCAATAGAATTGGAAATTCAGCAGCCCACGCATTGGCGAAACTAGCTCTAGAACACCTTGATAATAATCTTGTTCTTCCTGATTCAGTTTATGTCATTGTAAACTCTGACTTGATTTCTATATAAGTTCTGTTTCCTCTCAAAAAAAAAAAAAAAAAAAAAAAAAAAAAAAATTTATGCGTGTCCTTGGATACCTTTTTTTTTTTTTTTTTTTTTAAAGGGTAAAGGTAACATTTCATAATACAGAACCACGAGGGTGCTTTCATGTACACCAAAAGAACTTAGCTATTTGTTCATGAGCTTAAATCATCTAAGAACTTATGAAAAGATAAAGAAACACGTAAGAAATCCTTGGTCCAAACAAACAAGAGATTCAAAGATTCAAAGATTCAAAGATTCAAAGAAAGAGTAGTTTTCACTTTTGGTTCAAAAATTCTAACATTCCTCTCCTACCAAACTACCCAAAATGGAAGTTACTGTTAGGAAAATTTCTTTCCTAATTCTAATTGGACTATTTAATCAATTATGGTAGCTATTCTATAGATATTGGACTAATATTAAGTGGTCTAATAAGGTAATGACTCCAATAAGAATGTGGACTAATATAGTAACTCCTATACGAATGTGGACTAAATAATGGGTAGATACCTATTTAGGAGAGTTCTAGGGGATTATGGGAACCTTAATTCTCTTCCTATATAAAGAACACAAGGGTTATGGTCCCCAACACACCAAATCAATATATTATTCTCTTCTCCCCATCAAGAAGACAATCTTAAGAAAATAAGGCGATTTGGTTGAGGAAGACCTCGTACCCGATCGATCCAATTAATACTAGTGATCGATTCCATAAATTCCGCATCAGACTAATCGCTCACTATGGATACTGGTACGTATTTAATTTAGTACATAAATAACTCTTAATGATTTAGTATGAGATAGATCTTTGGGGATAAATTTCCAACAAGTGGTATCAGAGCTACTCTCATGCTGTATCATTAGGGTTCAATTTCGGATTTAAGTTCATGTATCATTGAATCTATGGAATTTTAATAACTTTGTTTCTTTAACACGGAACAATTTATTGAACGTAAGTTAAAATTCCATGAATTGAAGAAAAGAAAAAATTCCTTCCGTAAAATCAATAGGTTAAAGAAAATAAAGATAAAGTCTATGTACGTGCTGATGTGTGTATGTGATGTGCTCAGGGGTTGATAATTTTGAAATCAATTAAAGCTTGTTGAATACATGAATTTGTCATGTTTATATAATAATAAACAAACTGAATTGATTATGGCTTAAGCTTACTGTTTGTTTTATATGTAAAATGGATTAAGTAAATAAAGTTAACCGAATTTTTGAGTTATATTTATTTGGTTTTGGGATCAATTGAAGCTTGCTGAATTCGTAGATTTAATTTTTTGGTTTTGTGTTTTCTCAATTAACCTCTTTGTTGATTGTTATATTTCTGAGAAAACATAAGTATTGTGGTGGTATTTGTTTCACGTTAAATCTATGGATTTGTTCAGACCTTTATATAATCAAATTGATTTTTTGATTGCCACGTTAAAGGACTCGGGTTGCTCATATGAACCGATATTGTTATTGATTAAAGCATGTTTATTTTGGCTTACTGTAGTACTTGATTTCTGAAAGTGAATTTCTTTGATTAGCACAAAACTGATGGATAATGATTAAATTATGTTAACCTACGTATGTTAAAGAAAAAAAGGGTAAGGAATTGTGAATCTTGTTACATGCTTCTGTATTGCCGCATGTTATGTGGTGACTTTGTTCATGTATTGTTAATGAATTGTTAATTTTGATATATATTGATTATGGGCCCACCAATCTTCATATATACATTGGTGCATATTATATGAAATCAATTTGTTCCTTTTGTTTAAATCTCCATGTATTGAATTGGATTGACCTCTGCTGCATATTGTTTTGCTGGTGAACTATTTTTGGCCAACCGATTTTTTCGGCCAATTGATTTATGGACATTGATTCATTAAAAATTTCTTTTATGTTGATATGAATCATGAGGTTTCATCTTCTGAAGTAATGGGCTCATCAAGATAAATCCAAAAAATGATTGGATTTTTTTTATTTCAACTGAATTTACTATTTTCTCGGGCTCTTGTGTGAAGAAGTTGAGATCCGATTGTTTTCAGGTCAGGCGCTACATATATGGGTTGCTTGATCTGATTTAGGTCCTTGTTTGCATCATGGATATTGATTGGATTTGGTTCGATCCGATCATGTTTAGACTGGGATTTCCTAGTCTATTCTGTAGTTGGGCCGGGTTTGCACCTGTTATGTGCCTGATCTTAACTTGGATCCTATTATGGCTTAAAGTCAATCCTGGACTTGATCAGGACTGAATATGGAACCAGCTTTACTAAGGCACTGCTTGGCTGCAAATAATTCTAAAATACCAGTTTTATTTTATTTGTTTTAGAATTACTTATTAATGTGCATTGAGAATATTTATTTGTGAAAATAGCATGTTCGATTAAATCCGTTTTCAATTATTTTCATATCAATATTAATTATTTATGCGAGTCATAGTCGGCCCAAAGGAAGACTATGATTTGGCCAAATAATAATATTGGTGTCCATTATTTATGTGAACAATAATCATCCAAAAGGAAGATCATTGTTTTACCAAATAATATACTTTCTTCATTAAAATTAGTATGTTTATTGTTCATGTGATCAACAATCGGCCCAAAGGAAGATTGTTAATTTACCGAATAATAAACGTACTTGCCTTAAGAATCGGCATAAAGTAATTAAACTTGAATGGCTAGGGAGGTAATTAGGAGCAAATCATTACATAGAGGCTTAATTATCATGATCAAGGACCATAGTCACAAATTATGTTACTGGAATTAAGAAAAAGACAAACCAAATCATCAAGTCTCAACATTTTCATACTAACTACAATGAATTAATACTAATCTTTGAATTGCATGTATATAGTTCTGTAAATACTATCATATATCAGCAAGCAAGAACTAAATGCATCCTAGAGTTAGAAGACTGAGAAAGAGATCCACTCAATTCTCAGCAAGATTTACGAAATTATACCTATTCTCCATCTATTCACATTGAATGTATTAAGATTTTGATAAAATAAAATCATTAAAGCAAAAAGAGTCATTATTTTGGAAATCCTTACATGTTAAATTAAGAGAAAACAATACTAAAAAGATAATCCCCTCATTAAACACAAAGTTAAATCTGATGCACAAAATTTTTGTAGGTTGTATAATTCTGAACATGGCTACTCGTGGTCGAACTAGAAGCCAACTAAATGAGCAAGCTCAATTGCAACAATTTATTCAAGAGTCTCAGGAGCAGACCATAGAATAAGATGCATCTGGACAACCTGATGACATTGGTGGTTTTTAATGCTTTATTACTTTAATTTTGCATATTTTGTTCTTTAAATGATAATTATTCTATGACTTTTTATGTATACCTTTCCTGGATGATATCACTTTATAAAAGCACCTACTTACTATGTCAAGTTAATGCCAGGGATATCTCGCAAGAAAGGAAGAAGAGGAACAACGAAAGGCATTTCTGTCCAAAATCAGAGACGGGGAACTGGAAAATTAGAAATTGTTATTCATCCACTTAAAAATCGGGTCATTGGTGATAATGCTCGTCATTTCAAGACTGAGGCCTGTGTTACCCTTAAGCAGTATGCACCCCTTAAATATCCCTACTTTAAGGATATTCCATTTGAAAATAAAAGGAAGATGTGGCTGGCTATGAAGGTATATACATTGTAACCTATCATGTAGTAAATTGGTTCTGTTTTTTAGGAATGTAACAAATATTTCTATTGTTCATCAAAACTGCAGCAAAAATTTGATCTTCAAGACAATTCTCAAACTAAAGCAATTTTCTTCAAACAATTGAATCGGCAATATAGGAATCGTTGCCACAAGCTGCATTCATATTACAAAGACCACAAGTATGATGAGAATATTTTGAACCAGCCTCCTGAAGGAGTAGAACTAAGTGATCGGGAGCTTCTTATCAATTACTTTGAAAGTGAGGAATTTCGGGTATGTTAGTGAATTATTTAAAGTACTTTATGCAGCTGTAAATTTACTTATCTATTAAGCAGCCATAATTATAATTAAATGTTAATGCATTAAATTTCAGTTTCTCAGAAAAGGGTAAAATATGAAAAGTGTGATGACCTCAACATTGTGGAACAAAGAAGGTTTTCTTTATATAATAGTATTACCCTTGTTCATACAGAATGTAAGTGGTAGAAACTCTAAGAATCGAGGAAAACTGAAGATGCGTCATACTTGTGGGACAAAATCCATTGCACAATATTGTTATGAAGATGTAAGTGTTCTAAATATATTTTTTGTACTACTCTCTACATCTGTCTATAAAATGATAAATCCAATTACTTTTAAATTAAAACGAGATACTGAAACTGGAGTGGAACCTACACGAACTGACACATTGAAGAAAACTCACTTTAGTACCAAGAAGAATGATTGGGTGGACAAAGAATCAAAAGATGCTTATGTAAGTCAGCAAAGTTTTTTTTATGTCATAATTTCAAAATGCTACATTCTTAAAGGTAATTTTACAGGATAAAATAACAAGATTGCAAAATCCAGAGCCAGATGATAACCACGAGCTGATGAACGAGGATGAAGCTTTTATAGAAGCTTTGGGACCAGAAAAATCAGGACGTCTTCGTGGTTGTGGAGATGGACTGAAGCCACCTTCTAAGAAAGGACAAAATATTAGCGAGGAGCTGGAAAAGGAAAACGAAGAATTAAGGAAGAAAGTTGAAGAAGATAAAGAATGCATGAAGGAGATGTCCTCACGCATTGAAGCATTGGAGTCCCAAGCTAACAGTCAAGAGGCTCAAGTCCAAGCTCAAGTTCAAGCTTATCTCAAAAATCAATTTACTGCTTTCTTTCAAAATTTAGGCGGCGCTGGCAAACCACAAGCGAATGTGAGTTACTAGTTCTTTATCTAAAGATTCAGTTATGTTTCTAAACTCAACATCTATTCATGTTTATACCACTGTTTTGACTACTTTTTTACATAGGATAATATTTTATTTTATTTTGGAAAATTCGTTGTGTACTAAGAGTGATTATAAGCAGTGGAGAAAGAAGGAAAGAGATTTGGGTAGGGTTTACATTTGGTAGTAGTGATAGGAGGAGTGATGATAATCATCATCAAACTGTTAATAGTGATTCTTAGGAAGTTTATCCAAAAATGCAATTTTAGTTTTGGTTGTGTTTTTGCTTTTTCTACTTCTGGTAGGAATGTTTGATGCTTCTCACTAAAAAAAAAAGGAAATGTTTGATGCTATTACTCATGAATATTATTGATGGAATCTAATACAATTTGCAGTAACTTTCTAGGAATAATATATGTATATCACTTCGAGTTTGTGAAGTTATAATCGTAGGGTGAGAAGTTTGTGTAGTGATGGTCTTATCATTGTCTTAAATTTTCTCAAATACTTGAATCATTTATTGTATATGTTTCATGTTCTGTTGATAAGTTTCATTGGAGTATATAATTAGGAAACGTAGTGCTTCAACCATTGAGTGATCCAAAATTTTCAAGTAGAATAATTGTTTATCTCATTTTTACCTTTTTAACTATTTGGTTAATTTTTAAATAAATTAACTTTTTATTTGTTTATCACATCGTAGGTCTGAAGATGCCTCGTCAATTTTCTTGCAGAAGACTTTGACCATTGCTAGCTAGACAATTTCCTTTGTTTAGGGTACTAAGGCCATCTCCAATGGAGATGGCCGGGCTGGGGGCGGGTTGGGGCTGCGGGGAGGGAGTCGTCTCCCGTGGGGGCTGGGCTCGGGGCGGGGCGGCGGGCGGGGTGGAACGGGCTGGGCGCAGGGCTCGGCGGAGCCCTGCGCCCAGCCCCGGGGTCGCGTGGGGAAGAAGAAGAAAATTAGGGGCGCGTGTTTGCACGCGCCCCTAATTAAGTCAGGGGACGCCAAGTGGCGTCCCCTGACTGGTCCGTTTTTTTTTTGTTTTTTTTTTTAAAAATTGTTTATTTAATTGGTTTTTTAATAAATAAAAATAGAAAAAAATATATATATACTTAAATAATTAATAAAATCAATTTCCCTATTAAATTAAATTAAATATGTAGAATTTAAATATTTAATAAAATTTATTTACTAGCATTTAATAAATATATGTAGTCACCAATTTTTAATTTGATTATTTAATATAATATAATTAATTTTTTTTAAATTAAAATCATTAATAACAAAAATTTGTTAGTATAGATAAATTTTTTGCATTTAATAAGTTCTAAATAACAAAAATTGGGTTTGTCCGAAAGCTAGAGAATTGGACTGCATTCGTGTCCGCAGGTCGCGGGCTCGCACAAGTCTTGAAGAGACGAAGTGAATTTGGATCCATGATTTGCACCCCCCCCCCCCCTGCGCGCGAGGGAAGAGACTTCTTGTAGCTAAGTAGTTACACAACTACATTGACAAATCATATATAAACCTCAAGTTTTTTCACTCCACTTCCAATGTGGGATAAATGCCAATTGCATTTTTTTTCTTCCATTTCAAGAGGTGATTTTTGATTGTCAATTTCTAAATCACCCGAACTCCGATTTGGACACACGATATACCGTTTTAATCTACTCACGGAGTAGAATCTAATTCCAGAAAAACCCGAATGAATTTTATATTTATCAAATTTATTTTAATTATAGATGAGAGTGGGCAAGAAAAGAAAATAGAATTAATTTCTCATTCACCCGAACTCTCTTTAATTTTAATATTTTAATATAATTAATAATTTAATTACAAGATGCAAATAATTATTAGTATTATTAATATTAATATTAAAAATAAAATTAAAACTATAATATTAATAGGTGAGAGTGGGCAAAGGAAAAAAATGGAATTAATTCCATTCCGGAGCCCTACCATTGGAGACGACCAGGCAGGGCTCAGGGGGGGGCAGGGCTGGCTCGGGGCTCCGGAGCCCCGGGGCTAGCCCTCTCCATTGGAGATGGCCTAAGTAGTTTAGTTTGTTTGCAGAAGCAATAAATCATTGCTAGACAATTTCCTTTGTTTTTGGTTTTAGGTAGTTGCTTTAGTTTGTGTATCATTGCTAGACAATTTCCTTTTCTTTTTTCTTGGTTTTAAGTAGTTGCTTTAGTTTGTGTATCATTGCTAGACAATTTCCTTTTCTTTTTTCTTGGTTTTAAGTAGTTGCTTTAGTTTGTATATATTCTGTTGTAATGGATTTTGTTGTTATGAAAACTTATTGTAGTTTTGTTTTTATGAATTAAATTGTCGATATTTTTAGTATATATATATATATATATATTATTGAAAGAGATGTGCATGAACAAGTAGTGACATTCATGAGAATCCAAATGAAATTAATTAGATGGGTACATATGAAAATTACAAAATAAAAGTAAATTACTTGTAGCCATAATAAATGTTGACACTTTAGCTCTTATTTATTGACTAATTAGAAAAATATAATAATATTTGAAATTATATTAATGAAAAAATTAATCAATTAGTCACAATGTTACTTGTCACAATATCTTTTATTTATAATAATTTTAATAAAACTTAAATATGTTTAGCCACGGTTTTTGCTGTCACAATATAATTTATTCAAACAAAAAATAATTGTGATAAATAATTAATAAATCGTTTCTAGTGACGAAAGTACTATCTGTAGTGACAACTTTATTTTGAAATAGTGATATTCGCACGCGGCTATATCCTTGTTTTCTTGTGACAAACAATTACTTGTGGCTGAAAAAAATTGTTATGGTGATGCTATTTTTTCGTTGTGGCTAAAACTTTTAGCCACGGTATTTGTAGTGACAACAGGTGACAATGTGAATTGTCGCCACTAATTAAATTTAGTTACAACTTTTGCACATTCAGTGACAACAAAATTTGCCACTATATGCCATGAATTTTGTAGTGATGCATGTCTGCATCTAATGTAGCTTCTTCGTATATGGTGAAACCATATCTTTCAAGCTCCTCACGAACTTGATCAGATCTACGAAGTACTGGTGTACTTGATGGTTCAGTAGTTTCTGGATTCAACTCCCACTATTTGTGGGGATGGGTTCCACTTCTTGGACCTCGTCAAGTTCTACAAGAGTACCATTTCTATTCATGAGGAAGTCATCCTCTAAGAAATGGACATTCCTTGAAACAAACACCCTTTGTTCTTTAGGATTGTAGAATAGGTATCCAATGGATTTATTTGGATACCCCACAAATTTATACAAACTGGATCTACTATCCAATTTATCTCCTTTATTGTTTCTAACTTAGGTAGTAGATCCCTATACTCAAAAGCAAGAGTATAGAGGTGTTTTGCCATACCATTCTTGGTAAGGCTTTGTAGGCACGGATTTTGAAGGTACTATTTTTAGTATCTTCGGTGCAGTCATGAGGGTCAACCCCTATAATGCATAAGGAAGCTTAACAAAACTCATCATGGATCGAACCATGTCCAATAAGGTTCGATTCATTCTCTTAGATACTTCGAGTAGTTGAGGCGTCTTAGGAGGAGTTAGTTGTATGAGAATCCCATTCTCAATAAGATAATCGAGGAATTTCTAGCTTAAGTACTTGCCACCTCGATCAGATCGAGTGGCCTTAATACTATGCCCTTGTTGATTCTCTATTTCGTTTCGAAATTCTTTGAACTTTTCAAAGATTTTTCGGAGTTGTACTTCATAAGATACATATATCACTAACGACTAAAGTCATCAGTAAGAGTCACGAGGTTTGGGTAATCTCCTCTCACACTAACGTTTAGTGGTCCACATTCATTTGCATGGATCAAATCCAAAGTTATTTTGGTACGCACCGGATGCCCAGCAAACGGTAGCTTTGTCATCTTTTCCCTCAGACAGGATTCGCAAGTTGATAGTTCATCTAAGCTCTGTATTTCAAGAAGCGTCGATGACACCAGCTTTTGAATCCTTCATATGGAAATGTGACCTAACCTTGTGTGCCATATATGTGGATTATTATCATGGTATTAATTGAACTAACACATTTAATTCAATCGAATTGAGTTAACAATTTTAATTCAATTAATTTTCTTCCTTTCAATTAACTCTTTAATTGAAACGTTGGTTAATTAATTAGACTTTTTAATCAATTAAACTTATCCTTATCAGTGCCTTTCTTATGTGCAGTGGGACAATTCGACTTTTAGGCTACTTGCGTTCTTTCGACTACCTTTATGATCGCTTTTAGAAGAGAACAATTTCTTCTTCTTTTTGCCCTTCTTTCACTTTGTAGTCCTTGAAGTGTAAATGATCATAACAGGTTTATCCTATTTGCCTTTTACCAATACTTTGGTTAATTCATGAAATGTGATCAACTTATCAAATAAGTTCAGAGTATTTCACGAATCGTTTGAATGAGCGGGAGGAGAATTTAGGTGGAGGACAATGTTAAGATCACTTGTAGGTCTACGTTGAATCGACCCAGTTTTCAACTAGATTGATAAAAACAAGGACAGTGATCCTTGATATTAGTTCCTTCACTTATTCTCGAGTTTTAAACAACACCTTAAAAATCTCGAATCAAACGGTTCGAAAATGTTCCTCGAAACAAGCTTTTGAGGCGGAGGTTTAATTTAGAAGCTTCAAACATACTCCTATGTCGCTTCTTTAGCTCGTTCAATCTTGATGCTTATTTGAGGGAACGATCATTAAGATTCCCATACCCTATAGGTGATTCGTTCCACTTTTGAGACTCATTCTTATATGAGGAAACGATCATTAATATTTCCATACTCTACGGGTGATTCGTTCTTCTTTTTAGACTCATCTCGGAAGTGCATCAGGCATAGGCTAGTTGTTAAGAACATGATTCCGACTTTCGGAATTGAGGACAATCCTCAAGTTTCTACGCCAGTCGATATTTTGATCCAGTTATTTTATTAGTCGAAGATAAATAGTAAAATGGATAATAATAGGTATCTCAATATCTATTTTAAAGAGAAGACAAATATATAGAGGACTAGTTAATGAGTAATACTTATAATCTACGAAGGTTGGACTTTCTATCGTAAAAGTTCTCCCACTATTTTATCGAAACAATTACCCCTTCAATTGTTCGGAAAATCTTATTTCCTAGTAGGTCTTGATGTCCCAGCGGACATTAATTGTACCCACTCGTAGCCATACAACTAATTCCCTAGGTAGGCATACTTATTGCCAATTGTGTCACTACACAACCTTCAAGCTATTTTGTCTCGATTTTCGCACTCATCTAGCACTGCTACATCATGAGTGGTACTACTCGTTAAGTCTAACCCATCAATCTCGATGAGCAACGGGCCCGGTCATGAAATCCCTGTAACTGGTTATCGGTCGATTGTACATGTCCCGACCAGTCCCCACCCTTGTCGAGTTTATTTAAAAACAAGAATCGAGAGATTTCACGTATTGTCCCTTTCTTCGCCTCGAGTGCCAGACTCTGGATCACCTTAATCGATAAGTAAACAACATACACTAGTCCCTATTGATGGAAGGCTTGGATTTATATAAATACTTCATTTTATTTTAACCCAATATGACTTAATATTTAATTCAAGAGGAGGTTTACTGGTTTGAAAGTTTAAGGCAAACTCTCTCGAAATCTCACCACTTTAATTATGAATTATCTTATTTACGTTTTAATATTCTAGCGCGCATCATCATACAAGCCAAATAATAGAACAAATAAATAAATAAGACATAAATAAATCAACCTAGCATGCATTTCTAACACAATATGTTTTCGATTGGGAGCCACCTATGTTTGGGCCATCATTGAGCCAATAATGTTGGGCCCATTGGTCTATCTAATGGGTTCTTAATGGGCCTGAGCTATTACATTAATAACCAAGCATACTTGGCCTTCATTCTCCACTGGGCTTCCTTCTTGCATGTAATGGGCCTCCATCCTAAACTATTTAAATAAAGCCCTAATCTATTACATTGACACAAAAAGGCCCAAATAAAGGCTCGCAGGCCCAACAAAAATTCAAAGAAAAAATAAACCAATCACATCTAAGGTCAAGGCTCAGCTCGATTGAAAACCACGTAAACAATTCAAGTTGAGCAAAGAAACAAGCAAACACATTTACTAGTTTTCTATCTTACTTCAATTATTTTAAACGCCTTTAAAATATTTCTCTAGATTCTTACTTTAGTCTCTACTAATTATGGATAATCTATATTCGGATAAACAAAACCATTTTATGCACAAAAACAGAATAAAAAAATTTCAACTTTTGGAAATTGCAATTCGCCCTCCAACTTTAGGAAATTGCGATTTGACCCCTAAAGTTTTTGAAATTATAAATTAACCCCAAATTTGAAATTGGGCAGAGGACAGAAAATAAAAATTTTATTTCCAGAAAAATTTAGAATTTGCAATTCGGCCCCTGTAGTTTTCAGTATTTACCCCAAAACTTTCGGTATTTACAAAACAACCCCAAATTCTAAAATTTCCAGAAAATAACAATCTGTCCAGAAAACATACAGTTCGAGAAATATCAATTTCAGTCCAGTTTTCCAAAAAATCGCTAATCGCAAAAACAACCCTTTAATTTTAAAAAAATTCAAAATTGGCCCAAAACGTTTTTATGCAATTTTACCCAAAATCAGATCTACCCATAACAAGTAAGAATCAACAACATGAATATAACATGCAATACAATAAAGCAATCAAATTATATTCAGACCTTTTCGTATGAGAATAATGAATCAGGCTCTGATACCACTGTTGGGTTATTGGTAACGTCAAGACGTTAAAGGCAGCGGAATTTAAAATTTTTAAAACAACCCAAACAGGATCTTTATTCATCTATTCATACGAAAAGGATTTTTGCAGCAAATCAACCAACCATAGGGGGTTTATCGATTTTTACCTCGCCACAGGAACGGTGTTGGTTTTTCTCCGGTCTTCTTTCAGATCTGCAGGACTTTTGGTTCGGAGAAGCACCCCATGTGTTGTTCCTCTAGCGGTGTCCACACCAACTGGATTGTAGCAACTCCTTTGAATCCACAGGTTCAGAACTAGGATTCAAAGGTTATCAAGCAAGGAAGAAAGAAGAGAAGACCAAATCTAGATCTGGAAGAAGAGAGGGGACGGCCACTCCCTTGGAGAGAGGGGGGCGGCGGCTAATCTCTTGGAGAGAAGGGGGATGAAATTTGTGTCTTAGGGCTTAGGTTTTTGAAGTTTTGAGCTTCTTATATAGATAAGGAGTCTTGACCTAGATGTGATCTAATCCTACTAGGAAACTTAAAGCTCATTTACTTATGGCCCTTATTTGTTCCTAATGGACCTAGACCATTAATTAAACTCTTTTAATTAATTCAGCCCATTTAATTAATTAATCAAATTAATTAATTAATTCCTCTCTTATTAATTAACAATTTAATTAATTAGTTTTCTTCTTCAAGAATTAACATTTTAATTCTTCAGTTTTGAAACTTTCGTTATATGATTTGTTGCAGTCCAATTGTATTGTGTGTGATCCTCTAGGTTCACCATCAATTGGCCGCGGGCCCACGACTTTCGTGATTTAATTTATGAGCTTATAAATTGCTCCGATTAATTGAACACTTTCAATTAACCACTCAAGAATTAATCTCACAGTTAATTCATGAGTACCCACACCTCATGGTCGATGTCTAGCCACAAGCCCACGAGGCCCAACTTCAGGTGAATTGATCTCAGTGAACCTCACCTCTTATAAGTACCATGTACATACGGTCCTTCTATCGACTTAATTTCCCGATCGAGACCTAGGGTGTGTGAATTGATCGGCACCTCTAATTATCTCGATAACTATACTTTCTAATTCCGGATAATAATTCCAGTGTGACTGCTAAATTTGGAAACCCCTTTCCAAACCCGTCACCAACTGCGGCCACAGGTTTCTCGGAATATATTATCTACGAACGTATAGGAAATTCTCTCAACACACTACGTTGAGTCAGTAGATCCCATATTAGTGCTAACCCTAGGTAACTAAGTCGCCGAGCGTGAGCGGGTGCGGGTGCGCGAACGGGTGCGTGAGAGCGCGATAAATTAAAATTTCGAAATATGAGAGCGTCTGTAGAGCGCATTTCAAATAATTATATTAATTAAAATAATATTATTATAATTATTAAAAATAGAAGTAAGAACAACCACAAATTATTATACTAAGATTATTGATAAATTTTTAATATGCAATGAGTAATTTTATACTAATCTTTTATCTTAGAATATTTTTATATACTTTTGTAATTTATTTATCAAAAAATTTATTTATAAAATTGTTAATAAAATTTTTATATTCAAATTCTGATCGTAAAGCACTTTTCACGGTAAAATTAATTTGAACGAATGATGACCTATGTCATATTTGGAGGGATTTGGAATACCCATCAACTCAAGGACCCACAAATATTATTAATATAGTAATACTTGTGCACTGTAGCCGAATTGAATTCTCGGAACCAGAGCTGCATTACAGCTTTAAGGTGGACACTTGTCAAACTCTTATGGGCTAATTGTGGAAGGTGGCGAATTTTCTTGAACTAGTGCGCGAACGGACATTGGCGAGAGCGCGAATTATACCTCGAATTTTGATTTTACGCTCGGTGCGCGAACTGAGAGCGCGCGTCAGCCTCAGTATCGCGAATTTAGTTACTTAGTGCTAACCATTTGCGTACACGATCCTACGTACCCAAAGTAGTCGCACAATGATCAGGCTAAGTGATCGGCTCCTAAATCAAAGTACGTACTCACGTGCACCGAATTCGCTCTAGCACCTCAAGTCAAAGGACTAAATCGTACACTATTATAAGTCTTGAGAAACATCCCATCACCGATGTGCGTCATGCGCTTCCACAGTGGGTTTCTCTGTTCGGGTCGTTCGATGCGTTCGATCCCCTATCGAACCAGCTACTCATATGCACTGGCATCAAATGCCTTGCTCATGAAACGCTACAAATTCACTCCATGTGAATCATGCATACTTGTACAAGTCTTTGCGATTCCTTCGATACCCCGTCTCGTTCGGAATCTATGACTTGGAATATGTTTTAAGATCACGACCTTAGAGACTGTTTCATGATTGCACTTATACTGAAGTGAATCGTCCCATAGTCTATTGTGATCTAAGGATTTCATCCAATGGCTTAAGTGATTCGCGAGAGATGAAGTTGGCCATTGTCTGATTTACATACTATAAACAAACGAGCATATTAATTCATTTATACTAGAGAAAGTTTACGATAGTCCTAATACCAGCTAAATATATTGGCTTGCGGGGCACTATCCTTAAATATGTACAATTTTGTATAATTTTTCTAATGCCTACAAAATTAAATTTATACTAATTGACATATACATGTACTTTAAATATTATAGTTTATTCAAATTTAAAATGTCTACAAAACGCACCCTTAATGTTTTATACTATATGGGAGATATCTATAATTATTAAACTTCAGAAAAAATCTCTGTAATTTTGACAAACATTGGAGAACAAAAATTATACGGACCGTTCATTAAACCAATCACTATCACTAGTTACATTGGTATACATTTAACTAATAATTAATTAGAAAAAAAAGTATTTTTTGTAGAAAGAGTCAAAGGGTACATGAATTGAAAAATTATTTAGAACTTATTCCTAAACCTTAAGGTTAAGATTTTGTCAACTTAAAAAAAATTCATTCGTTATAAGATTATGCTAACTTAATCTAACTAGACTAAATCAAAATTAAGTGAAAACGAAAAGTTAAAATGAAGAATATTCATTTTATCTCTCGACAATTCAAAATTTTTCTTTGTATGATGTCATGATTATTTCATATTCTATTATATAAAAATGAAATATATAATTTAATTTAAGAAAATATAAATTTTGAATGAATTTTAATTTCAACTCTTCGATTACACTTTTTTTTTTTAAAACTCTTTATTTTCACTTAACTTTGATTTAGTCTAATTGGATTAGGTTAGCATAATCTTATAACAATAGAATTTTGTTTTTTAATATTTTAATGAGTTGACAAAGCTCTTAGACATGATCTAGTTAAGAATTTTTCACATGATTTAGATCTCAATCAAACAAAACATAGCCCCAAAACCTAATTTTGGGATTTCTATTAAGTTCAAAAATTTAATTTGAATTTTTCTCACAATTGGGGCCTGTTTGACTTGCATTTATCAAAATTATTTCGTGTTTTGAAAAGCGAGACAAATATGTTTTCTACTTTGTGAAATAAATTTAAAATTTATTCTCTCTCAATTTTTCCAAACTACTCTACAAAAATATAAATAAAAAATAATTTTCTTATCTTTAAAAAATACATATACATACCCATTTGATTTGACATAAACTAACATATTTCTTAGATAACTTAGCTCATATAACAAACATGATTTGACAAAAAGACTTATACATCTTATATATTCAACCTAAACTATTTCAAAAAATATCTACACATACCTTATTTCTCGAACCACTCTCCCGAAACTTAAACAACAACATTACACAAATCAAAACTATTTCACAAACCTTTACTGCTCTCCCAAATTACCAAACGAACATGCCCTTGATTTCATAGATAAATCAAAATTATTTATTCATCTGATTTTACAAGATATTTGATTCTTACTATAGTTTTAAGATTGGGTGCAAGATAAATAGGGAACAGGAAAAAAATCAATATTAAATGGAATAATTTTTTTTTATTGGACCCAAGATATATAATCTTCAATATAATTGGACAATAATGATATTGATGGTCCTTCGGGTTTATCTAAGAGGGTCGAATGTGTATGAAGGACGAAAGCGTAACCAACTCTAAACATGAGGAACCATTAATATCATTTAGTCTATCTTCTTTGAAAAAATCAGTTGCTAATTGCGGAAAACATCTCAGAATCTTGATTATTAAGGACATCTCGAATGGAGAAATGCAAATTTGAGTATGGATAATGCTTTATGCATTTTTTAATAGTGTTGTGCTTACCTAGTAAAAGCATTTCACTCCAATGCATGAACATGGAAAATGAATATTCATTTTTTTTTTTAAAAAAAAAAAATTATTAGTTTTGTAAATTCATTTTCATTTTTTCCATCAAATTTTGAACTTTATTATTTACTAGAAAAATAAATTATTATCTAAAGTTGAAAAACTCAAATTTTAAAAATTATAAATCAAGCGACATATTAGGGCTTTTAGCACTTTGCACCCTAAAATTATAGGATTTTGGCACTTTACACCCTGACTTAAAAGGTTTGGCACTTTACTTCCTGAAAATACAATTTATTTGACACATTGCACCCTATTGTGTGTTTTGATGAAAAAATTCATTTATGGAAAGGTAGAATAGTCATTTTGGAATATTTTTAGCACTTTGCACCCTAAAAATATAGATTTTGACACTTTGCACCCTGGAAATATAGATTTTGACACTTTACACCCTGAAAATATAAAATGTTGGAAATTTGCACCCTAAATATAATTTTTGGCATTTTCATCATCACCATAATATGTTTGACACATTTTTATTTTAACCAAATCACTACCTATTAGTGATTAGGTAAGAAATATTTTTTCTTTTTTGTAATTTAATAAATTTAACTAGCTAATAGTAAATAATTTTAGATTTGTAGAGTATGTCGTGTAGAAAAAACTAGGATCGATTACATGTGAGTCTTATAGAAACAATACCATGCAATATAATAACATGTTAGATTTGTAAACATATTTTTTACATATGACGTAAATAATCTAGAGGATACTTGAAAACAAAATGAAGACAATTTTTTTTATCTAAATTTTACTAAGAGAAAATGTTAAAATATGTTATTAAAAGAATAGCATGTTTATGATTATTGTGCATAGAAATGACCATTTCATCTCTTCAAGGACGAAATTCACTAGTTTTTTTTCAAAAGAAAAACATTAGGGGTGCAGAAATGCCATACAAATTAAATTTCTTGGGTGCAAGTGCCATAATTTTTAAATTTGGGTGAAAAGTGCCAAAATTTTATATTTTCATGGTGCAAAGTGCCATCATTCTATATTTATAAAGTGCCAAAATCCTATAATTTCAGGGTACAAAATATAAAAAATCCGGCATATTAGTTTTTTTGAAAACTCGAGAAATTAAACTTCATAATGTGATTTTTTTTTTTTGAAATTGTGCATTTAATCGAGCTTAAATAATGTTTGAAATTAATTAAATTAAACATATAGTTTAATGTATATCTAGGTTTTTCTTTTATTCATTCCAATCAAAGTTCATATTGAAATTTATGTAAGAGTAAAATATGCTCAACACTTGACATGTGGATTGGTTTTGGCCAGTCTTGTGGGTTTTGCAAGATTGGGCCAAAACTCTTCCAAGTGAGTTTTCGTTAGACCAATATAACTCAGCACAAATTCATTCACAAATTTATATCCAAACTCTTGAAATTCTATAAAACATTGATTTGACACCTACCATCTATTTTTTCCCTAAACTTTCTAAAAAAGACATTGATTTGACACCTATCACCTACTTTTTCCCCACACCCCAATATTCAAAAATCAATCCAAGCGAGGTTTTACTTTTTCAGAACCACAAAACCCAACATCCAAAATCTAAACAAATTGAATTTCAAGTGTATCACCGAAACTACAGAAACCATTTTTTTAAAATCGAGACCCTTGAAATCGGATCAGAACCTATCCAAATAGGCCCACTTTAATAGAAATTAAGTATAACTAGATCATCTTTATTTAAATTGTAAAATCTGAATAACTAGGTCTCACTTTTCCTTTTAGCCCAAACTTAAGCCCATAATTAACCTATAATAATTAAACAAAAAAATCAGACGTGGTCTTCTTCAACATAGCAAGCCGCCCCAATTCCCATTCCTCTTTGATTCTTCATCTGCTATCAAGTAAATTCATGAAAACACGTGACAAGAGATAAGCTCGATGTTTTTAAATTGAAATCGTTGGTTAAAACATTTCAAACCCCAAAACCCTTGCCCCCAATTAATTATCAGAAAATCGCCATTTCAATTTCAACCATTTTAATTCAAATAAGTAAGAAATTAGGGGGTTTTGCGTTCGGGATTCAAAGGGAGTGTTTTATCCTCCGAAAACACTCCCTTCAGGCGCAGCAACAGCGGTTGAATCAAATGGTTGAGAGACGACAAAGTTTCGCTGAAGTCGCAGAATTTAGGGGATCGGATTCAAATGGTTGTCATGAGGTATAATTCAAATCACATGCTGAAAATTTATTCTACCTGTGTTTTTAAAATTATGTCAATATTAATTTCAGTAAATTGTGAAAAATAACTGGTAGATAGTTTAATAAATTTTGTGTTGGATTCGTTCTGCTTTGATCTGACTAGATTTGTTTATCTTTTTTGTGTGGCAATTGGTTTTTGTAAGTTTGGCGTAGTGTTGGAGATCTTGTTTAGATCTCTATTGAAACTTTATAGAAATAAAATTGGTTGATTTCCATAACAGATATTAGTATTTAGAATTAAAGGCTTGTATGCTTAAAATGTATTGGTTGATAAGTGATTGCCATATCAGAAATCGTCATGTTTAAATTTAATAGTTATACATGTATGTCTTTGGAAACAAAGAAATACAAGTTTAACTGATCTTAAAATTTTAAGAAATTCTACCCATTTGTTGGTAATCTAAAGACTTGTCTAGCATCAGCAAATTATAGTAAATCCAGAGTTTAAAATAGAATTAAATTTGGTAATATACGACTAGAGTTTTATAGCACATTTTTGTACCCTTACGCACACACGCGCATATATTGAGTTTGCACATGATAAATATCATGATATAATTAATCAATCATTTATATATAAATACTTTAATGAGTCTAATTTTTCTATTATTTACCGGTTATTATGATCAGAAAAAGTAATTGCCATATTTGTTAATATTTTCATCTAAATTAGTAATTTATGATTATTATTACACGTGTGATTATGCATCCATATACGACAAGTCATATTTAGTGCTTTTATTTGACTATTGTTATAATCTACATTAACGTTGATTATTGTAAAATAAATTAATTATTACTAATAACTTTGTCTATTTTATTTTATTAACCATAAAAAGTAATAGTTCGTATCATTAATATTCACAATAGTCATCTAAATCTTGTAAAAAAGAATAATAGATGTAAATTAATTCGTTTAACTCTTAATGTGGCATGAAGAAAGCAAGGAACTTAAAATCAATGAAGGCTAAAATATCTTTCCTTTAAGCTTGTCGAATTATAGGTGTAAAAACATAAATATGGTGATGGAAATTTTCTTATTATTGATGAATTATTTGTGCCTCTTTGATCAAGCTTGCATACTAAGCTTCAAGTGTGCTTTCCTCACTTGAAGAAATTTCAGCTTCTTTCCTCTTTGTGATGGACTGCTAAAGTCTTTGCTCTACTAAACACTTCAAACTCCGTGGAACTCTGTTGTATAAATATAAGTTGAAAGAGAGTTTAGAAGACATGTTCTCTTGTATACTCCTTCAAAGTTCTCATTTTCAGAGCCATCCATTTTCAAGGCGTGTTTATACGATAAATGAGTTGTTACACACTCGTTGAATTTCGACTTCCATCACAGTCATCCTGCTGTCTTAACCAACCATCATCCTTTGTGAATTTTTGGCTAGCACGTATGTCTTCAATGCAAGATGAGGGGTATTTGTAGAAAAAAGTTGTGTTCCAATAAAATCTTTGTCCAATCTTGTGAGGTTAGATAATGTAAGCAATCTCTTGAAAGCTCGCAAAACTTAGAAATTAAGCCAGACAACAATTGGAGGAAGCTCCACAATTCCACATCACAAAATAAATGGATGTAGAAAATGGATTTATCCATACCAATGGATGATGTATTTTGTTACAAGAAGGCAAAATGATTCTTTCATATGTCAACAATAAATTGAAGTTGAGTTCTCCTTGGAGAAACAAAATATTGTTGTCCAGAGGATGATTCATCCATCGAGTTTTTGGATAAAGGGAAACATTATACTAGGGTTGTAGGATACATATCAAGATGTGCTAAACTGAAAGAATCAATGTTAAAGGGAAACAATAACCCGATAACCTGAACCTCGTTTGTTTTTCTTACCTGTCATGCAATTTGATATGGCATTGCCAAAACTTGGTTAAAATTTCTTGAATTTAATACGTTGAAAATGGTCAATTCAAGTAGTATGTATTGGTAGCCAATAGATTTGAAAATTAGCTACTGTAAATAGCTATGTTATCTTGTTGCTCAACCAGCTAATGCTTCACGTGTGAATTGTTTTTATTCACTGGTAAAAGAACAAAGACATTTATGTGAGTAAGAAAAAAGGAATTAACATATGAAATCATTGAGTTATAACAGGAAAGGAATATTACATGAACTAAATAAGTTTTCAGATCAAACCCACAGTTATTAAAAACAATAATGTTGTTGGTATTCACTCTTTGTAGAAAGTTGGTCCAATTGCGAAGTATCTGTGTTAGGTTTTGGATGTGTAAAAGATGTTCATGATTTACGGCTTCAGTGTCCTATATTTTATGCAGTTCAGTGCAAAGTATCTTTCAAAAAAATAATTTCGATTTACTTTCATTACATTAGAGGAAATCATTGAACTTGTCTTGCAGTTCAGTGCAACTCCTCTTAGATCTATGCCCTTCAAATTTTTTAGTTGGTTCCTCCCATTCTCTAGTCTTCTGTATCATAATTTTCTAAACAAGCTAATTTCAATTTACGATATACGAAAAGGCATTAAACCTCTCACTAAATTTGTCTTGTTTGGAAGTAAGAAATACTCGATATATTTCTTGATTCCTGATTCCTTATATTCGATATGTATGATCTTTCAAATAAGGGTAATTTACACTAGTACTCCTTGAGGTTTATGCTAATGACGTATAACACACTTCTAGACAACATCAGAAGTAGCGGTAATGTCACGAATGTGGTGACAACTGTCCTATGACTATCATTTTCCTACAAGAAGGTCGTTATACCAATCATATGAAGGAAAATTCAACAAGATACAAAATAAGGCATTGTATAACTATCGAAAATATGTCTTACAAACATAATTACTAGATTTTTTTAATTTGTAAGTTTAAGCTGGTTGAGTTGTCATTTAAATCTGATTTAGTATACTTTGATATAAAATCAAATGAAGGAGATGAAATATTTAGTAAGATACTATGGAATCTATAGAAGTTGATATGTCCTGAAGTACTAATATGCAGATTCCATAATCGATTTTATTTATCTACTTTGTCTTGCTCATTTTTTTGCTTTAATACTTGAAAGTCTTATGCCTCTATATGTCTTGGTGTTCCTTTTTTCACAATAATCAATTTTGTACCGTTTTCTCTTTTTAATGCGCGTGATGGATTTTATCTTAACAAAAATATAGGGAAGTTACCCAGCACAAAATTATGTACTATTTTTTCCTTAGTATTATTTGGTCTCCACCTTTTCAGACATTAAATTTGGGGCTGTTAGCATGAAGTAGATGCTTGAGACTACAAATATAGTGATAATAAGACTTGATTGGCATGTTGATGTCGATGGATGCTATAAATTATGATGCGTTTCAGTTATTCATTATATTTTGTGGTGAAATTAAGTGTTATACACTTTAAAACATTTTTCTTGACGTTTGTCTTTGTCTATGTCATTAAATTCCACTCGAATTTTGATTGATAGATATTTTCATAGGAGGTGTGGCTGGATTCACCTTCTTCACACTCAAAACAAAAGGATGGGAGGGACCTCGTCTTTGTTAAACTTGTTGATAGTAGTTGTCTTTTGTTTCTCGGCGGTTGACCAAGCTCATGAGATTATTATCCCCCCGTACGGCGACATGGGGGCGAACAAAATGAGAAGGCATTAAGGTTTCTCGAGACTGCACAGACTTATGGTTTCAGAGTAAACTCTCGATCACATGGGTAAGGTACATGTTTTTTCTTGCTAGTTTTTCTTTTAAGAAAGATTCTATTGGATCTCAAAAAAATCCGACATCCGGCCTAATCTGACCAAGATTCGTTGGAGTCGAGAGAGTTAGACCCGAGCAAGATCCGGATCCAACTCGAATCCTTTCCGACATAAATGAAGCCAAATTTGGGTTGAACCTGATCCAACCCAAATCCGACCTATTGACAGGTTACTTAAAAGTTTCATAAGCTCAAAATAGATTTAAAACCATGTTAAGATATCTTTCTAAGGAAACAAGTATTGAAAATAAACAAGTAAATTATGTTGACTCTGATTTCAAAGACATATCTTTAAAGAGAAACTACTCAAAAGTCATGTGATTAAAACCAGTCGACTAAGTTACTAAGATGTCAACTCTGTGCAACCGTCAAAGTAATTATGTTAACCTAAGTGCAAACGGTTGAGTAAGCTAAATAACTTTATAAATAAAATATAAAAGAAAAGTTTAGAGGTTCTATTTGTCCCCCTGTAGACCTCATTAGCCACTTGAGACCAGCAAGAGAATTTGATGATTTTTTATTAGAAATTATGACGAGTGCAAAACATTAGGAACTACATAGGAAAAACAAACAAAGAAAAATGAGAACCACTACAATGAACGAACTGATTGTATTTCTTTCTTTCAGTCATAACAACTGGGGATAAAAGTACAAAAACCCAAAATTAATGACGTACTAAAAATAATTTGAAATCAACAATATCAATCAATTGCAACCAAGGTACATAGTCAAATAAAGTATTTGGCCGAAAGAATATAACAACTCTTAAATGAATCCCCGCATCAACAAATGCGATCTATAACTCAAGACATCAAGGCTTAATAAATTACCACATATGTAGTTCAAAGGATACACACACCACTAATAAGAAACAAACGAGCACGCAAACCAAATTCTTCAACTCAATATTCATGCTCTTTGGTTGAATATTACATCCGAAAATGTATATGTGAGTTGGTCCGCCAAACTAGTTGGCATGTCAACCATGACTTGGTGAAACGCACTAACTATTATGCGATCTTGGTCTCTAGCTTTCAAGTTGAACCAAGTCAGAAACTTCTTCTTGAATACCTTGCTAATATGGCCCTCAAGTTCCTAACAACATATGGTCTTCACAATCTTCTCAAAATTGTCACCCTGGCCAGATTTCTTCATTGCATCAAACTCGTCTGGCACTTCTATCAAGTCAGGAACTAGATGGACATTCAAGTCGATCATTGTATTATGTAACATGAATCCTGAGTCTAACCCAAGTTATGTTGCAGTCAAGTTTTGAGGCTCGGCTGCAACCTGGGAAAATAGAAACTACTCAATCAAGACATTTTCATTTCATTTGAAATACGCAAAAATAAAAAATAAAACCTTGTTTACCATTGCAAATTGGAATCGAATTGGAATTCGCGCTCAACAGTTTATCAGCATTCTCAATCGCAGCTGAGATGAGTCCTAGCACTTTACTGGATGGAGTTGATTTGTAGACAATATTTTTACAATCCTTAAGGTTAATTATTGTGTTGTTGAACTCTTCTTCTAAGTGGGTTTTGACTTCTTCAGTTAATTTATGTAGCACCTTATATTTGGAACTATCATTAAGGAGCATGTAGCTCAACAAAATCTTCTGGCAAGAGTCCCTAACGCGACGATAATCCTTAGCTATAATTAGGTGCTTCTTCCAACATCTGTTAGAATATAAACAATTAGTAAACATGATAATTTATCTTAATGAAATATACATGACAATTTTTCATGGTACATAATTATATGTCGACTTATCTTAAAACAAAAGTATGTATAAATGAGATCTTGCTCATGTTTAGATCTCTATTGAAACTTTGTAGAAGTCACTTTGGGTGTGTAAAACGACAATCACTTTAAAGATAAGTCGAGATTTAAATTATAGACTATGTTAAAGATATATTACATTAAAATAGATTTTCAGGTTTCCTAATTTGTTTATAATCTAGCAAATGTTGGAAAAATCAACTATTTATAGCTAAAGATTTTCGCCGTGTTGCGGACCTTTGTCAGAAGATTTTGTTGAGTTGCATGCTCCTTAATGATTCCAAATATAAGGAGCTTTCATAAATTAATTAAAGAAGTCAAAGCCCACTTAGAAGAAGAGTTCAACAGCTCATTAGACATCCTTAAAGACTGTAAAAATATTGTCTACGAATCATCTTCAGCCAAAAGTGCTAGGACTCCTCTCTGTTGCGATTGAGAATGTTGATAAACTGTTGAGTGCAAATTACAGTCTGATCTCAATTTGCGATGTTAAACATTTAATTTTTGCCTTTTTGAAATAAAATGAAAATGTTTTCAAGGAGAAGTTTCTATTTTCTTCGGTTGCATTCGTGCCTCAAAACTTGACTGTAAACAGAACTTGGCTCAGACTCAATAGGTTCAAGGTCCATAATGCATTGATCGACTTGAATGTCCCTCTACTTCCTGACATGAATGAAGTACCACACGAGTTTGATGCAACTAAAAAATTGGGTTTAGGTGACAATTTTGAGACGATTGTGAATACCATATGTTCTTTGGGACGTGACGACCATATTAGCGAGGTATTCAAGAAGTTTATGACTTGGTTCAGCTGGAGACTAAGAGCGCAGAACAGTTTGTGCGTTTCAGCAAGCAATGGCTGACACTCCAATGAGTTTGGCGGACCAAATTTCATATACATTTTTAGATGTTATATTCAATCAGAGTGCATGGATATTGAGTTAAAGAATGTTGATTGCGTGCTCGTTTACTTCTTATTATTGGTGTGTTTATCATTTGAACTACACTTGTGGTACTTTATTAAAGCGTTCATGTCTAGAACTATTTGATGCCGGGATTCATTTAAGAGTTGTGACATTCTTTGGGGCAAGTATTTTATTTGACAATATGATATTGGTTGTAATATCTTTTAAATTTTAACTTTAATATATTTATGATTGTTCTATAACTAGTTGATTTCGGATATTTTTTAGCAAGTCATTAAATTTACTTTTTATTTCATTTTTTTTTATCCCGAGTTTCTTTGAATGAAGAAGAATTTCAATTAAGTGGGTTTCATTTCTCTTTGTTTTCTTTCCAAGCTTTCTAATTAAATTCATGATTTACTGCTTCAGTGTCCTGTATTTTTACAATGTTTAAATTTGATTTCATCATTCAATGCTTGATATTAACTAATTTTTTTGGCTTTTTTGTTCAAGTTAAAGTAATAAATGCACTTATTATTTCACAATGCAACAAGTGATTGCTATCATGTTATGGTCTACTATATTTTATATCTTTAAGAAAAATTACTTTCGGTATATCAAAGGAAATCATTGAACTTGTCTTGCAATTAAGTGTAATTCCTCTTAGATGTATGTCCTACAACTTTTTTAGTTGGTTGCTCCCATTCTCTAGTCTTCTATATCATCTTTTTCTAAAAAAGCTAATTTCAATCTACTTTTGAGATATGAAAAGGCATTGAACCTCTAACAAATTTTTTCCTGTTTGGAGGTAAGAAATCCTCGATATTTCTTGATTCCATATTCCTTATACTCGATATGTATGATCTTTTCAAATAAGGGTATTTACACCGGTACACCAACGACCAAGGGGAGATAGTTAAAGGCGTTTGCTCAAACTTCTTGTGTAAGTAAGAAGTGAATTACGTCGTCATCTTTTCCAATAAGATTGAGATTTTTGAATGAATTTCAACTTGAAATTAATTAATCATTTTTCTCTGTATTTAGGTGACTTGAAACCTGGATCTGAAGTGATGATAATTGGATTTGTTGGAAAAGAGATGCTCATGCCAAAAGACCCTAATGCTACTGTTATAATGGTACCTACCTATTTTATACTAATAAATAGACATTTAAGACTACAAGACATTGCATTCTTTGATTTTTATGTATAAATTATTTTGGATTTTGATTCAGTATTCTTTTAATTACTTATGTAGCTTGCAACTGAAACTGGGATTGCTCCTTTCTGGTCATTCTTGTGGATAATGTTATTCGAGAATTACGGCTCTGTTTGGATGTATTTTGGTTCTGTTTCATCCACTTTCGATGAAAAATATTTTGGTTGAGAATTTTGAAGATTTTTTTTAAAATTTGTGTGAAATAATTGAAAATAGACTTGGATGTATTTTGGTTAGAATCTTTTATATGTAAAATAATATTAAGTAAATTAGTAATTGTGTTGAAAATTGTGAGTTATGTTTTTTTATGTTGGAGTTTGGGGTGAAAGATAGTTGGTAGATGTCATGTCATGTCATTTCAAAATGAATAAATTAATATTATATTATGTAATAATTAAAATAATGATTGAAAAATTAATATTTTAAGTTAAAATAATTAAAAAGACAATTAAATATGTAACTTTCATATAAACTTTTGTGCAAGTTGGTTGTATGGTTCTGCATGACTGCATGTCAGAAGACTTTGGGCCGAAAAAATGGGAAGTGGGTGATGTCTGAACATTTTCAATTAATTGGGTTGATGGAAGCTGTTCCAAACCAAGTTTGGCCCAGTGAAAAACCGAAAATTGTGGGCGAAACATGTTCCAAACAAGGCCTACGATGTCTACAAGGTAACCCTAAATCAGTTTAAATTTATTCTTTCAACAAGATATTCCAAACAAATCAAAACATTATGTGAGAAAGTATTTTTGAGAAAAATATTTCATTTATAAAAAAAGAGTGTTATTTTGGGAAATCTCAAAAAGGAAACAATAGTTAAAATTTAGGGACTAATGGAGTATTAAAAAATTAATTTGGTGATAAATACGTACCTGGCTTAAATTTGAGAAGATGAAAGAGAAAGCACCCGAAAACTTCAGGTTAGATTTCGCAGTTAGCAGAGAGCAAACAAATGCCAAGGGGGAGAAAATGTATATTCAAACACGGATGGCTGAATATGCAAAAGAGCTATGGGAACTGGTTTAGAAAGATAACACCTATGTATACATGTGTGGTCTCAAAGGTATGGAAAAGGGAATTGATGAAATAATTATACCAGTGGCTGCTAAAGTAGGTAATTAAGAATTAATAATGTCATTTTCACATGAAGTTGATTTTTATATATGTTGATCGATTTGTTCCTATATATGTTTCGTTTCGGGCATCTACTTGTTATACTTCAAAAAACAGTTGAAGAAAGCAGAATAATGGAATGTGGAAGTCAACTAATTCTTTTGTTTTTTTCTTTCTTATACAAATATATATTAGCAAAGCTTCATGCTATCTATGTTGATGTAGATAGATTGCTAACTTTGTTTTGTATAACTTAATTGCTAGCCCGCAAAGTTAAAAGAAATTTTGCCAACAAACATCAGTTACAATACCATTTTCGCATTTTTCCACGTCATCAATCGAAGTTAATTTTTCACGTGGAAGGGGTGGGTGATTTGGAGGACACGGTGGCAGAAAATTCCAGTTGGGGCCGAAATAGGACTAAATTGCCAAATCATTTTAGTTACAAGACTTAATTGGCAGTCCGAAAAGTTCCAGAATTTTTTTATCAGAGAGCATTAATTACGAGATCATTTTTACAATTTTTCCAAACAAATTTGATCGTGCTATATGCTTCTTTGCAATAACTTATGCATTTTATAAATGGATAATTACATTCACCTTCGTCGAAATTAGGTAAAATTACATGAACCTTTTATGAGGTTTCCATAATTACAAATGTCTTCCTCGGAGTAAATTTTGATTACAGTAAATAAATAAAATGTTTACAATATCTATCTTGTCCCTTATTTTTCTTTAAGTAATAATTTTCTTAAAAAGCTAAAATAGTTAAAATACATATGATGATATAGCTTCAAGTGTAGATCCTAATTATATTAAATACAAAAATTCAAAATATTTTTAATAAAATAAATAAAATATAAAGATAATGATATTCTTGGATTTTATAACAATTAAAAATCGATTTTAATTATTATTTGAGTCAATTATATTTCTTAATAAGTTAATAACAGACAAAAAATCAATTTTCATACCATAGAATGGGTCAAAGCCCATTTTTCAAACCAGCTTTATAAATTTGGTACTTCCTTTAGTTTTTTAGGCGGAATTGTCATATTGCCGTTAAATTCATATTAATATTAAGAAAATTAATTAATAATAAAATTAAGAGAAAAGAAAAAGAAAAAGAAAAAAAAACTCACCCCTCCCAACAACTTCCCCACCATCGAAAAATCCATGCCCAATCCAGTCAACCACCCTCCTAACCACCGCCACCCCTACCAGCGCTCCCAAATCCTAACCAACACACCCGATTCACATCTCTATCTACTCCCTCAGCCGCCACCACCATAACCCACCAAAATTCATGCCCACCGCCACCTTCTCCACCCACCCCTCCACCACCTGGAATAAAAATCAAATCCTTCAAACCTTTGATTTCATTTCCCACATTTGATCGTCTCTCTCCACGATCTCCAATTGAAAACCCTAATTTCCCATCCATGAACCCTAGCTCAGAATTCGTCAATCCTCCATCAATTCTAACCCTTTTCTTCATAAAGTTTGTAGCTTTCGAACCGTTTTCACCCAGAATAAGAACATGGATGATACGATATTTGGGTTTTAGGTGGTGGAGGGGTGGGCAGAGAAGGTGGCGGTGGCGATGGGGATGAATTTTGGTGGGTTGTGGTGGTGGCAGCCGAGGATGAGGTGTAGGCGGCTCAGGGAGAAGGTGGTGGCAGCCGAAGGAGGAGACGAAGGTGCTAATTGGCGGTGCTGTTTGGAAGTTGGGGGCGCTAGTAGGGGTGGCGCTGGTTGGGAGGGTGGTTGCCTGGCTAGATTGGGCATGAGGAAGAAGAATACAGGTTAATTTGCAAATCGCCAAAAGACGGGGGGTCAATTCGCAATATTATCAAAGCTAAATTATACTTATAAATACTAGTATTATTAAAAAAAAAAAATTAACGGACACGTGATAGTTCCATTAAAAAAACTAACGGAAGTATGATTTTTGAAATGTCAGTTAGGAAATTGTATGATTTTGGTGTGTTTGGTATGAAAAATGGACTTTGACCTATTTTATGGTATGAAAAATGAATTTTTGCTTTAATAACAACTATATTCAGATATTTATATTTTATATTAATAAGTATTATTTTTAATAAAAAATAATATATAATTTTACCATTTTATCATAAAAAATTGTCAAAACTCAATTCATTTTTAATTAAGACTGTCAATTGAGTCGGGCCTACCCTAAGCCAGATGACTCGACTTGATTAAATTTTATCCGAACTTCATTATATTAAACTCGATGAATTTAAAAGTCGAACTTGAGCCTAATAAGGCTCAACCCGAATAAAGTCCGCATATATAATATTTGAGATACTACTTTCAATTATTGGTAATTTGGTATTAAATTTATAATTACTATTTTGAAACAAGATAAATTTTATAAAAAACCCACATCCCACGTATTTCAATTACAACTTTGTAATTCCGCTACGCACACAAATATCAATTATGCTTTTGCAAACCCATTAAACAAACATATATCAAGGCTCCTGATATAGCCGTAGCAATTATCCTAAAACCAGAGCAATTTTAACTTTATTCCAACATTGGCCCTAATTTTAATATTCAAGTGGTAGACTTACAGTAAGTACTTTGTTTCTCTTTCAAATTTCAACCTCCAAATATTTCTTCCTCATTTCCCAAATTGATTGTTGTGAGTAAAGCTAGCTCATCAGAACACAATACAATCCCAATTTAAAGCATTTCAAATATCAAAAAAAAATGAAAACATTTGATGGAGGAGACCAAGGACAAAAATATAATTTGGAAAATGAAAAACCATTCCCCTGTTTCTTTGTTTCCCCTATAAAAAGAAGAACCCAATATGACTATTTCTTTCCTTTTGTATTTTTTTTATCCACTAGACTGTTTATATACAGCTCGGACCGAAAAGTGCAAAGGGTATAGGTCCTCCCCAGTGTGGTGTCTCCAGGATTCGAACTTGAGTCTCACCTCTTGTTGGAAAAAATAGGAAGTTAATGGAGTAACTTGGACATAATTTAAGTGGGACCCACTTTAAGAAAAATGTCGGGTCTTTGCGGAATTATATTCTACTCCGTGAGTAGATTAAAACGGTATATCGTATGTCCAAATCGGAGTTCGGGTGAATGAGAAATTGTCACTCAAAGTTGACCTCTTGAAATGGAAGAAAATAAATGCAATTGGCTTTATCCCACATTGGAAGTGGGATGGAAAAACTTGAGGTTTATATATGATTTTGCAATGTAGTAGTGTAACTACTTAGCTACAAAAAGTCTCTTCCCTTGCGCGCGTGGGGGGGTTGCAAATCATGGATCGAAATTTGCTTCGGACCTTCAAGACTTGTGCGGACACGAATGCAGCCCAATTTGAAGGCTTTCAGACGGGCTCAATTTTGCATTTATTTTGGCCCATTTAAAAAAAAAATAATAAAAGACCTTTTGAATTTTGTAACTCAAGGCTTTTAAATTTTTTTCAAAATTTTGTAACCTCCGAATTTAAGGAGTTGTAACTCCCAAAACGGAAATCTCCATTAATTTTCTTGTTTCGATTTTGCCCTCCTCCGTTCCTATAAATAGCAGCTCCCTTCATTCTGATTTTCACACAAAAAACAATCTTCTTCTCCTTCTTTTCCCGAGTTCTAAGAAGTTTCAGTTCGATTAGCAAAGGCTTGGTGCAAAGCTTCATTGCTAATACCGTTGTATCCTGGGAGACAGACGTTCAAGTAGCCTCGAGCACGAACCAGAAGGGTGAGGGAGCGAATTTGTCTTAAGGACACTGTGTTTTCACACAGGCCTCGGTTTGGAAAAATCTTCGTTAATTATGTTTTAAGTTTCTGTCCAGAATATATTCATCATAATAGTTATATTGGTTCTTGTATTTCAATTGTAGTCGTTATTCAAATTTCCTTTTACGTATATATGTAGTAACAATCTTAAGACAAATTCTTTCTCCGTAAAAGGAAAACGTGATTATAAAACTTTATTTCAAGAACTGTTGATTATAAAACTTTGTTTCAAGAACTGTTTACGAATTTAATCTTTTCCGAACAGAAATGTTTTTTGGAGTTTTCAGGAACTGTTTAAGGAACTAATACTTTGGACAGGAAATTTGGTAGTGTGTTTGGGGAAAAATTGTTTACAAACCCAATTTACGTAAAATTGCTTGCCCATAAGTTATTTGCATCAAAACTTATTTTATAAATTGTCTCAAACTAGTTTACAAAAGAAAAGTTTGGGAAGTAAGTTTCATACAGAAAATTTAAAATTTTGATTTCATACAATACGTATCTTGGGATACAAAATTGTTTGCAAAATTGGGAAAAAGAAAAAATATTCGGACATAACAAGTTTTGGGACAGAAAATTTGGTGTTGTAATCTTGTTAAGATACTCACTTGAAGATTTCTGAATTCCTTTGTGGAAAGTGACTATTTGTGTTTTGGTTTCAGAAATGGCAACCAATGATAACACTGAAGTTGTGGTAACTGGGAGCTCATCTGGAACTCCAGTCCCAATGCCTGCTGTGGCACCAATTAGTCAAGCAGAAAAACCCGAGAAGTTCAACGGGTTGAATTTCAAAAGGTGGAAACATAACATAGTGTCGGCAAAGGTGAAATTCTTGGATTTGAGTCATGACTGTTTTGGAGTCCACCATTTTGTAGTCCAAGAATTTCAAATAATTCTTCATGAGATCCAAGCTGAAAAAATGGAACTCAGTGAATCCTTCCAAGTTGCTTGTGTTATTGAAAAACTACCCCCTGGGTGGAAGGACTTCAAGAATTACCTAAAGCACAAGCGAAAGGAGATGAGCATGGAGGATCTCGTTGTGAGGCTCCGAATTGAAGAAGACAACAGGAAATCTGAGAAAAGAGGGCTCACTTCTACTGAACCTAAGGCTAATGTCATGGAACATGGTCAAAGTTCAAAGTTTAAGAAGAATAACAAAGGGTCCAAGATGGGGCCAAAAGGCGGTATTTCCAAAAAGACCAAGTTTCAAGGGAAATGCTTCAATTGTGACAAAATGGGTCACAAATCGGCAGATTGCAGGCTACCGAAAAAGAAGAAACCTAATGAAACCAATGTTATTGAAGACAGTGGTGACGTGGACCTCTATGCTGTTGTTTCGGAGGTGAACTTGGTTGACTCTAATCCTAAAGAGTGGTGGATAGATACAGGGGCTACAAAGCATGTGTGCTCTGACAGGGAAGTGTTTACCACTTTTGAGCCGATCCAGACTGGAGAAAAACTGTTCATGGGAAACTCGGCTACGTCAGCTATAGAAGACAAAGGGAATGTAATTCTCAAAATGACCTCTGGAAAGGAGCTGACTTTGAAGGATGTCCTCTATGTGCCAGATATCCGCAAGAATCTGGTTTCTGGGACGCTGCTGAACAAGCATGGTTTCCGCCTTGTTTTTTAATCTGACAAATTTATTTTGACTAAGAGTGGTATTTTTGTTGGAAAGGGGTATGAATGTGGTGGAATGTTTAAGCTCAATGTAATGGCTATTAAGCCAAAAATTATTAATAAAGTTAATAATTCTGCTTACTTGCTTGAGTATCCTAATCTATGGCATGGTAGACTAGGACATGTTAACTACGATTCCCTGTGTAGATTAATTAATTTGAAACATATCCCTAAATTTCAAATTGATCAAAAGCACAAGTGTGAAACTTGTATTGAAGCTAAATTAACGAGATCGTCTTTTCAAAAGGTTGAAAGGAATACTAAACCAATCGACTTGATACATAGCGACATAAGTGATCTTAAATGTGTGCAATCAAGGGGTGGTTATAGTTATTTTATTACCTTCATTGATGATTGTACTAAATATTGCTATTTATATTTGTTAAAAGCAAAAAGTGAAGCAATAGATAAATTTATTCTATTCACAAAAGAAGTTGAGAACCAACTTGATAAAAAGATCAAAGTACTTCGAAGTGATAGATGTGGTGAATATGTGTCACCATTTAGTGAATTCTGTGCTGAACACGGAATCATACATGAGGTAACAACACCTTATTCACCGCAATCAAACGGAATTGCAGAAAGGAAAAATCGAACATTGAAAGAAATGATGAATTCAATGTTGATAAGTTCTGGATTACCACAGAACATGTGGGGGGAAACTATCCTATCTAGAAATTATCTTTTAAATAAGATACCCCGGAAAAATCAGGAGAAAACTCCTTATGAATTGTGATAAGGTAGAACACCTTCCTACAAATACTTGCGAGTGTGGGGGTGTCTTGCCAAAGTGGTAGTACCTACACCCAAGGAAGAAAGGATAGGACCGAATACTGTTGATTGCATATTCATCGGATATGCTCAGAACAGTAATGCTTATCGGTTTCTTGTGCATGAGTCTAAAAATCCTGAGATTCACAAAAACACGATAATGGAATCCAGAAATGCATCTTTCTTTGAAGATGTATTTCCAGCGAAAACTAGAAAAGAAGTGAGATCATCCAAAAGAACTCATAGTCAAGACCATGAGTTTGAACAGGTAACTGAGGATGAGCCAACTGAGGTTGAGCCAAGAAGAAGTAAAAGAGCAAGAACAGAAAAATCTTTTGGCCCAGATTTTCTGACATATATGCTCGAAACTGAACCTCAAACCTTCAAAGAAGCTGTAACTTCTTCTGAAGGACCTTTGTGGAAAGAGGCAATCAATAGTGAAATTGATTCCATCTTACAAAACCATACATGGAAGTTAGTTGAGCTTCCTCCAGGATGCAAACCACTAGGATACAAGTGGATTTTCAAACGGAAAATGAAACCAGATGGAACAATTGATAAGTATAAGGCCAGACTAGTAATAAAAGGCTATCGGCAACGAGAAGGCCTTGATTACTTTGACACGTATTCTCCCGTGACGAGAATAACTTCCATTAGGATGATACTTGCTATCGCAGCATTGCGAAACTTAGAAGTACATCAAATGGATGTAAAACAGCTTTCTTGAATGGGGATTTAGAAGAAGAAATCTACATGGAACAACCTGAGGGTTTTTCTGCTCCAGGGCAAGAAAATAAAGTCTGTAAATTGGTTAAGTCTTTGTATGGCTTAAAACAGGCACCAAAACAGTGGCATCAGAAATTTGATGATGTCATGCTGGAAAAAGGTTTTAAAACCAGTGAGTGTGACAAATGCATCTATGTGAAAGAAACAAAAGATGGCTATGTCATTCTGTGTCTTTATGTTGACGACATGCTTATCGTTGGAAGTAATGATAAGATGATTAAATCCACTAAGGATATGTTGAATGCTAGATTTGAAATGAAAGATATTGGTCTAGCAGATGTGATACTGGGAGTTAAAATTACGAGAAATTCAGATGGCATCATTTTGAGTCAATCCAATTATATTGGAAAGATCCTTGAAAAATTCAATAAATATGACTCTAATGAGGCTAGAACTCCTATAGATCCAAGTCAACCTTTATCAAAGAATAAAGGTGAGAGCATCTCTCAAGTGGAGTACTCAAGGATTATTGGAAGTCTAATGTACCTGATGAGTTGTACAAGACCGGATATAGCATACGTTGTAGGTAAGCTTAGCAGATATACAAGTAATCCCGGTACTGACCACTGGAAGCCATAGTGAGGTTACTGAGATACTTAAGGTATACTCGTAACTACGGGCTATACTATACAAGATATCCAGCTGTTGTAGAAGGATACAGTGATGCAAATTGGATATCTGATGTAAAAGATTCAAAATCCACCAGTAGATATGTATTCACCTTAGGTGGTGCAGCTTGTTGGGATTTCATGGGGTATAATTGTCATACAACAGTGCGAAATTTAAAAATTCATAACACCCAAAATCACAGGATTATTCACTAGCTCATACGAATAGGTTGAATACAATTTTGCAACAAATTACAAAATTAAATAGGGTGGTAAATCGAAATTTACCTCACCACAGGCAAGGTGGTGGTTTTCTCCGGTCTTCTCTTTCGTTCACTAGAGCACCCCAAGTGTTGTGCCTCTAGAGATAGTCCACACCAGATGGATTGAGTGACACCTTCGAACCTCAGGCTCAGAACTAGGAGAGAAGGCTTGTCAATGGAGGAACTGGATCTAGATCCAACTCTAGGTGAAGGAGAGAGCAAGAGAGATAGGGGGGCCGCTAGGGCATGTAGGGGGCGGCTAGGGTTTTGATTTTGCTTAGGTTTTCTTAGTCTTGTCAAGACTCCTTTTATAGCCACCTCTCAAGGCCCCTTTATGTGCAAGACTTTAGTATGGGCCATTAATTAAATTTGCCCATGTCTTGCATTAATTTAATTAAGCCCTTTAATTAAATTAACCCAATTAATCCAATTAATTATCTCTCTCTTTAATTAACCCTTTAATTAATATTTAATTAATTAGACTATCTAATTAATTACTTCTCTCACAGAATTAACTCTTTAATTCTTTTGCTTGATTTAACCCTTTAAATCAAACCTTTCCTTAGTTGACTATCACTGTCCAACTGTATTGTGTGTGACCCTCTGGGTTCACCATCAATTGGCCGTAGGCCCACGACTTTCGTGATTTAATTAATGAGCAATTAATATTCAATTAATTGCTCCGATCAATTAAACTCTTTTAATTGACCACTCCAGAATTAATCTCCCATTAATTCAGGAGTACCCACACCTCATGGTCGATGTCTAGCCACAAGCCCATGAGGCCCAACTTCAGGTGAATTGATATTAGTGAACCTCACCTTCTTATAAGTACCATGTACATACGGTCATTCTAACGACTAACTTCCCGACCGAGACCTAGGGTGTGTGAATTGATCGGCACCTCTAATTATCTCGATAACTATACTTTCTAATTCAGGATAATAATTCCAGTGTGACTGCTAAATTTGGAAACCCCTTTCCAAATCCGTCACTGACCGTGGCCACGGGTTTCTCGGAATCCATTATCTAAGAACGTATAGGAAATTCTCTCAACGCACTACGTTGAGTCGGTAGATCCCATATTAGTGCTAACCATTCGCGTACACGATCCTACGTACCCAAAGTAGTCGCACAATAATCAGGCTAAGTGATCGGCTCCTAAATCAAAGTACGTACTCACGTGCACCGAATTCGCCCTAGCACCTCAAGTCAAAGGACTAAATCGTACACTATTATAAGTCTTGAGAAACATCCCATTGCCGATGTGCGCCATGCGCTTCCACAATGGGTTTCTCTGTTCGGGTCGTTCGATGCGTTCGATCCCCTATCGAACCACCTACTCATATGCACTGGCATCAAATGCTTTGCTCATGAAACGCTACAAATTCACTCCATGTGAATCATGCATACTCGTACAAGTCTTAACGATTCA
This sequence comes from Penstemon davidsonii, assembly GCA_034814905.1. Lineage (NCBI taxonomy): Eukaryota > Viridiplantae > Streptophyta > Magnoliopsida > Lamiales > Plantaginaceae > Penstemon > Penstemon davidsonii. The sequence continues at coordinate 6,996,624 of JAYDYQ010002686.1, forward strand.
TTCGATACCCCGTCTCGACAAGAATCTATGACTTGGAACGTTTTTAAGATCACGACCTTAGAGACTGTTTCATGATTGCACTCATACTGAAGTGAATCGTCCCACAGTCTATTGTGATCTAAGGATTTCATCCAATCGCTTAAGTGATTCGCGAGAGATGAAGTTGGCCATTGTTTGATTTACATACTATAAACAAACAAGCGTATTAATTCATTTATACTAGAGAAAGCTTATCACATGATAGTCCTTATACAAGCTAAAATACATTGGCTTGCAGGGCACTATCCTTTCAATCTCCCACTTGCCCTAAAGCCAATCACAAACGCTTCTAAGACCCATCTTCCCAAGATGTTCTTCGAACTCCTTTTGTGACAAAGGCTCTACTAGTGGATCCGCTAGATTGTCTTCCGAGTCGACGCGATCCATTATGTGCGTCAACTCTACCAATGATTTCTCTAATCAAATGGTACTTTTCTCTCATTGTGTTTAGACTTCTGGTGAGATCTCGAGTCCTTTGCTTTAGCAATAGCTCCATTGTTATCTTAGAAGATAACCACGAGCTTCGCAATGCTAGGCACTACATCCAACTTTTGGATGAAGGTTTTCATCCAAACACTTTCTTACGCTGCATTCCTTGCTGCGATATATCTTGCTCCAGTGGTAAGATGGCAACGGTGCTTCCTTGGAACCTTTCCAACTTACCGCTACCCCATTGAGGCAAAATATGTATCCAAAATTGGATACTTATATTCATCCACATCAGACTAGAAACTCGTATCAGTAAATCCTTCGAGCTTCAATTCTCCACTACCACCGTAGACCCAGATCAAATCCTTAGTCTTTCTCAAGAGCTTAAGGATATCTTTTACGGTGGTCCAGTACTCTTCACTGGAGTTTGACTAGTAACTGCTCGTGGCAATTAGAGCAGGTTCTACGTCTGGTCTAGTACATAGTATTGCATGCCACATGCTACCTTTTGTTTGAAACATAAGATATTTGAGACATTCTCCTTTTCCTCATTCGATGTAGGGCACATCGATTTTGAACAAGGGATACAATGTCTCATTGAAAGCAATCCTTTCTTGGATTCTTCCATACTGAATTCTTTCCGTATTGTTTCTATGTACTTAGATTGTGAGAGTCCCAACATCTTCCCCGATCTATCTCCATAGATACGTATCTTAATACGCAAGATGTCTCTCTCAAATCTTTCATGGAGAATTGCATGGACAATCATGCTTCCGTCTGTGCTAACATTCCAATATCATCCCAGATAATCATAATGTTATCGACATGTAAAAATAATGAACTTTAAAGAGCTCCCACTAAACTTCTTGTACACTCAAGGTTCACATTTGTTTTCGATGAAGTCAAACGCCTTGACTTTCTCATCAAAATGAATGTGAGTCCAAATGGATTCAGACATTGCTAATGGAGAAAAGATTTCATCAAAGTCCGTTCCAGGCCTTTGTGTATAACCTTTTGCCATTAGGCAAGTCTTATAGGTCAATACCTCTTCATTCATTCCTAGCTTGCGCTTGAAGATCCATTTGCAACCTACAGGGAAACTTCCCTCGGGTGGATCCACCAAGGTCCATACCTTGTTGGAATGGATGGAATCCATTTCGGATTGTATGGCCTCTTGCCATACATGAGCGTCTACATCCAATGTAGATTCTTCGTATATGGTCTAACCATATCTTTCAAGTTTCTCACGAAATTGATCAGATCTACGAAGTACTGGTGTACGTTGATGGTTCAGCAGTTTCTGGATTAACTCCCACTATTTGTGGGGATGAGTTCCACTTCTTGGACCTCATCATGTTCTACTAGGGTACCATTTCTATTCACGAGGAAGCCATCCTCTAAGAAATGGATATTCCTTGAAACAAACACCCTTTGTTCTTTAGGAATGTAGAACAGGCATCCAAACGGATTTCTTTGGATACCCCACAAATTTGTACAAACTGGATATACTATCCAATTTATCTCCTTTCTTGTTCCTAACATAGGCAGGAGATCCCTATACTCAATAGAGAGAGTATAGAGGTGCTTTACCACACCCATTCTTGGTAGGGTTTTGCAGGCACATACTTTGAAGTTACTTTGTTCAGTATCTTCGATGCAATCATTAGGGTCAATCCTTAGTATGCATAAGGATGTTGAACTTTCAGACCCTCCAATAGGTTGAGGCGTCTTAGAAGGAGTTCGTTGTACGAGAATATCTTTCTCAGTAAGATAATTGAGGAACTTCTAGCTTAAGTATTTGCCATCTCGATCAGATCGAATGGCCTTAATACTATGCCTTGTTTGATTCTCTACTTCGTTTCGAAATTCTTTGAACTTTTCAAGAGTTTCGGATTTGTACATCATAAGATACACATATCACTAATGACTAAAGTCATCAGTAAACCTCACGAGGTATGAGTAATCTTCTCTCACACTAACACTTTATTGGTCCACATTCATTCGTATGGATCCAATCCAAAAATTTGTTTGGTACGCACCGGATGCCCAGCAAATGGTAACTTTGTCATCTTTTCCTTCAGACAGGATTCGCAAGTTGATAGTTCATCTAAGCCGTATTTTTCAAGAAGCATCGATGACACCAACTATTGAATCCTTCCTATGGAAACACGACCTAATCTTGCGTGCCATATGTGTGGAGTATTATCTTGGTATTGATTGAACTTAACACATTAATTCAATCAATTTTGTTTGTTTTCAATTAACTCTTAAATTGAAACGTTACTTTCAATTAACTCTTTAATTAATTCATTTCCCTTTTTCAATTAACTCTTTAATTGAAACGTTGCTCTCAATTAACTCTTTAATTGAAACGTTGTTTAATTAATTAGACCTTCTAATCAATTAAACGTGTCAATGCCTTTCTTAGGTGCAGTGGGATAATTTGATTTTTAGGCTACTTGCGTTCTTTCCACTACCTTCACGTTTGCTTTGGAAGAGAACACTTTCTTCTTCCTTTTACTCTTCTTTGACTTTGCAGTCCTTGAAGTGTAAGCAATCATGACAGGTATACCTTTTAAAAGGTTCCTATTTGCCTTTTACCAATACTTTGGTTAATTCATGAAACCTGATCAACTTATCGAATAAGTTCAGAACTTTTCACGAATCGTTTGAATGAGCGGGAGGAGAATTTAGGAGGAAGTCAATGTTAAGATCACTTGCAGGCCTACGTTTAATCGATCCAGTTATCAACCAGATTGATAAAACAAGGACAGTGATCCTTGACATTAGTTCCTTCACTTATTCTCGAGTTTTAAACAACACCTTAGAAATCTCAAATTAGATGATTCGAAATTGCTCCTCAAAACAAGCCTTTTGAGGTGGAGGTTTGTTTTAGAAGTTTCAGACATACTCCTATGTCGCTTCTTTAGCTCGTTCAATTTTGATGCTTCTATGAGGCAACGATCATTGAGATTCCCATACTCTATAGGTGATTCGTTCATCTTTTGAGACTCATCTCAAAATGCATCAGGCATAGGTTGATTATTAAGAACACGATTCCGACTTTCGGAATTGAGGACAATTCCCAAGTTTCTAAGCCAATCAATATTTTAATCCAGTTATTTTCTAAGTCGAGGATAAATAGTAAAATGGACAATTCATATAGATATCTCAATATCTAATCTAAAGAGAAGACAAATATCTAGAGGACTAGTTAATGAATAATACTTATAATCTACGAAGGTTGGACTTTCTATCGTAAAAGTTCTCCCACTATTTTATCGAAACAATTACCCCTTCAATTGTTCGGGAAATCCTATTTCCTAGTAGGTCTTGACGTCCCAGCAGACATTAATTGCACCCACGACTCGCGGCCATACAATTAATTCCCCAGGTAGGCATACTTATTTCCAATTGTGTCCCTACACAACCTTCAAGCTATTTTGCCTCGATTTTCGCACCCATCTAGCACTGCTACATCATGAGTGGTACTACTCATTAAGTCTAACCCATCAATCTTAATGAGCAATTGGCCCGGTCATGAAATCCCCGTAACTGGTTATCGGTCGATGTTCATGTCCCGACCAGTCCCCACCCTTGTCAAGTTTAGTTAAAAACGAGAATCAAGGAGTTTCGCGTATTGTCTATTTCTTCGACTCGGGTGCCAGACTCTGGATCACCTTAATCGATAAGTGGACAACTCACGCTAGTTCCTATTGATGGAAGGCTTGGATTTATATAAATACTTCATTTTATTTTAATCCAATATGACTTAATATTATTTTCAAGAGGGGTTTTTCGGGTCTAAGAATTTGAGGTAACACTCCTCGAGATCTCACCGTTCTCCTTTATTTACGATCTAAATTACTAGCGTGCATCACCATACATGCTAAAAATATAAATACGTAAATAAAAAACGTACACACCTAGCATGCATGCTACCACAGTATGTTTTCGATCGGGAGCCTCCTATGCGGGCCATCATCGAGCCAAAGATGTTGGCCCAATTGGTCAATCTAATTAGGTTCTAAAGGACCTAGGCTATTACATAAATAACCATGCATACATGGCCTTCACTTTTATTGGGCTCCCACATTGCTTGTAACGGGCCTCCATCCTAAACTATTTAAAACAGTAAAGCCCTAATCTATTACAAAGGCTCAAAGTGGCCCAAAAACTTAAGGCTCGCAGGCCCAATAAAACCAACATAATTAAAATTAACCAATCACATCTACCCTAGGGTCAAGGCTCGGCGCGATCGAAAATCACATAAACAGTTCACGTAGAGCAAGAAACAAGCAAAACAGATTTTCTTATTTCTTATCTTATTTTAAAACTCCCTTTTAAAATACCTTTAGATTCTAGTTTTAAAACCCCTTTTAAAACAATCCATAATTTTTTATTTTAAAACCCCTTTTAAAATAACCCCTTGATTCTCACTCTAGTCTCCACTAATTATGATAAAATTAACTTTTCGGATATACTAAACTCCTTTAGTGCACAAAACAGTTTCTGTTTTTCAACTTTTGAAAAATTGCAGTTTGGCCCTGAATTTTCGAAAATTACATTTTGACCCCTCAACTTTTGGAAATTATAAATCAGCCCCAAAATTTCCAGAACATACAAATCGGACCAGAAAGCAGAAAATTAACAAAATTTCCAGAAACTTTCGTTTAAAGCAAAACAGACCCCAGATTTTACGTAAATAGCAAAACCAGTCCCTAACCTTTCGTAAATTGCAAAACAGTCCAGATTTTGAAAAATTCCAGAAATTACAATTTGGTCCAGAATTGCAGAAAATCAAAATTTTACTTTCTGTCCAGATTTTACAAAAATCGCAATTTGCACATAAGCCCTCAAATTTTCGGAAATTGCAGTTTTGGCCCAAAACCGAAAAGTGTATATACCCGAACATATAATTCATCATAACAAGCAAGAATCAAAACTTAGAACACAACAAACAAATATACACATATATTTTGAAGTGTTCAGGCCTATTCATATGAGCGTAGTAAATTTGGCTCTGATACCACTGTTGGGATTTCATGGGGTATGATTGTCATACAACAATTCGGAATTTAAAAATTCATAACACCCAAAATCACAGGATTATTCACTAGCTCATACGAATAGGTTGAATACAATTTTGCAACAAATGACAAAATTAAATAGGGTGGTAAATCGAAATTTACCTCACCACAGGCAAGGTGGTGGTTTTCTCCGGTCTTCTCTTTCGTTCACTAGAGCACCCCAAGTGTTGTGCCTCTAGAGATAGTCCACACCAGATGGATTGAGTGACACCTTCGAACCTCAGGCTCAGAACTAGGACAGAAGGCTTGTCAATGGAGGAACTGGATCTAGATCCAACTCTAGGTGAAGGAGAGAGCAAGAGAGAGAGAGGGGGGCGGCTAGGGCATGTAGGGGGCGGCTAGGGTTTTGATTTTGCTTAGGTTTTCTTAGTCTTGTCAAGACTCCTTTTATAGCCACCTCTCAAGGCCCCTTTATGTGCAAGACTTTAGTATGGGCCATTAATTAAATTGGCCCATGTCTTGCATTAATTTAATTAAGCCCTTTAATTAAATTAACCCAATTAATCCAATTAATTATCTCTCTCTTTAATTAACCCTTTAATTAATATTTAATTAATTAGACTATCTAATTAATTACTTCTCTCACAGAATTAACTCTTTAATTCTTTTGCTTGATTTAACCTTTTAAATCAAACCTTTCCTTAATTGACTGTCACTGTCCAACTGTATTTTGTGTTGTTGGATGAAGATGAAGACTTTGAAGTGAAGGGAGGTTTTGATGATTTCCAAAGTCATCAGCTAAGTGAAAGCTTAGTACAAACCTTAGAAGATATTTGACCAAGGAAGAAGTATTTCAGACTAGTCAAATATGGTCCAGAAGACTACTGATCTGTTGCTGAAGAAGGAATCAGACTGGTGGACTATCAGCCGACTCAAATCAGATTAGTTCAAGTTTGGGATCAGCCGAGTACGCATCAGACGAGTGACTTCGATCAGCAGAGTGGAAGTGGATCAGAAGTTAGTGCAACGGTAATAAATGCACTTGGAGTAATAAATGCTGAAGAGGAAGGGTATTTATGACAAATGATTGAAGAGAAACCTCGTATCAGCTTGGTGCATTTAATGCGGACTGACAGCAAGTACAACAGAGTGTACAGTGTTCAGTCGCAGGTAGCCGTTTCTGCAGAAGGACCAGTACTCGATGATTTGGACACCTGTCGATCTCTCAACGGGCAGATTTTCAAATCTCAAGTATAAATAGTTCAGTTCGTGAGTTGAAGAATAAGAGACAACACACTTTGAGAGCAAAAATCTGAAGCAGAATTCTTCTAAGTCTCAAACTCAAGAACAGAACACTCATCAGCTGAGTCATTTGTTGACGAAGAAGAATAGAGAGAAAACAGAAAATACTTGTAAAATCTGAGTGATTTTGTTAGGACTGTGTTGTGAGAAGTAGATATCCGTCTTAGTGAATGATATTACTTCAGAGGATAGGAGTTTCTTTGTGATTTCCTATTGCGAACTTACGGCCATATCATTTGTTGTTTGGCGTAAGCAGTGTATACTGTAATCTGTGTGATTTAGTATAACCCAAGATCTAAGTGACTTGGAAGAGTGGACTAAAGGATTTATATCCATATAACCACTATAAAAATCCTTTGTGTTTTTACTTGCATTAATTTATGCATATTTGAAACAGCATACTTAAAACACTTGAAGGTTAACTGTTTGAAAAGTTTTAAAAGGAGTTTGTTAAAAACTGGGGATAAAACTATTTCAAAGTTAAAGAAAACTACTTGTGAAAAACACTTGATAAATCCGCTGCAAGTTAGGTATTTTTAAAACTCTGATTTTGATAAAATCAGCTGAGTGAAATCAGAAGAGTGGTCAACTCTGCTGTTCAAAGCTTTGTGCGAGATCAGCATAGTCAACTTACGATTACTGATCAGCTTAGTCTGCTGACTGAAAAGTTAGAAGTTTTTGAAAGATAAATTTTTAAAGAGGTCTATTCACCCCCCCTCCCCCCCTCTAGACCTCATCTGACCACTTGGGACCAACAAGTGGTATCAGAGCAGGTGGTTCATCTGAATCATCTGACTGATCAACGAGCTTGATCCTTAAGTGTTTTTCAAAGGTTTTCAAAAGTTTTCAAAAGAGCATCTTTTTGAAAAACAAAACTTTTTGAAAAATGGATTGTATCAGCTTAGTTCCCCACATAGGCGGTATGAGCTTTGAGGACTGGAAGATACGCATGAAAATTTTCCTTGCTGCTTACAATGATAATATGTACAGGTGCATAACAAAAGGTCCGATAAGAGTTACCAAAACAATCAAGGTTGATGGACAAGATGTGGTTGTTGACAAAGATGAAGACGAGATGACATTTGATGAAATCAAGCTGAAAAATCTAGACAAAGTTGGAATCTTCATCATGACAAAAGCTCTGGACAATGAAAGGTTTGACAAGGTCAAACATTGTAAAACATCAAAAGAGATGTGGGACAAAGTCCGTGATATGAGCGAACGAAATGACGCCATCAAAGAACACAATCTAAGTGTTGCCATGGAGAAGTTTGAGAACTTCAAAATGAAACCTGGAGAAACCATTGACCAGATGGATTCAAGGTTTACAAAAGTGTTGAACAATATTCTGAAGTTGGGAAAGACATTTACAGATAAGGAGATCACTGTTAAAGTTTTAAAGGCGCTACCACCAAAGTTCAACATGAAGATAACAGCGATGGAAGAATCAAGGGATCTGGGGAAGATCTCACTGACTGAGCTGTTTTCTGCACTCAAGGCGTACGAGTATAAAATGCCAAGGATGGGAATAGAAGAGACCTCAACTTCTGGCCCCACTGCTGCACTGGTCGCTGCAGAAAGAACAAGAAGATCCATCGGAAAAAGCAGAGAAGAGGACTCATCTGATGAGGCCCCAGTACTGAGCAAAAAGGAGTACACTGCTGACGATGTTGCTTTGTTATTAAACGGGTTCAAAAAGTTCTACAAGAGAAAAATGAAGAACAAATATAACAATGCTTCTACTTCTAAACCTACCTCTAATTCTCATGATTTTAAGGATGATTATAAATCTAAAATGATGTGCTATAATTGCAGGAAATTGGGACACTTCATCAAAGACTGCCCATATCCTAAAGCAGAGAAATATACAGAGGAGGAAAAGAAACAAAGAAAAGAAAGAAGAGAGAAGAGATACCAAAAGAGCAAGGTGCTGTTGGCTGAAGCTGAAAAGATGGCAGCCATCTACTCATCAAACACAGAATCTGGCACTTCAAGTGATGACTCTGTTTTTGACGAAACACCTGCACTACTGTGTCTCATGGCCAAGGAATCTGATGATTCTGACAATGAGGTAATACTCTCTGAAAGTGAGCTTGAACTGTTTAGCTCATTTGAGCAGATGATGAACAACAAAGTAGATGTTGTTAATGAGCTCGCTAAGCTTAAGGACGAGATGATTCTGCTGAAAAAGCAAAATGCTAAACTGAAACTTAAGGTTGGAAAACCTGTAGAATCAGCCATGTATAAAAAGCTTTCGCATGAATGTCAATCTCTGAGAGCTGAATGTGAAATGTACAAGGGACAAATCAAGGAACTTGAAGCTAGAATATCTGCACATAATAAGTTGCCTGTTCCTACGTCGTCTGTTGCATCAATAGATAAATCAACTGAACAGACCACACCCGTGGTGAAAGAAAGTTTAGAACTGAACAGAGCTGAGAAGTTTGTATCTGCTGATAATAGTAACATTATCCTGTATGTTCAGACTACTAAATCTACTTCACTTGAAACTGAGAAAAAGGAGAAGAGTCCTCCTAAGGCTAAAAAGGGTAAAACGCCTGAAAATGAAAAACAGACTGGTAAAACCAAACAGCAGAGTAGTCCTAAGAAGTCTGCTGATAAGAGTAAAACCAATCAGACTAGTAAACCCAAGTCGTCTGTTAAAGAGCAAGTAAAGAGCAGACCAAAGAAGCAAATAAATTATAACTATAATGCTTGGTATGGAAATGAGTCTCACTATGTGCAACCTGCTTATTCACCATATTATGCTGCACCTCACTATCCACCTTATTATGCTGCATATCCTGCTCATCAACCAATGCATGCTTACCCTGCTTATCATGCATCTTATCCTGCTTATGAGCCTTATCCTCATCATAATGATTATCAACATAACATGCCTGCTGATTATGATGAAAATAAAGTTGCTCATGCTCCTGCTAAAATTCTAAAGCCTAAGAAGCCTAAGACTTCAACATCTTGGGTTGTCAAAGGTGATACTAATCCACCAGGACCCTCTCAATAAAGGGTACCTAAAACAATTTTATTTTGTTTTGTAGGTTAGGATTAGGAGTAGGAGTAAAGTAGTGAAGAAATGGTACTTGGACAGTGGATGTTCAAGGCACATGTGTGGAGACATACATGAACTGGCAGATGTTGTTGCTGTAAATGGTCCAAGAGTTACTTTTGGAGACAGCAAAGAAGGCAAGGTTGTAGCTGTTGGAAAGCTTATCAAAGGAAACATAGAGATATCTGACGTCTCATATGTAAAAGGCCTGAAGTACAATCTGCTGAGCATAAGTCAATTTTGTGACAAGGGATTTTCCGTAGTGTTTTCATCAGATAAGTGCTATGTTGAACAAGTTGGAACAAAGAAGGTTATTTTATCTGGAAGAAGACAGGGAAACATCTATGTAGTCGACTGGAATTCTGTGGACAAGAATTCTAATGTTTGTTTGGTGGCTTCTACACCAAGTGAAATCAGTTGGCTTTGGCACAAAAGAATGAATCATTTGAATTTCAAGACCATAAACAGATTGATAAAGAATGATCTGGTAGAAGGAATTCCAAAGACAGTCATGAGCAAAGACAAGCTTTGTGACGCATGTCAGAAGGGTAAACAAGTGAAGTCATCTTTCAAAAGCAAGAAGCACCAATCTTCAACCAGAATTTTGGAGCTATTACATATGGATTTGTTTGGCCCTATTGATCCAATCAGCAATGGTGGAAAGAAATACTGCCTGGCTATTGTGGATGATTTTTCAAGATTTACTTGGGTGATTTTCATGAAGAAGAAAAGTGTAACCAAGGAACATCTTACCAATCTGATGGAACTGATCCAGAATGAGAAGAGTCAAAGAATATTGAAGATCAGATCAGATAGAGGGACTGAATTTACAAACTCTACTGTTGAAGAGTATTGTAATTCCAGAGGAATTAGTCATGAGTACTCTGCTGCCAGAACCCCTCAACAAAATGGAGTTGCTGAAAGGAGAAACAGAACTCTAAAAGAAGCTACCAGGACAATGATAGCTGAAGCAAAGCTGCCCCAAAGATTCTGGGCAGAAGCTACAAATACAGCATGTTATACACAGAACAGGTGTATGATCAACAAAAGTCAAAACAAGACACCTTATGAGCTATGGAACAACAGAAAGCCTAATATACATTATCTTAGGGTTTTTGGTTGTAAATGTTATGTTTTGAACAATGGGAAAAATCACCTTACTGCATTTGCAGAAAAGGCTGATGAAGCTGTTTTTGTAGGTTACTCTACTATTAGTAAAGCTTATAGAGTGTTTAACAAAAGAACTTTACTTGTAGAAGAATCTATTCATGTAGTATTTGATGAACCAAGTCAATCATCTGAAAAGAATCAAAGTGCAAACCCAGAGATATCTGCTGACTTTCAGAAATTGAATGTGGAAAGAAAGGAAGAATATGTACCCATCATACTACCTGATTTAACTCAAGCTGTTAACTCAAGTGCTGTTCAAAATCAGTCTGCTGATTGTCTAACAGAGGAATGCAAACAGCTAACAGACCAGAGACTGTTCAACAGACTACAACTGTTCAACATACTACTACTGAAACTCCAACAGTAGTGTTGCAAGATCAATCAAGAGGACAACATCCAGATTTGCAACCTGATCTCAGATGGCTCAGAGATCACCCACCTGAGTTAGTGATTGGTGATCTTTTGGATAGAGTGAGAACTAGAAGGTCAACTGCAAATGAAACAATGTTTGTAAGTTTTCTTTCACAAATTGAGCCTAAGTTGATTGATGAAGCTCTTGGTGATTCTCACTGGATTGAAGCAATGCAAGAAGAGTTGAATCAATTTGAAAGGAATGAAGTCTGGTACTTAGTTCCCAGACCTACTCATAAAAGAGTAATTGGCACTAAGTGGGTATTCAGGAATAAAATGACTGAAGATGGTATGGTTACCAGAAACAAAGCAAGACTAGTTGCCAAAGGTTACTGCCAAGAAGAAGGCATTGATTTTGATGAGACATTCGCACCAGTTGCAAGGCTTGAAGCAATCAGATTATTCTTAGCCTATGCTGCTCACAAGAACTTCACTGTCTATCAGATGGATGTGAAGTCTGCTTTTCTCAATGGAGAATTGCAAGAGGAAGTTTATGTTGAACAACCTCCTGGTTTTGAAGTTTATCAACAAGGAGACAAGGTGTATCGTCTGAAGAAAGCCCTCTATGGACTGAAACAGGCTCCAAGAGCATGGTATGATACTTTATCTGATTTTCTTTTAATTAAAGGATTTCGCAAAGGTAAAGTAGATAAAACCTTGTTTACTATTGAATGGGATAATCATATATTGTTGGTACAAATATATGTGGACGATATTATTTTTGGTTCAACTAACAAACAGATGTGTGAAAGATTCTCTAAGCTGATGCAGAACAAGTTTGAAATGAGCATGATGGGAGAATTAAATTACTTTCTTGGTTTACAAGTCAAACAGCTACCTGATGGTATTTTTATTAATCAAGCAAAGTACACAAAAGATCTGTTCAAGAAATTTGGTATGGAAACTAGCTCATCTGTTAATGTTCCTATGTCTACTGGACTTCGTCTGGACAAGGATGAAGGTGGCAAATCAGTTGACATTACCAAATACAGAGGCATAATTGGGTCACTGTTATACTTAACAGCTAGCAGACCAGATATTATGTATTCTGTTGGGGTTTGTGCGAGATTTCAATCAGATCCTAAGGAATCTCATCTCTTAGCTGCTAAAAGGATATTAAAATATCTCAAAGGCACACAAGAATTGGGATTGTGGTACCCAAGGGAATCAGGATTTGAACTTATTGGATATTCAGATTCTGACCTTGCTGGCTGCAAGATTGATAGGAAAAGTACTACAGGTGCTTGTCAATTTTTAGGCAGTCGTCTGATCTCATGGATGAGTAAGAAACAGACTTCGGTATCCATATCTACTGCTGAAGCTGAATACATTGCTGCTGGAGCATGTTGTGCACAAATACTTTGGTTGAAGCATCAACTAGAAGACTATAATCTTAAGATCAGTGGAATCCCTATCTACTGTGACAATACAAGTGCAATCTCACTTACTCAGAATACTACTAGTTATTCCAGGACTAAGCATATTGAGATCAAACATCACTTCATCAGAGACCACGTTGAAAAGGGAAATGTTATTATTGAGTATGTTCATACAGACAATCAGATTGCTGACATTTTCACCAAACCTTTGAATGAAGCAAGATTTTCCACTCTAAGAGCGGAATTGGGCTTGTTAAAATTGGATTCATAAGCTGAGGGGGAACCTATCAGAAGACTGGGTTCAACAGCTGACTAATCTGATATCAACAAGTACTGTACTTCAAGAAGACTGACTCTCAACAGACTAGTTGACTGATGAATTCTTGAATTCAGGGGGAACGTGTAAGACTAGCGGTACCCTTGTTTTAAAGATGAAATCTTCAATGACAGTTAGTTGAAGTTGTTTAATCAGAAGATTTGTTCTTAATTCTTGAAGATTTGAAGATTATTTATCTTGCTGGATTGACAAACAGCAAAGGAAGATCACTAGATATTGGCTTTCACTAGTGATATATTGTATCAGACAAGTCATCTATCAGATAAGTATTATTTTACTCATCTGTTGTTATTTATGTCAGCTTATAATTAAGTGGTATTCTAAAAACGTTTTATCAGAAACACGCTTTTATAAGTAACAGACAAGTGGCGTTTCAAATTCCCGCCTGCTTGACATATTTAATGCTATTTTGAAATCCGCGTATCACGATCACACGATCTCCTTTTCAAGTAACTTATCTAACGGTTGACGCCTTTCACGGAAACCGACAAGAACTAACATCTATAAATCCAGATCTGATCAGCTTACTACGTTTTTACGCACCCTAAAAATTTCAAAAGCATACAGAGCAATTCTGCAAATTATCTACTGCAAATTTCTCTCCGTTTTCTTCAATCTTTTTCAGAATGTCTGCCAAAGAAGCTGCTGCTGAAGGTATGTTCCTGAACTACCTGACTTACCACACGACTGGCACACCCTTGATGAAAGAAATTTTGGAGAAATTCAAGGCAGCCTCACTGGTTAACTTCATGGAAGCCCATGAAGATATGATTTTCAAAAACCAAGTAATGGAGTTTTACGGTTCAAAAGATGCGGTTAATTTTGAAAAACTGGAGATTACTGCCAAGATTGGGGATAAAGTTATCTGCGTAACCCCCAATTTGCTGAATGAGAAGTACGGACTCACTTTTGAAGGGTCTACTGATATTGCAAACTTAGCTGAACCACTCGAGTCAGATTTCTGGAATTTGGCTTCGAAGAAGAATCAAGTGATGTCTGGAGGCATCAAGAAAAGTCAGCTGAAGGATGAGTTTCAGCGAATGGCTGATTTGGTTGCAAAGGTCCTTGAAAATTGCACATTCTCAATGGACAGCGTACCAATGAAGCGGTTTCACACGATGATAGCCATTTTCTATGGTTTGAAGGTGAACTGGGCAAACTTCATTTGGTATGTGCTTGCTGATCACAAAGTGCGTGGTCTGACTCTGCACAGGATATTCCTCAGTCATCTGCTGGTGAATTTGGGATGTATTGTGACTGATGGCAAGGATGTCCATATGGCGAAGGAGTTGAAAATTTATGACCCAGTGAAAACTGGTAGATCAAAAGAGTCTGCTGCTGTGCCTGAGAAGAAGCAAACAAAAAGAAAGGCTTCTGAGCCTGAAAAGTCTGCTGTCAAAGGCAAAAAGAGCAAGACATCTGTTCAAACAGCTGAGCCAGCTGTTAAAGCCAGAACAGACGTGTCTAGGAGAAGGGATGCTGTTGACCTGATTGTTGATGAAACGGTCAAAGAAATTGATGAGATGTCAGCTAACTCATCTCCTGAAAGAACAATTTCAGCTGAACTACCAGCTGAAAATGTGGCTAAAAGGACAAGGAGTGCCCTGAAGGATACTGCCACATCTACTGCTCATGTTCTCCATACAAAGAAAACCATCAGAAAGAGGATGACCTTTATTGACGAAGAAAAGGAACTTTCTGAGGTGGTTAGAAAAAGCCCTCCATCTGCTGAGAGGCCTGTTGAAGTAGTGAAGAAGTCTGCTGCAGTAAGGTCAGCTGATGAACAAGTAAAACAACACCAACAGCTGAGGTTGCTGAACCTCAAAAGGATCCTGAAGTGCAGATCCTTGAACCTGTTGCTGCTGCACCAGTAGCAATTGCACCACCAGAATCAACAGCTGTGGCACCGGTTGTTGAATCCAGAAATGCCAGAAGAAAAAGAACTGGCAAGGCAAAAGAGTCAGCTTATCACAAGAAGAAGCGCGAGGAAGCTGAACAGAGAAAGCGTGATGAAGCTGAACTGAAGAGAACTCTTGAAGCGAGTAAGAAAGAAGCTGATGTCAAGAAAATGACAGAAGCTGAATTGGCTGCCAAGGAAGAAGCAGACTTGGCAAAGGGCTTAGAAGAGAGCAAGAAGGATGCTTATGGACCAAGGAGGTCAGAAGGCATCAAGATTGGAGAAAAGCCCAAGGAAGGAGACTTCGTGCTACCAAGGACTGCACCAATCAAAAAGAAAAATAAGGAAGTAAGAAGAGCAATAGAGATTGTTCAAAGTGATTCTGCTGCCTTCAAGAGATTTGAAGCTGAGCTGGAGAGGCTAAACCAGCTGTTTCAATCAAGGACTACTTTTCTCCCTGAGAAGATAAGGTACAATCGCTGGAGAGAGTATAGATTGAGTAAATCTGAGGAGGAGATTCAAGCCTGGAAGGAGTTTGCTACAGAAGGAAGATGGGTTTTGAACTGGTTGCAAACAACTTCAGTTGCCAAGGCATTGGACTCAGATTTTGTGAGAGACAGACTACATGACTATGCTAGAGTCATTGTAAGTCAGGAGGCGACTGCTATCAAGGATTCAATTCCAAAGAAACCAAGTCCTGCTGATGACAGGATTGATAGAGCAGTCAAGATTGCTGTTTACACGACTTTGGAGAAATGGGCTGAGAGATCTAGATTTGAACCAGGAACTTCAAGTTCAACGCCCACTCTGCCAAGCTTACAGCAAATTGCTTATGGCTCTGATATCAGTACTCATCAAGAAAAGCTAAGTATCCAACAGACTATTTCACCATTCGTGCCAGCTGACTTGATTCGTCAGAAGACAGTTGTGTTTGCTGATGGTACTGAAATCATTCACGTTGCTGATGAGCCAGCCAGTGAAGAACAAAAGAAAGACCAGCAAGCTAAAGAGATCAACCTGGACACATCTGTTAAGCTGCCTGCTGTGGTCAAGGACTTAGTTCCCTTAGCTTTGGAATGGAAAGCTGAAAACAGTCCTGTTCTTCATGAAGCACCTGTTCAACAGGAAGAAGAACCTGCTGAATTTCAACAGAAAGAGGAACCTGCTGAATCATCACACCCTGCTCCTACTGCTGACTTGCATTCCTCTCTTATGGAATCTATCCAGCTGCTGATTGAAACTACTATGAAAGAGATGGAGACAAGGAATCAGCTGATGATTAAGCAAATGCAGGAAGAGACTGCAAAAATGGTCAAGGATGCCATTGAAGACTTCCCTCTACCACCAGATAACTCCTTAATGCTGACTCAGAGCATATTGAATATGAACAGAAGTATTGAAGAAGTGAAGGCTGATGTAGGTCACCTCCACACTGCTCTTCAAAGAAATGAAGCTGATATTTCTGGAGTTGTTAGAGTCATAAAACAAGTTGGTGAAGCAGAGATGGAAAAAGATGTTGCATTACTGCAAGAGTTTACTGCTGCTGCTAACAGAGTTCAAAATGAGATATCAACACTTCAGTTGAATGTTGATTGTCTGAATGACCAATCTGGTGAGTTAAAATCAAATCAACTTCGCTTGGAAGCTGCTCAACTTCGCATGGAGACCACTCTCAATCATCACTGTGCTGAACAACAAGTTTTGGATAAAAACATCAAGAAGCTTTGTGCTGCTGTCAACATAACTCCTGATCAACTCAACCCTGCTGATGCTGACAAAAAGGGGGAAGAGGAATCAGCTAAGAAGACTGTTGATGCTGCAACTATTCAAGTACGAGACCAACGGGCTGCTGCTGGAAAGCCAAGTGAAGAAGAAGTACTTGAAGAAGAAGCTGAAGATGAAGCTGATGATAAAGTAGAGCCCAAGGAAGTAGCTAAAACTGACAAGGAGTTAGCTGCCTCTAAGTACTCTGCTAAAGAACAGCTTAATCCAGACATGAACGTTAAAAGGATTGAAGACATCAGAGCAAGATTTGAAGCTGATGAAAGAAGAGAAAAATTAAAAGGTCTTGCTGATGCTTTCACATCTGGTGAAGATGAAGACAGTAGTGATGAAGTTGAAGTTGAAGTTGAAGAAGAGGATGAAGAAGAAGATGAAGAAGCTGAGGACTAGACTAGCTACTAGACTAGGTCATCTGTTAAATATTTGTAACCAGCTTCCAATACATCATTTCTATCTCAGAAATTTTTGAGGACTCAACTTTAGTTTAGGTATAGGTACTTAGCTGAAGTTTTGTCATCATCAAAAAGGGGGAAATTGTTGGATGAAGATGAAGACTTTGAAGTGAAGGGAGGTTTTGATGATTTCCAAAGTCATCAGCTAAGAAAAGCTTAGTACAAACCTTAGAAGATATTTGACCAAGGAAGAAGTATTTCAGACTAGTCAAATATGGTCCAGAAGACTACTGATCTGTTGCTGAAGAAGGAATCAGACTGGTGGACTATCAGCCGACTCAAATCAGATTAGTTCAAGTTTGGGACAGCCGAGTACGCATCAGACGAGTGACTTCGATCAGCAGAGTGGAAGTGGATCAGAAGTTAGTGCAACGGTAATAAATGCACTTGGAGTAATAAATGCTGAAGAGGAAGGGTATTTATGACAAATGATTGAAGAGAAACCTCGTATCAGCTTGGTGCATTTAATGCGGACTGACAGCAAGTACAGCAGAGTGTACAGTGTTCAGTCGCAGGTAGCCGTTTCTGCAGAAGGACCAGTACTCGATGATTTGGACACCTGTCGATCTCTCAACGGGCAGATTTTCAAATCTCAAGTATAAATAGTTCAGTTCGTGAGTTGAAGAATAAGAGACAACACACTTTGAGAGCAAAAATCTGAAGCAGAATTCTTCTAAGTCTCAAACTCAATAACAGAACACTCATCAGCTGAGTCATTTGTTGACGAAGCAGAATAGAGAGACAACAGAAAATACTTGTAAAATCTGAGTGATTTTGTTAGGACTGTGTTGTGAGAAGTAGATATCCGTCTTAGTGAGTGATATTACTTCAGAGGATAGGAGTTTCTTTGTGATTTCCTATTGTGAACTTACGGCCATATCATTTGTTGTTTGGCGTAAGCAGTGTATACTGTAATCTGTGTGATTTAGTATAACCTAAGATCTAAGTAAGTTGGAAGAGTGGACTAAAGGATTTATATCCATATAACCACTATAAAAATCCTTTGTGTTTTTACTTGCATAAATTTCTGCATATTTGAAACAGCATACTTAAAACACTTAAAGGTTAACTGTTTGAAAAGTTTTAAAGGAGTTTGTTAAAAACTGGGGATAAAACTATTTCAAAGTTAAAGAAAACTACTTGTGAAAAACACTTGATAAATCCGCTGCAAGTTAGGTATTTTTAAAACTCTGATTTTGATAAAATCAGCTGAGTGAAATCAGAAGAGTGGTCAACTCTGCTGTTCAAAGCTTTGTGCGAGATCAGCATAGTCAACTTACGATTACTGATCAGCTTAGTCTGCTGACTAAAAAGTTAGAAGTTTTTGAAAGATAAATTTTTAAAGAGGTCTATTCACCCCCCCCCCCCCTCTAGACCTCATCTGACCACTTGGGACCAACATGTGTGACCCTCTAGGTTCACCATCAATTGGCCGTAGGCCCACGACTTTCGTGATTTAATTAATGAGCAGTTAATATTCAATTAATTGCTCCGATCAATTAAACTCTTTTAATTGACCACTCCAGAATTAATCTCCCATTAATTCAGGAGTACCCACACCTCATGGTCGATGTCTAGCCACAAGCCCATGAGGCCCAACTTCAGGTGAATTGATATTAGTGAACCTCACCTTCTTATAAGTACCATGTACATACGGTCCTTCTAACGACTAACTTCCCGATCGAGACCTAGGGTGTGTGAATTGATCGGCACCTCTAATTATCTCGATAACTATACTTTCTAATTCAGGATAATAATTCCAGTGTGACTGCTAAATTTGGAATCCCCTTTCCAAATCCGTCACTGACCGTGGCCACGGGTTTCTCGCAATCCATTATCTAAGAACGTATAGGAAATTCTCTCAACGCACTACGTTGAGTCGGTATATCCCATATTAGTGCTAACCATTCGCGTACACGATCCTACGTACCCAAAGTAGTCGCACAATAATCAGGCTAAGTGATCGGCTCCTAAATCAAAGTACGTACTCACGTGCACCGAATTTGCCCTAGCACCTCAAGTCAAAGGACTAAAACGTACACTATTATAAGTCTTGAGAAACATCCCATTGCCGATGTGCGTCATGCGCTTCCACAATGGGTTTCTCTGTTCGGGTCGTTCGATGCGTTCGATCCCCTATCGAACCACCTACTCATATGCACTGGCATCAAATGCTTTGCTCATGAAACGCTACAAATTCACCCCATGTGAATCATGCATACTCGTACAAGTCTTAACGATTCCTTCGATACCCCGTCTCGACAGGAATCTATGACTTGGAACGTTTTTAAGATCACGACCTTAGAGACTGTTTCATGATTGCACTCATACTGAAGTGAATCGTCCCACAGTCTATTGTGATCTAAGGATTTCATCCAATCGCTTAAGTGATTCGCGAGAGATGAAGTTGGCCATTGTTTGATTTACATACTATAAACAAACAAGCGTATTAATTCATTTATACTAGAGAAAGCTTATCACATGATAGTCCTTATACAAGCTAAAATACATTGGCTTGCAGGGCATTATCCTTTCACAGCTATATCTTGGAAATCCTCAAAACAAACTGTGATAGCCAGATCCACAATGGAGTCTGAGTATATAGCTCTAGACAAATGTGGTGAAGAGGCTGAGTGGCTACGCCAATTCTTAGAGGGTATTCCACAATGGTCTAAACCTGTGCTAGCAATATGCATTCATTGTGATAGCCAATCGGCGATTGGAAGAGCACAAAGTAAAATGTACAATGGTAAGTCTAGGCATATACGCCGAAGACATAATACCATTAGACAACTACTCTCAACTGGAGTGATTACTATTGACTATGTAAAGTCAAAGGATAATCTAGCGGATCCACTAACCAAAGGGTTAACAAGAGAGATAGTTGCTAAGTCATGAAGAGGGATGGGACCAAAGCCCATGGAATAAAAAGTTTTGCGAAGGAAAACCCAACCTAGTCGACTGGAGATCCCAAGATCTAGGTTCAAAGGGACAACCTAACCGCAAAGGTTTAGTTAAGTAACTCTGGGGGTTTTACCCTCAAGTCCATTCCTATGATGAAAACAGTGATAACAGTTGAGTAAGGTTAAGCCAAGCTTTTAATGATTCTTGTAAGGAGAGTAACTCGGGATACTCTAAGGAAAGGAATCACCTATGTGAGAGAGAAGAAGGGCCGCTTCAAAGGGAATTGTATAGGGCACAATTCTTAGAAACTCTTGCAGAACCAGGTACATGTCCATGGCCAAAACGAACATAACCGTAAGAACTGAAACGTTACGAGGTAAGATGCGTATGAGGAGTATGTCATCGTTTACATAAACAACAGAACAGTTCAAGGACATCGTGTCTACTGATCAGCCAGTAAAGCAAACATACTTTCGAAAGGGAAGGTTCAAAGGGTAATGCCTACCTATCCTATGCAAGTATCTACCGCTGAACTCTATCCTCTTAGAACATCCTGTTAGGAACTCGTTCAATTTTCATTCATGTGGGGGATTGTTGGAAAAAATAGGAAGTTAATGGAATAACTTGGACATAATTTAAGTGGGACCCACTTTAAGAAAAATGTCGGGTCTTTGCCGAATTATATTCTACTCCGTGAGTAGATTAAAACGGTATATCGTATGTCCAAATCGGAGTTCGGGTGAATGAGAAATTGTCACTCAAAGTTCACCTCTTGAAATGGAAGAAAATAAATGCAATTGGTTTTATCCCACATTGAAGTGGGATGGAAAAACTTGAGGTTTATATATGATTTTGCAATGTAGTAGCGTAACTACTTAGCTACAAAAAGTCTCTTCCCTTGCGCGCAGGGGGGGGGGGGGGTGCAAATCATGGATCGAAATTTGCTTCGACCTTCAAGACTTGTGCGTGCCCGCGACCTGCGGACACGAAGCAGCCCAATTTGAAGGCTTTCGGACGGGCTCAATTTTGCATTTTTTTTGGCCCATTTAAGAAAAAAAATAATAAAAGACCTTTTGAATTTTGTAACTTAAGGCTTTTATTTTTTTTCAAAATTTTGTAACCTCCGAATTTAAGGAGTTGTAACTCCCAAAATGGAAATCTCCATTAATTTTCTTGTTCCGATTTTGCCCTCCTCCGTTCCTATAAATAGCAGCTCCCTTCATTCTGATTTTCACACCAAAAACAATCTTCTTCTCCTTCTTTTCCCGAGTTCTAAGAAGTTTCAGTTCGATTAGCAAAGGCTTGGTGCAAAGCTTCATTGCTAATACCGTTGTATCCTGGGAGACAGACGTTCAAGTAGCCTCGAGCACAAACCAGAAGGGTGAGGGAGCGAATTTGTCTTAAGGACACTGTGTTTTCACACAGGCCTCGGTTTGGAAAAATCTTCGTTAATTATGTCTTAAGTTTCTGTCCAGATTATATTCATCATAATAGTTATATTGGTTCTTGTATTTCAATTGTAGTCGTTATTCAAATTTCCTTTTACGTATATATGTAGTAACACCTCTGGGGTCACAAGTCACTACCACTTGGCCCAACCACCTTGGGTTTTCCTTTTGTTTTAAATGATATGCTATAAAAGTTTTGAATCTGAAGGTCAGAGTGAACATATTTCATTTTTAAATTAATTTTTCCATCCTTGGCAAATTGTATTTTTTTTTTCCAGATCTAAGTTTCTTCATCGATGGATATATTTTGAAAAATATTTCTTGAAATGCATGAGAAATTCAAATAATTGAAACTGTGATTCTCCTACATTGACCAGAGGGATGAATTTGCTACGAAAAATTTAAGAGGGACGAATGTGTTACACTACATTGATAAGAGAGACGCTTCTGGTACGAAAAATTTAAAAAAGACGAAAATGATAAAGTCAGACCATAAGAGGGATCAAAAGTGCGATTCACTCTTACCTTAATTATCTAATCTTCTTGTAACTTAATTATACTAACTATTATATAAACTACTTAATATGTACAATTTTATATAATTTTTCTAATGCCTACAAAATTAAATTTATACTAATTGACATATACATGTACTTTAAATATTATAGTTTATTCAAATTTAAAATGTCTATAAAACGCACCCTTAATGTTTTATACTATATGGAAGATATCTATAATTATTCGGACCGTTCATTAAACCAATCACTATCACTAGTTGCACTGGTAAACACTTAACTAATAATTAATTAGAAAAAAAAGTATTTTTTGCATAAAGAGTCAAAGGGTACATGAATTGAAAAATTCTTTAGAACTTACTCCTAGAGCTTAATGTTAAGATTTTGTCAACTTACAAAAAATTCATTCTTTATAAGATTATGCTAACTTAATCTAACTAGACTAAATCAAAATTAAGTGAAAACGAAAAGTTAAAATGAAGAATATTCATTTTATCTCTCGACAATTCCAATTTTTTTTTTATGATGTCATGATTATTTCATATTCTATTATATAAAAATGAAATATATAATTTAATTTAAGAAAATATAAATTTTGAATGAATTTTAATTTTAACTCTTTGATTACACTTTTTAAAGAAAACTCCTAACTTTAGTTTAGTCTAATTGGAATAGGTTAGCATAATCTTATAACAAAAGAATTTTGTTTTTTAATATTTTAATGAGTTGACAAAACCTAGACCACAAGGTTTTTGGAGTAAGCTCTTAGACCTGATCTAGTTAAGAATTTTCCACATGATTTAGATCTCAATCCACTACAAGAAAACCGAGAAATTTCGACGGAAAATTATCGACGGAAATAAATCCGTTGAAATTTTAATTAAATTTTCGACGGAAAAAATTTCCGTCGAAATATTTCTACGGAAAATAATCCGTCGAAAATAATTTCAACCGAATTATTTTTGGTCGAAATAATCTGTCGAAAATAAGATACAAAAAATAAAAAAATAAAAAATTCGACGGAAAGAAACATCCGTTGAAATGTAATATTTTCGCGAAGAAATGAAAAAAAAAGAAAAAAAAAATTTCGACGGAAATTAAAATCCGTCGAAATATAGGAAATTTCGACGGATTTTATTCCGTCGAAATGTGATAAAGAAAAAAAATTAAATAAAGAAATTTCGACGGAATATCAAATCCGTCGAAATATTAATTAATTTCGACGGATTTGATTTTCCGTCGAAATTTTAAATTTCGACGGAATAACTTTCCCGTCGAAATTTTAATTAATTTCGACGGAAATTTTTCCGACGAAAGATCAAATTCCGTCGAAATTTTTGTGCAATTAATTTAGTGGGTTACGGCTTTCTTCTTCATTCTACAGTTTCTTTCAAAAAAATTGAATTCTCCCTCTCCTGTCCAAGAAGCTAGAACCGCAGCCGTCTCCGCCTAGCTCCCAAGCTTCTCCCTCTCCTACGCAGCAGTCTCCGCCTAGCCCCAAGCTTCTCCCTCTCCTACGTCCTCCGGCTCCAGATCCAGAAATCCGGCAGTAGCTCCACCTCCGCCACGCGCGGCTCCAGCTCCACCTCCGCCGCCGTCTCCGTCTCTTTCTCTCTTTTTCTTACGTGGATCCGGCTCCAGATCCGTGCTCCGGCAGCAGCTCCACCTCCGCCACGTGCTAATGTGGTATTGTAAAATTTAGGGTTTGAATTAGTGAGTTGTGAAAATTTGATAATTTCAATTGTTTATGTGATTGTTTATATTTGAGTTCTTGTGTGTGATTGTTCAAGACTTATTCATTAATTATAGGTCCTCAAGACTTATGTGATTCGTATCTGTTTGTCTAATTTCTAAGTCTCAACTTTAGCCAGTAATAGTTTTAGTATAATGGCATTTCATCATGTGCTGAAAATTACCAAGTTGATAAATCTGGAAATTCTGCTAATTATATTTGTATTGATACCAATATTTTTGGCTGCACAACAACTACCAGGATTTCCCGTTGCAATTAATACTGCTGCGACTGATCCAGCAACCATTGTGGTGATCAATTCACTTCGAAGATGGAAGGTATGGTAAGTTAAGCCTTCTTATTACTCTTTCAAATTTATGTTGATTAAGGATAGTGATTTTGTTAGTCCTGGGAGTTTAATTCCAAGTTTACAGACAGGATGAGGATTATGCTGCTAATTTATGTTGTTGCCTTCTTATTTTTTTCATATGTCAAGTTATCTTGAATTTTAGTGAGTAAAATTCTAAGTATATATAGTGTTAAATTTCCTTGAGCAGAATTTAGATTTAGTACTAATATGGGTTTTTATTTCTCCAGCTCGATATTAAGTTAATTAAAAAGCGGATTGAAGATTTGATAACGCGGGACTACTTGGAACGAGACGAAAAGAACCCCAACATGTTCAAGTATTTAGCCAGACTCAGATTGTAGATTTTAGTTGTTTAGATTAATGTAATTGTTGGAAATTATCAACAAACATTTATAGTAAATAACTTATGATTTACCCCCCCCCCCCCCCACCCCCCCCCCCCCCCACCCCCCCCCCCCCCCACCCCCCCCCCCCCCCACCCCCCCCCCCCCCCACCCCCCCCCCCCCCCACCCCCCCCCCCCCCCACCCCCCCCCCCCCCCACCCCCCCCCCCCCCCACCCCCCCCCCCCCCCACCCCCCCCCCCCCCCACCCCCCCCCCCCCCCACCCCCCCCCCCCCCCACCCCCCCCCCCCCCCACCCCCCCCCCCCCCCACCCCCCCCCCCCCCCACCCCCCCCCCCCCCCACCCCCCCCCCCCCCCACCCCCCCCCCCCCCCACCCCCCCCCCCCCCCACCCCCCCCCCCCCCCACCCCCCCCCCCCCCCACCCCCCCCCCCCCCCACCCCCCCCCCCCCCCACCCCCCCCCCCCCCCACCCCCCCCCCCCCCCACCCCCCCCCCCCCCCACCCCCCCCCCCCCCCACCCCCCCCCCCCCCCACCCCCCCCCCCCCCCACCCCCCCCCCCCCCCACCATTTTTTGTAATTTAATAAATTTAACTAGCTAATAGTAAATAATTTTAGATTTGTAGAGTATATATCGTGTAGAAAAATTTAGGATCGATTACATGTGAGTCTTATAGAAACAATATCATGCAATATAATAACATGTTAGATTTGTAAACATGTTTTTTAGATATGATGTAAATAATCTAGAGGATACTTGAAAACAAAATGAAGACAATTTTTTTTTTATCTAAATTTTACTAAGAGAAAATGTTAAAATATGTTATTAAAAGAATAACATGTTTATGATTATTGTGCATAGAAATGACCATTTCATCTCTTCATGGACGAAATTCATGAGTTTTTTTTTTCAAAGAAACATTAGGGTTGCAAAAATGCCATACAAATTAAATTTCTTGGGTGCAAGTGCCATGATTTTTAAATTTGGGTGAAAAGTGCCAAAATTTTATATTTTCATGGTGCAAAGTGCCATCATTCTATATTTTGAATGTGCGAAGTGCCAAAATCTATATTTTCAGGGTGCATAGTGTCAAAAGAACATTCAACAAAGACTATTCTACCTTTCTACCGATGAGTTTTCTCATCAAAACACACACTAGGGTGCAAAGTGTCAAATAAATTATATTTCCAGAGTATAAAGTGCCAAAATTTTTAAGTCAGAATATAAAGTGCCAAAATCCTATAATTTCAGAGTACAAAATGTCAAAAATCCGGCATATTAGTTTTTTTGACAACTCGAGAAATTAAACTTCATAATGTGAATCTTTTTTTTGAAATTGTGCATTTAATCGAGCTTAAATAATGTTTGAAGTTAATTAAATTAAACATATAGTTTAATGTATATCTAGTTTTTTCTTTTATTCATTCCAATTAAAGTTCATATTGAAATTTATGTAAGAGTAAAATATGCTCAACACTTGACCTGTGGATTGGTTTTGGCCAGTCTCGTGGGTTTCGCAAGATCGGGCCAAAAATCTTCCAAGTGAGTTTTCGTTAGACCTATAAAACTCAGCACAAATTCATTCACAAATTTATATCCAAACTCTTGAAATTCTATAAAACATTGATTTGACAACTGCCATCTATTTTTTCCCTAAACTTTCTAAAAAAGACATTGATTTGACACCTACCACCTACTTTTTCCCCACAACCCAATATCAAAAATCAATCCAAGTGAGGTTTTACTTTTTCAGAACCACAAAACCCAACATCCAAAATCTAAACAAATTGAATTTCAAGTGTATCACCGAAACTACACAAACCATTTTTTAAAATCGAGACCCTTGAAATCGGATCAGAACCTATCCAAATAGGCCCACTTTAATAGAAATTAAGTATAACTAGATTTTCTTTATTTAAATTGTAAAATCTGAATAACTAGGTCCCACTTTTCCTTTTAGCCCAAACTTAAGCCCATAATTAACCTATAATAATTAAACAAAAAAAATCAACATAGCAAGCCGCCCCAATACCTATTCCTCTTTGTTTCTTCATCTGCTTCACATCCCTTTTTTATTTAATTTTCTTCCATTGTTGAAGCTTAAATTACCAAGTAAATTCATGAAAACACGTGACAAGAGATAAGCTCGATGTTTTTAAATTGAAATCGTTGGTTAAAACAGTTCAAACCCCAAAACCCTTGCCCCCAATTAATTATCAGAAATCGCCATTTCAATTTCAACCATTTTAATTCAAATTAGTAAGAAATTAAGGGGTTTTGGGTTCGGGATTCAAAGGGAGTGTTTTATCCCACGAAAACAACTTCTTTTCTTCCAACCAAACCTCTTCAGGCGCAGCAACAACGTGAAGCATACCGGAATCTTTTCTAGGTTTATTATTTGAATACATTGTAGAAATTGGGGGAAAATTCATACAATCAAAAATACAAATGGATAAGGTCAATCTAGGAGCTCCAATGGAGATCGAAGATGACACAATCGACTCCTAATCCTTGTGGAAAGAGAAACAGGGATGGAGGAAAGCCGATCAGATGAGCTAACAATGGCGGTACAAAATACGCAGAAACAGAGAAACGAAGAGGGCCGAGGGAGATGGAATTAATCATTTTTCTAACTCCCCTTCCTTCACTGCCCGTTACCTATTTATATAATTCTGTCCTTATTGCCAAATTACAAAACTGCCCCCTGCATTTACTAAATCGCATGACCCCTCTTTACGTTTCTATTATTTACTATTTTGAGCATGCATCAAATCTTCCCCTTAAAATTATCCTTGTCCTCAAGGACATAACCTTATTTATTGAGCATCTAAGTTCCCTGTTTGAGCAGCCATTGAAAATGCAACTACATAATTCGCTTTCCATTGGCATTGAATCTGATGCACAAAGTAATGGGAAACTCTCTGCAGTACTTCATTGAGGGAGTAGAAAATGCAGATTGCTCTTCTTGATTTTTCTTCATCAAAATCTGCACCCTTGCTTAGCTTTCCTTCATCTAATTCTAGCTTAACTAAATCCACCACACAGCCTATTCTGCTAAACAAAATTATCCATAGCTTTTTGTGGACTCATTTACAACATTTTAGTTCCCCTTCCTGCTTAAGCAAAACTGAAGATTAGGTAAGAAATATTTTTTCTTTTTTGTAATATGTTTGACACATTTTTATTTTAACCAAATCACTACCTATTAGTGATTAGGTAAGAAATATTTTTTCTTTTTTGTAATTTAATAAATTTAACTAGCTAATAGTAAATAATTTTAGATTTGTAGAGTATATCGTGTAGAAAAATAATTAAGCCAACCTTTCTTCGTACACTTCCTTGGAAAAAATTTCACGAAACTCTTCGATGAATTTCTCTGCTTTCTTAACCAAATCTTCATCATCAATCGCACGATCAACGCCTTCATTCGCCTTTACTAGATCATCCGCCTCATCTTTACCTTTACATTCGTCATCGGTCATAACCAAAATAATAGTATTTTATACATCGACTTCTTGCACGCAATTGTTCTCGCCACTGGTCCGCATCCACTTTTCTCGCTTTCGTGTGTGGTACCGGCAAGTGCACTCGTACCGGCTTGTTACCGCGGAATAATCATATAGAGGCTCATATAATGTCGAGGGTTCAATGAACCGTGAGAAGACATTTTTGAATGCTTTGGAGAAGTACCTTTTGAAATTCTTGCATGGCTTTTTCTTAGAGTAATTCATTTCTCTGTCTTTTGGCGACTCGGGAATTTTTTGTTATATATAGAGGTGGAAGTGGGGATTAGGGTTGATAAAATTTGAGGAAGATATTGTTAACTTATGAAAGTTTGAAATTTTTTGAGCTCATCATGGATATTTTCCTAAGATCCTATAATCTTTTCCATGTAAATTTCGATTTTATTATTTTAAAAAAATCCTGTGAATCATTTTTCAGTTTCTTTTTTCTTCATTTTTTGTATAGTTACTAGTATTAAAATTTGGCTTTATGATTGAATTGTAGAAATTTTATTTAGTTAAATATTACGATTTTGGTGATATGAAATTCTTAAGGCTAGTGAAAAATAGGCGTGCATGTTGGAAACGGGACAATCACATGTTTAACTATATATTTAGATTAGCGCTTTTGTCATGGCAGTCGAGGTTGCTGCTAGAGCAATTTTTGAAAAATTCCTATCTTATCCTTGATAGTCAAAGCATATTAATTACATAGTAAATAATAACACATAATTTTGTTCTCCACTAATCACTTTCAATTGCATAAGCAGAGACCAACTTCTATCATTTATTGCTCCATGTGGTTTTCCAGGGAGCATACAAAGATTCACCTGTTCCACTAACTCTCTATAAAAGGAATCCTCAAGAATTGATGAAAGCTTATCATCCCAACACAACAACTGCTCTTCTAGCTTATGCAAATACATGTAACCTCATTTCCTTACAACTCATGCTAATGAAACTACCAAGGCCATATTTTTAATTAAGGAAAACACAAAATGTGTATAGAGCCGCCTTGGAGGTGGTTCTGGTAGAGGTAGAGGTAACACCGGCCACGCTATCCATGTTTGTTTAAGCCCCCTTAGTATTGACAGAAGATTAAACATCGTACCAACATGTTTTAGTAATTGATCCTTAACCACATTATCCATCAATTTTCCACTTCCTTCATCACATAACCATAGTTCTTTTGAACTCAGCAATACAATCATACATTCAAGTGCAACCTCTAATGTTCCCAACTTATCATTTTCAGAACATATAGTATAAACCACACCTTTTTCAGCTATATTCTCAAGTGTATTCTTCTCACACATTTTATCAAACACTTGTAATTCATTATTCTCTACTATGTAACTTTTTCCTAGAGCTTCACTTGACTCCCAATTTTCATTCCCATCCTCACACGTGATCTTACTCCAAACATTACTCATTTCCTACACAATCCTCTATCAACTTCGTTTCACAGTGAGATACTTTTTCTTCAACAACATTAACATCAACTCGTGATTCAATAGGATCATTTTCGTTCACTTCAAGTGCATCATCTACATCAATATCGAACACATAGAATTTCTTTTTCTTGCAACAATTATGCCCTATATACATGATATCATCACACAAAAGGCATATTCCTCTATCTCGCTTTTCGTTTAATTCATTCGAAGAATAAACCTTGTACTGATTGTGTAATTTGGAGTTACCAGATTTGAGAGATACCTGAAAATCACGAATTGCTTCTTCTTCACTGAAATGTTGCCAAATTTCAATCTCTTTTTTAGTTTTTTGTGGAGCAGCCGAGAATCAACCGCTCTGATACCACTGAAGCATACCGGAATGTTTTCTAGGTTTATTATTTGAATACATTGTAGAAACTGGGGAAAACTTCATACAATCAAAAATACAAATGGATAAGGTCAATCTAGGAGCTCCAATGGAGATCGGAGATGACACAATCGACTCCTGATCCTTGTGGAAAGAGAAACAGGGATGGAGGAAAGCCGATCAGATGAGCCAACAATGGCGGTACAAAATACGCAGAAACAGAGAAACGAAGAGGGCGGAGGGAGATGGAATTTCATTCCGATTCATCATTT
Source organism: Penstemon davidsonii (assembly GCA_034814905.1). Lineage (NCBI taxonomy): Eukaryota > Viridiplantae > Streptophyta > Magnoliopsida > Lamiales > Plantaginaceae > Penstemon > Penstemon davidsonii. The sequence continues at coordinate 7,026,831 of JAYDYQ010002686.1, forward strand.
TTCTAACTCCCCTTCCTTCACTGCCTGTTACCTATTAATATAATTCTGGCCTTATTGCCAAATTACAAAACTGCCCCCTGCATTTACTAAATCGCATGACCCCTCTTTACGTTTCTATTATTTACTATTTTGGGCATGCATCACAGCGGTTGAATCAATGGCCTTCGTTTTGAGAGTTGATAAAGTTTCACTGAAGTCGCAGAATTTAGGGGATCGGATTCAAATGGTTGTCATGAGGTATAACTCAAATCACAGGCTAAAAATTTATTCTACCTGTATTTTTAAAATTATGTCAATATTAATTTCAGTAAATTGTGAAAAATAACTGGTAGATAATTTAATAAATTTTGTGTTGGATTCATTCTGCTTTGTCTTTCTTAATCTGACTAGATTTGTTATCTTTTTGTGTGGCAATTGGTTTTTGTAAGTTTGGCGTAGTGTTGGAGATCTTGTTTAGATCTCTACTGAAACTTTAAAGAAATCACTTTGGGTAGTTAAAATGACAATCACGTATAGGTTGTATAAATAAAATTGTTTAATTGCCATAACAGAGATTAATATTTAGAATTAAAGACTTGTATGCTTAAAATGTATTGGTTGATAAGTGATTGCCATATAAAAAATCGAAACGTTTAAAATTAATATCATACGTGTATGTGTTGGTCCCAAGTGGTCATATGAGGTCTAGAGGGGGGGGGGTGAATAGACCTCTTAAAATTTATCTTTAAAATTCTCCAACTTTTTCTGTCAGCAGACTAAGCTGATCAAGAATCGTAAGTAGACTAAGCTGATCTCGCACAAAGCTTTGAACAGCAGAGTTGACCACTCTTCTGATTTTTACTTAGCTGATCAGAGTTTTAAAATAACTAACTTGCAGCGGATTTGTCTAGTATTTTTCACAAGTTGTTTTCTTAACTTAGAAAAGGTTTTATCCCCAGTTTTTGCAAACTCCTTTTAAAACTTTTCAACAGTTAACTTAAGTGTTTAAATATGCTCTTTGAAAATATGCAAGAAATAATGCAAGTATAAACACACAGGATTTTTATAGTGGTTATATGGATAAAAATCCTTTAGTCCACTTTTCCAAGTCACTTAGATCTTGGGTTAAACTATAAACACACAGTTTACAATATACTCTGCTTGCGCCAAACAACAAATGAACTGGCCATAAGTTCGTTACAGGAAATCACGAAGAGGTCCTATACTACAAAGCTTTATCACTCACAAAGATGGATAACAACTTCTCACAACACGTTTCTCACAAAATCACTCAGATTTTATATGTATTTTCTTTTCTCTCTATTCTGCCTTTGTCAACAAATGACTCGGCTGATGAGTGTTCTGTTCTTGAGTTTGAGACTTTGAAGAATTCTGCTTCGAAAATGCTCTCAGATGTGTTGTCTCTTCTTCTCCAACTCTTGAACTGAACTATTTATATTTGAGGTTTGAAAATCTGCCCGTTGAGAGATTGACAGGTGTCCAAATCCTCGAGTACTGGTCCTTTTCTGCAGAAACGGCTACCTGCGACTGATCATTGTACACTGTGCTGTACTTTCTGTCAGTTCGCAGTTAATGCACCAAGCTGATACGAGGTTTCTCTTCAATCATTTGTCTTTAATACCCTTCATCTTCATCATTTATTACACCAAGTGCATTTATTACCGTTGCAATAACTTCTGATCACTTCCACTCTGCTGATCGAAATCACTCGTCTGATGTACACTCGGCTGATCCCAAACTGAACTCATCTGATTTGAGTCTGCTGAAAATCCACCAGTCTGATTCCTTTCTTCAACAACAGATCAGTAGTCTTCTGGACCATATTTGTCTCAACTGAAGTAACTTTTTCCTTGGTCAAATATCTTCTAAGGTTTTAACTAAGCTTCCATACTTAGCTGATGACTTTTGGAAATCATCAAAACCTCCCTTCACTTCTAAGTCTTCATCTTCATCCAACAATTTTCTCCTTTTTGATGATGACAAAACTTCAGCTAAGTACCTGTACCTAAAACTAAAGTTAAGTCCTCAAAAATTTCTGAGATAGAAATGATATGTTGGAAACTTGAACTTTTATAGATATCATCTTTAAGATTACAGTACAAGTTTACAAGAAAATGAACTTAAAGTGAGAATTACAAATAAAGTAAGCTGATATACAAATTTTCAATTAAGTAGCCTAGTCTAGGAAATCTAGTCTAGTCTTCTGCTTCTTCATCTTCATCATCTTCTTCAAGTTCTTCATCTTCATCCTCTTCCTCCTCTTCTTCACCACTGGAAAACAAATCAGCATTGGTCAAGTTTCTTCCTGCAGCTTCAACTCTTCTTCTGATTTCTTGAATTCTGCTGGTTTTTCTAAATGGATCTAGCTGTTCTTCAGCAGTGTCCTTAGAGGCAGCTATTTCTTTATCAGTCTTAGCTACATCCTTGGGCTCTTCTTCATCTTCAGCTTCTTCATCAGCTTGTTCATTTGTCTTGGTTACTTCAACAGTTGGTCTACTTGTCTCTTCATCAGCAGGCTCAGTAGGCTTTTCAGTAGACTCCACTTTCTCTGTAACTTCAACAACAGATGCAGCATTCTTCTTGTTGGCTGATCCCTCTTCCCCCTTTTTGTCATCATCAGTAGGGTTGAGTTGAGCAACTGGAACATGAGTAATGCTAACAGCATCACATAGCAGTCTGATGTTTTGATCCACGGTTTGAAGGCGAAGATTCTGTTGAACTTGATTACACTTCAAGGCAGCAGTCTGGTCATTCAGATAATCCACATTTACTTGTAAGGTGGCCATCTCTGAAGTAACCTGAGCAGCTTGGTCAGTGAAGTTCTGAAACATATAGGCAGTCTTTTCCGTCTCTAATTCAGTTGCCTTTTCAAATGCTTGACCAACTTTAGTCCAATCTGTCTCATGTCTTTGAAGAGTTGAATGAATCTGATTCACATCCATCTTGATATCTTCAACTTGGAGATTCAGTGCAACAATTCCTTCTTTAAGCAGCAGGGAATAGTCAGCTGGTTGTGGAAGGCTTTCCACAGCATTTTGAACAAGTCCGGCAGCTGTTTCTTCAAACTTACACAGCAACCCCTTGTTCCTCTCTTCCATTTCCTTCATTGAGCTTTCAATCAAGATTTTATGGAGTCCAAGATTGAAGGTTGAGTAGCTTCAGCTGAAATGGAAGGTGCATCAGTTAACAACTTTGTAGCAGGTTCATCATTTGGCTCAGCTGTCTTCTGTTCCTCAATTTGTTCTTTATCAGCCAGCTTATCTTCCAAGTGAACAAAACTGGAACCATCAGCAGATACAACTGTCTTCAGACGAATAAAATCAGCAGGCACAAAGGGAGACGTTGTCTGAGGTTGGCTGTTTTGCTCTTGATAGGAGCTGACTTCAGAACCAAAGGCTATCTGTTGCAGACTTGGTAAACTGGGCAGATCACTTGAAGTTCCTTTGATGTAGATTGATCTTTCTACCCACTTTCCCAAAGTAACATAAACTGCAACTTTGATTGCTCTCTAAAAACGGTCATCAGTAGGACCAGGTTTGTTGGGCATGGATTCCTTGAGAGCATGAGCCTCCTGAGTCACAATGAGTTTGGCATACTCATGTACTCTGTCATGAAAGAAATCAGAGTCTAAGGCTTGCTGGATATTGTTGGTTTGGAGCCAATTCATAATCCATCTTTCCTCAGCAGCAGCCTCCTTCCAGGCTTTGAATTCTTCACATGTCTTCTTTAATCTGTAGTTCCTCCATTTGTTGTATCTTATTTTCTCAGCCAGGAACACAGTCTTTGATTGGATCAGGGAGTTGTATCTTTCCAATTCAGCCTCAAATCTAGAAAAAGTAGCAGGGTCACTCTTAATAACTTCAAGTGCCCTTCTTACTTCCTTTTTCTTCCTTTTGATTGGCTCGACTCTTGGTAGCAGAAATTTCCCTTCCAGTGATTTGCCAATCACTATCCCACCAGTCCTCCTTGGACCGTGAGCATCTTTCTTGCTCTCCTCTAGGGCTCTTGCCAAGTCTTCTTCCTCTTTGGCAGCTAACGCTGCATCAGTCATCTTTTTGACTTCAGCTTCTGCTTTGCTTGCTTCAAGAGTCTGTTTAAGTTCAGCCTCATCACGCTTTCTTTGTTCTGCTTCTTCACGTTTTTTTCTTGTGATAAGCTGATACTTTGGCTTTACCAGTTCTTTTCCTTCTGGCAGCCCTTGACTCAACAACTGGTGCCTCAGCTGTTGGTTCTGGAGCAGCAATTGCTATGGGTGCAGCAACGATTGGTTCGAGGATCTGCACTTCAGGATCCTCTTGAGGTTGATTAACCTCAGCTGTTGGTGCAGAAGTAGTCTTTTCAGTAGATGTTTAACAACAGACTTCTTCTCAGATCCAACAGGCCTCTCTGCTGTTGGAGGACTTTCCCTTACTAACTCAGAAAGTTCAGTAGATTCTTCAATGAAAGTCATCCTCTTTTTGGCAGTGGTCTTAGTGTGAAGGACAACAGCAGTTGTAGCAGTATCTTTTAAAGCGCTCCTTGTCCTCTTAGCAACATTTTCAGCTGGCACTTCAGCTGAAATTGTTCTCTCAGGAGAGATGTCATAGGCCATTTGCTCAATCTCCATAGCTGTCTGATTTATAAAATCATCAGCAGTTTTCTTTTCAGCAGATGACTCTGTTCTGGCTTGAACAGCTGGCTTAGCTGTTTGAACAGAAGCCTTGGGAGCATTTGCCTTACTCCTCTTTTTCCTTTCAACAGCTGGCTGCTTTGGCTCAGCAGCAGCCTTCCTCTTTTGTTGCTCCTTTATTTTTTCTGGAGTCACTTCAGTGTTCTTTGAGCGAACAGACTCGTAAACCTTTAGCTCCTTTGCATTATGTATGACCTTTCCATGGGTCATAGTGCAACCAAGATTGATGAACAGATGACTGAGAAAAATTCTGTGGTTGGAATGACCACGCTCCTGATAGAAATAGTGTCCGGCAAGCCAACTGTATGGATGTCATTTATTGCATTAAATGAAGGAACTATTCAATTTAGATTAATAAATGCATTTTTATTATATGGTCAACTTTATCTTATGTAATAATTATCTACGCATAAGGATAGAAGTACTTAGATCACAGGGCTATGGGACAACCCGTGGATTGATCTCCAAGGCCGTGATCTAGAACATATTCAAGAGTCGTAGAATCCAATCGAGATAGGACATCGTTAGATTCGGTTAGACTCTCACTAATGTGTATACTCCGATGAACTGGAGAACGCTGGGGTCGGTTTGCTTGAGAGTTGAGAGTAAAATTTGAAGCGTGCCTTCCAACTGAATTCAAGGGCCCTTATATAGCCAGCGAACGCGAACTCCGGATTTCAAATTGAGCGGACTTCAAATCTTTCTTCAATTCTGAAAATGAATAGGAACCATCAATTATGGCCGACCAGGTACTCTATACTATTTATAGTGGACGAACAGTAACTTGAGACGCTTGATTAAGCAAATGGGTCCTGGGAATCAAGCATAGTGACATCAGTCTTGTGAGTCTCATTATCAGACGAATCTGATGACTCTCCCAAAATATCTTTAAGTTGTTTCTTCAAGTCTTCTTTAGATGATGAAGTCAACAATTCTCTAAGTAAATCAGCAACGTCCATTTTAGGAGGCAGAACCTTAGGAGCTGGTGTTGTGGTGGTTCGAATGAAACAATACCCTTTAGAGAAGATATCGAATCCTTAAAGAATTTGAATTTATCCCACCATTTAATTAAAATTCTTCTTCCCAAAACAGGGACATGCGTAATTGTAACATCAAATTTTTTAATTGGTAAATTGGAAATTATAACATCCCATTTAACTATCCATGGGACTTGATAAAAAGCTGCAAAATTTAGCTCTGGTGTTTTGAGTGAAGGATTAGATTTCTTAAAATCTTCAAAAACACACATAACTTTATCAGGGAAAATAATTGGATGAGATCCCCAATTGTAAAACCATTTGATAAACCACTGTGGAAGATTAGTGTCATTAAAGTCTCTAAATTGTAGAAACCAGCTATGCTTTCTTTGCCTATTGTCATAACAAAAGGCTCCTTCCCATGTCTTAATTTAATCAAAATAATTAAACCAATATTTGTCCAATTCTTTACGATTACCACGTGGAATTTCATGATACCTGTACAAATCTCCATTCCAGGTTTCTGGAGTATAAACCTTTTTGATGAAGGCTTTAGAGAAAGCCCATTCTGCTCCACATCTAGAAATAGAGTCAAATTCAACAGACTTAGTAACTTGTAAAATTGAGTAGTAAAAATTCCTTGGGATAAAGGAATGGATCAGCCAAATCTTTCAAATAGAAGGAAGCTGCTTCGGATGCAGCAAGATGAGCATATTTAAGCTCAAGAGGCGATATCCATATGGTAGTGTAAGGGATATATGGATATACAAATTATGTAGACAAATTAGTCTGGATAGCTATCTCATAAGCGTCATCTCTTAACAATCCGGAGTTATTAGATCCTTTTATAAACTCTATATCAAAATCAAAGACAGATAAAATTCCCTGCCATCTAGCAAAAAATTGTTTGGATGCTATATTTTTTACATCCTTTTCAATAATATCTTTAGCAGATTTACAATCAATCCTAATTAGGAATTGATTTAATAAGTCGCTTTCAAATTTTTGAACACATAAAACAATGGATAAAATTTCCTTTTTAACTGTGGAATATTTTTTCCTTGGCCCTTGCCAAATTCCTGAGGTAAATCTAACAAGAGTAGTTTTATTATTAATCCTTTGTTTAAGGATTCCACCATAGCCCAATTCAGATGCGTCTGTTTCCACGATTTTAAAAGCATCTGGATTAGCAATTGCTAAATAAGGAATTTCTTTTATTTCGTTTTTTATTTTTATAACAGCTTCTGTATGGATACTTGTCCAATCGGGGGGATTTTTTCTTAACCTTTCGAATAAAGGTTTTGCATCGATTGCCAAATTTTTATAGAAGTCTGCTATATAATTAAGACTTCCTAAAAACCTTTGTAGTTGCGTTTTTTCTTTGATTTCATTCAAAAAAATTTCCGCAAAAGCTATAGATCTATCTATGGAAAGATAGTTCCTTTTTTAATAATATGCCCGAGAAATCTAATTTCAGTTTGAAATAATTTTATTTTCTTGGCTGACACAGCCAATCCTGCTCTTTTAACAACATTTATAAATGCATGTAGATGTTTAAAATGTTGATCAATATTGTCTGAAAAAATTAAGGCATCATCAATATAAACTATCCAAAATTTAGTATATGGACTAAAATTTTCATTCATAATATTTTGGAATTCAAAAAGGGCATTTTTTAACCCAAAAGGCATTACGTTCCATTCGTAATGTTCGAATGGTACAGTAAATGCAGTTTTTTAACGGTCTTCCTCGGATATCTGAATCTGCCAGAATCCTGATTTCATATCAAATTTAGACATAACTTAGCAGTGTAGAGTTGATTTAATAGATCCATTTTATTAGGGATGGGGTATCTAATCCATCTCAATGCTTTATTTAATGGCTTATAATTTATAACAAGCCTTGGAACTCCTCGTTCTAATTCTGCAGCATTTTCTACATAAAATGCTGGACAACTCCATGGACTGTAAGATTTTCTAATTAATCCTTTCAGTAATAACTCATCAATTTCTTTTTTGCAAATTTCAAGATGGCGGGGACCCATAGCTATAGGTCTAGCCCTTGTCTGAATTTGATTTTCCTTAAAGTCTGGTTCATATGGAAGATTAACAATATGCTTCTTCCTTTCCCAGAAGGCATTAGGAATTTCAGCGCATATATTCTTAATAATGTAATCTTGTAATTCATTTATTTTCTTCTGCATGTATGGCTGTTGAATTTTGTCAGCTATCTTTTTGTAATTAATTTCCTGAGTTAAGGAATTGAAAAACTTTTCTTTTCGTTGTATTTTTTGTTGAATTAAGTCAATCTCGTGATAACGAGGCTGTGTAATGTAATCAGATGTTATTTCTTGTGAATTTACAGTACTAGTTATTCCTTTTTCATCAATGCTCTTTATTGGATAAAGCATGTGAAGAAAGGGATTTTCTAGAATAACATCATGAGATAAATCTTTAACCGTTATAAATGGCATTTCTAAACAAATTCCATTATTACAGACAACGGTATTTTGCAACTTATATTTTACTATAAGTTTGCGGCCATCTGCAGCATTAAGAATTTCGGTAGTTCTAGAGAAATATCTAGAGGGAATTAATCCTTCATTGATACAATTTAGATCAGCTCCTGAATCAACCATTGCAATTAGAGATAGAGTATATTCTCTATGAACAATTATTTTTATTTTAATGTGCCATTTATGGGTAATAACCCTATCAATCATATTAATAAACGTTAAAGATGCATTTATATTTTCAGATTTTGATGACTCTTCATTTTCATCGTTCTGATTAGGACTGAGATCAACTTCTAGGTTCCTTAATTCTATTAAAGAAACTCTAGACTTTAAATCACATAATTCTTTTTTAAGAATTTTAACCTCATGCATCAACTCAGTAGTGCAAGAATCCTCTGGTTCTTCTTTAGAAGTTTTAGCTCTATTTAATATCTCTTTAAGATTATAAGTCTCTATGTAATACCCCAATAATATATATACATATAAATATACTCAATTAGATTGGAAAATAGAACATATATATATAATAATTATCGAACCGAACTCAAAACAAACTTTTTAACGAAAAAATCAAACCGAGTAACTTGATATAAAAATAATTATACTAAAACTAACAATTATCATACAAACAAGGTCAAAAGTGAAATTTTCAATAATAGCAAAAATAGCCCATATCACCAAATTACCACTAAACCCCACTTACCTACAATTATTACCAATCTACCATTCTTCCTCCTATAAATAGAAACATCCATCACACTCCAATCACACCAAAAATCAAACATTACATAGCCCCTTTCATTACCAAGCCGTGAGCCCTCCTTCTTCCTTGCTATGAAGTAGTAAAATGGTAAGCAATTCTTCTTATCTTCCTTAAAATTCCTTAAAAGGCATCTTAATCCTAACTAATTTTGATGAAATTTATCCTTCTCCATGTCACTATTAGCACCTAATTCAGTAAGGAGTAAATAAGTTCAAGCTTCTACCCAATCTCATAGCCATAGAAGAAGATGTCAAGGTAATAACTTCATTTTCCCCTGTTTTGCGCAGTCTCTCTAAATTGGCTGTATCTGGAAATTGGCTAGGAATTATTGTAAACCATTTGCACCATTAGAAAGAAGACTCGGTCTAGAGTGTAGGGGTATGGGAGGTGTCGAACACCTCCGGCGCGTGAGGCCTCTACCGGGTCGTTTTCGGAACAGTACCGGCGAGTGAAACTCACTCGCCGGACTGTTTTGGGGCTGCTTCGTAAAACCAATTGTAGAACTGAAAATTTCTCGGTTTCTTACTGTTTTTGCACTTATAAATCACTCTAAAACACCTTGGTAACTTGAAAAATTAATAAGGAAAAGCAAGTGTTGATTAATGGTACAAAAAGGGGATGTAACTTGCCTATGTTCTTGAATGGCTTCAACTTTTATAGATTAGTGTTTATACCCATATTTGGATCATAGGATGCCTTTTCACTTTGCACTACATTGAATAAGATAACGTATATGTTCAAGAATTGACTTTGCTTGGATTCATATTTTGATTGTGTTGAAATAGATGACGGATATATAAACTAATACTTAGAACTACTTTTGAATTCATAAACTTGTACAAGACTAAATTTTAAAGTATGGGTTATTGTATTATGGATTATTGGAAAGACTACATAGAAGCCGTATTATTTAATATAGACCACCTAAAAACTACTACTTAAGGTATGAAATGAATCATGGTAATCATAATAAAACGTAAACTACAACTTGTATAAGTCTCTTTAGCATTATGAAAAGGTAAGTTAACTATCAACTTAAACGGAAAGATACAACTTAAGGGGTACTTAATTAATCAATCTAATAAGATCCTCCTTAACATTGATTCTTTATATTTTGCTACACCTAGGTTTTGAGGAATCTTTTGAAAACGCGGTTTAAGCTAGACAACCACTCTTCAACAAAAGGTGAGGTTTCTTCTCTTCAATTCGGCATTTGCCCTGAGAAAATTTCTGTTCTTCAACTCACTCTCTTGTTCATATCTTTATTTTATTATATCATTTATTTATTTTATACCATATCAATCAATTACCTAGCCTTAGAACAACTACTTCAATTCTTATTTAGCCTTTAACTTTAATTCGCTTCTTATTCCATAGTCCTGCATATCTCATTATATATTTATATTCCATCTGGTAAGTGGTATTATTATGAACAACGGACAACGTCCGGATCCAAGTTCACTTAAACTATGTATACCCTTGAGGACGCTCTTGGGAAGTTGGGCCCTGGGACTAATGAAGGTGACTGCTGGGCGGCATCGGGCCGTCAGTGTATGGTCTCTTTGTTAAGTACCCCACCGTGATTCAGTTACTGAGTATAGTTGGAGGTAATTGTACTCTCAGCTGGGTCGACATGTACTCGAGCATGTCATTCCGTTTTTGCGAGGTCGCTCCTCGTAGGGAGGTATAAGGATGTTAAATTTAAGGTGTTGGGTTGAATACATTACTTTACCAGATTCCGATTCGAAATGATTGTTTGAATTCCTGTTTATTTTAATTCTATTACTTTGTTATTTCCAATTATCAAATGATCTTTCGCAGGACTATCACATTCCAATTCTTATTCATTCATATATAATAATATTACTTGTGGCCATATTACCTATATCCTCGATCCATTGTTATAAATCCTCACTAAGTCAAATAAAGACTTACGCCTTTCTTTTGTTATTTTCTCAGATTAGCAACATGAGTAGAGATGGAAACACGTTGACATGGGAGTGACATAGTATCTTCAATGTCGTATTTAGCTACTTTATCGAATAATTAAATGACGAAATTTCGTTGTAATTAGTTATGTAAAATTTTATATATTTATGGGTCGGGTAGTGGGGTCACTGTCCCTTCTTCCTAAAGACCTTAGAATTTCTATATTTCCGCTGCGACAATTGATTATAATATAAATTTCTCTATTATTCTGCTAGTTTGACGCACGGCTAGTTCAAATAGTTAATCAACATTTTATTTCGAGCTAGATGACCTAGTCGGGGCGTCACACTCTAGTTCTTTGAATTTTATTCCTTTGTCAGATTTTTTCTGACTATATTGTTCCAAATATTTTTGGAGCATTTCTCTTTTTACTATAGGATCAGTAATTTGATCAATGATATCGAGAATAAAATTATCCTCTTTAGTTAGAGTACATAATCCATTCGCCTGACATAAGGCTTTATAGTAATCACAATTTCCTTCACAACCATAACTTTCTGATTGTTCGGATTCAGATTCAGAATAATTTTCAGTTTCTTCAGGTTCTTCGGGCAAAAATTCAATTTTCATACCATAAAATAGGCCAAAGTCCTTTTTTCATACCAATCGAACGAAAATCATACCAAGCCATACTTCCGTCTGTTTTTTAACGGAAGTGCCACGTGTCCGTTAAGTTGACTTGAAACGAAAGTATGATTTTCGATCGATTGGTATGAAAAATGGACTTTGACTTATTCTATGGTATGAAAATTGAAAGTGAGGCAAAAATTCAATTTTTAATTTGTTAGTTCTTTACCATACATTTTCATCTAACCAATGTATATTAACGAATGGGACATACAACCTTTAGTAGGCATTATATTTTACTTTTAGTATCAAAATACTCCGATACAGATAGCTAAAAAATACGACTCTTCTCCACTACCTTAAACTAATTCTAGGTGGTTTTGTTTATCTACTAAAATAATGTTGCATAGTTATATATTCGAGGTCATACAAAGACCTGCACAACTTTACTCTGTTTGGTGTATTAAATTAAATTCGTGTATAACTATATAGGTTGTGTTCATAGTTACTAATTAGGGTATGTGTCCAATATTAATGATGGATTACTTCATGGAAGTAGATAATTACCAATGAACTTTTACGTGTAGTTCTCACATTAGAATGGAGTTTTGATCAATGTAATCGATCAACATTAGAATGGAGTTTTGATCAATGTAATCGATCAACATTACTAGCTAGCAAATGGGTGTGATGGGAAAAAAACTATTAGGGCTTGTCAAAGTTGATCCTAGCAAAGACCATTCAATGTTTAAGTTGGATCATATTAAAAGTGTAATACATGATTAGTTGAGTAATTTGAAATGTATATTTGATACCATTATAGGAGGTGAAATACCTGATTTCAAATTGGGTCGATTTATAATTCAAGTCAAATTATCCTTAACTTTTTTACCCAAAAAAGGTAGAAAAATATTTCTCAATCAAATAATTTTACTTGGTGAGACTGGACAACAAATGTTTGAGTGGTTAATAAAAGAAATTGAATTATATATCAATGTCTAATTAAATAAAATGTATGGCAAAAAATCATTTTTCATACCATAGAAAATGACAATTTTCATTTTTCATACCACCGCGACTTAACAGACCACGTGGCAATTCCGTTAAAAAACTTGACGGAAGTATGATTTTTGAAACGTCCGTTTATTCTACGGTATGATTTTCGTTCGATTGGTATGAAAAATGGACTTTGGCCTATTCTATGGTATGAAAATTGAATTTTTGTCGGTTCTTCGTTATCTACAATAGAAGTAATTTTAAAATATTTTTTCTCGCCTTCTTCATTTAGAAAGAGTTTTTCTAAAGTCCTTTTAAGGCCTTCATCAATTTCTAAACTATTTATTTTCTTTTTCATTTTACACTTATTAGCATAATGCCCATGTTTTTGACATTTCCAACACAATGGAATGGGTTTCTATCTGGGATTTGAAGAACTTTCTCCTTTGTTCTTCTTTCCTTTATAAAAACCCATTTTTCCTCTTTTAGGAAAATAATTCGAATTCTAATAATTTCTTGAGACTTTATTATTAGTCTTATGTTTTCTTTTATCACTGGATGGTACTATAGGAGGTAAACCAATTTGTTCACAGAAATCCCCTATAATTCTTTTTCCTAAGACCTTTTCTTTTTGAATTTGCCTATGTAATATTATTTTATTGCATAAATTTATGCCTTCAGAAATAATTTCTGAAGATAAATCTCCATAAGTATACATAGAATAAGGAATAGTTCCATTATGTTTTTGCTCTATTCTATTTCGTATTTTTTCTGCAAAGAAATGTGGTAGTCCTGAACTTTTCTTTCCAAAAATCGTGTTGACTATCTTCTCTAGTAAAGACTTTAGAAAATAATACATCTTTATACCATTTGAACTGAGATAAGGTCTGACATCTTAAGTTCATTAATTGTTCTTGAGTTTTATCAAGTTGTAAAGAAGTTGTTCCAATAAAATGTTTGGCTATAGTATATAATAGCGTATTTACACAGTTAGTAACTTGTACTGGCTGGTTGTCTTGAACCTTTGTTTCAACAGCTCTCATAATATGCATTTTAGCCTCATCCGGTAGGTAAAAATCCCACCAGCCTTTTAATTGCCTAGTAAAGCCTTGAGTTATGGCTTTAGCTATATTTTGGTCTGAATTACCATTTGCTCTACAAGCAGTTGCATACATAGTCATGTAATGCAATACTTTTTGCATCTGGTATTCTGACATTCCATCAATATTCCATTCATTAATGGATCTACCGTCAAACTGAACCGTCATATATTCATCATGTTGTTCAAGTTGTAAATCAATTGGTGTTGACTTATGATAATAGGGCTTTGTAGGAACATTATATACCATTTTTACAATTGGGGATCTCATCCAATTATTTTTCCTGATATAATTTGGTGTTTTTTGAAGATTTTAAGAAATCTAATCCTTCACTCAAAACACCAGAGCTAAATTTTGCAGCTTTTTACCAAGTCCCATGGATTGTTAAATGGGATGTTATAATTTCCAATTTACCAATTAAAAAATTTGATGTTACAATTACGTATGTCCCTGTTTTGGGAAGAAGAATTTTAATTAAATGGTGGGATAAATTTGAATTCTTTAAGGATTCGATCTTTTCTCTAAAGGGTATTGTTTCATTCGAACCACCACAGCCACCAGCTCCTAAGGTTCTACCTCCTAAAATGGACGTTGCTGATTTACTTAGAGAATTGTTGGCTTCATCATTTAAAGAAGACTTGAAGAAACAACTTAAAGATATCTTGGGAGAGTCATCGGATTCGTCTGATAATGAGACTCACAAGACTGATGACACTATGCTAGATTCCCAGGACCCATTCGCTTAATCAAGCGTCTCAAGTTACTGTTCATCCACTATCAACAGTATACAGTACCTGGTCGTCCATAATTGATGGTTCCTATTCATTTTCAGAATTGAAGAAAGATTTGAAGTCCGCTCAATTTGAAATCCGGAGTTCGCGTCCGCTGGCTATATAAGGGCCCTTGAATTCAGTTGGAAGGCACGCTTCAAATTTTACTCTCAACTCTCAAGCAAACCTTCCCTCAGCCAAAGATTATCATCTTTTAGATTTTGTATTATATTAAAATCTGTATATTAAAATATGTAATTAAGTTTGTATTTGTACCTATTCTCCGCTGCTCCTACCTTCTACTTTCTCCCTTTTATGTATATGACCTGGTACTCTAGTTGTGTTCCAATAAATCTTTGTCCAATTTTGTGAGGTAAGATAATGTAAACAATCTCTTGAAAGCTCTGTAGAAATTAAGCCAAGCAACAATAGGAGGAAGCTCCACATCACAAAATGGATCTGTAGGAAATTGATTTACCCATACCAATGGATGATGTATTTTGTTACAAGAAAGCAAGATGATTCTTTCATATGTCAACGATAAATTGAAGTTTAGTTGTCCTTTGTGAAACAAAATATTGTTGGCCAGAGGATGGAATATATATCGAGTTGTGGGATAAAGGGAAGCATTATACTAGGGTTGTAGGATACATATCGAGTTCTGCTAAATTGAAAGACTCAATGTTAATGGAAAACAATAACCCGATAACCTAAACCTCGCTTATTTTTCTTACATTTTGTTGTCATGCAATTTGATATGGCATTGACAAAACATTGTTAAAATTTCTTAAATATACCCTGTTGAAAATGGTAAATTTCAGTAGTATGTATTGGTAGTCATTAGATTTGAAAATTAGCTACTTCAAATAGTTATCTTATCTTGTTGCTCAACCAGCTAGTGCTTCACATGTGAAATGTTTTTACTCACGGGCAAAAGAAAAAATACATTTATGTGAGAAGGAATAAGGGAATTAACATATAAAACCATTGAGTTATAAAAGGAAAGGAATATTACAAGAACTAAATAAGGTTTCAAATCAAACCCACAATTATTAAAAACAATAATGTTTTTGGTATTCACTCTAGTTAGAAAGTTGGTACAACAGCGAAGTATGTGTTAGATATGGGATGTGTAAAAGATGTTCATGATTTACTACTTCAGTGTCCTATATTTTATGACAGTGTTTAAATATGATTTCATCATTCAATTCTTGATATCATCTAAATTATTTCGCATTTGTGTTTGGTAATATAAATTCTGACTCAAGTGAAAGTAATCAATGCACTTTTTATTTCACAATGCAACAAGTAATTGCTACCTTGTTGTGGTCTACTACATTTTGTATCTTTCAGAAAAAAATTATTTCGATTTACTTTCGTTACATCAGATGAAATCATTGAATATGTCTTGCAGTTCAGTGTAACTCCTCTTAGATCAATGTCCTACAACATTTTTAGTTGGTTGTTCCGATTCTCTAGTCTCATATTTTTCTAAAAAAGGTAATTTTAGTTTACTTTTGATATATGAAAAGGCAGTGAACCTCTCTCTAAATTTTTCCTATTTTGAGGTAAGAAATACTTGATATTTCTTGATTCCAGATTCCTTATACTCGATATGTATGATCTTTTCAAATAAGGGTAATTTACACTGGTACTCCTTGAGATTTATGCTAATGATGTATAACACACTTCTAGACAACTTCAAAAGTTGCGGTAATGTCACGAAGGTGGTGACGTTTGTCCTATGACTGTCATCTTCCTACAAAAAGGTTGTTACAAATCTTATGAAGGAAAATTCAACAAGATACAAGATAAGCCATTGTATAACTGTTGAAAATCCTACAAGAAGGTCGTTATACTCATTCTTTTGCTTTAGATATCGCAAAATCTTATGCCTTTATATATCTTGGTCTTCCTTTTTTCATAATAATCAATTTTGTATTGTTTTCTCTATATTTAATGCACATTCCATGAAGAAAAAAAGGATATATGCTGTGAAAAAAGCCATTTGTGATGGATTTTATCTTAAAAAAATATAGGAAATTTACCTAGCACAAAATTTTTGTGTACTATTTTTTACTTGTATTATTTGGCCACCAGTTTTTCAAACATTAAATTTTGCTATTAGCATGAAGTAAATGCTTGAGAACTACAAATATAGTGATAATAAAACTTGATTGGCATGTTATGTATGCTATAAATTATGATGCGTTTAAGTTATTCATTATATTTTGTGGTGAAATTATTGGTGTTATACACTCCTTACACATCTTTCTTGACGTCTGTCTTTGTCTATGTCATTAAATTCCACTTGAATTTTAGTTTATAGATATTTTCATGGGAGGTACGGTTGGATTCACATACTTGACACTCAAAACAAAAGGATGGGAGCAACCACGTCTTTGTTAAGCTTGTAGATAGTAGTCATCTTTTGTTTCTCGGCGGTGGACCTAGCTCATGAGATTATTATCCCTCCTGCACGGTGACATGGGGGTGAACAAAATGAGAAGGCATTAATGTTTCTCGAGACTGAGTGTTGAAACCTACTAGAATATATGGGACTTATGGTTTTAGAGTAAACTCTCGATCACATGGGTAAGGTACTTGTTTTTTCTTGCTAATTTTTCTTTTAAGAAAGATTATATTGGATTTGAAAAAGATCTGACATCCAATCTAGTCCGATCAAGATCTGTTGGAGTCGAGAAATTTAGTCCCGAGCAAGATCCGGATCCAACTCGAATCCGTTTTGACATAAATGGAGTCGAATCTGGGTCGAACCTGATTCGACCCGAATCTGACACATTGACAGCCCTACTTAAAAGTTTCATAAGCTCAAAATAAATTTAAAACCATGTTAAGATCTTTCTAAGGAAACAAGTTTGAAAATAAACAAGTAAATTATGTTGACTGATTTCAAAGACATCTTTAAAGAGAAAACTACTCAAAAGTCAGGTGATTAACATTAGTCGATTAAGTTACTAATATGTCAACCCTGTGCAACCTTCTAAGTAATTATGTTAAGCTGAGTGCAAATGCTATAAATAACTTTACAAAGAAAATTTTAGAGGTTCTATTTATCCCCCTCTAGGCTTCATTAGCCACTTGAGACCAACATGAGAATTTGATGATGTTTCATTAGAAATTATGACAAGTGCAAAACATTAGGAACTACATAGGAAAAAGAAACAAATAGAAATGCGAACCACTCAAATGAACGAACAAATTGTATATCACTCTGTCATTCGTAGAAACTGTTTATAAGGGGAAAAAAAAATTTAATGACTTATTAAAAATAATCTAAAATCAACACGATCAATAAATTAGTTAGAGAAAAAAAGAATAAATCTATTTCAACTTAAAAGTTAAAAGAATTGCAGCTAAGATAGATAGTTAAATAAAGTATTTGGCCGAAATAATGTAACAACTTTTAAACGAATCCCCACATCAACAAATTTGACCTACAACTCTATAGTTCCAGACATCAAGGCTTAATAAATTACCACATATGTAGTTCAAATGATACACATACCAATAATAATAAACAAATGAGCAAGCAAACCGAATTCTTCCACTTAATATTCATTCAATCTGGATGAATATAACATCCAAAAATGTATATGTGAGCTGGTCCACCAAACTAGTTGTCGTGTCACCCATGGCTTGCTGAAATGCATAAACTATTATGCGCTATTGGTCTCCAGCTTTCAAGTTGAACCAAGTCTGAAACTTCTTCCTGAATACCTTGTTAATATGGCCCCTACGTTCCAAACACCATATGGTCTTCACAATCTTCTCAAAATTGTCACCCTGGCCAGGTTTGTTCGTTGCATCAAACTCGTGTGGCACTTCATTCAAGTCAGGAACTAGAGGAACATTCAAATCGATCATTGTATTATGGATCTTGAATCCTGAGCCTGGCCCAAGTTTTGATACAGTCAAGTTTTGAGGCTCGGTTGCAACCTAAGAAAATAGAAATTACTCAATCCAGACAGTTTCTTCATTTCAAATAAGCAAAAATAAAAAAAAATATGTGTTTAATATTGCAAATTGTAATTATGCTAGAATTTGCGCTCAACAGTTTATCAACACTCTCAATCGCAATAGACAGGAGTCCTCTCACTTTACTAGCTGAAGATGTTCTGTAGAAAATATTTTTACAATCCTAAAGGTTATATATTGGGCTGTTGAATTCTTCTTCTAATTGGGTTTTGACTTCTTCAAGTAATTTTTAGAGCTCCTTATATTTGTAACTATCATTAAGGAGCATTTAGTTCAACAAAATCTTTTGGCAAAAGTCCCCAACGTTGCGAGAATCCTTAGCTATAATTAGTTGATTCTTCGAACATTTGTTAGATGATAAACAAATTAGTAAACATGATAATCTATCTTAATGAAAAATACATTTGTTATAGTACATATAAATATCTTGACTTATTTTAAAATCAAAGTATATATAAAGGAGATATTGCTCATGCTTGAATCTCTATTGAAACTTTATAGAAGTCAGTTTGGGTGAGTAAAACAACAATCACTTTTAAGATTGGTCGAGATTTAAATTATAGACTATGGTAAAGGTATATTACATTTAAATAGATTTTTAGGTTTCCTAATTTCTTTATCATCTAGCAAATGTTGGAAAAAGCAATTAATTATTGTTACGGATTCTCGTCGAGTTGCGGACTTTTGCTAGAAAATTTTGTTGAGTTACATGATAGTTCCAAATATGACGAGCTGCATAAATTTATTGAAGAAGTCAAAACCCACATAGAAAAAGAATTCAGCAGCCTAATAGATAACCTTAAACACTGTAAAAATATTGTCTGCAGATCATCTTCAACCAGTAAAGTGCTAGGACCCCTCTCTGTTGCGATTGAGAATGCTGATAAACTGTTGTGCCAAATTACAGTATGATCCCAATTTGCAATGGTATACATGTATTTTTTTTATTTTTAATTTTTGCATTTTTAAAATGAAATGGAAATGTCTTATAAGAGAAGGTTCTATTTTCTCCAGTTGCAGCCGAGTCTCAAAACTTGACTGTAAATAGAATTTGGCTCGAGCTCAATACTCAAGATCCGCAATACAATAATCACCTTGAATGACCCTCTACTTCCTGACTTGAATAAAGTGCCACATGAGTTTGATGCAACTAAGAAATCGGGTTTGTGTTACAGTTTTGAGACGATTTTGAAGACCATATGTGGATTGGAACGTTACGACAATATTAGTGAGGTATTCGAAAAGAAGCTTATGACTTGGTTTAGCTGGAGACCAAGAGCGCATAATAGTTTGTGTGTTTCAGCAAGCCATAGTTGACACACCAATGAGTTTGACGGACCAAACTATAGAATGTGGATTGTGTGCTCCTTTATTTCTTATTATTGTTGTGTGTATCTTTTGAACTACATATGTAGTACTTTATTAAAGTCTTGGTATCTAGAACTATTTGATGCGGGGATTCATTAAATAGTTGTGACATTCTTTTAGCCTAGTACTTTATTTGACTATCTGATATTGGTTGTAATATCTTTCAAATTTTAACTTTAATATATTTATGCTTGATATATAACTAATTGATTGATGAAGTTGATTTCAGATTTTTTTATGTAGTACTTTATTAAAGTCTTGGTGTCTAGAATTATTTGATGCGGGGATTCATTAAATAGTTGTGACATTCTTTGATCCTAGTACTTTATTTGACTATCTGATATTGGTTGTAATATCTTTTAAATATTATCTTTAATATATTTATGCTTGTTATATAACTAATTGATTGATGAAGTTGATTTCAGATTTTTTTTTAGTATGTCATTATATATAGTTTTTTTTTTATCCTCAGTTGCTATGAATGACAAAAGAAGAAATACAATGTGTTTGCTATAAATTTGACACCGAATGCCTCGATGTGCAAATGGCTCGATATGATGTGTAATGAGTGCGGGCGTGCCAATGTTTGTGCGTGCAAACATAACGATATAAAATTGGACATGTCGATATCAATGTAAACTATAATGTAATGTCCTGATAAGGACATATTGATATCAATGTAAAATGCCCTGATAAGGCTGACTTCTAATCAATTGATTGCGGCAGAGTAGGCAAACACTACCCCTAGTTCTTTTCCATGCCTGCCTGGCCGCAGGACTTAAATAATTTATGATAACCTTTCTGATGTGCCAAAGTTTCACAGCCAATCGATGGCCTACTCAATACATCAATGCATTTACAAATCAGCAATTGAGTTGATAATCAATCAGTTTAATTTATATCAGCTTGACTAACATATTGATCATGCCTCAATGAAAATCACTCGACGTAAAACATGCTTTAAAAAAAATCAAGAGATATGGGCCAAATACTTCTATTAATTGAATTGTAAAAGAAACATATGAGTCTTAGCCTACAATGAGTTCCCTGATTTACAAACATTACAAAGCATGCAAAACGATAAATTAGTCTCCTGTGTCGGCATATGTTTGCCAAATGAGTTGATGACTACAATAAGTTCTGAAAAAATACTCCTTGATTGGCAGGTAGACCCACCAAATGAGCTGATGATATGTGATAGTGCAGCTTGTTGACAGAAAGTAACACTGATGACAGAGAACCATCATCAATGGGTCGCCCAACCTTGGCAGATGGCTACCAATCGGGCTCCTGACCAACGGGTGGCCGCTGGAAAGGGCATCAATTGAGCAGATGGCTACTCAACCGATTGCTATCAAGCAGATGGCTACTTGACAGCGGACTCATCGAGCAGATGGCTACTTGACGAGGTTGCCATGTAATTACGTGGGCACTTACATGACGTTGCAGCGTGCTATTTTGCTTGATATCGAATGGTTTCGCTCGAGACAGCTTTGCTGACGGCGGAAGCAGCTTTGCGGCTTACTTTGAGCGGCGGTGCTAAACTTCAGGCGGCCATGTCCTGCTGGTTGCTGAGGATTGACGATTGATGTCAAGGAATTGGCAGTGCTGACTGACTGACAGAAGCAGCGGATGCTGGACTTCCGGAGAGGCGTTGAGCCGATTTCAGTGTAGACTGAGTTGATTGATTGATTGAGTTGTGTGTGTCCCTGTGAATGGCAGCCTCCTGATATTTATAGCTGCTTGCCAGAAACTGATCGGCTGATCCCACTATCTCCACCACCTGCACTTGTTCCACTACCTCCACTAATGGTGGTTATTTATCCCACGTTCAATTTTCAGATTCAATTTGGTAGTTACATTTGAATTGTGGCCAATCTCTCACTCCTTAACTAACTTTGAGATAATTAAGGGAAGTGGTTGTATTTAACTAGCCACCTATTACGTGGCTCTGTTGCATATCTCACCATTTAATTCAACTACCAAATCTGCTAATGGGCCATTTATTATTTAATTAACTTGGCCCATTAATTAATTAATCCCTCTTGGGCCATAAATTAATTAATTAATTAATTCCTACTTGGCCAAAATCAAGTCTTGATTTAATTGAGGTTAATTCATATTGGGCCTGCGACCCGTTTCTGATTTCGGTTGGGCCAGTTTCTGGGCCGAAGTGGGTCTGACCCGTTTTCATCTCATTGGACTTGTTATTTTCGGCCCATTGTTGCTTATTGACCCGTTATCGAGCCATTATTCCTCGACAAATCGAGGGTGATTTTTTGGGTACAAACAATGCCCCCCGTAAGTCGTATCTGTTAAATTTTAACTGATGATAAAATTTTATCAGATAAGACTTAGTTTTTAAATTTCCCTCCTTTTATGGCTCGATTGGCATTAATTGAGCATGCCTTTGTATTTAAAGTTAGCCATAATTGGCTAACTCTTCAAGACATTAGCATTTATTGGGAATCTCAAGAGTCTCCCTTAGCCACTCAATTCTTGTGCCAAGTGTCAACTCCCTCTCTCCTCTCTCCTCCTTTTCGGCTAATACCCCTATCAACCGATAGGTGATTGGCCTCAAAGAGCCCAATCACCTACTTACTCTTCCCAAGGAAACCCCTTTTTCTTTAATATCTCCTTCTCACACTCAACCTTTTACTCATCTCTTCCATACCCGATTTCTCTCTCTCAAATCCTCCATAGCCGATTTTGTTTCTTCAAAAAATACTCCATTACCCACCATAAATCAAGCTTTTTCTTTCCAACAATCATGGCAGGTGCACAAATCGATCGACGGGATGTACATATCTTTACCCAAGTCCTCCAAGAAACCCCTTTCGGCACCACCATTGGCCCGTTCCACTCGGCCGCCGATGTGCCTCCCGCCACGGAGCATCCCCTCCTTTACCCTCAAGAAGCCTTGCCTTTCTCCGAAAGCCCCACTACTTTTCAATCTACCACCCGTGGGTGGCCATGGGCTAGTTCCGTCGTTCACGCGGACTGGTTGGTCTGGTGTCGGAGGGTGGAGAAAACATTTGCCCCTGTTTGGCGTCTCTGTGGGATTTACGATGCCATCCAATTTTGCAAAGTGGGTTTATCTTTAAACCTTCCCCTTATTCGAGCGGCGGTGCAGTTTTGGTGCAAAGCCGACAACACTTTTCACTTTGCTTATGGTCCGATGACTCCAACCCTTCTGGATATTTTGGCCATCAGTGGCCTCGGGCCCACCGGATGTTATGTCGATCCCCAACCATCGGCCGGAGATGACGCATTTCACTTCCCCGCGGCCGTCGACGAAAAGGGAGCTACCTTATTGAGTTATGGCCCCATTATCGGTCGATACAAAAATCTGGCTGACACCGTCGAGGTATCTCACATTGAACATGTCCACTTTCTTACGTTATGGCTGTCGAGATATATATTCTGTACTTCTGCACTGTCTGTGACCAAAGAATACAATGCTATGGCCATTAGTCTTGCTAGGGGCGAGAAAGTGGCTTTAGGCCCTGTCGTTTTTTCCAGTTTTTGTGCGGGCATTGAGGGTTTTTTGGCGTCGAGATGTGTTTTCTTGCAGGGGCCTATCTGGTTGCTCCAGGCATGGTTATTTGCCTATTTTCCAGATTTTTGTGCATTCACCATTGCCCCCGTTGATAATGAAATATACGCCAGCTTTGTGGCTCGACAGACATTACAGCCCCTCAACTTTTATTACTTCTTCTCCCGTTTCTACAACAAGGTCAAAGGCCCCGAGCCTAATTTCCTGGTTTTTTGCTCTCCTATGCTATCGGTCTACTCCCCATCGATGTCAGCGGACGCTCAAAGGGACTATCAGAAGATGTGGGCCAGTTTCTTGACGTCAAGGGATATCCCTGCTGGTTTAAAGGTTACTGGAGCCAAAGAAGCCACGGAGCGGAAGCCTCTTAAATGTTCCGTTCGTTTTTATCCTGCTCACTACGTGGCTCGACAATTTGGCCTTGTGCAGATGATCCCTCGATTTGGCATGTCCCTTGCTGACAGAAATGTCAATTTTGTTGAGCTGCAGGATATGGATAGTTTTGATGAGTTGCGGAGGTGTTGGCGCACAGCTCGCGATGCTTTCGTCTTCAGGATGTACAATCCCAGTTCTGCCAGCTCTCCCGATTTCATCAAGTGGTGGGATAGCTACCTTGTTCTCACTCGCCCAGACACTTTTCATGTTGCTGCAGCCAAGTTCACTGTGCCTAATCACCCTGAAATCATTTCCTGTGACGGCCCGTTCCTTGAGCCATCTGCTGCTGCCCTTGTCAAGGCGTCCAAGAAAGGTAAATTGGCTATCATTTCTCGATTTGAAAAATTTTACAATGTGACTTGGGACCCTGATAATAGAGATAGAGTGTTTGAGGAAGCCGCCGTTAATTTTGAGCTGTTGAAAAACGATAGAATAGGTAGGGCCAGGTTGGCTCATTCTAAGTTAGCCAAAAAACGAGGGGGTCCTGGTGAAGTTCCTCCTTGGTATACATTTTATAAACCCCTCGGCCCCTCTCTCCCATTGCTCCCTGATTTTATCGAGCCATTTGGGTTTGTGGCTCCGGCTTCCGTCTCTATTACGGGTGCTAGTCGTAGCCATCAGCCTATTTCCCAGGTTTCCTTTACGGGATACCATGCTGATGACCCCCACACTATGTCCAAGATTTATATTTTGTGTGAATACAAGGATGGGGGTACCATTGCCCTTGATCAACCAGGTAGATTCCTTTGTTTTTGTTTATTGATTACTGTTGTATAATAACCTGCTCGTTTCTTTGCAGGAAAGAAACCGTCGGCCTCTCAGGCTGGAAAAAAGAAGGCTGTCAAGGAGCCTATTATACCCTTTGCTGTTCCCCTTCAGATAGTCAGTCCACAGGCCTCTTCCCCCACTGTCTCTCAGTCGATTCAGGAGTCTGAGGCTCACTCCTCTGCTGACAAGGTAACTGATCCCCTTGTCCTGTATGTCCGACGTTCTCGTCGGCTCTTTCATCAACGAGGTGGCACTAGTGCCATAATCGTGAGCAGTTCTGACGAGGAGGTAGTCCCCATTAACTTACTTTGTTTTCTTTTTGAACTTACCTTGATATTTTTCCTTTTCTGCCAGGAGGTGAGCTCGAAAGGCAAGCGTCGAGCCATCAAAGTTGATCCTCCGCCCCGCAAGAAGGTTAGGACATTGGCTGTCAGCTCATCTGACAGTGAAGATGATGGGGAGAGATTTCAGCGAGTGGAGGTTCCAACCCCTCGATCTCCCAGGATTATTCCAGAAAATCCTCCCGTTGACACCAATGTTGGTGGAGGTTCAGGGGAGACGGCCTTCCAACAGCCTAAGCCTGTGGTCCCTTCTCAGACTGTTCCCGTCAAGGATACTCCTATTTCTGCTCCCCCTCCTTTGAATGTGGTTAGTCTTATCATTGCCTTGTTTTTTACCTCCTTGTTCCATTTGCATGGCACTTATCTTGTTTTGTTTTAATTTTCAGACTCCTCCATCTGGTCAGGCAATGGATAGCTCCCACAGGCTAGCTCAAGCATTGGCTCGATTTGCCAACACTCGTGCCTTATCTCTGCAGAGTTCATCCTCTCAATCCCAATCGACCGCTTCAGAGCCATCGAGCCATGCTCTGTTCTCTCCTGCTGAAATTGCTCATCTCAAAGGGCTACTGTCAAATTATCAAAGTCAGCCTCTAGATGTCCTGATGATCAACATGGGACCATCTCTTGATGACTTGATGAGCAAGCTGTCCCCTGCCAAACTCCCACGAGACAAGGTGGCCTTTTACTCCGACTTTGCGCAGCAGTTTAGCCAAATGAGGAGTGAATTCAAAGACAACGATCGGGCCATCAAGGCAAGAGCTTCTTATGAGTCCCCTCTTGGGACTCTTCTCTCCAAGTTTGAAGAGCTCTACGCCCAAGGATCCAGCCTCAGTGATTCACTTACTAATCTGAAAGGCTCGGAGGCTGATTTGGTTGCTGCCATCGAGGAGCTTCAAAGGCAGTTGGATGTTGTTCGAGGCCAGATCACGACGGCTTCCGCAGAGGCCGAATCCATTACTGATCAGTTGGCCAACACAGATGCCTTGATCACCGAAGCCAAAACTGCTGAAGATCAAGTGGTTGCTCAAGCAGCGGCTGCTGCAGCTGATCAGGCCAGAATAGAGACAGCCCTCAAGGGGTTCCTTGGCCGATTCACACAGGATTTCCTTCAGTAGATGTTAGTTTTCTGGCCTCTGCGAGCCATTGATTTTTGGCGAGTGTGCCAAGTAGTGTTAGGATTTTGGTTTTGTTATGGCTTGACGGCCAAGGACTTCTCCTATCTCCTGTTTTCGTAGATGTAATGGCCTGACGGCCACAGACTATTTTTCTTTCCTTAGTAGATTTTATTTTGGCTTGGTTTATCGTGTGTTTTTCTTTTACACTGAAGCCAAATCCAACTAAGTACCAAAGATTTGCAGCCCAACAACTAATTTTGCAAGTATAAACAAAACTTCCTTGTCGACAAGACCTAGTTAAAATCCAATCAACCCAATTGACAGTAAAAAATGCATTTCTGAAATAAGTTGATATCAGGGAAGACAAAGACTTAATTAAAAAACGAAGTATTTAGCCACTTTTTAGAAATAAATGCAACAGCTAATACTACTTTAAAACTTGCTTAGTCTAATCAAAACAGAAAGGGAAATAAAAACAAGACTAAAAATAAACCTAACTTAATATTTACAAAGGTATCGGCGCACTAAAGTGTTCTTGGCGCCGTTCAATTTCCAACTCCAAAGCTTGCTGATGCTCCAGACACATTGTTTCCCAGAGGGTTGGTCTGAACTTTTTCAAGTATCTTCCATTGATGGGATCTCTGCAAAGATCCCCGTTTGGCTTTTTCAGTATATAACCTCCTCCTCGAGTTACTGAGAAGACTTCATATGGCCCTTGCCATGTTGCACTCCATTTGCCATACTTTTTCTCACGCTGATGAAGTGGCAAAACTGTTCTCCAGACCAAGTCCCCGACGTCAAAGTGTTTCCTGCGTATCTTTTTATCATAGCATCGGGCAACCAATTTTTTCTGTGCCTCGATCCTATCTAACGCGGCAACTCTGACTTCATCCAACTCATCAAGCTCTTGGAGCATACTTTCAGTGTATTCTTCGGGTGTCAGCTCATTTTGTTGCATCACCCGAAGTGATCGGACGTTTATCTCCATCGGTAGTACGGCATCCTGTCCATAAGTCAATTTATATGGAGTAGTGCATGTACTTGTTCTTTTGCTGGTCCGGTAAGCCCATAGTGCCTCTGACAGCATCAGGTGCCATGCTCTTGGGTTTTCCTCGATCATATTTGAAATGATATCTTTGAGGACTCGATTTGATGCTTCAGCTTGGCCATTCCCTTGCGCATAATAAGGTGTGGAATGGACCAATTCAAAACCCATTGATCTGGCAAACTCCTTGATCTCCTGACCAACAAACATTAGCCCCCTGTCAGTGACAATGGTTTGTGGCAGGCCAAACCTATGTATGATTAAGTCCTTGATGAACTTCATAACTTCGGCCTGATTGGCCTGTTTGAGTGGTTTGGCCTCTACCCACTTGGTGAAATAATCTGTGGCCACAATGATGTATCGATGGTGTTTGGATGACGAGGGATGTATCTCCCCGATTATATCAATGGCCCAACATCTGAAAGGCCATGGCTTGATTACCATGTTCATCTCCTCGATAGGGATTCTCTGGACTACTCCAAATCGTTGGCATTTTTCACATCCCTTTGCCAATTGAACGCAATCTCCCACCATCTTTGGCCAGTAATAACCATATCGGCGCAATAGCCAAGCTAACTTGTGTCCGTTTTGATGGGCACCACAAATTCCTTCATGTGCTTCCATCATAACTCTCATGGCTTCCTGTTGGTCAATGCACAACAGTAACACACCGTCATGGCCTTTTCTGAACAATTGATCTCCCATCAGGACATAATTGACGGCCCTGAGCCTTGTCTGTCGAGATGTTTTATCAGACGGATTAGCCAGATATTTTCTGATCGGCTCTCTCCAGTCATCGGGATCCTGAAACACACTTAGGACAGTTAGAATATTATCCCGATACATAAACGATGGACAGTGTCGTCTCCTGACGACGTAATGAGATTCCTCGACGTCATCAGGAAGATCAACCCCTGTTGCTAATTGGGCCAAACTGTTGGCCTCACTATTATGTCCCCTCGTTATGTGATAACAAGTGACATCAGCAAATTCTGAAAGTAAAGACATTGCCGTCAAGTAATATTTGTCAAGAGTAGGATTTCGGCATTTATATGTACCTTGAATTTGCCTGACAACTAACTGTGAGTCTCCAACGATGGTAACAGATTTGACATGCAGCTCCCTTAGCATTTCTAGTCCAATAATTAAGGCTTCGTATTCGGCCTGATTATTGGTACATTCAAAATCAAACTGTATAGATAACTTAGTTTTAACATCAGATGGTGAAATCAAAACAATACCTGCCCCACACAGTCTATCAGTTCTTGACCCATCGAAAGCCAGTGTCCACGGCTTGATCTCCACTGTCATCAAGTCCAGTTCCTTTAGAACGGTCTGATCTATGTCAATGCATGGATGGTCAACCAAGAAATCAGCCAATACTTGGCCTTTGACTGCTTTTTGCGGTACATACTGCAATTGATACTCCATCAGTTGGATAGCCCATCGGCCGATCCTTCCTCTCATTACAGGTTTAGCTATCATATACTTAATAACGTCAATACTAGAAATTACTAATACTTTAACAGGCAGCATATAATGACGTAACTTCTTACAAGAGAAAAACAGTGCAAGACATACCTTTTCTATCGGGGTATACCTCTGTTCCGTTTCTGACAGATGCCTGCTCAAGTAGTATATAGCTCGTTCAAATCCACTCTCATCGTCTTGTGCTAGAAATCCACCGACAGTGTCCTCTGTGGCAGATATATACAATTTCAAGGGTTTCCCCTTGACTGGCGGCATCATTACAGGCGGCGTAGTCAGTTTGTCTTTTATCTCTTGAAACGCCTGCTCATGCTCCGTTTGCCAGCAAAATTCCTCTTTGTCCTTCAGCTTTAACAAAGGTGAGAAGACCTTTGTTTTTCCAGCCAAGTTTGATATGAACCTCCTTAGAAAGTTGACCTTGCCAAGAAATTGTTGTAATTCCTTTTTCGTTGATGGAGGTTTGGCTGTCAGGATAGCCTTGGACTTGTTCTTGTAGATCTCAATCCCCTTGCGATGCACTAAGAAGCCAAGAAAATTGGCTGATGCGACTGCAAAAACACATTTCAAGGGATTAAGTTTCAATTTATGTCTCCTCATTTTGGCAAATGACTTCGCCAAATGTGTCAAGTGTTCTTCATAACTGGCCGATTTGATCACAATATCATCGATGTAAATTTTGACAAACTCGTCGATGTACTCACTGAAAATGCAGTTCATGGCCCGTTGATAAGTGGCTCCAGCGTTTTTAAGTCCGAATGGCATCACTTTCCATTGGAAGGTGCCTATTCCTCCTGGGCATTGAAAAGCCAACTTCGGGACGTCGTCTACGGCCACAAATATCTGATTATAGCCTGCACTTCCGTCGACGGCAGTCAAAAACATATTGCCAGCAGCAGCATCGATCAACATGTCCGCCATCGGCATCGGGTATTCATCCTTAGGAGATGCAAGATTCAGGTCTCTGAAATCAATGCATATCCTGATCTTACCGTTTTTCTTCATTACGGGCACTACATTGGCTACCCATTCTGGATATCGGGCCACTTCGATGAAACTGGCCTTCAACAACTTCTCAATTTCCTCCCTGATCAGCTGACAGACTTCCACTGACATCCGTCTCAGGGGCTGTTTTCGAGGTAAATACCCTTCAAGTATTGGAATTCGATGCTCAACTAACTCCCTGCTTAGTCCTGGCATCTCGTCGTAATTCCAGGCAAAACAATCCTTGTATTCTTTCAACACTTGAATCAATCGTTCCTTCTGGCCATCATCCAGCAATGCGCTGATGTATGTTGGCCTGTGATCCTCTTCGGTGCCCAACTCAATCTCGATGACAGGATCTTGAACCTGGATCTTAATGTCATCAAGCTTGGCTGGCGCCGTTCCTAGCTCCTCTAATTGAATTTCGTCGCCATCTGATATTGGCGTCTCTTCCTCGAAGATAAGATCGCCTGTATAGCATTCGGCCACATAGGCCCGAAACGTTCGAATCAGATCGGCACATGCTTCATGTTCTGGTCCGATAACCACGATCTCATCTATTTCAAGTTGCTTGGCCTTATCGGCCAATGGTTCCTCATCATCAATGTAATTCATAAGGACTGACTGTTTTCTTCTTGCGGCCCCTCTTCCTTGACATTGCAGGGCCGGCTTAACTCCTTAGCGAGACAAGTCATTTCGAGTCGAGTTAGTTTTTTGCTCGATGTGACTTCCATAGGTCGTCCATATTTGTCCTGTCCGACAAATCGATAAGGTCCCACATCTTCCCGATAATATGCCGCCTCGACGGCATTGATTTTTGCAGTAAATGGCCTGTTGTCGGCCATTATGATCTCTGGTTCAACGGCGTCCCCCCAGATCAGTAAACATTGATGAAGAGAAGACGGCACACATAAAGCGGAGTGAATCCAGTCTCTCCCCAACAACGCATTGTAAGATGTGGCAGCATCTACCACGAAGAAAGCAATCTTTAGGCTAGTCTTTCCAATCTTTACCTCGACAGGTAAGATTCCTAATGTATCAGCCTTTCCTCCAGTAAAGTTGCTGACGATCACCCTTGTTTCCATCAAGTCTTCACTGACCTTGCCTAACGTGTACATAGTAGATGCTGGCATTACATTGACTGCGGCCCCGTTATCGACCAGCATTCTGTCGATGGGCTTCCCGTCGATATGTCCTGATATATACAATGGCCTGATGTGTCTGGCCATAAATGAAGGTGGTTTCTGGAAAATATTTTCTACCTTCTTGTCCCAATCGGTCTCCTTCTTGTCATCGACCGATATCATTTCCAAGTCCTCTGCCATTTGAACCACTGGCATTCCTTCGTCCCAGACTCCATCAGTGAAGTATTCCAACTCTTCATCGATGACATCGACGAGTTCAGAACTTACTGCGTTACATTGCATTACTGCCGAACCGGCTGACGGCTGGCTGGTTCCGCTTTCTTCGTCCTCTTTTGCTTTCTCGTCGACTGCTTTTTCCTCGATTGCTTGGCCAGATTCGGCCTCACCTTGCTTACCATCGTTCTCGCCATAGATTTTGGCGAATTTTCCCCTAAGGTCATTTTCGTCCTCTTCCAACTCTTTCTCTAAATCAATTGTGCCATATTTGGCTTTTCCTGGCGACCGCCATGGGGAAACAGCTCCCTGTTCAGCCTCCTCGGCCTCTTTGGCCTCTTGTCTAGGCTTCATTTCCATATCACGTGGCTTTGTCGTTCGCTGTTTCATCGGGGCCTTTCCTTTGACTGCCTCGATTTCTTTCCTCTGGCGCAAGTAACGCCGATACTGTGTTCTGGTCATCTGATCGACCCTTTGATTCCCAGGAAATTTCGGGTGCCTCACGGGTACCCATCTCCCTACTCGAGTATTTGCAGGGGCATGGACAGTTCGCGGTCTATATTGACCAGGCGATGTTGTTTTGGTTGACGACCCATAGGTCCTGTCTCTGTGATAAGCGGTCGATCTGACCTGCCTAACTGGTGATCTGCCGGGTGATCTCTCCCTGATCCTGTTGTTACGACTAGTACCCTCCTGCGGCTGTCGAGGCATTTTAGGTATGGCCTGATCTCTACGGGGCTCCCCTGTTAGTGGAACTGTCTGTACTGGCAAAGGTGTTGATGCTGGAGATGGTACCATTACTTGATACTGTGGCATCACCTGATGTTGTGGCTGTGGCATCACCTGATAAGGATATGCTCCTTGTGCAGTGTTTGGCCAAGGCATGTACTGGCCGTATATGTTTGGGTTCACAAACAACGGTATTGTTGCCAAGTCAGCATGGCATCTAGCACATAATCCCATTTGCATATTCGTCGAAGAGGGTAAGTGATGTGGGTCCCCCTCTGCATACTGCTCTCCTGTCCCATTTGTCACCCCTACCATGTTTATCCCTACCTCGTTCTGTTGGAAAGGATTGGTGTCAACCGTCATCGGTTTAGTAATTTTCCAATCTGGGGCGAATCTTAAAATGCCCTTATCAAGGTGATCTTGTACCATCCACCTGAAAACGAGACATTCATTCGTAGAGTGAGTCCATACGTCGTGATACTTGCAATAAGTCTTACCTGCAATTTTCATCGGAGATGGTATCACGTGATCCCCTTTCAGCCTGAGGATCTTGTCGGCCAACAGTTGATCAAAAATGGCCTCGGTCTTGGAGACATCAAACGAGTAGCGTCTCTCGCGGTCTGTTTTGTATTCAGCATCTCTTCTTACCAAGTTATTTGGCACCTTGATGGCTGGTTGAGGCTCTTTTGGTTTCGCAAGTGCTTGACAGACAGTGTTCTTTGGACAGACCACTTCAGCTAACCCGATTTCAATACCTGTCTGCTCCATCGACCTATTCAATGGCTCCTCGCTAGAATCAGCCATTCCTATTTGGTGGTAGTTTCCTCTGGGTTGCCGCCTGTTTTCATCCCTTAGGACCCTTTCATATCGGACCGCATGATCGGTCAGTTCAAACAAGTCTTCATGATATTGGGCCATCATGATTTTCCTTAATTCAAAATGCATGCCATGGATGGCAATCTTGATACATTCTCTCTCTGGCAGAGGTATGGCACAGAAGCCTCTGGCCCTGATGAACGCTTTCATGTATTCCTCTACTGTCTGCCCTGTCAGCTGCTTCATGTTGGATAGCTCGATGACAGATACTTCAAGCGGGGCTTGATAGTGGTTCATCACAAACACCTTTTCCATGGATGGCCAGTCGGGGACCGATCCTGGTTTCAGATTGGCGTACCAGTGGAACGCCATGCCGGTGAGTGAGTTAGGAAACAATTTTAACTTCAGCTCGTTGCTTAAGTTGCCACATTCCAGGGAGAATCGAGCCAGATGCTCGGTGGCAGATTGAGACCCTTCTCCTGAAAACAGAGTGAAGTTGGGTGCCCTGTAGTTCATCGGGAATGGCACTTGGTCGATGTATTCTGGATGAGGCTTGTTATACCTTGATGCCCTATTCCCTTGTCTCCTTACAAACATCTCTTGAGCCTGATTCATCGTCAACAGGTCGTCATGACCTTCCATGGCTCGATTTGTCCGATCATAGGCCGATGAGATGGCCTGATGTCCCTCTGGGCCATATACCATGGCCTCTGATCGTTCCTCTTCCGACCTGCCCCCCGAGTCTGGGCGTTGATACCTGGCCTTGGAGGTGCTTCCTTTCTTGTCAAGGACATTAGTTTGTCCGTTGCCCTGTTTGTAGGGCGTTTCATCCCTTGATCCACTTCCCCCGATATGTATCGCGGGTCCCTTGCCTTTGTCAACAGAGTATTTGGGCGGCCCTGTCCAGGCCTGCGATTGTATTCCGTTGGCAAGGGTATTGATGCTCTCAGCAAGCATAGCCATTTTCGATTCCAGATGCATCAGGGAAGTATTTACAATATTGCTGGCTTCGGTATTGGCCTGACTGGCTGCAGTGGCCGAGCCTAGCATGTTCTCGAACTTACTGACAACATTAGACCATTCTACCTGTTTAGCCTCAAGGTCCCTAGTAAAGTTGCGGACCTCCGTTGTCAGTTCCTCTATCTTGTCAGTCCCTTCCATAGTTAGCGGGACAGTGGACAGATTTTCCAGAGAGTGCGTTAGATCAGAGCGTGTCCTCGTCAAGCTAGATCGAGTCTTTCGCGTTATCTGTGGTATCATCTGACAACAGCAAAAGATTAATCGTTAAGCATCAACTGATTGATTTTTTGGCAAAAGATTATCAAGTCCCACCGGGCGTGCCAAAATATTGTTTGCTATAAATTTGACACCGAATGCCTCGATGTGCAAATGGCTCGATATGATGTGTAATGAGTGCGGGCGTGCCAATGTTTGTGCGTGCAAACATAACGATATAAAATTGGACATGTCGATATCAATGTAAACTATAATGTAATGTCCTGATAAGGACATATTGATATCAATGTAAAATGCCCTGATAAGGCTGACTTCTAATCAATTGATTGCGGCAGAGTAGGCAAACACTACCCCTAGTTCTTTTCCATGCCTGCCTGGCCGCAGGACTTAAATAATTTATGATAACCTTTCTGATGTGCCAAAGTTTCACAGCCAATCGATGGCCTACTCAATACATCAATGCATTTACAAATCAGCAATTGAGTTGATAATCAATCAGTTTAATTTATATCAGCTTGACTAACATATTGATCATGCCTCAATGAAAATCACTCGACGTAAAACATGCTTTAAAAAAAATCAAGAGATATGGGCCAAATACTTCTATTAATTGAATTGTAAAAGAAACATATGAGTCTTAGCCTACAATGAGTTCCCTGATTTACAAACATTACAAAGCATGCAAAACGATAAATTAGTCTCCTGTGTCGGCATATGTTTGCCAAATGAGTTGATGACTACAATAAGTTCTGAAAAAATACTCCTTGATTGGCAGGTAGACCCACCAAATGAGCTGATGATATGTGATAGTGCAGCTTGTTGACAGAAAGTAACACTGATGACAGAGAACCATCATCAATGGGTCGCCCAACCTTGGCAGATGGCTACCAATCGGGCTCCTGACCAACGGGTGGCCGCTGGAAAGGGCATCAATTGAGCAGATGGCTACTCAACCGATTGCTATCAAGCAGATGGCTACTTGACAGCGGACTCATCGAGCAGATGGCTACTTGACGAGGTTGCCATGTAATTACGTGGGCACTTACATGACGTTGCAGCGTGCTATTTTGCTTGATATCGAATGGTTTCGCTCGAGACAGCTTTGCTGACGGCGGAAGCAGCTTTGCGGCTTACTTTGAGCGGCGGTGCTAAACTTCAGGCGGCCATGTCCTGCTGGTTGCTGAGGATTGACGATTGATGTCAAGGAATTGGCAGTGCTGACTGACTGACAGAAGCAGCGGATGCTGGACTTCCGGAGAGGCGTTGAGCCGATTTCAGTGTAGACTGAGTTGATTGATTGATTGAGTTGTGTGTGTCCCTGTGAATGGCAGCCTCCTGATATTTATAGCTGCTTGCCAGAAACTGATCGGCTGATCCCACTATCTCCACCACCTGCACTTGTTCCACTACCTCCACTAATGGTGGTTATTTATCCCACGTTCAATTTTCAGATTCAATTTGGTAGTTACATTTGAATTGTGGCCAATCTCTCACTCCTTAACTAACTTTGAGATAATTAAGGGAAGTGGTTGTATTTAACTAGCCACCTATTACGTGGCTCTGTTGCATATCTCACCATTTAATTCAACTACCAAATCTGCTAATGGGCCATTTATTATTTAATTAACTTGGCCCATTAATTAATTAATCCCTCTTGGGCCATAAATTAATTAATTAATTAATTCCTACTTGGCCAAAATCAAGTCTTGATTTAATTGAGGTTAATTCATATTGGGCCTGCGACCCGTTTCTGATTTCGGTTGGGCCAGTTTCTGGGCCGAAGTGGGTCTGACCCGTTTTCATCTCATTGGACTTGTTATTTTCGGCCCATTGTTGCTTATTGACCCGTTATCGAGCCATTATTCCTCGACAAATCGAGGGTGATTTTTTGGGTACAAACACAATGAATTCGTTCATTTATGTGGTTCTCATTTCTCTTTGTTTGCTTTCCAATGAAACATCATCAAATTCATGATTTACTGATTCAATATCCTATTTTATGACAGTGTTTGAATTTGATTTCATCATTCAATTCTTCATATCAACTATTTTTTTTTTTGGCATTTTTGTTTGGTAATATAAATTTTGATTCAAGTGGAAGTATTCAATGCACTTGTTATGGTCTACTACATTTTGCATCTTTAAGAAAAATTAATTTCGATATACTTTCGGTATATTAGAGGAAATTATTAAACCTGTCCTATAGTTCAGTAAAACTCCTCTTAGATCTATGTCCAACAACTACTTTTTCTATTAATAATTTATTAAGAGAATCAGACGAAGAATTTGATATCATAGAAAATGAATCAAACACCTCCTGCAATAACAGTGATAGTGAACCATATAATGATATTTGTCAAAAATGTATTAATGTAATAACTAAAGATAAAAAAGAAGCTATTTTTTATTTAATAGAGAAAATTCCAGATGATTTAATTTTAGAAGAAGATAATTCAAAATCTAAATAAATCCATATTAAAGAACATTTTAGTTTAAATAGAACTGTTTTCATTAAAAGAAAAAGATTTCGAATTAGAAACAAAATTAGTTTTATTAAATAATGACATTCCTGATGCAGGTCAAACAAGTAATCAACCAGAAATTCCAGAAATCCCTATACAATGTTGGTCCCAAGTGGTCAGATGAGGTCTAGAGGGGGGGTGGGGGGGGGTGGGGTGGGGTGAATAGACCTCTAAAAATTTATCTTTCAAAATCTCTAACTTTTTCTGTCAGCAGACTAAGCTGATCAGGAATCGTAAGTTGACTAAGCTGATCTCGCACAAAGCTTTGAACAGCAGAGTTGACCACTCTTCTGATTTCACTCAGCTGATTTTATCAAAATCAGAGTTTTAAAATAACTAACTTGCAGCGGATTTTTCTAGTGTTTTTCACAAGTAGTTTTCTTAACTTAGAAAAAGTTTTATCCCCAGTTTTATAAACTCCTTTTAAAACTTTTCAACAGTTAACCTTTTCGTGTTAAAGAATGCTCTTTGAAATATGCAGAAAATAATGCAAGTATAACACAAAGGATTTTTATAGTGGTTATATGGATAGAAATCCTTTAGTCCACTCTTCCAAGTCACTTAGATCTTGGGTTATACTATAAACACACAGTTTACAATATACTCTGCTTGCGCCAAACAACAAATGAACTGGCCACAAGTTCGTTACAGGAAATCACAAAGAAGTCCTATACTACAAAGCTTTATCACTCACAAAGATGGATAACAGCTTCTCACAACACGATTCTAACAAAATCACTCAGATTTATGTGTATATTCTGTTTTCTCTCTATTCTGCTTCGTCAACAAATGACTCGGCTGATGAGTGTTCTGTTCTTGAGTTTGAGACTTAGAAGAATTCTGCTTCAGATTTTTGCTCTCAAAATGTGTTGTATCTCCTTCTTCAACTCACGAACTGAACTATTTATACTTGAGATTTGAAAATCTGCCCGTTGAGAGATCGACAGGTGTCCAAATCATCGAGTACTGGTCCCTTCTGCAGAAACGGCTACCTGCGACTGAACACTGTACACTCTGCTGTACTTGCTGTCAGTCCGCATTAAATGCACCAAGCTGATACGAGGTTTCTCTTCAATCATTTGTCATAAATACCCTTCCTCTTCAGCATTTATTACTCCAAGTGCATTTATTACCGTTGCAATAACTTCTGATCCACTTTCACTCTGCTGATCGAAATCACTCGTCTGATGTATACTCGGCTGATCCCAAACTTGAACTAATCTGATTTGAGTCGGCTGATAGTCCACCAGTCTGATTCCTTTCTTCAGCAACAGATCAGTAGTCTTCTGGACCATATTTGACTAGTCTGAAATAATTCTTCCTTGGTCAAATATCTTCTAAGGTTTGTACTAAGTTTCCATACTTAGCTGATGACTTTTGGAAATCATCAAAACCTCCCTTCACTTCAAAGTCTTCATCTTCATCCAACAATTTCCCCCTTTTTGATGATGACAAAACTTCAGCTAAGTACCTGTACCTAAAACTAAAGTTGAGTCCTCAAAAATTTCTGAGATAGAAATTATATGTTGGAAGCTTGAACTTTTATATATATGTTTTTGAAATTACAGTACAAGTTACAAGCAAAATAGACTTAAGTGAAAATTACAAAATAAAGTAAGCTGATTACATATTTTCAACAAGTGACCTAGTCTAGTAAGCCTAGTCTAGTCCTCAGCTTCTTCATCTTCTTCTTCTTCCTCTTCTTCAACTTCATCACTACTTTCTTCATCTTCTCCACTGGAAAACAGATCAGCATTGGTCAAGTTTCTTCCTGCAGCTTCAACTCTTCTTCTGATTTCTTGAATTCTGCTGGTTTTCCTGAATGGATCCAACTGTTCTTCAGCAGTGTCCTTAGAGGCAGCTATTTCTTTGTCAGTCTTAGCTACGTCCTTGGGCTCTACTTCATCATCAGCTTCATCTTCAGCTTCCTCTTCAAGTACTTCATCATCACTTGGCTTTCCAGCAGCAGCCCGTTGGTCTTGTACTTGAATAGTTGCAGCAACAACAGTCCTCTTAGCTGATTCCTCTTCCCCCTTTTTGTCATCAGCAGCAGGGTTGAGTTGATCAGGAGTTATGTTGACAGCAGTACAAAGCTTCTTGATGTTTTGATCCATAACTTGATTTTGAGCACAGTGATGATTCAGAGTAGCTTCCATGCGAAGTTGATTAGCTTCCATGCGAAGTTGATTTGCTTTTATCTCACCAGACTGGTCATTTAAACAATCAACATTCAGTTGAAGTGTTGATATTTCACTTTGAGCTTTATTAGTGACAGCAGTGAACTCTTGCATTAATGCAACATTCTTCTCTATCTCTGCTTCACCAACTTCTTTCATGACCCTAGCAATTCCAGCAATGTCAGACTCATGCCTTTGAAGAGTAGAGTGCAGATGACTCACATCAGCCTTCACGTCCTCAATGTTTCTGTTCATGCTCAATATACTTTGAGTCAGCATAAGGGAATTGTCTGGTGGTAGAGGAAAGTTTTCTATGGCATCTTTCACCATCTTTGCAGTTTCCTCCTGCATTCGCTGTAACATCAGCTGATTTCTCATCTCCATCTCCTTCATAGCATTTTCAATCAGCATCTGCATTGACTCCATCAGTGAAGAATGCAAGTCAGCAGTAGGAGCAGGGTGTGATGTTTCAGCAGGGTCTTCCTGTTGAACAGGTGCTTCATGAAGAACTTCAGTTTCTTCAGCCTTCCACTCAAGAGCTAAAGGAACTAAGTCTTTGACGGCAGCAGGCAGCTTAGTAGATGTATCCAGACTTATCTCTTCAGCTTGCTGGTCTTTCTTCTGTTCTTCACTAGCTGGCTCATCAGCAATGTGAATGATCTCAGTACCATCAGTAGACACAACTGTCTTCTGACGAATCAAGTCAGCTGGCACGAAAGGTGAAGTAGTCTGTTGAATACTCAGCTTTTCTTGATAAGTACTGATCTCTGAGCCAAAGGCAATTTGCTGTAAACTTGGTAAACTGGGCACATCACTGGTTGAACCAGGCTCATATCTTGACCGTTCAGCCCATTTTTCCATAGTTGTGTAAACAGCAATTTTAACTGCTCTATCAATCCGGTCATCAGCAGTACCAGGCTTATTTGGAAGTGAATTCTTGATAGCAGTTGCCTCCTGACTTACAATGACTCTTGCAAAGTCATGTAGTCTGTCCTTTACAAAATCTGAATCCAAAGCCTTCGCAATAGAAGTGGTCTGCAGCCAGTTCAGGACCCAGCGTCCTTCTTCAGCAAACTCCTTCCAAGCTTGGATTTCTTCCTCAGATTTATTCAACCTGTACTCTCTCCATCTGTTATATCTTATCTTCTCAGGGAGAAAGGTGGTTTTTGATTGAAGCAGCTGATTCATCTTTTCTAGCTCAGCTTCAAATCTTTTGAAAGCAGTAGAGTCACTCTGAACAACTTCAATGGCTCTTCTGACTTCAAACTTCTTTCTTTTAATTGGCTCAGCCCTTGGTAGAACAAACTGTCCTTCCTTGGGTTTTCCTCCAATTACTATGCCTTCTGACCTTCTTGGTCCATAGGCATCCTTCTTACTATCTTCCAAGGCCTTTGCCAAGTCAGCTTCCTCCTTGGCAGCCAATTCTGCTTCAGTCATCTTCTTGACATCAGCATCCTTTTTGCTCGCTTCCACAGCTCTCTTAAGCTCAGCTTCATCACGCTTTCTTTGCTCAGTTTCCTCCCGCTTTTTCTTGTGATAAGCTGTCACTTTGGATTTGCCAGTCCTTTTCTTTCTGGCAGCTCTAGATTCAACAACTGGTGCCGCAGCTGTTGGTTCTGGAGCAGCAATTGCTACTGGTGCAGCAGCAATCGGTTCAAGGATCTGCACTTCAGGATCCTTTTGAGGTTGAGCAACCTCAGCTGTTGGTGCAGAAGTCTGTTTCACTTGATCAGCTGACTTCACTTCAGCAGACTCCTTTTCTGATCCAACAGGCCTCTCAGCTGTTGGAGGACTTTCCCTAACTAGCTCAGAAAGTTCAGTATCTTCATCAACAAACGTCATCTTCTTTCTGGCAGTTTTCTTTGTGTAAGGAACAGCAGCAGCAGATGTGGCAGTATCTTTCATGGCGCTCCTTGTCCTTTTGGACACATTTTCAGCTGGCACTTCAGCTGAAATGGTTCTTTCAGGAGATGATCCAACTTCCATCTCATCAATCTCCTTGACTGTTTCATCAATAATTGAATCCACAACATCCTTTTTCTTAGACACGCCTGTTCTGGCTTGAACAGCTGGCTTAGCTGTTTGAACAGTTGTCTTACTTTTCTTGCCTTTATCAGCAGGCTCTTTAGGCTCAGCAGCCTTCCTCTTTTGTTGCCTCTTTTCTGGCACATTAGCAGGCTCCTTTGACCTTCCAGTTTTCACTGGTTCATAAATCTTCAGCTCCTTTGCCTTATGAACGTCCTTGCCATTAGTCACTGTACATCCCAAATTCACCAGCAGATGACTAAGGAATATCCTGTGCAAAGTTAGACCAGGCTCATTGTGATCAGCAAGTATGTACCAGATGAAGTTTGCCCAATTCACCTTCAAGCCATAGAAAATAGCTATCATAGTGTGAAATCGCTTCATCGGCACACTGTCCAACGAGAATGTGCAATTCTCTAGGACTTTGGCA
Organism: Penstemon davidsonii; assembly: GCA_034814905.1. Classification (NCBI taxonomy): domain Eukaryota; kingdom Viridiplantae; phylum Streptophyta; class Magnoliopsida; order Lamiales; family Plantaginaceae; genus Penstemon; species Penstemon davidsonii. The sequence continues at coordinate 7,067,563 of JAYDYQ010002686.1, forward strand.
ACCAAATCAGCCATACGCTGAAATTCATCCTTCAGCTGATTCTTCTTTATGCCTCCAGACATCACTTGATTTTTCTTTGAAGCCAAATTCCAGAAATCTGCTTCAAGAGGTTCAGCTAGGGTTGCAATTTCAGTCGAGCCTTCAAGAGAGAGTCCATATCTCTCATTCAGCAGCTTGGGGGTTACGCAGATAACCTTATCCCCAATCTTGGCATTAATCTCCAGCTTTTCAAAATCAGGCTTCTCTTTAGAACCGTAAAACTCCATGACCTGATCTTTGAAAATCATATCTTCATGTGCTTCCATGAAGTTAACCAGGGATGCCGCCTTGAATTTTTCCAAAATTTCCTTCATCAACGGGGTACCAGTCGTATGATACGTCAGGTAGTTCAAGAACATACCTTCAGCAGCAGCTTCTTTGGCAGACATTCTGAAAAAGATTAAGGAAAAACGGAGAGAAATTTTGCAGTAGATGAGTGCAGAATTGCTCTGAGTACTTTTGAAATTTTGAGGGTGCGTAAAAGCTTAGTAAGCTGATCAGATCTGGATTTATAGATGTTGATTTCTTGTCGGTTTCCGTGATTAGTGTCAACCGTTAGATCAGTTACTTAAAAGCAGATCCTGTGAACGATATACGCGGATTTCAAAAAATCATTAAATAGGTCAGACAGGTGGGAATTTGAAACGCCACTTGTCTGTTACTTATAAAAGCGTGTTTCAGATAAAACGTTTTCAACACAACACTTTAAATATAAGCTGACATAAATAAAAATAGATGAGTAAAATACTTATCTGATAGACGACTTGTCTGATACAATATATCACTAGTGAAAGCCAATATCTAGTGATCTTCCTTTGCTGTTTGTCAATCCAGCAAGATAAATAATCTTCAAATCTTCAAGAATTAAAAACAAATCTTCTGATTAACACAACTTCAACTAACTGTCATTGAAGATTTCATCTTTAAAACAGGAGTACCGCTAGTCTTACACGTTCCCCCTGAATTCAAGAATTCATCAGTCAACTAGTCTGTTGAGAGTCAGTCTTCTTGAAGTGTAACACTTGTTGTTATCAGATTAGTCAGCTGTTGAACCCAGTCTTCTGATAGGTTCCCCCTCAGCTTATGAATCCAATTTTAACAAGCCCAGTTCCACTCGTAGAGTAGAAAATCTTGCATCACTTAATGGTTTGGTGAAAATGTCAGCAATCTGATTGTCTGTATGAACATACTCAATAATAACATTTCCTTTTTCAACATGGTCTCTGATGAAGTGATGTTTGATCTCAATATGCTTAGTCCTGGAATGACTAGTAGTATTCTGAGTAAGTGAGATTGCACTTGTATTGTCACAGTAGATAGGGATTCCACTGATCTTGAGATTATAGTCTTCTAGTTGATGCTTCAACCAAAGTATCTGTGCACAACATGCTCCAGCAGCAATGTATTCAGCTTCAGCAGTAGATATGGATACTGAAGTCTGTTTCTTACTCATCCATGAGATCAGACGACTGCCTAAAAATTGACAAGTACCTGTAGTACTCTTCCTATCAATTTTGCAGCCAGCAAGGTCAGAATCTGAATATCCAGTAAGTTCAAATCCTGATTCCCTTGGATACCACAATCCCAATTCTTGAGTGCCTTTAAGATACCTTAATATCCTTTTAGCAGCTAAGAGATGAGATTCCTTAGGATTTGATTGAAATCTCGCACAAACCCCAACAGAATACATAATATCAGGTCTGCTAGCTGTTAAGTATAACAGTGACCCAATTATGCCTCTGTACTTGGTGATGTCAACTGATTTGCCATCTTCATCCTTGTCCAGACGAAGTCCAGTAGACATAGGAACACTAACAGATGAGCTAGTTTCCATACCAAATTTCTTGAACAGATCTCTTGTGTACTTTGCTTGATTAATAAAAATACCATCAGGTAGCTGTTTGACTTGTAATCCAAGAAAGTAATTTAGTTCTCCCATCATGCTCATTTCAAATTTGTTCTGCATCAGCTTAGAGAACTTCTCACACATCTGTTTGTTAGTTGAACCAAAAATAATATCGTCCACATATATTTGAACTAACAATATATGATTATCCCATTCAATAGTGAACAAAGTCTTATCTACTTTACCTTTGCGAAATCCTTTAACTAAAAGAAAATCAGATAAAGTATCATACCATGCTCTTGGAGCCTGTTTCAGTCCATAGAGAGCTTTCTTCAGACGATAAACTTTGTCTCCTTGTTGATAAGCTTCAAAGCCAGGAGGTTGTTCAACATAAACTTCTTCTTGCAATTCTCCATTGAGAAAAGCAGACTTCACATCCATCTGATAGACAGTGAAGTTCTTGTGAGCAGCATAGGCTAAGAATAATCTGATCGCTTCAAGCCTTGCAACTGGTGCGAATGTCTCATCAAAATCAATGCCTTCTTCTTGGCAATAACCTTTGGCAACTAGTCTTGCTTTGTTTCTGGTAACAATACCATCTTCATTCATTTTATTCCTGAATACCCACTTAGTGCCAATTACCCTTTGATGAGTAGGTCTGGGAACTAAGTACCAAACCTCATTCCTTTCAAATTGATTCAACTCTTCTTGCATTGCTTCAATCCAGTGAGAATCACTAAGAGCTTCATCAATTAACTTAGGCTCAATTTGTGAAAGAAAACTTACAAACATTGTTTCATTTGCAGTTGACCTTCTTGTTCTAACTCTGTCCAATGGATCACCAATCACTAGTTCAGGTGGGTGATCTCTGAGCCATCTGAGATCAGGTTGCAAATCTGGATGTTGTCCTCTTGATTGATCTTGCAACACTACTGTTGGAGTCTCAGTAGTAGTCTGTTGAACATGTGTAGTCTGTTGAACAGTCTCTGGTCTGTCAGCTGTTTGCAACTCCTCTGTTAGACAATCAGCAGACTGATTTTGAACAGCACTTGAGTTAACAGCTTTGCTTAAATCAGGTAGTATGATGGGAACATATTCTTCTTTTCTTTCCATACTCAATTTCTGAAAGTCAGCAGATATCTCTGGATTAGCACTTTGATTCTTTTCAGAAGATTGGCTTGGTTCATCAAATACTACATGAATAGATTCTTCTACAAGTAAAGTTCTTTTGTTAAAGACTCTGTAAGCTTTACTAACAGTAGAGTAACCTACAAAAACAGCTTCATCAGCCTTCTCTGCAAATGCAGTAAGGTGATTTTTCCCATTATTCAAAACATAACATTTACAACCAAAAATCCTAAGATAATGTAAATTAGGCTTTCTGTTGTTCCATAGCTCATAAGGTGTCTTGTTTTGACTCTTGTTGATCATACATCTGTTCTGGGTGTAACATGCTGTATTTGTGGCTTCTGCCCATAATCTTTGGGGCAGTTTTGCTTCAGCTATCATTGTCCTGGTAGCTTCCTTTAGAGTTCTGTTTCTCCTTTCAGCAACTCCATTTTGTTGAGGGGTTCTGGCAGCAGAGTACTCATGATTGATTCCTCTGGAATTACAATACTCTTCAACAGTAGAGTTTGTAAATTCAGTCCCTCTATCTGATCTGATCTTCAATATTCTTTGACTCTTCTCATTCTGGATCAGTTCCATCAGATTAGTAAGATGTTCCTTGGTTTCACTTTTCTTCTTCATGAAAATCACCCAAGTAAATCTTGAAAAATCATCCACAACAGCTAGGCAGTATTTCTTTCCACCATTGCTGATAGGATCAATAGGGCCAAACAAATCCATATGTAACAGCTCCAAAATTCTGGTTGAAGATTGGTGCTTCTTGCTTTTGAAAGAGGACTTCACTTGTTTACCCTTCTGACATGCGTCACAAAGCTTGTCTTTGCTCATGACTGTCTTTGGAATTCCTTCTACCAAATCATTCTTGATTAATCTGTTGATGGTCTTGAAATTCAAATGATTCATTCTTTTGTGCCACAGCCAACTGATTTCACTTGGTGTAGAAGCCACCAAACAAACATTAGAATTCTTGTCCACAGAATTCCAGTCGACTACATAGATATTTCCCTGTCTTCTTCCAGATAAAATAACCTTCTTTGTTCCAACTTGTTCAACATAGCACTTATCTGATGAAAACATTACAGAAAATCCCTTGTCACAAAATTGACTTATGCTCAGCAGATTGTACTTCAGGCCATTAACATAAGAGACGTCAGATATCTCTATGTTTCCTTTGATTAGCTTTCCAACCGCAACAACCTTGCCTTCTTTGCTGTCTCCAAAAGTAACTCTTGGACCATTCACAGCAACAGCATTTGTCAGTTCATGTATGTCTCCACACATGTGCCTTGAACATCCACTGTCCAAGTACCATTTCTTCACTACTTTACTCCTACTCCTAATCCTAACCTACAAAACAAAATAAAATTGTTTTAGGTACCCTTTATTGAGAGGGTCCTGGTGGATTAGTTTCACCTTTGACAACCCAAGATGTTGAAGTCTTAGGCTTCTTAGGCTTTTGAGTTTTAGCAGGAGCATGAGCAACTTTTTCTTCATCATAATCAGCAGGCATATTATATTGATAATCATTATGATGTGAGTAATGCTCATAAGCAGGGTAAGATGCATGATAAGCAGGGTAAGCATGCATTGGTTGATGAGCAGGATATGCAGCATAATAAGGTGGATAATGAGGTGCAGCATAATAAGGTGAATAAGCAGGTTGCACATAATAAGACTCATTTCCATACCAAGCATTATTGTTATAATTTCTTTGCTTCTTAGGTCTGCTCTTTACTTGCTCTTTAACAGACGACTTAGGTTTACTAGTCTGATTGGTTTTACTCTTATCAGCAGACTTCTTAGGACTACTCTGCTGTTTAGTTTTACCAGTCTGTTTTTCATTTTCAGGCTTTTTACCCTTTTTAGCCTTGGGAGATTTCTTCTCCTCTTTTTCAGAAGTTGATTTAGTAGTTTGAACATACAGGATAACATTTCTATTAACAGCAGATACAAATTTTTCAGCTCTGTTCAGTTCTAAATTCTCCTTTTCTAAAGGTGTTCTCTGTTCATTAGATGTACTAGCAGATGCAACAGACGACTTATCATGAGTAGATATTATCTTTTCAAGCTCCATGATTTTACCTTTATAAACTTCACATTCAGCTTTCAGAGATTCACATTCATGCGAAAGCTTTTTATACTCAGCTGAATCTTGTTGTTTTTCAACACTAAGTTTCAGTTTAGCATTTTGCTTTTTAAGCACAATCATCTCTTCCTTAAGCTTTGTAAATTCATTAACAACACCTGAGTTGTTTTTCATCATTTGCTCAAATGAGCTAAATAGCTCAATTTCATTTTCAGAGAGAGTTACCTCATCGTCAGATTCCTCTGATTCTTTGGCCATGAGACAGAGCAGTGCAGGTGTCTCTTCTTCAGTAGAGTCATCACTTGATGTCCCTGATTCTGAGTTAGACGAATAGATGGCTGCAATCTTTTCAGCTTCAGCCAACAACACTTTCCTCTGTTTCTTTTCCTCCTCAGTGTACTTCTCAGCTTTAGGATATGGGCAGTCCTTGATGAAATGTCCCAATTTCCTGCAATTATAGCACATCATTTTGGATTTATAATCATCCTTACTATCATGAGAATAAGTGGTAGGTTTAGAAGTAGAAGCATTGTTATATTTGTTCTTCATTTTTCTTTTGTAGAACTTTTTGAACCCGTTCAATAACAAAGCAACATCGCCAGCAGTGTACTCCTTCTTGTTGAGCAGCATGGTCTCATCAGATGAGTCCATTTCTCTTATCTTTCCGGCTGATCTTCTTGATTTTTCTGCAGCAACCAGGGCAGCAGTGGGACTAGAAGTTGAGGTTTCTTCTATACCCATTCTTGGCATTTTATACTCGTACGCCTTGAGTACAGAAAACAGCTCCGTCAGAGAGATCTTCCCCAGATCTCTTGATTCTTCCATAGATGTGATCTTCATGTTGAATTTGGGTGGTAGCGCCTTCAAGACTTTGAGAGTAATCTCTTTGTCTGTGAACTTCTTTCCCAATTTTAACACGTTGTTCAGCACTTTTGTGAACCTTGAATCCATCTGGTCAATAGTTTCTCCAGATTTCATCCTGAAGTTTTCAAACTTCTCCAGGGCTATGCTCAGATTATGTTCTTTGATGGCATCATTCCCTTCGCTCATGTCACGAACCATATCCCACATCTCCTTTGATGTTTTACAGTGTTTGACTTTGTCAAATCTGTCGTTGCCGAGGGCTTTGGTCATGATAAAGATTCCGACCTTATCAAGATTGCTCAGCTTAATTTCTTCAGCTGTCATCTCTTCAAGTCCTTTGTCAACAGTCACGTATTGATCATTGACTTTGATGGTTTTTGTGATTTTGATAGGACCTCTGGTTATGCTCGTGTACATATTGTCATTATATGCTGCAAGGATAATTTCCATGCGTATTTTCCAGTCCTCAAAACTCATACCGCGAATGTGGGGAACATGGCTAATATAATCCATTTTCAAAAGATTTAATTTTTCAAAAAATATGCTGTTTTTTAAAACTTTTGAAAACCACACTCTGGATCAAGGTCGTTGATCAGTCAGATGATTCAGATGAACCACCCGCTCTGATACCACTTGTTGGTCCCAAGTGGTCAGATGAGGTCTAGAGGGAGGGGGGGGGGGGGAATAGACCTCTAAAAATTTATCTTTCAAAATCTCTAACTTTTTTCTGTCAGCAGACTAAGCTGATCAGGAATCGTAAGTTGACTAAGCTGATCTCGCACAAAGCTTTGAACAGCAGAGTTGACCACTCTTCTGATTTCACTCAGCTGATTTTATCAAAATCAGAGTTTTAAAATAACTAACTTGCAGTGGATTTTTCTAGTGTTTTTCACAAGTAGTTTTCTTAACTTAGAAAAAGTTTTATCCCCAGTTTTATAAACTCCTTTTAAAACTTTTCAATAGTTAACCTTTTCGTGTTAATGAATGCTCTTTGAAATATGCAGAAAATAATGCAAGTATAACACAAAGGATTTTTATAGTGGTTATATGGATGGAAATCCTTTAGTCTACTCTTCCAAGTCACTTAGATCTTGGGTTATACTATAAACACACAGTTTACAATATACTCTGCTTGCGCCAAACAACAAATGAACTGGCCACAAGTTCGTTACAGGAAATCACAAAGAAATCCTCTACTACAAAGCTTTATCACTCACAAAGATGGATAACAGCTTCTCACAATACGATTCTAACAAAATCACTCAGATTTATGTGTATATTCTATTTTCTCTCTATTCTGCTTCGTCAACAAATGACTCGGCTGATGAGTGTTCTGTTCTTGAGTTTGAGACTTAGAAGAATTCTGCTTCATATTTTTGCTCTCAAATGTGTTGTATCTCCTTCTTCAACTCACGAACTGAACTATTTATACTTGAGATTTGAAAATCTGCCCGTTGAGAAATCGACAGGTGTCCAAATCATCGAGTACTGGTCCCTTCTGCAGAAACGGCTACCTGTGACTGAACACTGTACACTCTATTGTACTTGCTGTCAGTCCGCATTAAATGCACCAAGCTGATACGAGGTTTCTCTTCAATCATTTGTCATAAATACCCTTCCTCTTCAGCATTTATTACTCCGAGTGCATTTATTACCGTTGCAATAACTTCTGATCCATTTTCACTCTGCTGATCGAAATCACTCGTCTGATGTATACTCGGCTGATCCCAAACTTGAACTAATCTGATTTTAGTCCACCAGTCTGATTCCTTTCTTCAGCAACAGATCAGTAGTCTTCTGGACCATATTTGACTAGTCTGAAATAATTCTTCCTTGGTCAAATATCTTCTAAGGTTTGTACTAAGTTTCCATACTTAGTTGATGACTTTTGGAAATCATAAAAAACCTCCCTTCACTTCAAAGTCTTCATCTTCATCCAACATACAAGTTAACACAAAAAATGATTAATTAAAAATTGTTAATTCTATTCAAAAAATTGAGTTTCAAAAATGGTATATAAATGTTAATTTAGTTATAAACAACTTTAAAATGAATTTAGTTGCTTTATTAGACTCAGGTGCAGATCATAATGTTATAAGAGAAGGAATTATTCCATCTAAATATTATCAAAAAACAACAGAACAGTTATATACAGCCAATTCAAAACCTTTATATATTAGGTATAAACTGTCAAAGGCTCATATTTGTAATAATGGATATTATTTCAAAAATATTTTTACTCTAGTTAGAGACATATCAAAAGATGATATTAGGTACTCCTTTTTTAACTCAAATTTACCCCTTCAATACTAATAATTTAGGAGTTTCCACTATTATCCATGGCAGAACAATATTATTCCCATTTATAACCCCTGTCGAACAAAAAGAAATAAATATGTTACAACAATCTTCAATTTTCAAACAAATTAATATAATAGACAAAAGAAAAAATCATATTAATTATTAAAAGAAGAAATTCCTTATCTTAAAATAGAAGAACAGTTACAAACTGATATTGTTGGTTGGTATTGGAGAAGGTTTTGAAGATGACAAAAAGGCCAAAATGGTTTTGAAGATTAAAAAGGTCAAAAGAGTAGACATCAACTAAGAACTGAAAAGCTTAGCGAAACCTCTCTCACGGTTTGGAAGCTAAGTGACCAAATCAACTAAGTGGGAATATCGGATTGGTTATCATCAGCCGAGTCAAGATAGATGTGTTCAGTCTTGAATCAGCAGAGTAGCCATCAGCGAAGTGATCATCAGCAGAGTAATCCCATCAGCGAAGTGAAGTCGGTCAGTAAGCTCATCAACGGTAACAAGCAGAGTGCATTAAATGCGACTGACATAAAGTGGATATCCGTACAGCAGAGTGTACATAGAACAGTCTGCAAAAGCTGCCATCAGAAAGAAGACCGTTGCTCAGGATTAAAATGTAATTTCGCCTATCTTTAATGGGCAGAATTTCAAATCCGAGAGTATAAATAAACTAGGGACTGAAGATTGAAAATAGACTTGCACAATTCAAGATCACATTCTTAGAGCAAGATCCATCAGTTGAGTCATCTGGTCACAAGCGAAGTCATCTGTTGACGAAGCTTTTGTTGAAAGAACAAAGATCAAACATTTGTCTGTCTGAGTGACATTCAACTGTAAAAAGAGAGAAGTGTATATCCATCTTTGTGAGTGATATAACTTCGTAGTATAGATCTTCTGTGTGATTTCCTATATTGAGTGAGCAAGGTTAATATGTGTGATTCTCCGAGAGTGAACGGAGAGTTCTTACTTGTAGCTTATCATTTGTTGTAAAGCATAAGTGTTCTAGTTGCTGAGTGCTTTAGAATAGATTTTTCTAAGTGATCTACCTGAGAGCTAAGTGTTCTACCTGAGGCTTGTCATTTGTTGTAAAAGCTCAAGTACTAGTTACTTTGGATTTCTAGTGGAACCTAAATTTGTGTGATTTAAAAGAGTGGACTAAAAGACTTTGTGTCTATATAACCACTATAAAAATTCCTGTGTTTGATTACTTGTTTTTAACTTGCATATTTTCATAGGTAAACGAACGGTTTAAAAGAACAATCTTTTAAATTGAGGAATTTACAAACTGGGATAAAACTTTCAAGAGGAACTTGTTTGAAAAACATACTTGATAAAATCCGCTGCATACAAGTTTTGAAATTCTGAGTATATCTGAATCAGATGAGTGCTAAATCAGCATAGTAGTCTCACGAATCAGATCAGCTTACTCTGCTGATTTGAAAAGTTAGAGAAAAAGTGCTAAGGTTTATTCTCCCTCCCCCCCAGACCTCATCTTACCACTTTTGGGACCAACAAGTGGTATCAGAGCAGGTGATTCATTTGAATCATTTGTCTGATCAACGAGATTGATCCTATGTGTGTTTTTCAAATTTTTCAAAACGTACATTATTTTGAAAAATCAAAAGTTTTGAAAAATGGAGTGCATAAGCCATTTTCCTCACATTGGCCATTATGAACTTTGAAGATTGGAAAATCAGAATGGAAATCCTTCTTGCTGCTTACAATGACAACATGTTTACATGTATTACAAAAGGACCATTCAGATTTAAGAAGACTGTGAAGGTTGTTGACCAGCCTGATCAGATTGTTGACAAAGAGCTGGATGAGCTGACACCCGAAGAAATCAAGTTAGTAAAGCTTGACAAAAAGGCTAAGTTCATCATGTTCAAAGCTCTAGATGAAGACAGATTCCAGAAGATCAAACATTTCAAAACTGCAAAAGAGATGTGGGCTAAAGTCTATGAGCTAAGCGAAGGAAACGACGCTATCAACGAACATAAGCTCAGTGTGGCTCTTGAGGAGTTTGAAAATTTCAAGATGAAGTCTGGAGAAACGATTGATCAAATGGATACCAGATTTACCAAAACTCTGAATGAAGTTCTAAGGCTTGGTAAAGAATTTTCGAACAAGGAGATCACCATGAAGGTTCCCAAGGCTCTTTCACCTAAATTCAACATGAAGGTGATAGCCATGGAAGAATCAAGGGATTTAGAGAAGATTTCTCTTTCCGAACTGTTCTCATCCCTCAAAGCGTATGAGTATAAGATGCCAAGAATGGGATTAGATGTGTCAACCAGTTCAGACCCTACTGCTGCACTTATCGCATCAGACAAATCAAGAAAATCAGCAGACAAGTCAAAACAGAAGACTCTGCTGAATTCAGAAAAAGCATACATTGCTGACGACGTTACCCTTCTTCTAAATGACTTCAAGAAGTTGTATAAAAAAAATAAAATTAAAATATAAAAATGCTATTTCATCTTCTTCTGATCATTTTCAGGAAAACAGGGATTCCTCAAAAGCAAAACTTAGAGACAACAATGACAAGGAATATGGACTCTTGATCAAAGATCATCCACACTCATCATCTGAGGAGTTTGCTGAAAAGGAAAAGCGTGCCAAAAAGGAGCGTAAGCTTAGTAAGAGCGATGCAGCAAAGGTAGTAAACTCCTGCACATGTTATTCAGACAACCAGTCGTCTGATAAAGAATTTGAAGAAGTACCTGAAACTCTATGCTTAACTGCCATAGAATCTGATGATTATGAATTTAAGGTAACTTCTACTGTTAATTAAAATGCACTATTTGAATCATTCGAATAAATGCTAAACTACAAATTTAAATATTATTGGTGCATTTGCCAAACTTAATGAAGAGATGACTCTGCTGAAAAGAGCGAATCAGATCACTGAAACTTCAGGTTGAAAAACCTCAAGAATCAACTGACTACAAAAAGATTGAGCATGAGAATGAAACTCTAAAAGCTGAGTATGCAATTCGTATTGAAAATACAAATGAACTTGAAAGAAAAAATTGCATCATTCTCTAAAAAGAAATCAGAGGCTTAAAAGAAGAAGTCTACTGATGCTCAAAAGGTTAGGAAACCTAGTAAGCTACCTAGGATTAAACAGACTATTAAAACTCATCAGCCGAGTAAGCTGAAAGAGGATGCTGATAGGAGTAAAATAAAAAATGTTAAGTCTGCTAAATCTATAAAGAGTTATTAGAAAATTCAGGTAAGAAATTGAGGTAAAAATGAAATAATTGGCAAGAATATGAATCACATTATGATAATTATTATTATGACATGCACTATGCCTATTCATATTATCATGCTGATATGTTCACTGTGCTGATTGCTATCCTCATTATACAATGCATGCTTATCACGTACTTTATGCATCTTACCTTGCTTATGAGCATTGTTTCATGATAAAACTAAAGTCATCATCACATGTCAAAGGTTATAATAACCCTGCTGGACCCAATAAATAAGGGGTACCAAAAATAGTCATCTGTTTTGTAGGTGAAACACATGTGAGATGACAAAGATGAGTTGACTGTCCTTGCAAATTTCAACAAGTTCAACAAGTGGTCTTACCAACAAGTGTGTGTATCAACAAATGGTATCAAACGAGTGGTATCAGCAACTGGTATAATTTAATAAGTGGTAGACTTTATATTAGGAGATTTCAAGGAAAGAAAGATTGTTGGAAGTTGAAGCTTATCACAGAACAACAATTGGTATCAAATGATAACAATTGGTATTAGAGACCATCAACTGCTCGCAACAAGTGGTATCTGTCAACCATGTAACAATAGTATTTCAACTCTCAAAAGTTGAAATCGGGTTTCTTGAATTTGAATTCATAAGCTGAGGGGGAACATATCAGAAGACTAATCTCAACAGCTTACTGGAATTCAACGGCTGAGTGTCTTTTAAGAGTAACTCTCATAAGACTACTTGACCACAGATTCTTGAATTCATGAGGAACGTGTACGACTAGCGGTACTCCTGATCAAAGATGAAGTTCTCAATAAGTCAAATAAAGCTTATCAGAAGACTGCTTCTCATCACCCGACTGGAACTCAACAGCCAAGTGATATTCAAGAATGTACTACAACAAGTGATATCAGCTGACTAATCTGATATACACTCCTACAAGTAGTATCAGACTACAAGTGGAATCAGACCACATGTGGTATCAATTCTTGAAGTCATGGGGAACAATTATTCTAGCTGGAGTGATAAACAGCAAAGAAGACAACCTTGAATAGCTAAGTACTCACCTACTTGTCTTCAGCATACTAAGTTTGCAAGTTTATAAAAGGAAAAAGGAAGAAAGAGATGCAACTAAGTATTGGTGTTGATGACAAAAAGGGGAAAGAATGAGATGCAACTAAGAACCCCTTAAACGGATAATAATTGGTTTTTGAAAGTTGTATCAGAGCAAATAGTTTCCATCCTATAGTATGAAGACTAAATCTAAAGACTTGGAAGACGTTCTTAGTTAAAGGTTTTGTCATCATCAATAAGGGGGAAATTGTTGTTTGGTATTGGAGAAGGTTTTGAAGATGACAAAAAGGCCAAAATGGTTTTGAAGATTAAAAAGGTCAAAAGAGTAGTCATCAACTAAGAACTGAAAAGCTTAGCGAAACCTCTCTCACGGTCTGGAAGCTAAGTGACCAAATCAACTAAGTGGGAATATCAGATTGGTTATCATCAGCCGAGTCAAGATAGATGTGTTCAGTCTTGAATCAGCAGAGTAGCCATCAGCCAAGTGATCATCAGTAGAGTGATCATCAACAGAGTAATCCCATCAGCGAAGTGAAGTCAGTCAATAAGCTCATCAACGGTAACAAGCGGAGTGCATTAAATGCGACTGACATAAAGTAGATATCCGCACAGCAGAGTGTATAGAGAACAGTCTGCAAAAGCTACCATCAGAAAGAAGACCGTTGCTCAGGATTAAAATGTAATTTCGCCTATCTTCAACGGGCAGAATTTCAAATCCGAGAGTATCAATAGACCAGGGACTGAAGATTGAAAAGAGACTTGCACAATTCAAGATCACATTCTTAGAGCAAGATCCATCAGTTGAGTCGTCTGATCATAAGCGAAGTCATCTGTTGACGAAGCTTTTTGTTGAAGAACAAAAATCAAACCTTTGTCTGTCTGAGTGACATTCAACTGTAAAAAGAGAGAAGTGTATATCCATCTTTGTGAGTGATATAACTTCGTAGTATAGGTCTTCTGTGTGATTTCCTATACTGAATGAGCAAGGTTAATCTGTGTGATTTTCCGAGAGTGAACAAAGAGTTCTTACTCATAGCTTATCATGTTGTAAAGCATAAGTGTTCTAGTTGCTGAGTGCTTTAGAATAGGTTTTTCTAAGTGATCTACCTGAGAGCTAAGTGTTCTACTTGAGGCTTGTCATTTGTTGTAAAAGCTCAAGTACTAGTTACTTTGGGTTTCTAGTGGAACCTAAATTTGTGTGATTTAAAAGAGTGGACTAAAAGACTTTGTGTCTATATAACCACTATAAAAATTCCTGTGTTTGATTACTTGTTTTTAACTTGCATATTTTCATAGGTAAACGAACGGTTTAAAAGAAAAATCTTTTAAATTGAGGAATTTACAAACTGGGGTAAAACTTTAAAGAGGAACTTGTTTGAAAAACATACTTGATAAAATCCGCTGCATATCAGATGAGTGGTCAATCCTGCTGAATCTGCTGAGTGTTAAATCAGCATAGTAGTCTCACGAATCAGATCAACTTACTCTGTTGATTTGAAAAGTTAGATAAAAAGTTTTAAAAGTTCTGAGCCCCCCCCCCCCCCCCCCCCCCCCGCCTCCCCTTCAGACCTCATCTGACCACTTTTGGGACCAACAGATATCGTTAGCAATAAGATAAAATAAAAAAAAATCTATTTTCAACAGAAATATGTAATAATTTACCTAATGCTTTTTGGGAACGAAAGCAACATGTAGTAGATTTACCTTATGAAAAAGATTTCAAAGAAAAAGATATTCCTATCAAAGCTAGATCTATTCAAATGAATACTGAATTTCTCAAACATTGTCAACTAGAAATTAAAGAATTATTAGACAAGAATTAATTAGAGTGTCAAAATCTCCTTGGAGTTGTTCTGCTTTTTATGCCATGAAGCAAGCAGAATTAGAAAGAGGTGTTCCTAGACTAGTAATTAATTACAAACCACTTAATAAAGTTCTTCAATGGATTAGATACCCTATTCCAAATACTTAATCAATAGATTACACTCATCCAAAGTATTTTCAAAATTTGATTTAAAATCAGGATTTTGGCAAATCCACGTATCAGAAAAAAATAGATGTAAAACAGGTTTCACAGTTCCCTTTGGACATTACGAATGGAATGTAATGCCCTTTGGTTTGAAAAATGCCCCTTCAGAATTTCAAAGAATAATGAATGAAATTTTTTAATCCCTATACTACTTTTAGCATAGTATATATTGATGACATACTCATATATTCATCTGAAATAGATCAACATTTCAAACATTTAAATATATATTTCAATATTATTAAGAAAAATGATTTAGTTGTTTCTGCTCCAAAAATGAAATTATTCCAAACATCAGTTAGGTTTTTAGGCCATGATATTAATAGAGGATTAATCAAACCGATTAATAGAGCTATATATTTTACTGATAAATTTCCAGATGTGATTAAGGATAAAACCCAACTACAAAGATTTTTAGGATGTTTAAATTACATTTCAGATTTCTTTCCAAACCTGTGACAAAAATGTCAGCCCTTATATCAAAGACTTGAGAAAAATCCTCCAGTCTGGACAGATAATCATACTCAAATAGTTCGAGACATTAAGCAGAAAGTCAAAACATTACCATGTTTAGGTATCCCCCACCTTGATGCATATATGATAGTAGAAACTGATGCTTCAGATATAGGATACGGTGGAATTTTAAAGCAAAAGTTCAATTCAAAAGAACAACTAGTTAGGTTCCATTCATTTATCGAGTGACAATTAAAAATTAAGAATTTCATATTCTGATTCCAAAATTTGTTAGTCCATGTCATGTGATAGGTCTATAACTTCAATTTTTGATGAAAATGGCTAAAGTTCGTTCCCCCATAAATCAAAGATACCTATTTTTATTTATAAGAAATAAATAGGTCAAATTCACATCACATTTGCCTGAAATTTATACAAATTTCATTGTACAATTCTAATCTAAAATAAATTGAAGTTATAGATATATCACGTGATTTGGCTTGCAAATTTTGTAGTCAGAATATGAAATTCTCAATTTTTAAATATCACTCGACAAATTATATTTTTTGCTAAAATTAAAATTTTCGGTCTGATTGGACATAAATTGATGATTTCTACAAAAAAAAATTATTTTGTCGGCCAAATATGACATAAATTAATGATTTTCGACGATAATTAAAAATATCCGGTGATAAGGACCAAAATTAATGATGATGACACAATAAATGACATATATTGTATAGGTAAAACAACGAAATGTCAATTTTAAAACGCATCCACTTTAGAGTGCCAAAAATGAAATTTTACCTCCATTATAGGATGTAATTTTTATATAAGAGGGACCAATGTGTTACACTATATTGATAAGAGGGACGAATCTGCTACGAAAACTTTAAGAATATTGATAAGAGGGATGCATCTGCTACGAAAAATTTAAAAGGGACGAAAGTGATAAAGTCGGGCCATAAGAGGGATCAAAGTGCAATTCACTCTAAAATGTTTACAATGTCTATCTTGTCCCTTATATTTATTTAAGTAATAATTTTCGTAAAAAGATAAAATAGTTAAAATATATATAATGATATAGCCTCAAGTGTAGATCCTAATTATATTAGATACAAAAATTCAAACTATTATTTTTAATAAATTAATAAATAAGTTAATGATATTCTTGGATTTTATAACAATTAAAAGTCGAGTTTAATTATTATTTAATTCAATTATATTCTTTTAATAACAAATATATTCATATATTATATTAATAAATTTTATTTTTAATACTTCTATAAACTAATATATAATTTCACCTATTTATCATAAATGTCAAACTCGGGTCACTCTTAATTAAGACTGTCAATTGAGTCGGGCCTACCCGAAGCCTATTGACTCGACTCGATTAAATTTGATTTGAACTCGAATAATTTTGAGTTGGGCTGAGTTTGAGTCATTATATTAAACTTGATCAATTTAAGAGTCGAGCTTGAGTCTAATAAGACACAACCCGACTAAAGTCCGCATATATAAACAAATGGTAAAATAAAATTGGGAGTCTTAAGATGTTATAAATTTTATTTAGGGTCTGGTTTGTAAAGATTACAAGCCATACAACAATATTTACATCTCTTATAACTTGTTTAGTGAAATAATTGTGAAAAACATTATGTCCACTATAAATTTTCGGGTAGACACAATTTTCAAGATTTTTTGTAATTTGTATCCCCGAAATACGAGATATAGGCACTTTGCATCCCCAATACATAAAATTAGCACTTAGCATCCTTGAATTTAGGAAAACTCATCAATTCGCACCCCTAAACTATGAAAAATCAGCACTTTGCACCCCCAAAACATAGAATAAACAAAAATGCTCTGGCATTATGTATATTGATCCTATATCAACAACCTTCTATTATATAAAAATGAAACAGATAACTTAATTTAATAAAATATAAACTTTTAATGAATTTTAATTTCAACTTATTGTTTTCACTTTGATTTTTTTTTTAGAAAACTCTTTATTTTCACTTAACTTAGGTATTATATAAAAATGAAACAGATAACTTAATTTAAGAAAATATAAACTTTTAATGAATTTTAATTTCAACTCATTGTTTTCACTTTGATTTTTTTTTTTTTAGAAAACTCTTTATTTTCACTTAACTTAGGTTTAGTATAATTGGATTAGGTTAGCAAAATCTAATAACAAGAGGATTTTTTTTTTAATATTTGAATGAGTTGTCAAAACTTAGATCACATGATCTTGGAGTAAGCTCCTAGACATGGTCTAGATAAGAAATTTTCACATGAATTAGGTCTCAATCAAACAACACATACCCCCAAAACCTAATTTTGGGATTTCTACTAAGCTCAAATTTTAATTTTAATTTTTCTCACAATTGGGGCATGTTTGTCTCGCATTTACCAAAATTATTTCGTGTTTGAGAAAAGCGAGACAAATATGATTTCTACTATCTGAAATAAATTTATTCGCTCTCAATTTGCCCAAACTACTCTACCAAAAGCCAAATAAACAATACTTTTTTTATCTTTAAAAAATACATATACAAACTCCTTTGATTTGACATAAACAAACATATTTCTTACATGACTTATCTCACATAACAAAAATAATTTGACATAAAGACTTACACATCTTACACATTCAACCTAAACTATTTCAAAAAATATCTACACCTACCTTATTTCTCAGACCACTCTCCCAAAACTCAAACAAACAAAATTACACAAATCGAAACTATTTCACAAACCTATACTACTCTTCCAAATTACCAAACAAACATATGGATTTTATTTATATGATCACTAGATATTTGATTCTTATAACAGCTTTAAGATAGGGTGCGAGATAAATAGGGGAGCAAGATAAAAATTAATATTAAAATGAATTTATATATATATATATATATATATATATTTATTGGACCAATGAAATATAATCTTCAATATAATTGGACAATAATGACATTAATGGTCCTTCTGATTTATCCAAGAGGGACGAATACGAGGGACGCAAGTGTAACAAATTGTTGGGCACTCTAATTGAGTGTGCGTGTGGTAGCAATTATCCTGTGGCATCCAAATCGAATGTGCAGATGGAGTCACAATCGAATACCGTGGACGCTTGTGTGAATGCAATATAAGGGAAAGATATGCGCCTTTCCTAACGCCAATTGATTTTGGGGTAACTGATACCGCCAGAGGCCCTACAAGAGGTATTAGAGCCAATGTCACGTGTTCGATTCCCAGCAGAGGCAATTGCTGAGAGGGAGATTGTTGGGCACCCTAACTGAGTGTGCATGTGGCAACAATTGTCCCGTAGCACCCAAACTGAGCGTGAGGGTGGAGTCACAATCGAATAACGTGGGCACTTGTGTGCATGCACCATAAGGGAATGGTATGCACATTTCTTAGCACCAATGGTTTTGGGGCAACTGATAGCGCCTGAGCTCCTACACAAACTTTGAACCTAAAGGACCATTAGTGTGACACTAAAATATTAGATAACATGTCATTCCCGAAATACTCCTGCCAAAAATATATTTTTGCCTAAAATTGGCTTAAGAAGGGATCAGTGTAATACATATTATCTAAGAGGGACGAAATTGTAACACTTTATATCTATGAGAGATGAAAGCGTAACAAACTTTAAACCTGAGAGACCATTAATGTCATTTATCCTATCTTCTTCGAAAAGTCGATTGCTAATTGCAAGCATATAATACAGAGATATCTCAAAATCTTGATTACTAAGGACATTTCCAATGGAAAAAAGCAAATTTGAGTATGGATAATGCATTATGTATTTCTGAATAGTGTTTTGCTTACCCACCAAAAACTTTCATTGCATTGCATGAATATCCATTTTTTCCCAATACTCTCTAAAAAAGACATTGATTTGACACATACCACCTTCTTTTTTCCACATTCCAACATTCAAAATCAATCTAAGTGGGGTTTTAACTTTTTTAGATTCACAAAACCCAACATCCAAAACCTAATCAAATGGGATTTCAAAAGTTTCACCGAAACTACCCAAACAATATTTTTAAAACCGAGACCTTGGTAAAATCGAACCAGAACCCATCCAAATAAGCCCGAATTGTTATTTAATAGAAATTAAAGTATAACTAATCTTCTTTATTTAAATTGTAAAATCTGAATATCTTGATCCCACTTTTCTTTTTAGGTATGAATCATGAAGATACAGAAAAAAACAAAGCTAGCAAGTCCAATAAGCCAATAATAAAGGCAACATTAAGCCCAAACTCTAAGCCCATAATTAACCTATAATAATAAAAAAAAAAAAAAAAATCAGACGTGGTCTTCTTCAACAGAGCAAGCCGCCCCAATTCCCATGCCTCTCTGATTCTTCACGTTTTCTTCTAATTTCCTCATCTCTAATCTTCTAATTCCTCACCTCTTTCATCTGCTTCACGTCCCTTTTTCTATTTATTTTTCTTCCATTGTTGAAGCTTAAATTATCAAGTAAATTCATGAAAACACGTGACAAGAGGTAACCTCGATGTTTTTAATTTGAAATTTCAAACCCCAAAACCCTGGCCCCCAATTAATTATCAGAAAATCTCCATTCAATTTCAACCAAATTAGTAAGAAGTGAAGGGGGCAGCAACAGAGGTTGAACCAATGGCCTTCGGTTTGAGAGGCGGTGAAGTTTCGCTGGAGTCGCAGAATTTAGGGGATTGGATTCAAATGGCTGTCATGAGGTATGATTCAAATCACAAGCTGAAAATTTATTCTACATGTATTTTCTCAAAGTATGTCAATATTTGTTTCAGTAAATTGTGAAATATAACTGGTACATAGTTTAATGAATTTTGTGTTGAATTTGTTCTGCTTTGGTCTTTCTTAATCTGACTAGATTTGTTATTTTTTTTGTGTGGCGTAGTGTTGGAGATTTTGTTTAAATCTCTATTGAAACTTTCTATTAAACCTAACATTTTGACAACCGCAAGTCTTTGAGATGAATTCTTACAATATTAATTTCAATTTACTGAATTCAATTCTTGTAGGATAAGCCAAGCTCATGTTCCTAGGAGGAGAAATTGCTTGAAATGATACGTCTCAAAGTTCTAATTACAAAAATAATATAATTCTTTTTCATTTATTTTTATTCCAGATATTTTGACCATAATTTACAAATTAAATCCTCAAAATCTAATTTCTCACAATTAACCTCAATCTCTTAACATAATTACTCACCATTTTCAAAATCAAGAAAGAAAAAAAAACCCTTCCTATATCAGAACAGATTATCTTCTTTCAGATTCAATCGATTTTGTCATTCACATCTACTATTATTCTTCCTCTTTTAGATTCAATCCATCAAAATCATTCACATCTACTATTCTTCTTCAACATAAACAAATTCTTCTTTAACATAAACAATTCTTAAAAATGAGCGAGATTCGAAGTAAGAAAAATAATGATAGGGTGGTTATTCGAGCTAGTCAGGAACCGAAATTTTCACGAAGTGGTGGTGAAGAACATGAACACGTAAGAATGTTCAACACTTAGAATTTTGGCCCAATTTCTTTTATGTTCGGCACTTGGGGTTTGGAGAAGATCAAGTCCCAAGCACCGTTTTATGTTTTATTATTTTTCTTCCTGCAAAAACGGCACTTGGGGCTTGGAGAACATCAAGCCCCAAGTTCCGTTTTGTTTGGCAGGCTTTTACTATTTTTCCTTCATGTAAAAACGGCAATTGAGGCTTGGAGAATATCGAGCCCACTACAAGAAAATTGAGCTTAAGTGACAAAAAATTAAGTGATAATGTAGAAGTTGTCACTGTTTGTATGCATTTAGTGATAAAAATATTAATTTTGTCATAAAAATAATGGTGACAAGTGCAATAGTGACAATATATGTTTTTAAGTTGTCACTAATAGCTATTAATGACAAATATATGGTGACTTAAGTTGTCACTATTGACAATTAGCGACACCATTTTAGTGATAACCTAGTGACAATAAATATTGTCACTATGGTTTAGTGACAACTTTTTGGATGTCACTTTTGGGGTATCGCTAAATGTCAATAGTGACAACTTTTTTACAATTCTTGTCACTAGTATGTTTATGAAAACCATTTTAGTGACAATATTTGAGTTGTTGTCACTTAATATATATAAGAAGTGACAACTTTAACATTGTCACATAAAATTTTATCACTAAACTTTAATTTTTTTGTAGTGGCCCCAAACTCCGCATTTTGCACTTATAATATTCGGCACTTGGAGCTTGGAGAAGATCAAGCCCCAAGCGCCGTTTTGTGTTGTTGTTGTTCCGCCAGGAGTTGGGGCTTGATCTTCTCCAAGCCCCAAGTGCCGTTTTCGCAGGAACAAAAACAACAACACAAATCGGCGCTTAGGGCTTGCTTGGGGCTTGATCTTCTCCAAGCCCCAAGTGCCGTTTTTGCAGGAACAAAAACAATAACACAAAACGGCGCTTGGGGCTTGATCTTCTCTAAGCCCCAAGCACCGAACATTACAAGTGCAAAACTCTAGTTCTTGATCTTGATTTTTTATGTCTGGAATGTAGTTTTTGAATTCAATTCGTTGATTTGTTTTGTAGGATGGTCCGTATCGAATTCTATACACGGACCAGTTGCCCGAGTTGCCTCCTCTTCATTTCGGGGAAATCTGTAGTAACGGGAAGTTGACTATCCGAAGTAGCTTGAAGGAGCTAGTTACATAAAAAAACTACCTATCGCCACAGAACCTTCAGCAAATAAAAAACTATCCCCAGATTGGGAATTTTCTAGATCTTCCAGATAAATGCAAATTCAAAGGGGCCATGTTTCACCAATTGTTCGTTAGAATTTGTGACATCATGTTTCCGACAAGAAAACAAGCAAGAACATATTCGAGCGTTGGTTTGTGGTAAATGGAAAGCCATTGAGGTTGAGTGCGCATGAGTTTGCGTTGGTGTCAGGGTTGAAATTTGATTACAAGCTAAAGAGTTCTGACATCCACACGATAAAGGCTAGTGATTTAAAAGCACGGTACTTCCCTCGTGCAGGGAGCAAAAAGGTCTCCGTGAATTCTGTCAAGATAAAGCTTGATGAAATGGTTATTGATCATGTCGACAACATCGATAGACTCAAGTTGGTCTACGTTTTGATAGTATCAACCTTCTTGTTGAGCAGCCGCAACGAGACTATCAAAGATTATGTGTTTGATGTAAGTAATTTTAATTATTCCATATTGGTATGTTTTATTGTACTATTGATTATTTATCCAAAAGTTTGTTTAATATTACAGGTATGCGATAACCTCGATCTATGCGAAAAATATCCGTGGGGTCGAAAGTGTTGGAACGCAACCCTTGATGAAGTCTTGCAAAACGATGGAGGTCGAAAGTGTTGGAATGCAACCCTTGATGAAATCTTGCAAAACGCTGTAGATCTGACAACTTATCGTGAGGAACGCAAGTGGAATGCATACGGATGCCCATGGATTGTAATTGTATGGATGCACTCTTAGTTTAATCGAGTTATTTTTGTAGAACTATTATGACAACTTCTAAATTTCTAAAGAATACGTTCTTTTGTGCAGTTTTGGGCATATGAGGCACTGCACAAAAAAACGTATTCGTTAGAAATTTAGAAGTTGTCATAATAGTTCTACAAAAATAACTTGATTAAACTAAGAGTGCATCCATACAATTACAATCCATGGGCATCCGTATGCATTCCACTTGCGTTCCTCACGATAAGTTGTCAGAGCGTTTTGCAAGACTTCATCAAGGGTTGCGTTCCAACACTTTCGACCCCACATATATTTTTCGCATAGATCGAGGTTATCGCATACCTATAATATTAAACAAACTTTTGGATAAATAATTAATAGTACAATAAAACATACCAATATGGAATAATTAAAATTATTTACATCAAACACATAATCTTTGATAGTCTCGTTGCGGCTGCTCAACAAGAAGGTTGATACTATCAAAACGTAGACCAACTTGAGTCTATCGATGTTGTCGACATGATCAATAACCATTTCATCAAGCTTTATCTTGACAGAATTCACGAAGACCTTTTTGCTCCCTGCACGAGGGAAGTACCGTGCCTTTATCATGTGGATGTCAGAAATTTTTAGGTTGTAATCAAATTTCAACCCTGACACCAACGCAAACTCATGCGCACTCAACCTCAATGGCTTTCCATTTACCACAAACCAACGCTCGAATATGTTCTTGTTGTTTTCTTGTCGGAAACATGATGCTCACAAATTCTAACAAACAATTGGTGAAACATGGCCCCTTTGAATTTGCATTTATCTGCAAGATCTAGAAAATTCCCAATCTGGGGATAGTTTTTTGCTTGCTGAAGGTTCTGTGGTGATAGATAGTTTTTGTATGTAATTAGCTCCTTCAAGCTACTTCGGATAGTCAACTTCTCGTTACTACATATTTCCCTGAAATGAAGAGGAGGCAACTCGGGCAACTGGTCCGTGTAAAGAATTCGATACGGACCATCCTACAAAACAAATGAACGAATTGAATTCAAAAACTACATTCCAGACATAAAAAACCAAGACCAAGAACTAAAGTTTTGCACTTGTAATATTCGGCACTTGGGGCTTGGAGAAGATCAAGCCCAAACTCCTGGCGGAACAACAACACAAAACGGCGCATGGGGCTTGATCTTCTCCAAGCCCCAAGTGCCGAACATATTAATCATACTTCAAATTACATTACGTACCTATATCAACGTGGCTCTGATACCACCAGGGTACCAGGTCATACATAAAAAAGAGGGCTATAGAGCAGCAGCAGCGGGAATACAATCGAGATACAATAAAAGGTATTAAATACAAAATTTTAGAAGTATATTACAAAATATTAAAGATAATTATCCTTGGCAGAAGGGTTATTTGAATGTAGTGAGTAGATTGTAATTTTTAGCGTGCCTTCTGAGTGAACTTGAGGGGCCTTTTATAGGCTGCGGACTTGAACTCCGGATTTCAAATTTTACGGACTTCAAACCATAATTCAAATTAGGAAATGAACAGGACCAACAATTATGGCCGACATTCTCCTGTACATCTTTTACTGTGCACTTTTGGTAGTGGCTGAACAGTCTTCTGAATAATTGCATTGCTTGATTAAGCAAATGGGTACTGTGAGTCAGAGCATCGTGTCATCCGTCTTGTGGGTCTTCATGTTTGAATCAGAATCTGATGACTCTCCCAAAATTTCTTTGAGTTGCTTCTTCAAGTCTTCATTTGATGAAAAAGCCAGTAGTTCCTTAAGCAGATCTGCAACACCCATTTTAGGAGGTTGCATCTTCGGAATTGCAGGTGGTGGTGGTTCAAATGAGACAATTCCCTTTTGAGAAAATATAGAATCTTTAAAAAATTCAAATTTGTCCCACCATTTGATCAAAATTCTTCTTCCTAATGCAGGAACATGAGTAATAGTAACATCGAATTTTTTAATTGGTAAATTGAAAATAACCACATCCCATTTAACAATCCATGGGACTTGATAAAAAGCTACAAAATTAAGCTTCGCTGTTTTTAATGAGGGATTAGATTTTTTAAAGTCCTCAAAAACGCATCTAATTTTATCGGGGAAAATAATAGGATGTGATTCACAGTTGTAGAACCATTTAATAAACCACTGCGGAAGATTAGTGGCATTAAAATCTCTAAATTGGAAAAACCAACTATATCAACGTATAGTTGATAATAATGTTCACGACAACTATCAAAGTAATTATAGTCTGATAAATATTCGTAATTAGGATTGCCTTCTGACAAGAAGCCTAAGGTCAAGGACAAAGGGAAGTCTAAAGAGACACCTTTCAAAAAAGACATGTCTTATAAGACAATGGTCCCCCCCCCCCCCACCCCCCCCCCCCCCCACCCCCCCCCCCCCCCACCCCCCCCCCCCCCCACCCCCCCCCCCCCCCACCCCCCCCCCCCCCCACCCCCCCCCCCCCCCACCCCCCCCCCCCCCCACCCCCCCCCCCCCCCACCCCCCCCCCCCCCCACCCCCCCCCCCCCCCACCCCCCCCCCCCCCCACCCCCCCCCCCCCCCACCCCCCCCCCCCCCCACCCCCCCCCCCCCCCACCCCCCCCCCCCCCCACCCCCCCCCCCCCCCACCCCCCCCCCCCCCCACCCCCCCCCCCCCCCACCCCCCCCCCCCCCCACCCCCCCCCCCCCCCACCCCCCCCCCCCCCCACCCCCCCCCCCCCCCACCCCCCCCCCCCCCCACCCCCCCCCCCCGCCCCCCCCCCCCGCCCCCACCCCCCCCCCCCCCCCCCGCCCCCCCCCCCCGCCCCTCTCACCCCCCCTCACCCCCCCCCCCCCCCCCCCCCCCCCCACCCCCCACTCAAAAGACTTATTTTGGAACACATGTATTTTGATTTTGCTTTTGAATCCATGGAGTTTATGTGAAACGGAGGACCAACAAATGTGGATTTTATTTAAATTGCTTATGCCTAATGTATTTCTGTTTAGATGGCTCATTTTTATGATGATTGAACATATATGTACTGATTTGATTGTTAAGTTCATTTGCATTAAGTTATTTACTTTGCTGAAGATCGAACAGCTGCGTAATTCACTAAGGAAGATTTTGTCCAACTCGAATTCGGTGTATTCTGATAATGTTGGTCCATTCTGAGTGTTTTAGTACTTCACTAAGCTGTACTCTGAGTGTTTTAAAGGCTACTAAGGCATGTTTTCTGCTGAATACTGGGTTTGGAAGGCAAAAGGCACTAGTTGAAGGTATGTGCTTGAATTTCGAAGAGTTTGGAGCCTCTGCAATTATAACAAAGAGGGGGAAGGAACTAGTCAAACCAAGAAAAAAGATGATCATCAAAAGAAGAATTACAGAAGATGAAGGGGATTAAGATTTTTCTGTTTTCTCACTTGTAATTTTAATGAAATCTTTCTTTTGCTTTGTGAACTGATGCAAAATGCTCACAACATCTAATGAAAACAGATTACTCCTTATCCAACTATAACATTATGTGTCATTTAAATTCCACACTTAGTTTTTGCATTCGCATAGAACAAAATTAGTCAGTTGAAGCAAGAACAGCTAAGTACAGTACAAAGCTGTCGAGTTGGTAAACACTGTACTCAGCTGAATCAATAAAATTTAAGTTCTCATGAAGCAACGAACAGCTGAGTCCAAATCACCTAACTTCTCAGCGATGACTTAGCTGTTAGTAGTACTCAACATACATCATTAATATACAATCTTATATAGCACACTGCATATATACAAAAGTCCAATTTCAATTCACTTAAAACTTCTCTGACTTGGCTGTTAATACTCAACATACATCATTTAAATACATTCAAATATAGTACACTGCATATATACAAAAGTCCAATTTCAATTCACTTAGAACTTCTCTGACTTGGAGGAGGAATTGGAAAGTCCGGAAACGAGTGTGCCACACTTCCTGATGCTGCACCCTATATACAGAGTATTATACCATGAGTCCCATTATTTATAAAACACACATATTAATCATTAACTTGAGCTATGCTTACAGTTTGTTGTTGCCATAACAATGTTGTGAATGCTCCTGGCACCATTGGATATGACGTATGGGAGAACAGGGGTAATACACTGTTGTTTGGTTGCATGTTCAACACACCTTTCAGGCTGTTTTCTTGCATATTGAAGATCACTGGGAACTTTGGTAATGAACCATATGATAAATGTTGTAACGCATCATCATTGGTCTGCTCGTTGGGGACTGAACTAGTCTTTGCATTCTCCCTACAGTACTTCTTTTCTCCTTCAGAAGTTGGATGCTTCTTTAACTGACAAGTTGTTGATTTATGCCCAGGAACACTTCATATATATGAAATATAGGTCAATAAAACTTGAAACAAATAAATTAATAACTCTCTTATTGTAATCACGTGTATTGACATACATACCCACATATCCCACATTTTTGTTTCTTTGATTTTGTTGCTCCTCTTGTCTTGTTACTGACAGGGTCGCAAACTTTTTTCATCTTCGTAATTGGTGGGTCTTGTATGACATTATCACAAGATTCATTGTCGTTGTTAACATTATTTTCTGAAGGAACACTACCACACCGAGAATGCATCATTAATTCGTCCTTTGCGGTATCGGCTACCTCCCTAACTCGCTTGAGGGAATTTGAATATCCAGGTTCAGTTTGAGAGGAAACAACGCTCAATACAAGACATTCTGCATTCAATTTGCCAAATCTTTGTTGTTCACTATTGGCAACGGGGATAGGATCAGGGAACTTTTTTCTTAGTACAGTACCAGGCTCTTTTAACCATCTACGCTTTAACATGGACTCAGGGAACTTCTTCATAGCATAGTACTTCAAGGTTGATATAATGTGTCGGCATGGGATGCCCTCCGACTCTAACTTAAGGCAATCACATTGGAACTTTGAAATTCTCTCACCAACTATGACTTTGTTGATTGAAACCCCAGTATCCTTGTTTTCGCGGTAACCGAATACCTCATTTCTACCAGTTTCTTTGATCCTATTTTCTCCCACAACACCTTGTTCGTCCCGAATCTCCTTACGGATCATGTAGAAGATCTTCAAAGTATATATGCTAATAGCATGCTCCTCCAAGCTCTTCAATGGACTTTCTCTAACTTCAAGATGATCGTTCTCCGACTTCTTTTGCATTTCTATGAAATCACTCCTAAGCCTTTGTAATGTCCGTTCGTAGTGATCTAGAAAATCAGTAATGGTCATCTTGTGTTCAACACTCAACTTGATTAAAGCATTTACAGATTCGGCTCTTTGCGTGGTGGTCATCATGCACATAAACTGCTCACGAAAGTATGCTTCTGCCCACCTTTCCCTAATTTTGTAGGTGTCAACTACCCATTTGTTATTGGATAAATTGTGATTCTCCACAATATTAGCCCAACTAAACTCAAACTCCTCTATTGAGCACTTCCTATCCATCAATGAACAAAATTCATTGCAAAATGAAGAATTCTTAATATTTTTACGAACATTACGACATAAATGCCAACTGCATATCCTATGTCGACTTCTCACAAATATCAGAAACAATAGCAGAACGCATAGCTGCATCTTGATCAGTTAGTACAGATTCTGGAACTTTACCTCCCATTGCCTCTAAAAATGTTTGCAAAACCCATTGATAAAATTCAATTGTTTCGTTTTGTAAAAAACAGGCAGCATATATACAAGTGGATCCATGGTTATTAACCCCTGAAAAAATGACGAGAGGATACAAATACCTATTCGTCTTGTAAGTGCTATCAAATACCAAAACATCTCCAAAAGCCTCGTACTCAGCTCTGGATGAACCATCACACCAAAAAAGTCTAGTAAGTGTTTCTTCTTCGTCCACACAGTACTTGTAAAAAAATCTATCATCCTTCTGCTTTGACTCTTTCAATTTATTAATCACTGTATTCATATCACCTTCCCGGATCCTTTCTGCTCTTAGCTTGTTCAACCAATTGTATGCAGTCTTCTTTTTAAAGCTGAGTTTTCCAGCACCTCCAGCTATTTGATCCAAGTAGTGGATAACAAGGGATGGCTTAATTCAAGTCTTCGTCATCAAACTAAGCAAAACCTTGTCTGGGGGCGATAAGTAGCTGTGTAGAGGACATGTCAACAAACAATATTTGAATTACATAACACTTATCAAAAAACATATGTACATAAACTAAAAAAGGAGTAATATCGTACCTCTTCTTGTATACATGTAAATCATGATTGTGATTATCCAAAAATTTAGAAACCATGTATTTGCCCGAAATCCAGTCTCGTGTAACTCGAAAAGTAGCTTTGCAACCAGACCTAGTCAATGGTTTAGATTCTCGTAGCATATGACGCCCTTCTTCCTTTTTTTCACGGAAACCTTCTCGGGTACAAACCCACACCCTATTTTTCACTGTTGGACCTTTCTTTTGAACACTTCTTCTCCTAACATAAAAGCTTTCTACTTTGGCATAACCAATGTAGAATTTTTCAGCATCCTCAACACTGTCAAAAACTAGCTGACTAACCAACTCCTCTTTCTTACATGGATTAACATAATCAGATGAGGTAGGTAATTCGTCTTCGCAATTCGTCTTCACATGTTTGCAACATTCACCTAATACATTGACATAAAGGAACATATTTCAGATGTCAGATTCAAAATTCATTAAACTGTGAAAATGTATAAATTTCACAACATGTATGTATTTATACCTTCAATTACAACCGAAGTAAAGGAAGGAATTTATTTAAACTATGTATGCCTAATATATATTCTCTTTTTTTTAAGAGGAATTTACTAAGCTGTTATACAAAATTTCCAAAAAAGCTAAGTGGTCAGCTGACAAGAAAGGAAAGCTAAGTGAACCCAACTATAATTGAGATAGATAATAATGCAATTATGCAACTACGAAACAATTTCAAACTTAAATCAAAGTACCTGCGGCCATTTAAAAATATATTTAATACGGTTAGATTTGATGATGAATTCCAAATCCCTCAAATATTTCCCCCAACTGGAACAATTTGTGAATCAAGCCAAACAATGTTCTCTGAAATTGGAGAAGAATGAACGAATCGCAATGCAGAGAAGATAAGACAAGAAGAAAATGAAATCAAAATGGGGGAAAACAAATTTTTTCTTAAGCTAGCAGAACGAGAAGGGAGAGAATGAGAGTTCATATTCGTAGGATTTCAGTAAAGGGCATTTTGGTATTATCCTAATTAATTAAGCTTTCTAGGATTTTAATTCAACATGGACCGTCAAAGGACGTTTTGGTATTATACCCGTTAAGCTGGGTGCGTACAACTGCCGAGTTGGGGGTCGGACAGGGACAAGTGTCAATATTTGAGGGGGCGTCGTTCGTTACTCTGAGCAGCCAAGAGTCACTATAGACAATCCCAACAAACTATGTGGGAAAGGTTTGCGGGTTTTAAAGTAAAATTTGAGTTGTCCTTACCTACTAATATTGGTTGGCAATAATAGGCGGCAATTAGATGTTCCTTCACGACTAAACCCTAGTTGTCCTCATCTATAAATCTCAGTTGGCCGCTGTAGTTCAGAGCCTCACTCATTCCAATTCACAGGTTCTTTCACGACAACTCAGAGGCTCGCTCATTCGATATAGTGAAGGTATACTTCCTTGATTGAGAGAATTGCAATTGTGGTACCAAACTATATATCGATTCTCACTTGTGGTACCATAAAAATCGAGACCGACACATTTGGTACCACAATTTAAGAAATTGAATCACTTTTGGTACCACCGTTAAAATTGGACGTTAACTGATGACGTGGCAGTTAAGTTTTATTGCAAAATTGATACCATTACTTATGTTGACTGACAATTATACCCCTAACTTTTCAAGTTGTATAAATAACTCCACATCTTCAAATTTACTGACAATTTTAGTCCACATTGTTGCCCAATTTCAAAATTGGCTCGAATAAGATTGTCAGAACAACATTTTTTTTTCACAGTAGTTCCTTGAAGAATAAATATTTTCCTCATTGTGTGTATCGAAATTGAGCCTAAGAGGACACAAAGGTACATTGTCATATTGGAAATATGTCGATGATTTGTTCAAGTTAGTGCAATCAAGTTAAAAAATATTGTTGATATAACTATTTTTAAAATCAATTAACTATTAATGAACATATATGATTTCAATCCTCCAAAATATATTATCGTATTATAATCTTCATCAAATTGCTTTTTAATTTCTTATTTTTTTCCATAGATCATCCATATGAAGTTCATAACTAAAGCATGTTGGTTAATTAAATACTTAATAAGAAATTGTTATTCTTCAAGCAATTAGAATGATTGGCATGCTTGCTAATTCCTTGTTAGTTGCTTTGAAATTGGACATTAGACACTTTCACACATGTCCGATTTCCATTTATTTTTACACCAACTTCCATGAGTATGTTTATTATCTTTTAATCTTTTTGGATAAGGAACCTATGTTCTTTTCGTTTTCTGTGTAATAATTTGTTTTATATGACGATCCAATTTCACAACAATTACAAATTCTAGATGGCTATGACCTTGCTACTTTGCTTCTATGTGAATCTTATATTGTTGATGACCATATTACAATTCCATTTTTATTTATTTGAGATGATTATAATTTTCCCTAACTTGATCTATAATTCATAACCGTGTCAAAATAAGTTGTACCGTATACTACATATATGTCTTTCACTTGCATGTTTTATCGTGGGTTGAACCTTGGCCATTTCCTTTCAGTTGTGCTTTTCATTGTTATTCATTATGATGTAACAATAATTCTATACTAGTTTAAATTTCAAAATTAGGGGGAAAATGCAAGATACTCCCCTGTGTTATGCTAAACCGGCAAGAAACTACCCTGTGAAATTTTTATTGCACCAAACTTCCTTGTGTTTTCAAACTGCAAAAAACACCCAATTTGTAAAAAATAGGTCGTTTTGGATCGACATATTTCAAGAAATAATTTTAAAAATATACCACGTGAAGTTATAGGGATCAACTTGAAGTATTTTAAAAATGGTTTCTTGAAATATGTCGATCCGAAACGACCTATTTTTTACAAATTGGGGTATTTTTTGCAGGGTTTTTGAAAACACAAGGAAGTTTGGCGCAATAAAAATTTCACAGGGTAGTTTCTTGCAGGTTTAGCATAACACAAGGGAGTATTTTGCATTTATCCCCAAAATTAGAGAATATTTACTAGCTCCAGACTACCAGTGTAAGTTATCATGTAATCTGAATGGCTTGTATTGAATCCATAATAATTTCAATCTTTTTCATCAATTAGCACAGTTTTACGAGGCTTTTGAAAGCTATGATTTCATTGGTGTATTACTGACATAATTTAACTTTTGGATGGATAGAATGACCTAAGATTTATTTATTTATTTTATTTTATTTTATTTCAATTTTTCTTTTGTAGCATGCTGTGCAATGTTATTATAAACCCTATTGACATGTCTTTAAAGACATAAAAAGAGGGCATCTTCAGGTCTGACAGATCACAGTCTTATGAAAAAACATAAAAAGGGGAAGAATATTATTGTAGACCCACCCAGGGGCGGACCCCCTTGGGGACTGGGGGGGGCCATGGTCCCCCCAGAAAAACATATTCTATATATATTTGTATATGTAAACATGAACACAAAAGATCAATTGGTACAGTGGTAAGGCTCTTCTTTGTGTTGGGTGAGGTATCAAGTTCGACCTTTCATTGCTACAGTTCACGGTATTAGTGTTTCCTCTTTTATGTTTTGATGAAAACTCAAATTTATCTTGACAATATAATATAGTCATATTTATTTATGGAATTTAATTAATTTCCTTCTTATTTTTCCATGGAAATTCGAATATTTTTTGATATTATACTCGTATTCATGAAAATCAACTTCTTTTAGACATATTAAAACTCATATTTATTCATGGAATTCAACTTTTTTGGACATTGTATAATCATATTTTTTGTGAAAATTCGAATTCTTCTAGACATTATATAGTCATATTCACTTTTTTATTTTATTTTATTTATAGATATTTAATTTTCTTTTGGATGTTATGTAGTCAAATGCATAACTCAAGTGAGCTAATTATCGGTAGGGTCAAAGAAAATAATAATTTCTGAAATTTAGGCAATTATGTTACCATTCATTTGATGAATATAGAGTTTGCTACCAACAAGATCTTTGGCCCCCCGACAAAAACCGTCTAGGTCCGCCCCTGGACCCACCAACTTATGGTGTGAAGACTGTGAAAATCCTGCATGCAGAGCCACTCTATCCTCTGAAGCGGAATTTTGCAAGAGGTGTTCTTGCTGTATTTGAATGGTTAGAGTGCACAACCGATTCAAATTTGAATGACTCATGTGGTTTTTCTTGCCACATTGAGTGTGCTCTTCTGAGAGAAAGAAATGAGGACGGAAGTTACTGCTGCGCCAGATGTAATAGAATTTCCTTCTTAATTAGGTAAGTATGCACTTTCAGTTTTCTTCTACAATAATAGGGTAAACATCACTAATGGTCCTCCTTATCATTAACTTTTTACAGAGTGGTCCCTTTTGTGTTTTTTTTCCCACGTTAGTTCCCACTATGAATTATTTGTTTCACTTTGGTCCAAACAAAAAAAAAAGATTGAAAGATTTAAGGTAAGAGTAGTTTTCACTTTTCCATAAAATATTCTAACACTCCTCTTATTCCAAACTACCCAAATGGAAGTTGCCCAGAACAGGAGAGTAAACAATCTTCGCCCGATTTGGCATTACCCAGACCATAACACACTCATCACTTCACAGTGCAACAAGAAGTTACCTTACCCCAACTTAAATGCAAGAATTAACATAAATAATTCCCTTCCTAAGGTTATCTCCAATCAAAATTGTCTCGTGTGTAGCTTCCCAAGCAAAGAAAGTCGTTTTTCGTGGAGCCCTAGTTTTCAAAATATGCTTCCATTTGTGGTAGGAGTTCCTTGCTCCCTAAAGATTAAAAAGAACTTCACACTAAAAAGATCTTTAGTCCATTTAACCACATGTCCACATCCATGTGATTTGGAGTTCATCCAAATTGCTTTCCTCCATCTTCTCTCCTTGATTTGAGTAAGACCACCTTCAACTTTTTAATGTGCAAAATAACATAAGGAATTTTCTATATACATTGAAGTTATGATTTTCTTCTATTCTGTGCAAAATCTAGTACGTATCTATTTTATTTACTTTGATTTTAAGATAAGTCGAGATTTGAATTATAGACTATGGTAAAGGTATATTTCATTAAAACAAATTGTCAGATTTACTAATTTGTTTATCATCTAGCAGATCTTGGAAGAAACAACTAATTATTGCTAAGGATTGTCATCTCGTAAAAGAATTTTGCTATAGGATTTTATTAAGCTTCAGGTTACTTAATGGTAGTTCCAAATATAAGGAACTCCATAAATTAGTTGAAGAAATCAAGGGCCACTTAGAAGAAGAGTTCAACAGTCCTTTACATGAATATGAGGCCGGTAAAAGAGAAATTGTCAACAGATTATCTTCAGCTCGTAAATTGCAACACCAGCTCCTTCCTAATGCGATTGAAAATGCTGATAAATTGTTGAGCGCAAATTCCAATTTGATTCCAATTTGCGATGGTAAACATGTATTTTGTGTTTTATTTTATTTTTGCATAGTTGAAATGAAAATGTCTTGAATGAGTAATTTTTATTTTCTCTGGATGCAGTCGATCCTCAAAATTTTACTGTAACAGAACTTGGATCAGGCTCAGGCTCAGGATTCAAGGTCAATAATACATTGATCGACTTAAGTGTCCCTCTAGTTCCTGACTTGAATAAAGTGCCAAACGAGTTTCTTGCAACCAAGAAATCGGGCCTGGATGACAATTTTGAGAAGATTGTGAACACCATATGTTGTTTGGAACGTGAGGGCCATATTAGGGAGGTATTCAGGAAGAAGTTTCTGACTTGGTTCAGCTTGAAAGCTGGAGACCAAGGGCGCAGAATAGTTTTTGCGTTTCAGCAAGCCATGGCTGACACGCCAACTAGTTTGGCAGACCAGCTTATTGATACGTTTTCAGATGTTATATTCAACTAGAGTGCTTGAATATTGAGTTATATTAAGCCATGGCCGACCAACATATAGAACTAGCTTCAATGATTCTTGAATTGAATTGATAAATTTGTGATACTTAAGTTTAAAATATCCCTTATATCTAGACTCTAATTTAGAGCATTAATTAGAGCATTGATTTTCCTAGTTAAATTTGACTTATTATAGTATTGATTTTCCTTTCGTGTTCCGTTAAATAGTGTTATCTTTTAATTAGATGCATTAAAAAATTTATGAGTCTCAAATTCAACAATACATCTAACAAGCTCGACATAAATTATATTCATGGATCAAAATTTTCATCGAAATTAAGGTGTAATTTTGAATTATCTTGTTTGCCATGAAAGCCTCTTATTTTTCTTAATTTAGTAATATATTTTTTCCTAGTATCTTTGAAACGTTTCTAAAAAACATTCAATAAGTTTTAATATTAGAAATAAAATTTTGATCCATGATTATATAACCATATCGCACTATATTGCATATTTATAGAAAAATGTACTATAGCTATCAATTTTGTCTAATACCTTCGTTAAACTTAGTAATTAATCAATTGGGAAAATTTTCAATGGGAAAATTGGAGAAAATTGCACTTGTGGTACCAAATTATATGTCGATTCTTACTTGTGGTACAATAAAAATTGAGGTCAATACATTTGGTACCACAATTTAAGAAATCAATCAATTTTGGTACAACCGTTAAAAATGGACGTTAATTGATGATGTGGCAGTTACGTGTTATTGCAAAATTGATACCAATACTTATGTTGACTGACAATTCTACCACATAATATTTCAGTTGTCAAAATAACCCCACATCTTCAAATTTACTGATAATTTTAGTCCACATTGTTGCCCAATTTCAAAATTGGCTCGAATAAAACACGTGTGGACCAATTTAAAGATTTTACTTATTATATTTACATATTTATTTAACTAATTTAATTTTATCAATAATATTAACAGACCAAAAATATTTTAATATATATCCGATAAAATATTAATTAAATCTAAAATATATATATTAATATTAATATATCCTATATTTATTAAAAGATAAAGTTATATATTATTAACAAAATAATTATAATTTTTTTAAAAAAAAAATCATCCCTACCCCCCAACCCCATCCCCCCGTAACCACCCCCCCCCCCACCCATCCCCACACCCACCCCAACCAAATCCCAGGCCGCGGTGGCCTGGGTCCTCCGATCCCAGGCCACCGCGACCTGGGATTTGGGTGGGGGTGGGGGTGGGGGGTGGTAGGGGGGTTGGGGTTGGGGTTGGGGTTGGGGTTGGGAGGGAGGGGTAGGGATGGGTTTTAGTTTTTTTTTTTTTTTAAAATAATAAATATTTTTTGAATAATATATAACTTTATTTATTAATAAATATTAAATATATTTATATTATTATATAAATTTTAGATTTAATTAATATTTTATCGGTTAGGTTAAAGTATTCTTTGTCTGTTAATATTATTTATAAAACTAATTAGTTAAATAAATATGTAAATATAATATTCGTGCCAATTTTGAAATTGGACAACAATGTGTACTAAAATTGTTAGTAAATTGGAAGATGTGGGGTTATTTTGGCAACCTGAAATATTATGGGATAAAATTGTCAGTCAACATAAGTAATGGTATTAATTTTGCAATAACACTTAACTGTCACGTCACGTCCATTTTTAATGGTGGTACCAAAATTGAATTGTGGTACCAAATGTGTCGATCTCGATTTCTATGGTACCACAAATGAGAATCGACATATAATTTGATACCACAAGTGCAATTCTCTCGGGAAAATTGTCTCAATTGATTAATGCAATTCAAGGACTTGAATGAATAAGATCAAATGAATTAATTGAAGTGTTGAATGCTGAAATTAATTAAAAAACTAAAATAATTCTTGAACAAGAATATCAATGAAATTAGAGAAATGGATCTTATATTAACTCTTGTGTAGTGAAATGGTTAAATATGATTACATCTGTTTGTAGATGTCAAAATGGTAGAATGAGAAATAAAAATATAGAAGATTACATCAATAACACCTAAACTAGTCATTTAAGAATCATGGATTGAAGGAACTAATGTATCCTGTTTAATACTCCAGGGACTATATTGTTACATGATCCATACTTAGAGTACTAAACCATATTTGACCCTTGTACTTTTTCAAAAAACTTTTTATCAAATAATTATATGCACTAAGAATTTCTTCCATCAAACAAGCAAATAGGGCTATCATTGACATGTGGTATATTACAATTTATTAAAACTTTATATTTTCTTAATGAAATAATCAAAATATCGTATAGTAAAAACCCTATGATTATATATGAATAGGCCCTTTTAAATTCAGTTGTCAAAGGCTTGTATGATGATATTATACAATTTCAATAAAATTCAAATATAATTTTAAAAAATTAATAATAACCAATCACATCATTAAATGACCGCATAAGATAAAATGAACCAATTTTCTTAAATTTAATTATATGTTTGCACTTAAATTTCCTTAGTCTAGTTGGATTAGGTTAGCCATAGTATTTTTTTCTTTCAAATTTTTTAATGAGTTGGTAAAACCTAGACCACAAATCTTTTTAAGATCTGATCTAGGTAATTTCAAAACCCAATTTAGATAAA
Source organism: Penstemon davidsonii (assembly GCA_034814905.1). Taxonomy (NCBI): domain Eukaryota; kingdom Viridiplantae; phylum Streptophyta; class Magnoliopsida; order Lamiales; family Plantaginaceae; genus Penstemon; species Penstemon davidsonii. The sequence continues at coordinate 7,104,913 of JAYDYQ010002686.1, forward strand.
AATTTCTATATGAATTAGATCTCAATCAAACAACACATACCCGAAACCTTATTTCTGGATATCTATTATGTTCAAATTCTAATTTGAATTTTTTCTCACATTTGATTTTCTAGATAAATCTTAATAAGTTGATTTGTTTGATTTTGTTAGAAGTTTAGTTCCAACAATCGTTTTAAGATAAGGTATAAGGTGTGAAATAAATAAGGAAGTGTATTAATATTAAGTTGAATACATATTTTTGAATTGGACCTAGAATTTATAATCTTCAATGTGATTGGACACTAATCTCCTTATCTACTTATATATATAAATTTCAGAGCAGTCTTTGACTCAATTACAAGATTTTTGACCAAAATTCGGATTTTGTAGAGTTTTAATTTTTTATTTATTTATGAGATTATTAATAATTAAATTCAAACGAACTGAACTCCACTTCTCTGATATCTCGCATCATTTACAAAACTCCCCACCCAACTTTCCTCTCCCTCCCCGTCAGACTCGCAAACCAAGAACTCCCCACCCAACTTCTGAACTCTAACAATTGGAGGTTATTTGGGTTTTCTATTTTGGGTACATATCACCAATTTCTAATTTTTTTAAATAAAAACATTGTTAGTTCATAGTATGTGTGTAACTATTTGTATTTTCTAAATTGTATGATGTATCCATAATCTACATCTTTAACCTATATGTTCATTGCCCATTCAAATAAGTCCTATATTTTAATATGATGGTCCATCTTTAATGTAAATGTCATTTTTTGTTCAATTTGATGGCTATTTTTGAGTATATATGTTGACCTGATTAGGTTGATGTGATATATAATGGAGTCTTGTCACTACAGAGCAAGCAGAGAAATTGTGTACCTAATACTTCGACATGGAATTGAAGGATCAGTGTAATCAATTATTTTACATGAATTTTCTAATTGTATTGTTGCTGTGAACTGGGATAATTTTAATTTTACTAAATTGGGTATTGCTATTGCAACTTTGTTTTTTCATTTACTAAAATTGATAGTGTGTTTTATTTCTAACATGGTCAATAAATTATTATTGCAAATGAATTATTCTCTTAATACCCTTTTTAAACAATACAAACCTCACAAATCCATGCTTTGAACAATGGGATTCTTACCTTAATTTGTAGCATAGATTTGATCATCAAAAAAACTTTCATATTTCTTGGTGCCAAGTGGTCAAAATGAGGTCTAGAGGGGCGGGGGGTGGTGGTTGTGAATAGACCTCTGTACCTTTAAAATTTTCTCTAACTTTTCTTACCAGCAGAGTAAGCTGATCGAAACTTATGAGACTACTTAGTTGTTCGCACACAAAGCTTGTTCAGCGTAAGTTGACCACTAGTCTGATTTACTTATCTGTTGAAATAAACTCAGAGTTTCAAAACTTGTATGCAGCGGATTTAGTCAAGTATGTTTTTCAAACAAGTTTTTCCTTTTAGAGATTTTACCCTAGTTTTATATCTCCTTCTTTTAAAAGCATTTGTCTTTTAAAGTGTTTGTTTGCTTATGAAAATATGCAAGTATAAAACAAGTAATCAAACACGAGGAATTTTTATAGTGGTTATATAGACAAGATGTCTTTTAGTCCACTCTTCTAAATCACGAAGATTTAGGTTATACTATGAACAATAAGTAAATAGTAGACTCTGCTTGCGCTTTTACAACAAATGATAAAGCCACAAGTTCGCTATAAGAAATCACAAAGAAAATCTACACTCTGAAGTTATATCACTCACTTAGATGGATATACACTTCTCACAACACTCACTATTTACAGAAGTCACTAAGATTTGTAGATGTATACTTTTTCCTCAACTTGCTTCGTCAACAGATGACTCGGCTGATAGTGTTCTGTTCTTGAGTTTTTGAGACTTCGAAAATTCTGATCGTTGAATGCTCTCAAAATGTTGTAGTTGTGATTAGTCTCTAACTCTTGAATCGCGAACTATTTATACTTGAGGTTTGAATTCTGCCCGTTGAAGAAAGACAGATTTCAGATCTTCCTCGAGTACTGGTCCTTGTCTCTGAAAGGCTTTCTGCAACTGTTCATAGTACCGTCTGCTATACGGATCTGTCAATCGCATTTAATGCACCTTTCTATTACAAGGTTTTTCTTCAATCATTTGTCATTAATACCCTTCTCTTTCAGCATTTATTACGCCAAGTGCATTTATTACCGTTGGAGTGACTTTTTGATCTCTTCCACTCTGCTGATCAAATCCATCTGCTGAGAATCACTCTGCTAATTCAAATCGAACTCATCTGATTTAACTCTGCTGAAATCCACCAGTCTGATTCCGAACTCAGCATCAGATCAGTAGTCTTCTGGACCGAAATTCAATCTTCTGATTTTACTTGTCTTTTCGATTAAACTTTTAAGGTTAGCTAAACTTTCATTACTTAGCTGATGACTTTTGGAAATCCTCAAAACCTCCCTTCACTTCTTCATCTTCATCCAACAATTTCCCCCTTTTTGATGATGACAAAACTTCAGCTAAGTACTGTAACTAACTAATGTTACAAGTTTCAGAGATAGAAATTAAGTTGGAATTTGTAATCTTCATTGATTTTGAACTGTTTACATTTACATCAGATTACAAAATATGAGAAACAAAAAAAATTACAAAAGTGTACAAGAAATAGAAAGTAGTCTTCTTAATCTTCATTTTCTTCGACTTCTTCTATTTCTTCATCTTCACTTTCTTCACTAGAGAAATTTAGTGCTGACTTGGCTTTTTCTAAGAGTTTTTCCTTTTTTTCAGCAGCCTCAAATCTAGCTCTTATTTCCTCTATCTTCTTAACTTTTCTGAATGGATCAAGTTGTTCTTCTGCAGAATCCTTGGAGGCAGTAATATGTTTATCTTCTTTTGCCGCATCCTTGGGTTCTTCTTCATTTAGATCAGCTTCCACATCATCAACAGCTTCCTCAGTTACATCAGCAGCCTTTGTTTCTTCAGCAGGCTTATCAACAGCCTCTTCAGTCACTTGAGCTTCTTCAATAACCTCAGTAGATTCCTCCTTTTCGTCAGATAATTGTTCCCCCTTTTTGTCATCATCAGCAGGGTTGAGTTCTTCAACTTGTACAGGTGGAATATTAACTGCATTGCACAACATTCTGATGTTTTGATCCATGGCAGAAAGTTGTCTTTCTTGCTGTTGTTGCTTAGATGTTAAAACTTCAGTGTTATGTTGAATAACGTCACGACTCTCTCCAAATTGAATTTGGGACTGAAGTATTAAATCAGCTCTAGCACAGAACGCCTGCATCATATTTTAAGTCTTTTCTTCTTCAGCTTGCATGGCATTAGCAACAACTTGGTTAATCTCTTTCCAGCCAGTTTCATTGCTCTGGACCCTGTTACTGAACTTTTGAACATCTTCCTTTATAATCTGAACTTCAGTTCTGATGTTGTTCAACTCCTCTTGAATCAGCGAGGTGGGGTCAGCAGGCTTGGGCAGAGATGCAACAGTGCTTTGAATCAAGGTTGAGGCCATCTCCTCAAATCTCTTCATGGTTTCCTTGTTTCTCTCCTCCATTTCTTTCTTAGCGGATTCAATCAAGTTCTTCATGGAATCTAGAAGTGTTGATTGAATTGTCTCAGCAACTTTGGTAGGAGTAGCACTTTGCTTTTTCTAAGGAGTTGATTCAACTTTCCAGTCAAAAGGCTCATTTTCTTGAAGTACTGCATCCCGTGGAACTTGATTATCATCAATGTTTAGCTCCACAGATGAGTCCTTCGCAGCAGCTTGATTCAGATTAGTACCTTCATCTATAATATGCATGAAATCAGAGCCATCAGTAGACACGACTGTTTTATAGATAAAATTTGCAAGTACAAAAGGCGAAGTCGTCTGATGTGAGTGATCTAATTCTTGGTACTTTCTGATTTCTGAACCAAAAGCTATGTTTTGTAAACTTGGCAGTGTTGGTAGATCACTTGAACTTCCCTGTCATTATCTTGATCTATCAACCCATCTGTCCAAAGTTACACAAACTGCAATTTTCACAGACCTCTCAGCTAAGTCTTCTCCCTTTCTGGGATTATTTGTCATTGATTCTCTGAGAGTTGTTGACTCCTTTTGCACTGTGTTCTTTGCATACTAATGCACTCTGTCATAGAAGAAGTCTTAATCTAAAGCTTGTTTGATATTGGATGTCTGCAACCACTCCAATACCCAACTTTCTTCAACAGCAGCCTCTTTCCAGGCCTTAAATTCTTAACTTGTCTTGCTCAATCTGTAGTTTCTTCATATATTGTATCTGATCTTTTCAGCAAGAAAGATACACTTAGATTGCAGCAAGGTGTTGTACCTCTCCAGTTCACTTTCAAACTTGGTGAAAACAGCAGGATCACTCTTTACTATTTCCAGTGCAAGTCTGACTTCTCTTTTTCTTTTCTTGATGATCTGAGGACGAGGCAACACAAACCCTTCTTCTTTGGGTTCACCAATTGATAGAATAGTGTCCGGCAAGCCAACTGTATGGCTGCCATTTATTGTAATAAATGAAGGAACTATTCAATTTAGATTAATAAATGCATCTTTATTATATGGTCATCTTTATCTTATGTAATAATTATCTACGCATAAGGATATAAGTCCTTAGATCACAGGGCTATGGGACAACCCGTGGACTGATCTCCAAGGCCGTGATCTAGAACATATTCAAGAGTCGTAGAATCCAATCGAGATGGGACATCGTTGAATTCGGTTAGACTCTCACTAATGTGTATACTCCAATGAACTGGAGGACGCTGGGGTCCATGAGCGTGACTGGGATAGTCGATACACATAAGTGGGTGACTTGCTGGGATGGCAAGTGCACTGAATACCCCAATTAGGTAATAACTCACCATGGAAGCGGTAGTCGCATATCGGAGTTGAAGTTATTCCTATTTACAATAGTATACGAGGAATGATCCCTAAATACTTGAGGTGATAGGGTTTATCTGGTGCGAGAACGTCTATACTTAGATGTGAGTTCCGACCGACTGGAGATCACCAGAAAGTCTCTGTGGATTCACGTTGGGTATAGAGGGACTCGTATGCTGGTTCATATCATCAACAAAGGATCCATTGACCCGATTTGATAGGTTGGGAAATTCTCCTATGGATTTTTGTGAGAAATTAATTCTGGTAAAATCCTTGGCCAAGGTATCTGACGGCTTTATGTAAGTAGCTCATAAAGATTAAGTCAAAGAGAATTATTTCGAGATCAGAATGCATAAAGTCAAAACGAATTAAAAGGGAACCGATGAAAAATCCATGCCCTTAAGTATTGACTGGGAGATTGATCAATGGAGAGATTATAGCGTATATGGAAATTGTAAATGATTAAAAGGTTCACTGAATTAATTCACCAGTGATTGGGCTCCATGGGCTTGTGGCCAGACATCGACCGTGGAGTGTGGGCGAATTCCCAAATTGGCAGGGGTGCTAATTTTGGAATGATCAGTCGACAGAGTATTCGATTGATTTAGAGTATTTAATGCTCGAGTAATTAAATAAATATTTAATTATAACCCACGGCCAATTATGTGGTGAACCTACGGGGGCGTACACAATACACATGAAGCGAAAGCGAGGAAATGAAGGACAACTGAGTCAACTAAATCGACTGGGTCGATTGGGTCGACTGGGTTGACTGGGTCGACCCAATTGGAGCGAACTTGATCCAATTGGAATTGGATCAAGACTGGAAATTAAATTGGAATTTAATTTGTGAGTTAGTTAATTAAATTGAATTTAATTAATTATGGGAAAGTTTAATTAAATAGACTTAGAGTCTAATTTAATTAAATGAGAAAGAAATAAATTAATTGGGCCATTTAATTGAGAGATTAAATAAAGACCCAATTAATTAAATCAAGTATGGGCCATGAATTAATTAGAAGACTTGGTCTTCCAATTAAAAGGGCCATGGCCCATGTAGGAGAATTAGAAGACTTGGGAGTCCTAATCCTAGGAGGATTAGGATTATGAGATTCCTATAAATAGGAGATTTAATGTCATATCTCATATACACTAATCAAGAGCCAAAAGCCAAGTGAAGAAAAATTCTCTCCTTCTCTCCCTAGTGAAATCAGCCGAACCCTTCTTCCTTTTGGAAGAATTTTTCGATTTCGTTTTTCGTTCCAATCTTGTTCTCTAATCCTAGATATTAATATATCCTATGTTCTAGCCGATTAGGATATATTATATTTCGTGATATTGTGGTGTATCAACTCGTAGAGGCGCAACACGTGGGGCGCTGCAACAAAGCTTGGATCGATTCTACCGAGGGAGAAAACGCAACGACTTTGCTAGTTACTTGGATTTGCTAGGAGACAGGTATAATTTGGATCTAATTATTCTTGTCGTTTTTATATTCATATATATACAACCAGTTTAGTATCCTGGCAAAATTCCGTAAGAGGTCCTTAAAAATTTTAAATTCCGCTGCGTTAAGGACTGTTTATCTTACCGAATCCCAACAGTGGTATCAGAGCCAACTCTGGCTTTGTATATATATGAATTTGCAAATTCTGTGTATTAAATCATATGTTTGATTTATATGTGGCTAGTTCTTTTACTGTATGTGTTTTAGAACGTAGATCTGATTAACTTGGAGTTAATAGAAAATTTTGATTCGAAATTTTATCATGTTAATTTTTATTTTGGATTATGATTTAATTAATTGGATCTGTTTTAATTAAATCAAAAGTAATCAAGAAAAAAAAATATATTTTTAGATCCAACCGCGGTGGCACGCGGCGGTGCGCGGTGGCACGCGGCGGTGCGCGGCAGCGCACCGCGGCTGGGCGGCCACCGCACGCTGGCCGCGCGTGCGACACACAGCAGCAGCCTACGGGCTGCCTGCCGTGTGCTGTCACGTGCAGCCGCCTGCTGCCGTACGCAGCCACGCGCAGCCACGGCTGCCACGGGCAGCTCACGCGCGGTCCTTGTGGCCTTGCGGGTTGTCCACGTGGCAGTCCACTATTGGCCGAGATATGGCTGATTTTGGTTGGACTCTAATTCTGCCTATTTTGAGAAATATGAAAATCTTGGAGATTTGTGAGATTAGGAAACTTGGAGTTTTGGATAAGGTAGGAATCTTGGAAGATTTGGGAACTACCTTAGTTATCTAATCTAATCAAAATAGGATTATCTTGAGAATCTTGGAGATTTGAAAAAATGGGGAAACTTAGAGTTTTGGACAAGATAGGAATCTTGGAAGATTTGTAACTATCTTAATTAACCAACTTTATCAAGATAAGAATTGTAGATTACTTAGAACTCAAGTAAGAGTTAATTAATCTTAGAGATTAATTGTTAATTCAAAATTAATTAACTTGGATAATTTTTGTGAATTAAAATTAAAAGGAGCCGATAAATTTACATTTATGTAATTATGTGAATTTATGCATGTTCTTGAGTGAATATGTGGATTGGTCGATTTTGCCCCTAAGCCCTGTGTAGTTTTGGTTTATTTATTTTTATGGGTTGTAATTAAATGGGCCTGATTGGTGCCCCTTGCTTGCGCAATTAAAATGTAATAGAATAGGGCCATTTTAAGTTAGACTTAGTTTAGGCTTGGAGCCGAGAAGACCTCATGAAGACTTGGAGATCCACATGGAGGCCCATTACCTTGGAGGACATGGAGGCCCAATTCAATACATGGAGGCCCAATCAAGGAGGATATTACAAGAAGGCCCATGCATGTATGGGTTTGAAAATTGTAATAGTTAGGACATTTAATTTCCACCCTAGACTGACCAATTGATCCATCGCATGGCTCGTGATGGATCGCATAGGATGGGCAATCGATCAATCATATCTTGCTAGGTGATGTGTGTTTACTTATTATTCTTTGATGTATGTTATGCATGCTTAGAATAGATAACGTAAACAAGATGAAGCATAATCTAATGAGACCTCGCACAAGAAAATTTGATAAAACCTTCAATTGAACTTTAAAATTCAATTATAATATTAAATCGAATAACGGGCGCATATGAATGGTGTCTATGGTCCGAGCCTATCCAATTACTAGGTCTTAGGCATATTGTACGAATATATCTCGATGTCTCACGAGTCGTGGGTCGAGCTATAGGAAGATAATATGTCTATTGCCTCGATGCACAGTTTAGTGCCAAGGGAGGGGATAGCAAGGTTCTAGGCGCTGTCTCACGAGTCGTGGGGCATCTAGGATTGAACTATTTCTCTCCACGAGTATTGGACATGATTTAGCGCTAGTAAGTATGGATGTCTCACGAGTCGTGGGTCCATAACGAAAAACGAGGCTAAATGAACTCAAGGGTTAGCTGCGATGGTTAACCGGCGACGTGATCACCCACCAAGTGGATCTAATAGTATGGCCAACGAGTGGTGGGTACTAGAAGATTGCATTTGGGCCTTGAGCCCGCTAGGATATTTTTATTCCCGAAACTTATGTGGGGGCATAAGATTTTGATTAAAATAGTGGGAGTAATTTACAAATAAAAAACCATGTTTGTAAATTATGCATTTAAAATTAATCATTCGATTACTTATTTCTTCTATCGTCTTTTTGTAGATATAATGTCTAAGAATCCGATTTCCATCATACTTGATCAAAACAAATTGACTGGGCCCAACTTTCATGACTAGGTCAGAAACCTTAAGATCATTCTTGCTTCTGAGAAACGATCTTTTGTCCTTGATGGACCCCCACTTGCAATTGCTCTGGATGCTAGTGACACTGAGAAAGAAGCTACTGAATTGTGGCAAGACGATGACTTACAGTCACGTTGTCTCATGCTAGCATCCATGTCAAATGACCTTCAAAAGCAGCATGAGCATATGAAATCTGCTTTTGAAATCTACACACACCTCAATGGCCTCTTTGGGGTGCAAAGTAGATATGAGCGGTATGAAACTGCTAAGACTTTGCAACAAACGAGAAAAAAGAGAGGGTACTGATGTCCGCTCTCACTGTATCAAAATGATTGGGCTTATTGAAAAGCTTGGTCAACTTGATGTGAAAATGGACAAGTCATACTGCCAGGATATAATCCTCCAATCGTTGCCAAGAACATTCGAGCAATTCGTAGTGAACTACAACATGCATAAGATGAATGTTGAACTTCACGAGTTGGCAAATATGCTCGCCACTGCAGAGGCTTCCATGAAAAGAGAGAAGCCAGTGATGGTTGTAACATCCACCCAATCGAGGTCTAAAAGGACCAAGAAGGGGAAGGGGAAGGGAAATGCTCCTCCGAGCAAAGCAAAAGGACTATCTGGGCCCATAGGAAAGGGAAAGAAGCGAAAAGCTTCTACTGGTGAACAAAAATGTTTCTACTGCAAGAAACCTGGACACTGGAAGAGGAACTGCAAGGAGTTCTTGGAGAGCTCCAAAGGTATATTCCTTGTTGAAGTTAATTTATCAATTAACTGTGCATCTTGGGTGTTAGACACTGCTTGTGGTTCTCATCTTTGTAATGATTTACAGGTGATGGGAGCAACAAGGCCACTTAGGCCTGGGGATTGGATCCTGCGATTTGGCAATGGAGCTAGAGCTGCTGCCGAGGCCATAGGCGAAGTGGAGTTAGATTTAGGTGGTAATAAGTTAGTCCTTAGGAACGTTCTTTATGTACCTGGCTTAGTGAAAAACATTATTTCTATTCCTGTTTTGGATAATGAAGGTTTTAATTTTACTATTAATAAAGGTTCCTTTTCATTATTCATGAATGATCATTTGTTTTTCACTGGTACATTGAAAGATGGACTATACACCATAGAACCACCTAAGTTAGTTATGCACTACAACAAAACAAAAGAAAACAAGATAATGAAATTTCTGCCCAATTATGGCACGCTCGACTTGGACATATATCCAAGTCAAGGATTCTAAAGTTAGCATCATCTGGCGCGCTTGAGATCAAGCACATTGATGAAATGCCAACATGTGAACCATGTCTTAAGGGTAAAATGGCTAAGTTGCCATTTAAAGGAAACCCTGAGCGAACCAAGCAAACATTGGACTTGATACATACTGACGTATGTGGACCACTAAGAAAAAGTGCCCGAGGTGGCTACGACTACTTCATTACCTTCACTGACGACTATAGTCGTTATGGGTATGTGTTCTTGCTGAAACACAAGTCTGAAGCCTTTGAACGATTCAAAGAATTCAAGATGGAAGTAGAGAATCAACTTGGTCATACGATAAAGGCTCTTCGTTCTGACCGAGGTGGAGAATTTCTTAGTAACGAATTTCTGAATTATCTTGTAGAGCATGGAATATTATCTCAGTGGACTCCTCCTGCTACACCACAATTAAATGGAGTAGCTGAGAGAAGGAATCGATCCTTGATGGATATGGTTCGATCCATGATGAGTGCCACTGACCTTCCTCTTTCATTTTGGGGACATGCTCTCCTCACGGCAACGAAGATACTAAATATGGTACCTTCTAAATCCGTACAAAAGACACCATACGAATTATGGTTTGGCAAGGCACCCTTATACGCATTCATGCGCATATGGGGATCTCCCGCTTACGTCAAAAAGCTAGTGGGAGATAAATTGGAAATAAAATCCACTTTGTGCAAATTCGTGGGGTATCCAGAAAACTCGATAGGATACGAGTTCTATGATCCTACAAGACAAACTACGTTTGTCTCAAGGAACGCACACTTCTTAGAGAAAGATTTCTTGGTGGACAAGAAAGAACATAACATAGAACTGGATGAGGTCACTGAAGCTGAAAAGGCCGAAGAGGTCGAACAAGCTGACCCATCCCCACAGGCAGTGGGAGAACAAGAGCATGAAAGTGCACCAGTAAGTACACCAATACTTCGTAGGTCAGAAAGACAACGTAGAGAACCCGAAAGGTACTACGGTCTGCTGCATGAGACTGGACAGTCTCTGACCGACCCAAGGACTTACGATGAAGCTATGTTGGACATAGATTCGGGAAAGTGGCGCGAAGCCATGAAATCCGAATTGGACTCCATGCACTCAAACAAGGTCTGGACCTTGGTAGATCCACCAGTGGGAGTGACTCCCGTGGGTTGCAAGTGGATCTATAAGCGAAAGCTAGGAGTGAACGGAGAGGTGATAACCTACAAGGCGCGACTAGTGGCAAAAGGATACACTCAAAGACCAGGCATTGACTTTGAGGAAACCTTCTCGCCCGTCGCAATGCCTAAATCCATTCGAATCTTGCTAGCCATAGCTGCGTGGTATAACTACGAGATATGGCAGATGGATGTGAAGACCGCCTTCCTCAATGGAGACATTGATAAGGAGATCTACATGGAGCAACCAAAAGGATATGCATCCAAAGGAGATGAGCACAAGGTGTGCAAACTCCAGAGGTCCATTTATGGACTGAAGCAAGCTTCCCGAAGTTGGAACATCCGTTTCGATGAAACAATCCAAACTTTTGGATTCATCAAAAACGTGTTCGAACCTTGTGTGTACACGAAGATCAGTGGGAGTACAGTTGAATTTTTGGTGCTTTACGTTGATGACATCTTTCTCATTGGAAACAATGTAAAGGTGTTATCCGAAACGAAAGCATGGTTGTCTACACAATTCTCAATGAAGGATTTGGGAGAAGCATCCTTTGTACTAGGTATAAGGATCTACCGAGATAGATCAAAAGGATTGCTGGGCCTCTCCCAATCACAGTACATAGATAAAATACTGAAGAGATTCTGTATGGAAGAATCCAAGAGAGGATTACTTCCAATGAGACATGGTATTGCACTCTCTAAGTCTATGGCCCCAAAGACGCCTGAAGAGAGAAGCAATATGTCTCAAATACCATATGCCTCCGCTATAGGAAGCATAATGTATGGTATGCTATGTACTAGACCAGACGTGGCGTACGCATTAAGTGTTACGAGTCGTTATCAGTCTGATCCAAGAGAGCAGCACTGGATAGCCGTAAAGGCAATTCTGAAGTACCTGAGAAGGACTAAGGAATTGTTCTTGGTATACGGTGGAGGAGAATTGAAATTGGAAGGCTTTACAGATTCGAGCTTCCAATGCGATGTAGACGATTTCAAGTCAACATCTGGATACGTATTCTGCCTCAATGGTGGTGCGGTAAGCTGGAAAAGCTCCAAGCAAGATACTACCGCAGATTCAACCACCGAAGCAGAGTACATTGCGGCGTGTGAAGCCGCAAAGGAAGGTGTTTGGATGAAAAACTTCATCCAGGAATTGGATGTGATACCTAGCATTGCTGAGCCCATTACTATCTTCTGTGATAATAATGGAGCAATAGCGCAAGCAAAGGAGCCGAGATCTCATCAGAAATCCTAGCACGTACTCAGACGATACCATTTGATAAGGGATATCATTGGTAGAGGAGACATAAAGATGGAACGTGTCGACTCGAAAGATAATACCGTGGACCCGCTTACGAAGCCACTGCCTCAAAAGGCATACGAGAAACATCTGATAAAGATGGGACTCAAGAACATAGAAAGTTGGCTTTAGGACAAGTGGGAGATTGATAGAATAGTGTCCGGCAAGCCAACTGTATGGCTGCCATTTATTGTAATAAATGAAGGAACTATTCAATTTAGATTAATAAATGCATCTTTATTATATGGTCATCTTTATCTTATGTAATAATTATCTACGCATAAGGATATAAGTCCTTAGATCACAGGGCTATGGGACAACCCGTGGACTGATCTCCAAGGCCGTGATCTAGAACATATTAAAGAGTCGTAGAATCCAATCGAGATGGGACATTGTTGGATTCGGTTAGACTCTCACTAATGTGTATACTCCAATGAACTGGAGGACGCTGGGGTCCACGAGCGTGACTGGGATAGTCGATACACATAAGTGGGTGACTTGCTGGGATGGCAAGTGCACTGAATACCCCAATTAGGTAATAACTCACCATGGAAGCGGTAGTCGCATATCGGAGTTGAAGTTATTCCTATTTACAATAGTATACGAGGAATGATCCCTAAATACTTGAGGTGATAGGGTTTATCTGGTGCGAGAACGTCTATACTTAGATGTGAGTTCCGACCGACTGGAGATCACCAGAAAGTCTCTGTGGATTCACGTTGGGTATAGAGGGACTCGTATGCAGGTTCATATCATCAACAAAGGATCCATTGACCCGATTTGATAGGTTGGGAAATTCTCCTATGGATTTCTGTGAGAAATTAATTCTGGTAAAATCCTTGGCCAAGGTATCTGACGACTTTATGTAAGTAGCTCATAAAGATTAAGTCAAAGAGAATTATTTCGAGATCAGAATGTATAAAGTCAAAACTAATTAAAAGGGAACCGATTAAAAATCCATGCCCTTAAGTATTGACTGGGAGATTGATCGATGGAGAGATTATAGCGTATATGGAAATTGTAAATGATTAAAAGGTTCACTGAATTAATTCACCAGTGATTGGGCTCCATGGGCTTGTGGCCAAACATCGACCGTGGAGTGTGGGAGAATTCCCAAATTGGCAGGGGTGCTAATTTTGGAATGATCAGTCGACAGAGTGTTCGATTGATTTAGAGTATTTAATGCTCGAGTAATTAAATAAATATTTAATTATAACCCATGGCCAATTATGTGGTGAACCTACGGGGGCATACACAATACACATGAAGCGAAAGCGAGGAAATGAAGGACAACTGAGTCAACTAAATCGACTGGGTCGATTGGGTCGACCCAATTGGAGCGAACTTGATCCAATTGGAATTGGATCAAGACTGGAAATTAAATTGGAATTTAATTTGTGAGTTAGTTAATTAAATTGGATTTAATTAATTATGGGAAAGTTTAATTAAATAGACTTAGAGTCTAATTTAATTAAATGAGAAAGAAATAAATTAATTGGGCCATTTAATTGAGAGATTAAATAAAGACCCAATTAATTAAATCAAGTATGGGCCATGAATTAATTAGAAGACTTGGTCTTCCAATTAAAAGGGCCATGGCCCATGTAGGAGAATTAGAAGACTTGGGAGTCCTAATCCTAGGAGGATTAGGATTATGAGATTCCTATAAATAGGAGACTTAATGTCATATCTCATATACACTAATCAAGAGCCAAAAGCCAAGTCAAGAAAAAGCCATTTTTGTAGAACTCATCCACTTTTGGACTAAAAACCATTATTTGATGAGCTTCCATGTAGTTCATGAGCTTAGTTCCAGTTGCGTGATAAATCTCGTAATTCAAATATCTTCCTTCAGCATTAGCAGCAGCTTTTGAACCCATGATATATGTTAGAATCGAGAGTAGAGTGCAAAGAAAAATCTCACAAGAATATAGAAACAGATTAGTAGTTCTTGCAAGTTAGAATATTTGAGGGTGCGTAAAGTCACTCTTCTGTTCAGATCTGGATTTATAGGGTTAGGGGATTTTCGATTTCCATGATATCCGCTAACCGTTAGATATTTTTGCGTCAGTTACGATCGTGTGTGCGATAATTATGGATTTACAATATTATTAATTATTTCAGACTAGGCGGGAAAGTGAAACGTCCCTAGTCCTTTTAACTTATAAAAGCGTGTTTATAGATAAATTTTTTTTAACATGACACTCTTATAAATAAATAATCAGATGAGTAGAGTATACTTATCTGACAGATGACTTGTATCATACAATATATCAATAGTGAAAGTCAATAGCTAGTGATCTTCCTTTGCTGTTTGTCAATCCAACAAGATAAATAGTATTCAGGTCTTCAAGAATTAAGAACACATTTTCTAATAAAAACAACTTCAACTAATTGTCATTGCAGATTTCATCTTTAATCAGGAGTACCGCTCGTCTTACAAGTTCCCCCTAAATTCAAGAATCTATCAGTCAACTAGTCTGTTGAAAGTTAGTTCTTGAAGAATACCACTTGTTATTATCAGATTAGTCAGCTGATGAACCATAGTCTTCTGATAGGTTCCCCCTCAGCTTATGAATCCAAAACAAGCATAATTCCCCTCTGAGAGTAGAAAAATCTTGCATCACTTAATGGTTTGATGAAAATGTCAGCTATCTGATTGTCTGTGTGAACATACTCAATTATGACATTTCCTTTACCCCCCCCCCCCCCCCCCCCCCCCACAAGCCCCCCCCCCCCCCCCCCCCCCCCCGCCCCCCCCTCCCCCCCCCCCCCCCCCCCCCCACCCCCCCCCACCCACCCCCCCCCCCCCCCACCCCCCCCCCCCCCCACCCCCCCCCCCCCCCACCCCCCCCCCCCCCCACCCCCCCCCCCCCCCACCCCCCCCCCCCCCCACCCCCCCCCCCCCCCACCCCCCCCCCCCCCCACCCCCCCCCCCCCCCACCCCCCCCCCCCCCCACCCCCCCCCCCCCCCACCCCCCCCCCCCCCCACCCCCCCCCCCCCCCACCCCCCCCCCCCCCCACCCCCCCCCCCCCCCACCCCCCCCCCCCCCCACCCCCCCCCCCCCCCACCCCCCCCCCCCCCCACCCCCCCCCCCCCCCACCCCCCCCCCCCCCCACCCCCCCCCCCCCCCACCCCCCCCCCCCCCCACCCCCCCCCCCCCCCCCCCCCCCCCCCCCCCACACCCCCCCCCCCCCACCACACGGATCCGATCAGCAAAAAGGGAAAAGAGCCAATAGATTTGACTCTGCGTGCACCAGAGCACAAAGAAGTCAAGCTTATCGAGAATGACCCAACCAAGATCACCAGGATCGGAACTGAACTATCTCCACAGGGAGAAATCATGTTGATCAACTTCTTAAGAAAAAATGTGGATGTTTTCGCCTGGAGCTCGGAAGATATAGTGGGAATCGACCCAAGAATCATAACTCACTCTTTGAAGATAGATCCGAGCGCAAAACCGGTCCGGCAAAAGAAAAGAAATCATGGCCCAGTGAAGGATAAAATAATAAAGGCAGAGGTCGAAAGACTTTTACTATCTAAACAGATTAAAGAAATACACTTTACCGAGTGGTTGTGTAATGTCGTACTTGTCTCAAAGGGAGACAAGAAGGATAACAAGTGGAGGATGTGCAACGATTTTACAGACTTGAATAAACTGTGTCCAAGAGATCCTTATCCTCTCCCAAGGATCGACCTGTTGGTTGACTCCACAGCAGGTTTTGCAATCTTCAGTATGATGGATGCATTCCAAGGCTTCTATCAGATTTTCATGGATGAAAAAGATCAAGAAAAGACTGCATTCATTACCGAACAAGGCGTATATTGTTTCATAGTAATGCCGTTCGGATTAAGAAATGCTGGAGCAACCTATCAACGATTGGTTAACCTGATGTTTAAAGAGCTAATAGGAGAAATAATGGAGGTGTACGTCGATGACATGCTAGTAAAGAGCATGAGCGAAGAAGATCATATAAAGCACCTTGATCGTTGCTTCAAGATCTTAAGGAAATATGGAATGAAGCTCAACCCCTTAAAATGTACATTTGGGGTAAGGTCGGGAAAATTCTTAGGGAAGATTGTTGCTCTCAATAGATTCATATCAAGGTCCGCGGATAAAAGTTTACCATTTTTCCAAACTTTACGAAAAGCTAAGACCTTTGAATGGACTGAAGATTGTGATCATGCATTCGAGCAACTGAAAAGCTATCTAACCTCACCACCTATGCTCGCCAAACCTACGGAGGGACAACCTCTATATATATACATTGCTATTTCCGAGGCGGCCGTGAGCTCGGTTATGGTAAAAATTGAGGGCGCGGAACACAAGCCTGTTTATTACCTGAGTAAGTTATTGCAGGGAGCTGAAAAGAATTATTTAACAATTGAAAAATTTGCTCTAGCTTTGGTGACATCAGCACGAAGGTTGCGGCCTTACTTTCAAACATACAAGATCATTGTATTTACCAATCAGCCTCTGAGGCAAGTGTTATCCAAACCAGAAGCCTCGGGAAGATTGATCAAATGGGCAGTAGAATTGGGACAATACGAGATCGAATATCGACCGCGAACGGCAATTAAGGCTCAAATACTTGCAGATTTCCTCCTTGAAACCCCAGGTATGTCGGAGACAAGCTCCGATGTCACATCGACAAGCGATAATAGTGTTATGATCGTCAATAATCTACCATGGCTTATGCACGTCGATGGTGCTTCAAGCAGAGATGGTGGAGGCGCAGGAATTAATTTTCAAGGGCCAAACGGCGAGGACATGAATTATGCCATTACTTTAGACTTCGTGGTAACCAATAACGAAGCTGAGTACGAAGCTCTGGTTACGGGATTGGAAAT
This sequence comes from Penstemon davidsonii, assembly GCA_034814905.1. Taxonomy (NCBI): domain Eukaryota; kingdom Viridiplantae; phylum Streptophyta; class Magnoliopsida; order Lamiales; family Plantaginaceae; genus Penstemon; species Penstemon davidsonii. The sequence goes on from JAYDYQ010002686.1 coordinate 7,122,123, forward strand.
GGCTATAAAGGCCAATATAAAGATTCTAAATGTCTTAACGGATTCCGAGCTAATTCAGAGACAAATTAATGGAATGTACGAAGCGAAAGAATACAACATGATAAAGTATTTGGCGAAAGTAAAAGATTTGACTGGGAAATTTGATAAGTTTGATATCCAAAATACCCCACGAGAAGAAAATCGATGGGCTGATCAACTATCTAGATTTACAGGGACAAGGGATGGTAAATCTAAAAGAGTAATCACCTGGTTAATCTCCAAAACTCCTTCGATCGACCTCGATACTGTTCCAATTATCGAAGTAATGGATATCGACTTAGCAGCGGATAGTTGGATGACTCCGTTGATCACCTATTTGAGAGATGGATCACTCCCTAGCTGTAAGAATGAAGCTAGGAGGATAAAATATCGAGCACCCAGATATGCAATGGTAGAAGGAAAACTCTACAGACGGTCCGTCTCAGGAATTCTGTTGAAATGCATTCCCGAACACGATTCCGAAAGCATCCTTAGAAGCATACATGAAGGAGAAGCTGGGAATCACAGTGGCGCTCGAGCACTTACGCTCAAATGCTTGAGAACAGGTTATTATTGGCCGACGATGTACGCCGACGCACAAGACTATGTTAAACACTGTCATTTCTGTCAGGTACATTCAAATATAATACACCAACCAGCTGAAACGATACACCCAATTCCGATCTGTTGGCCTTTTGATCAATGGGGAATCGATATTGTGGGACCATTCCCAATGGCCAGATCAAAGAAGAGCTATGTTTTGGTCGCTGTCGAATATTTCAGCAAGTGGATCGAATGCATAGCTTTAGCTCGGATAACACAGTTCCAAGTTATAAATTTTCTCTGGAAAAATATAGTTTGTCGTTTCGGAATCCCAAGAATTCTGATTTCTGACAATGGAACCCAATTTGCTGGAAAACAAGTTCAAGAATGGTGCTCGAAGCTTGGAATACAGCAAAACTTCACGTCTGTCGGACATCCTAGAGCTAATGGACAAACTGAAGTGGCAAATAGAGAGATTGTCAAATCACTCGAGAAAAGACTGGACGACGCCAAAGGGAAATGGTTGGACGAACTGCCAGGCGTCATTTGGGCCAACAGAACTACAGTAAAAGCCTCAACGGGTGAAACACCGTTTAGCCTAGTCTATGGATCGGAGGCAGTCATCCCAGTAGAGGCACTAGTCCCCAACCCTAGAATCGAGCTCTACGAGGAGGAATCAAACGATCAACTGAGAAAAGATGATATCGATTTGAGCGAAACCTTAAGGGAAAAAGCCAGTCTGCGTTTAGAAGCGACTAAGTCCAGCATGGAAAAAGCCTACAATCAAAAAGTGAGGATACGCTCATTCAAAGAAGGTGATTTGGTACTTAAAAAAGTTGAAGTTTCCAAACACGTGGGAAAGTTACAGCAAAATTGGGAAGGTCCCTACGTGGTGATTGCGGTCGGAAAAAAGGGATCGTACAAGATAGCACATATGGATGGGACTCCGCTTCCTCGAACATGGAATGCGGTGAATCTCAGAAGATATTATGGTCGTTAAGTTCGAGCCAAGAAGATTTAGAAGTTAGATAGGATTTGCAAGAAATTAGTTTTTTTTCATTTTCTAGGATGTTTTGCTTTTTTCCTTTCATGCATTAAAATTACCTACAATTCTAATAAAAAGCTTTTGCTTATTTCCACATTTGACATGTTCAAAAGACTCTTGTCAAAGAACGATCTACAAAGGTTAAAACCAATAATTGGTATACAACCTAATAAATCTTTGAGTAACACCGATTGGGTTGGTATAAACTCATCGATCTACTAACGACCGATCTAATAAGGTTAAAACCAATAATTGGTATACAACCTAATAAATCTTTGAGTAACACCGATTGGGTCGGTATAAACTCATCGATCTACTAAAGAACGATCTACAATGGTTAAAACCAATAATTGGTATAAAACCTAAGTATAATAAATCTTTGAGTAACACCGATTGGGTCGGTATAAACTCATCGATCTACTAAAGAACGATCTACAATGGTTAAAACCACGTTTGGTATAAAACCTAAGTATAATAAATCTTTGAGTAACACCGATTGGGTCGGTATAAACTCATCGATCTACTAACGAACGATCTACAAAGGTTAAAACCACATTTGGTATAAAACCTAAGTATAATAAATCTTTGAGTAACACCGATTGGGTCGGTATAAACTCATCGATCTACTAACAAACGATCTACAAAGGTAAAAACCACAGTTGGTATAAATGGGAATTTAATAAGTAAAAAGAAGAATTTTATTTATGACCCTAAAAATATTACAAATACATAAAATATCTTGAAAAGACAAAAACAGATATCCCTGATCTAACGACACCAGATCCTATTACATGTTATATCCATCTTTGATACCATCAACGCCAAAGCTCGACGAAGACGACCGCCTTTAAGTTTCGTGATGACGACCACAAAGCTTTGGAATCAGAGAGAGCTTTGTGAGATCATAATGTTACGATGGTCGATGGTGGTCAGCATTCCCGGTCACACATAAATATTTTTAATGAACTGACCAGCTTTCCACCTGCCACGTAACTATTAGATCGGAACCCCACAACACCGACCTTTACCTATTTAAATAGGTTGGTCGAATTATGGACAACGTCCCAATCTAATCCCCTTATTAGGGGTCGGAGACTTCATGGTTTTTGAAAAGCCTCCATTTTCCGATTCCGCCCATACCGAGTCGAAGTAATGAATGATCAGTTGGATTCGCGAATTAGGTGGACGACCGCGGTTGTGAACAAAGTGGGAGTACATTGTTTAGAACTTTACTCCTGAAGGTAACTAAATGGAAGATAAAAGATTCCTTTTATAGACAAGATGAATTGAAATCCAACGGTCACACTCTTATATAATCAACGGCAATGACGCCACTTCGGGAATTGCGTTCCAAAGTCATAACTGCAAGCCTTAAATAAACAGGATTGGAAGTAAATACGCCCTTGAGACGGTCGAGACAAAAGTCATATATTAGATCGATAGATACATTACAAAGAATATTATAGAGCAATAGCAATATTACATATACAAGAGCCTTATCTGAACGGAAATCATCGATCTAAGCACTAAGCAATTACAACTACAAAATATCAAAGGAAAGACTTCGATGTCAAAACGCTTCAAAGCTTCCTCGGAACGATCATCTTTTCTCCTACTTTGAGAACAGTGACGAGAACCTAATGTTCAGGCTTATTCTACAGATCGGTGGGTACCAGTGGGCGACCTAAGCCGCATGCTATCATGATGCCACCACCTTGAAGAAGTGGATGCTTCTTCTTTGTGGATTAAAGTAGAGATCAGAAGGGTCTCATGCATGACGTCACCAACCAGTTAGAAACAAGTTGATTTCGATAAAGCATAGAATCCTGCTTTCCTCCACTCTCGACCTCTATCATACGGCGTTGTATATGGTCAACCAATCCCCAGTTGTGAGATTTGCCCGACCATCACCGTTTAAGATAGAGATCTCATTTTTCCAATTCCTCCCATACCAAGTCATGACCTCCTAGGTAGATAAATCGACAAATTTGGTGGCCGATAATACTTATAACAATACATATTCATATTGAATGACTTCATCTTCTGAGAAATGGAGAGGGATGGAGTGAATCTATTTATAGGCGGAGGATAAAGGATCCAATGGTGTTAAATTGAGGTCCTATCAACGGTCCAGATTTAAAACGTTATAAGAATGGTTCGCAGTATCAGAACAAATGATCAATCATTGTTATCGGACTGAACATACAAGGAATAATGGATTTTATTCAGATCTTTGAGAGAGTCATTACATTTCACGAGAACAGCCATATCGTCACAAAAAACTACATTTACATTCAAGGATCGTTACAATTATTTCAAACATTAATCCTACTTTGCTACTCCTCGGAATGATCTGCTCCTTCAAATCGACCTTCTCCTCGGACTACTACCGCTGCATGAAAACGAGGAACATGCAGAAGTGCGTATATTTGCTGATGCTGGTGAATTACCGACCTCTAAATAAGCCAAATGGCAACCAGGAGGCATACTGCATCTAGGGTCGATCACAGTATCAAGCTAAAGCACACTACGAAGGGAAGAACTTTGCTGTCATACAATTGAGACAGGTTCGTTCTCCTTGCCTTGGGGGCAAGTTTTCGAGCACGCATGGACGAAACACCATTTTAATGAACTAACCAGCTCTCGCCTATCCAAAAAACTATCTGGTTTGATATCTCCACCATAGTCAACAAGACATAAAAACCAAATTAAACTGTTCAGAGGTGGCATATTGTATCCGTATTTTCTTATTTTCCTACTTCTCCAATAAGTTATTTATACTATGGGGAATTAACCAATCAACGGACAAGGCATACGAATCGTTCCTACAGTTATGGCACACCTACCAAGTTGACTTCTCATCTTTCAATAATATTGCAAGAAATTAATTATCAACATACAGGTCGAAGAGGCGCAGAAATCGAACAAAAAGCATGTTCTTCCATTTATCAGGCAAAAATATATATTTACATTTCAATAAAAAAAAAAAAATAATAAAAAAAAAAATGCAGAAAGACTCTTGTCTACTGCTCAGGAGTATGATCGGGGGTAAGACCTTTGTCTACTGTTTCGTGAACATGAGCAGGAATTGTCGGATAACCAAGATAGGTCATCATTTCTTGGGCACGCTGCTCATATCCAAGGGAAAAACCCCTGTCAAACTCCAGATTTTTCAATTGAAGAAGATCTGTTTTCTCCTTGGTAAGCTGCTCTTTTTCAGCCTCCAAACTGCTATTTACTCGAGCAAGTTCTTCCTTCTCTTTAGTGAGCCTTTCAGTGGTAGTTCGGAGGTGCTCAACCTCAATCATCTGCAATCGATGAGCAGCGACAATTGAATTTACCCGATCGAGTGATTCTTCTCGAGCAAAATAGAATTCGTCATTTTGTATCCCGAGCTGGAGAGCTTCATGCTTAGCCTGTATTGAGAAATATAGGTAAAAAACTTAAAACACCTAGATCTTTTTTGACAAACAACAAAATACGCTTACCATCTCCAAACGTTTGAAAATGGACTGGACAAGTTGCAAAGATGAGTGGTTCTTCAATTTTTCAAGCTCCTTAGGCAAGATAGTACCCATTCCCAGATTCCAAGAAACCCCATCAGGCTCGAGGGTTGTTGGAATACTCGCATCAATTGAAACCCCACCTGATCGGGTCATATCAAACTCAGTTATCTCTTCGACCTGCTCCTTAAATGGACGTTCGTCTAAAAGAAACGGGTCGTCCGCGACCCTTTCAATTGCAGAACGACTGGGACCAGACCCAGTTTTTGACGCTCCTTGTGGAATACGAACAGGGGAGACAACCTGAGTGTCTTGAGAGGTCGAAACAACCTGCGAACCTGGAGGGGCAAAGAAAGATTCTGGAATATCTTCCACAGGCCCCCTTAATTGTAGAGTGGGATCGATCTCAGAATTGGGAGTGGCAATTTCAGAATGCAAAGCAGTAGCCTCGACCTGAGCACAACCATCTCGACTTATAGACTGATTTGTTACATCTCTGCCCGAAGGGGGATGATCATCCGCTGAGCGTTCATCTGGAAAAGTCGGAACAGCTCGTGACTCCTCAATCGTTGATTGTTCCACGAGAGTAGGAGAAATAGTTTGACTGTCCTCGTTCATCATATGGACGCCAGGAGGAGGAGAAACGGCTCGCGACTCATCATTATTGGTTTGCTCACCGAGGATAGGAGAAATAGCTCGACTTTCTTCGTTCGTCGTATGGACGACTGGAGGAGGGGAAACGGTTCGTGATGCCTCATTAAATGTTTGTTCTACTAAAGGAGAAGGAGTAGAGCGAGAACCTTCACTCTGGAAAGCCTCCAGTATCTTCGGATCGACGATTGGACTGCGGATCGGAGCATTAGAAGGGATGTTCTTCGTCTCTTTTAAGTTCCCGCTTGATGAAGATAATTTGGGATCGGGTCGAGGAATGGTTTCCCGAGAAGAAACTCCTCCCTGGAAAGATGATGGATGTGAACCGTCTGTTCGAGACTTCTTTCTCGGAGTCTCTCGACGAGGTAAAACCCGTTGGGATCGTTTGGAAGCTCCAGAAAATAGATTGGAACTCATGGTCTGAAAATCAAGAATTCCTATGAAATATCGAACTAAAAGCTCCGATCAATAGTAAGAAAATTTTATATTGCAAGTGGGGACGCGCGGTAAAACTCCAAAAAGATTTACCTTTATATATAGCTAAGGAAATGACAATTATGTCCTCGGACCTTGGCGCGCACAGTAAAAATTCAAAAATAAGGTAAAAGCGGTCATCAAATATGTACTATGATCATCATAATGACAAAGTATATCAGAATTAAAATGATGTATATCTCAAAAAGGAGTTTTACATAATCTACGAGATCTAAAAGGCCTAGCTTTACAACAAAATAAAAGAAAATCATAAAAAAACATCCTAATTGGGTGAATTGGTTTCCTTGGGGAACGATCCTTCCTCTCCTTCTTCATTCTCTTCGTCAACATGGTCTCCATCGATATCCTCCTCAGCATCATCGCCTTCCTCTTCGCCTGACTGATTCTCCATGATATCTTTTATCAAATCCAAATCAGGTGTTGGCACAGGAATTGGGGCTCCAAACTCCTCGACTAGGTGAGCCAGTGGATGATTACTATACTCAACAGAGGATAAGCAGTCGGGAGGATAGTCTTGAAGACTTCGGTCCTTTTCAATGGCCATAACTTTGCGATATTCCTCCCGCTTATCAGGAATCTGCCCAGACTCGATTAATTGATCGACACCCTTATAGAACGAGCTTAAGAGCAGACCTCCAATCTTTTGATGAATTATGGCAGTATGCACGGGAGAATTGAGAAACTCTCGGACTATGGGCTCGACGTCTGAAGATTGGTGCTCATCTATGACCCTCTCTAAGTCGGAAGAATCATCTTCCTTGGTCGCAAGTTGGGATCGAAGAGCATCAATATCCGACTCAAGCTTGCTAACGAGGGTGGCATGCGCAACTCGTTGCTCTTCCATTTCACGAGTCAATTGGTCGACCTGCGATTGATATCGACTAGAATCCGTCATCATGCTAATAATGTGAGGATTGTCAGTCTCCAGATTAGGATTAGCAAGAGGATTTGATGAAGTGGCAGCGGAAGCTCGAGAACTATCGACCTGAGCAAGTTGATCTTCAAGCTCCTTAACTCTGGCAGATAAGATCCTGTTGCTTTCTTCAACAAAGCTGCATTGATCCCTATGCAACGCCATATCATACAGTGCCGACACCAAAGCATTTCCAGTCTGTGAGAAGAAAAAATTTATCTAACTCAATGTAGAATAAAAAAAAAAAAAATTTGAAACGTTTATTAGAGGAGTTGACAAATTAAAGAACATTACCACTTCATGAGCATGAGCTGCCCTTGCCAGCTGTTCGAGAGGTTTTTTCTTGATCGTCCTATTTACATCTTGAGTGAAGGTCGAAGAAAGGAGAATTCGAATGGATTTATCGACGACATTCTCCTTATCATCAGACACCAATGTATCCTTCTCGGAATATCCAGCCGCCCGTTTCCCTTGAAGATGACTCTCGATCATATCTACCAGGGAAGCTTTATGGCCAGTATCTCCGACGTGAGTAAAATATTCCCCTCCTTTATCGAAGAACTGTTTTCTCCTTTTAGCTTCAGGGCCGGTAGGATTGCGCTCCGACCAAGATTGACAGCCTAGAATACCATGTTCATCCCTAAGAAATTTGGGCGGATAACCGCGACCTGGGCGAGAGCTTGAAGACGGTATATCCGATGAGGTCTGACCAGAAGAGGGAGGAGCTACTCGGATAGGATCAGCGTTCTCGAACGACTCCTCCTCGATATCCTCCAAATCCATAAACTGATCTCTTCTTCTTTTTCTGGATTCTTTTTGCTCTATGGGAGATTTGCCCCAAGACTTTTTTGAGTTCGAAAGGACTGATTTACCGACCACAGAAAAGCGGCATTTCTCGACCATGGAAGCTGCACATGAAATCAATAAATGTGGATGAGCAACAAGATCATACATATACTTTGTTAAATTTATTATTATCAGGAAACATTACATATGGATCGATCATCCGAGGAAATAGGAAAATCCAAGGAACTCAATCCTGCCTTCCGAAGAAAGATTTCTCCAATCAAATAAGCAGATTGGTATTTGTTTGATCTCATCTCCTCGATCAAAGCAGTTGGAAACTGGTCGTCTGGGGCCATCTGACCAATCACCTTTCGACCACCGTATACCCAAAGATCATCGTATCCCCAGTCGTAAGAAAACTCCTCTGTTTCTCCATTTTCAAGAATAGACACGGTCGGAGCTTTAACAAAAAAGAAATTCGACTTCCACTCCGTGCTGTTGCTGGAAATGGCATTTTCAAGCACAGCATACCCAGGTCTCTGACTAACGTAATAATAACCCCTGTTAGAGGAGGTCGATACTGAAAATCGGAAAAAGTGAAGGAAATTACGGAACGATGGTTGAAAACCTCGCGCTACCATTAAAACTGAGAAGGCCATAATAAAGGCTATGGCATTAGGAACAAGTTGGGTCAGTGAGACGATGAAGGTCTCCAGAAATTGACGGAGAATTGAAGATAAGGGAAAACGGAGCCCGTGCTCAAAATGGGACGTATAAAAAGCTCGACAGTTAGCAGGTGGAGTGTTTACTCTTTCCTCGGAAGTGGGAATGATGATCTCGAAATCCGACGGGAAGTAGCGACCATATTCCTTTCTCAGAAAAGGTAGATCTTTCTCTTTAAATCGAGAAGGAAAAAGTTCCACAGGATTGGAAATTTGAGGTTGGGCTGTTTTGGATTTTTTAGATGCCCTCGACATCATTTCTTCCTCTGAAATAATTTCCACGACCAGACTATCAACTTCATCCTCGGCATAGTCTCTAACCTCTTCTACTTGAGAATCGTCCGCTGCTTCGTTGTCAGAAGAAGGAATATTAGGATTGAGAATGTTGGGTGGTGCTTGTTCTCCTACATTTTGAATTGGGGAAGAGGGATTCTGAGAGGTCGAAGCCATTGATCTTAGAAGCGATGCGCTCGAGAAAACAAGAAAATTGCTAGATTATCGAAATGAACTTTTACTGCTGGAAAATCTGTATATCCGGGGTAAAAAGTGAAATATCCCGCTAATTCTATCTATATATATGGGCGATGAAAAGACAGATTCAACCCTTCGCGTCTCTTCATATTCCCGCCAATCAAAATTGTGAAAAGACCTTGCCGTCATCTGACACACGTTAGCTAAAGTACGTGTCTATTCGTAGACAGTTCAAACGGATATGCACTCTTTTTTCCTCGTTCGGTTTTTATCCCGAAGAGGGTTTTTCCGAACTAGGTTTTTAATGAGGCATATTTCATGAACGACGAGAATATCAAGGTGAATACTACATCTACTTCTACGAGCTGCAGCTACGATTACGCTCGAGAAGTGAGGGAGTACTGATGAGGGCTATTTCGCACATATAACCAACTTGGAATATCCGACGAGAATCAAGGTCGATCCGACCTGATTGAACCATGAGATCGGGTCGACCCGCCAAACATATCTGCTCGACCTGTCGTCCGACCCAGAAGACTTAATGGGCCATATTGTACTCCTAGGCCATGCAGGATTCCTAGGCTGAATAGGACTCCTAGTTTACTTAGGACGAGAGAATAATTATAAATAGGGAGTTTGATATTGTACTGAGGGGGGGAATTTAACCTACGAAATATACTACTATTATTCGCCTCTTCATACAATCGTTATTTTACATCATTACATTATTTTGCTTGTCCTTGAATTGCACCATCCTGAGTACTTTAACCAAACCCTCCTTATATAAAATCTGGATCTTAAATAATTTACTGAGATTAAACCTAAGACGAAATTAGGCTAAATCAAGATCAAAATATGCCAGCTACACGAAGAAATACTTATAATCGGGATAATCGAGGTGAGGGACAACCATCCGTCAACTTAGGTCCGAATGATGACTGTTGGTATAAATTAGGGAAGGTTTTGAAGATGAAAAAAAGGCCATAATGGTTTTGAAGATCAAAAGGTTAAGTCATCAACTAAGGACAGCTTAGTGAAACCTATCTCATGGTCTGGAAGCTATGTGACCGAATCAGCCGAGTGGGATATCAGATTGGTTATCATCAGCAGAGTCAAGATAGATGTGTTCATTCTTGAATCAGCAGAGTAGCCATCAGCGAAGTGGTCATCAGTAGAGTGATCATCAGTAGAGTGATCCCATCAGCAGAGTGATCATCAGTAGAGTGATCCCATCAGCAGAGTGAAGACGGTCAGGAAGCTCACCAACGGTAACATGCTGAGTGCATTAAATGCAACTGACATAAAGCAAATATCCGTACAGCAGAGTGTACAGAGCAACAGTTGCAGAGAGTCGTTCCAGAAATTGGGGACCAGTACTCGAGGACTGTAGATTTCTGTCTCATCTTCAACGGGCAGAAATTCAAATCCACGAAGTATAAATAGAAGACAAACTGAAGATCGAAGAGAGACTTGCAAAATTCAAGATCACATCTATAGAGCAAGATCCATCAGTTGAGTCGTCTGATCACAAGCCTAGTCCTCTGTTGACGAAACTTTTTCGTTGAAGAACAGAGAACTTATGTTGTCTGTCTGAGTGACTTTCAACTGAGAAGAGAGAGGAGTGTATATCCATCTGTGTGAAGTGATATAACTTCTTAGTGTAGGTTTACTTTGTGACCTCCTATACTGAAAATAACATGAGGAGTATAGATCCGTCTAAGTGAGTGATCTAGCTTCGGAGAGTAGGATTTCTTTTTGATTTCTTACAGCGCACTTGTGGCCATTTCATTTGTTGTTTGGCGCAAGCATTGTATACTGTTAACTTTGTGTTTTCTAGTATAACCCAAGATCTGTGTGACTTGGAAGAGTGGACTAAAGAATGTTCATCCATATAACCACTATAAAAATTATGTGTGTTTGATTTACTGTTGTTCACTTTGCATATTTTCAAAAGAACTCAAACATACGAACTGAACCAAAAGATTTTAAAAGGAGTTTATAAAAACTGGGGATAAAATCTTTTGTTTGAGAAAACTTAAAGAGGAACAAATTGGTTGAAAAACACTTGACAAATCCGCTACCAACTAGTTTCTAAAACTCTGATATTTCATCTGAATCAGCTGAGTGAAATCAGATGAGTGGTCAACTCTGCTGCTCAAAGCTTTGTGCGCGAACAACTTAGTAGTCTTACGAATTCTCGATCAGCTTAGTCTGCTAACAGAAAAAGTTAGAGAAAAAGTTTTAAAGTTTTCAGAGGTCTATTCACCCCCCCCCCCCATCTAGACCTTATTGACCACTGTTGGGACCAACAAGTGGTATCAGAGCAGGTGGTTCATTTGAATCAGTTGCCTGATCAACGAGCTTGATCCTTAGTGTGTTTTTCAAATTTTTCAAAAAGAGGCATATTTTGAAAATCAAAAACTTTTTGAAAAATGGATGTCATAAGCCATGTTCCTCACATTGGCCTTATGGACTTTGAAAGCTGGAAAATCAGAATGGAAATCCTTCTTGCTGCTTACGACAACAACATGTTTACATGTATTACAAAAGGACCATTCAGATTTCAGAAGACTGTGAAGGTTGCTGGCCAACCAGATCAGATAGTTGACAAAGAGCTGGATGAGCTGATACCTAAAGAAATCAAGTTGGTTAATCTTGATAAAAAGGCGAAGTTCATCATGTTCAAAGCTGTAGACGAAGACAGATTCCAGAAGATCAAGCATTTCAAAACTGCCAAAGAGATGTGGGATAAAGTCTGCGAGCTAAGCGAAGGAAACAACGCTATCAAAGAACACAAGCTCAGTGTGGCTCTTGAGGAGTTTGAAAATTTCAAGATGAAGTCTGGTGAAACGATTGATCAGATGGATATCAGATTTACCAAAGCTCTGAATTAAGTTCTAAGATTTGGTAAAGAATTTTCGAACAAGGAGATCACCACAAAGATTCTCAAGGCCTTGCCACCCAAATTCAACATGAAGGTGACAGTCATGGAAGAATCAAGGGATTTAGAGAAGATTTCTCTTTCCGAACTGTTCTCATCCCTCAAAGCATATGAGTATCAAATGCCGAGAATGGGATTAGAAGTGTCAACCAGTTCAGACCCTACTGCTGCTCTAATGGCGTCAGACAAGTCAAGAAAATCATCAGACAAGTCAAAACAGAAGACTCTGCTGAGTTCAGAAAAAGTCTACACTGTTGACGACGTTACCCTGCTGCTGAATGATTTTGAGAAGTTCTACAAGAAGAAAATGAAATTAAAATATAAAAATGCTACTTCATCTTCTTCTGATCATTTTCAGGAAAACAGGGATTCCTCCAAAGCAAAACTCAGAAATAACAAGGAAAATGAGTATGGACTCATGATCAAAGATCATCCACACTCATCATCAGAGAAATTTGCTGAAAAGGAAAAGCGTGCTAAAAAGGAGCGTAAGCTAAGTAAGAGCAAATCAAAGTTAGCTGATGCAGCAAAGCTAATAAACTCCTGCACATCTTATTCAGACCGTCAGTCGTCTGATAAAGAATTTGAAGAAGTACCTGAAACCTTATGCCTAACTGCCATATAATCTGATGATTCTGAAAATTGAAGTAACTTCTACTGATTAATGAAATGCACTATTTGAATAGTTTGAATAAAATGCTGAGTTACAAATTCAAATATTGTTTGTGCATTTGCCAAGCTTAATGAAGAGATGACTCTGCTGAAAAGAGCAAATCAGATCACTGAAACTTTAGGTTGAAAAACCTCAAGAATCAGCTGACTATAAAGAGCTTGAGCATGAGAATGAAACTCTAAAAGTTGAGTGTGCAATTCGATTAGATAATACAAATCAACTTGATATAAGCAATTGCAAAATTCTCTAAAAAGAAATCAGAGGCTTAAAAGAAGAAGTCTACTGATGCTCAACAGGTTAGAAAACCTAGTAAGCTACCTAAGACTAATCAGACTACTAAAACCCATCAGCCGAGTAAGCTGAAATAGGCTGCTGATAGGAGTAAATTTAAAATGTCAAGTTTGCTGAATCTAAGGAGAGTTATTAAATAACTCAGGTAAGAAATTGAGGCAAAAATGAATTATCTGGCAAGAATTTAAATCACATTATGATAATTGTTATTATGACATGCACTATGCTTATTCATATTATCATGTTGATCATGTTCACTGTACTGATTGCCATCCTCATGGTCAATAAATTTCCATCTCAAGGTATGAAGACTAAATCTGAAGACTTAGAAGACGTTCTTAGTTGAAGGTTTTGTCATCATCAAAAAGGGGGAAATTGTTGGTATAAATTAGAGAAGGTTTTGAAGATGACAAAAATGCCATAATGGTTTTGAAGATCAAAAGGTTAAGTCATCAACTAAGAACAACTTAGTGAAACCTATCTCATGGTCTGGAAGCTATGTGAACGAATCAGCCGAGTGGGATATCAGATTGATTATCATCAGCCGAGTCAAGATAGATGTGTTCATTCTTGAATCAGCAGAGTAGCCATCAGCGAAGTGGTCATCAGTAGAGTGATCATCAGTAGAGTGATCCCATCAGCAGAGTGAAGACGGTCAGGAAGCTCACCAACGGTAACATGCTTAGTGCATTAAATGCAACTGACATAAAGCAAATATCCGTACAGCAGAGTGTACAGAGCAACAGTTGCAGAGAGCCGTTCCAGAAATTGGGGACCAGTACTCGAGGACTATATATTTCTGTGTCATCTTCAACGGGCAGAAATTCAAATCCACGAAGTATAAATAGAAGACAAACTGAAGATCGAAGAGAGACTTGCAAAATTCAAGATCACATCTATAGAGCAAGATCCATCAGTTGAATCGTCTGATCACAAGCCTATTCATCTGTTGACGAAGCTTTTCGTTGAAGAACAGAGAACTTATGTTGTCTGTCTGAGTGACTTTCAACTGAGAAGAGAGAGGAGTGTATATCCATTTGTGTGAAGTGATATAACTTCTTAGTGTAGGTTTTCTTTGTGACCTCCTATACTGAAAATAGCGTGAGGAGTGTAGATCCGTCTAAGTGAGTGATCTAGCTTCGGAGAGTAGGATTTCTTCGTGATTTCTTACAACGCACTTGTGGCCATTTCATTTGTTGTTTGGCGCAAGCATTGTATACTGTTAACTTTGTGTTTTCTAGTATAACCCAAGATCTGTGTGACTTCGAAGAGTGGACTAAAGGATGTTCATCCATATAACCACTATAAAAATTATGTGTGTTTGATTTACTGTTGTTCACTTTGCATATTTTCAAAAGAACTCAAACATACGAACTGAACCAAAAGATTTTAAAAGGAGTTTATAAAAACTGGGGATAAAATCTTTTGTGTGAGAAAACTTAAAGAGGAACAGATTGGTTGAAAAACACTTGACAAATCCGCTGCCAACTAGTTTCTAAAACTCTGATATTTCATCTGAATCAGCTGAGTGAAATCAGATGAGTGGTCAACTCTGCTGCTCAAAGCTTTGTGCGCGAACAACTTAGTAGTCTTACGAATTCTCGATCAGCTTAGTCTGCTGACAGAAAAAGTTAGAGAAAAAGTTTTAAAGTTTTCAGAGGTCTATTCACCCCCCCCCCCCTCTAGACCTCATTGACCACTGTTGAGACCAACAATGACCAATCCCAGGCAAGAAATCAGCCGGAGGTCCCTCCTGACAACCAACCCATACACACAACTGTTGCCCATTTAAGGTCAATTATCGGAACAATGAGTAAGGACTTTTTGCATACAGAGAGGGGAAATCAGAAACCTCCGGTAGATGCTCGAGCCCAAGGGGAGTGTATTCCTTCGTGGGCAGAGCGTGCTGTCTCGAGTGAGAAGAGAGATAGAAGTGTCAGAAGGTCTGATGTGGGAGGGGCCCCCATAGTGTAAACCCTGCTCATGCAAGAACCTTTGTTCGTTCTGAGCATAATAATTAGTGTGTTGATGACTCTTCAATTATTGTTGAAAGTTGTTCGAAAGCTCCAGAAAAAGGAAAACAACCTACTGTTCGCAGAGTTTCAGAAGCGGAGCTCGAAAAAATCGTCGAAGAAAGGGTAGCAAGACGTCTTGCAGGCGACAATCGATCTAAAAACTTTCAAGATCGTGGAAAGGAGCAAGAGGATGTGGAGGTAATTGGTGATAGAAGTGATAGAATAGTGTCCGGCAAGTCAACTGTATGGCTGCCATTTATTGTAATAAATAAAGGAACTATTCAATTTAGATTAATAAATGCATCTTTATTATATGGTCATCTTTATCTTATGTAATAATTATCTACGCATAAGGATAGAAGTCCTTAGATCACAGGGCTATGGGACAACCCTTGGACTGATCTCCAAGGCCGTGATCTAGATCATATTCAAGAGTCGTAGAATCCAATCGAGATGGGACATCGTTGGATTCGGTTAGACTCTCACTAATGTGTATACTCCGATGAACTGGAGAACGCTGGGGTCCACGAGCGTGACTGGGATAGTCGATACACATAAGTGGGTGACTTGCTGGGATGGCAAGTGCACTGAATACCCCAATTAGGAAATAACTCACCATGGAAGCGGTAGTCGCATATCGGAGTTGAAGTTATTCCAATTTACAATAGTATACGAGGAATGATCCCTAAATACTTGAGGTGATAGGGTTTATCTGGTGCGAGAACGTCTATACTTAGATGTGAGTTCAGACCGACTGGAGATTACCAGAAAGTCTCTGTGGATTCACGTTGGGTATAGAGGGACTCGTATGCAGGTTCATATCATCAACAAAGGATCCATTGACCCGACTTGATAGGTTGGGAAATTCTCCTATGGATTTCTGTGAGAAATTAATTCTGGTAAAATCCTTGGCCAAGGTATCTGACGGCTTTATGAAAGTAGCTCATAAAGATTAAGTCAAAGAGAATTATTTCAAGATCAGAATGCATAAGGTCAAAACCAATTAAAAGGGAACCGATGAAAAATCCATGCCCTTAAGTCTTGACTGGGAGATCGATCGATGGAGAGATTATAGCGTATATGGAGATTGTAAATGATTAAAGGTTCACTGAATTAATTCACCAGTGATTGGGCTCCATGGGCTTGTGGCCAGACATCGACCGTGGAGTGTGGGAGAATTCCCAAATTAGCAGGGGTGCTAATTTTGGAATGATCAGTCGACAGAGTGTTCGATTGATTTAGAGTATTTAATACTCGAGTAATTAAATGAATATTTAATTGCAACCCACGGCCAATTATGTGGTGAACCTACGGGGGCATACACAATACACATGAAGCGAAAGCGAGGAAATGAAGAACAACTGAGTCAACTAAATCGACTGGGTCGATTGGGGTGACTGGGTCGACCCAATTGGAGCGAACATGATCCAATTGGATTTGGATCAAGACTGGAAATTAAATTGGAATTTAATTTGTGAGTTAATTAATTAAATTAGATTTAATTAATAATGGGAATATTTAATTAAATAGACTTAGAGTCAAATTTAATTAAATGAGGAAGAAATAAATTAATTGGGCTATTTAATTGGGAATTAAATAAAGACCCAATTAATTAAATCAAAATATGGGCCATGAATTAATTAGAAGACTTGGTCTTCCAATTAAAAGGGCCATGGCCCATGTAGGAGAATTAGAAGACTTGGGAGTCCTAATCCTAGGAGGATTAGGATGATGAGATTCCTATAAGTAGGAGACCTAAGGTCATATCTCATACACACTAATCAAGAGCCAAAAAGCCAAGTCAAGAAAATTCTCTCCCTCTCTCCCTTGTGATCGGCCGAACCTCTTCTTCCTTTTGGAAGAATTTTTCGATCTCGTTCTCGTTCCAATCTTGTTCTCTAATCCTAGATATTAATATATCCTATGTTCTAGCCGATTAGGATATATTATATTTCGTGATATTGTGGTGTATCAACTCGTAGAGGCGCAACACGTGGGGCGCTACAACAAAGCTTGGATCGACTTCTACCGAGGGAGAAAAGCACGACTTCGCTGCTTACTTGGATTTGCTAGGAGACAGGTATAATTTGGATCTAATTATTCTTGTCGTTTTATATTCATATATATACATCCAGTTTAGTATCCTGGCAAGATTCCGTAAGAGGTCCTTAAAAATTTTTGTTTTCCGCTGTGCTAAGGGCTGTTTATCTTACCGAATCCCAACAAGAAGGAAATTGCTCCCGGTAACTGTTCGAGAAAAGGAAATAGGGAATAAAAGAATGAGATGTTTTCCCTTATGTCGAGAATTTCGAGAAGCCAGAGGATCGGAAATGGTTCCCACTCGTCTGCCTCGCTACAATGGAACGACTGATCCTTGCGAACACATTAATAGTTTTATCAACGTGTTGAATCTATACGACCATTCGGAAGATTTCTGTTGCAAAATCATGGTGACAACATTCGACGGGATCGCTCTCGATTGGTTCGGAAAACTCGAGCCAAATTTGATCTTCTCGTTCGATGAATTATGTGATAAGTTAAAACATCAATTTGCGAGTCAAAGAAAGCCTAGGCTGCCTGCTAACCACTTGGGAACGATTAGGCAATTGGAAGGGGAATCGTTGAGGCAGTGGTTATCCAGATTCAATATAGAGCTTTTGAAAGTGGATACCCCTCAGATCGAATTCTTATCTTCTCTGATGTTTGAATTCACCCGAAATGTGCAGTTCTTAAATGCACTACGCAGGAAGCAGCCTTAGTCTTTCGACAGAATTATGGAAATTGCTGAAAAATATATGATTCAGGAGGAAATGAATAGAATGAAGAATTCTCAAAGTCATAAGCCCCCGATCAACAAGAAATTTGATAGAGCTCTGATCCCTAAAATCGGAGATTATGGGGGACGAAATAACAATCAACGAGGAAGCGTGGGGCAAAGACTAGATGTCTATAAACCACCAGTGCCTAACCAAAGACACGATGTCTACGCTAGACCACCTTCTCCCGAACGAGCACCACAAAAAAATGCTGATCGAGTCAACTTCACTGATTTGAATGCATCACGAGATGAAATTCTGACGGTGCTCGAACGGAATAATTGGGCTACTGAGCCTTAGCGTATAACACAAGCGAGATCGGGATCCAAGAATTACGATCAATATTGCAGGTATCATAAGGCTCGGGGTCACAATACCGAGGATTGTATTCACTTGAAGCGGGAAATTAAAAGATTGATCGCTCAAGGAAAATTGAAAGAATATGTCAAGGGCAACAACAATCGTTACCGATCAGGGAGCCCAAAAAGAATGGCTCAACCTCGAGCAAACTCTTGAGCTTGAGATCAAGGAAGTGATCAAGTACATGGTGTAATCAACGAAATTTCAGGAGGTCCTGGTGGAGGGGACATCAAGAACGCTCGAAAACGGACCCAAAGATCGATTACGGCCAGGGTGTCTACTGGAAGGGAAATTCTATCCCTTGAGCACCCGACCACTGATAATCTGGTAATCAGCTTTAGCAAAGATGACAAACCAAGAGACGTAACCTGGGATGTAAGAGAAGATGATTTAGACTTCTCTATGGTGTTAACTTTGAAAATCGCAAACTTTGAAGTAAAGAGAGTATTGATCGATAATGGGAGTTCTACTAACATTATATCTTTTGAGGCCTTGAGCAGGATGAATTTACAGCATCCACGCTTAGATCGAGTTTCAACTCCGCTGATTGGGTTTGGGGGTTCGGAAATCGTTCCACTTGGTAAGATTATGCTAAGCACGACTCTAGGAAAGATACCAAAAAATACAACGAAAATGATCAAGTTTTTGATCGTGAACACTCCTTTTGCATGCAATGCTATTTTAGGAAGACTAGCCTTAAATTTGTTTAATGCCGTGGTATCAACTTATCATCAGAAAGTAAAATTCTCAACGTTGGTTGGGGTCGGAGAAATGGTCAACTATCATTGTATGGCTTCGGAATGTTACAGTACTTCGTTGTCTATAAAGCAAGAGATCGAACCCATTACCCCAATCAAGAGGCGAATTGTGGATTTGGAGTCGGGTTCAATATCCAATAATCAACTGCCCGATTGTGAAAAATTGCAGGGAAAGAAAGGAAAAACGATCGACATGAGCGTTCATCCTCTCAACCATAAACAGGTCGAGTTAGTTCCAGGGGATCCGGAGAAATTTACAAGGATAGGTACCGAATTGAGCCCGGGAACGGAAACCATGCTGATCGAGTTTTTGAGAAGCAATGTCGATGTTTGTGCTTGGAGGTCGGATGATATTGTCGGGATGGACCCCAGAGTGATCACTCATTCTCTAAACATTGATCCCAAGGCTAAGCTCGTGAGGCAGAAGAAGATAAACCACGGTCGAGAAAAGGATAAGATAATTAATGCCGAAGTAGATAGACTTCTAGCAACAAAACAAATCAGGGAAGTACAATTTACTGAATGGTTATGCAATGTGGTCTTGGTATCTAAAGGGAGTAAATATGATAACAAGTAGAGGATGTGCAATGACTTCACAGACTTGAATAAGTTATGCCCTTCAGATCCTTATCCTCTGCCAGGATCTATGTATTGGTCGATTTGACCGCGGGTTTCTTTCTATTTAGCATGATGCGTTTCAAGTATTCTATCAAATTTTCATGAACGAAAGGGACCAGGATAAAACTGCTTTTGTTACTAAACGTGGAGTGTACTGTTTTATAGTAATGTCGTTCGGATTAAGGAACGCAGAAGCAACTTATCAGAGGCTCGTGAATATGATGTTCAAGGAGCTATAGGAGATATCATGGAGGCTTATGTCGACGATATGCTTGTAAAAAGCATGTCTGAATCCAATCATATCAAGCATCTCGATCGTTGTTTTCAAATTCTAAGGAAGTATGGAATGAAGCTTAACCCGGCTAAATGCACTTTTGGTGTCTGATCAGGAAAGTTCCTGGGCTATTTGGTTCACGAACGCGGGATCGAAGCAAATCCAGAAAAGATCAGGGCTATCACTGAGCTGAAACCTCTGAGATCTATTTGAGCTTGATTGGCAAGAATATCGTTGAACATGTTTATATCTCGATCAATGGAAAAATGCTTGCCATTCTTTCAAATCTTGAGAAAAGCGAAGAACTTTGAATGGACTTAGCAATGCAATCAAGCTTTTGAAGATTTGAAGGTTTATATGAGCTCACCACCTATGTTCGCAAAACCTTAAGAGGGAGAACCTCTGTATCTTTATATTGCAGTCTCGAGCGCGGCTGTCCCCCACCCCCCCCCCCCCCCACCCCCCCCCCCCCCCACCCCCCCCCCCCCCCACCCCCCCCCCCCCCCACCCCCCCCCCCCCCCACCCCCCCCCCCCCCCACCCCCCCCCCCCCCCACCCCCCCCCCCCCCCACCCCCCCCCCCCCCCACCCCCCCCCCCCCCCACCCCCCCCCCCCCCCACCCCCCCCCCCCCCCACCCCCCCCCCCCCCCACCCCCCCCCCCCCCCACCCCCCCCCCCCCCCACCCCCCCCCCCCCCCACCCCCCCCCCCCCCCACCCCCCCCCCCCCCCACCCCCCCCCCCCCCCACCCCCCCCCCCCCCCACCCCCCCCCCCCCCCACCCCCCCCCCCCCCCACCCCCCCCCCCCCCCACCCCCCCCCCCCCCCACCCCCCCCCCCCCCCACCCCCCCCCCCCCCCACCCCCCCCCCCCCCCACCCCCCCCCCCCCCCACCCCCCCCCCCCCCCACCCCCCCCCCCCCCCACCCCCCCCCCCCCATCATCATTCCCACTTCCGAGGAAAGAGTAAACACTCCACCTGCTAACTGTCGAGCTTTTTATACGTCCCATTTTGAGCACGGGCTCCGTTTTCCCTTATCTTCAATTCTCCGTCAATTTCTGGAGACCTTCATCGTCTCACTGACCCAACTTGTTCCTAATGCCATAGCCTTTATTATGGCCTTCTCAGTTTTAATGGTAGCGCGAGGTTTTCAACCATCGTTCCGTAATTTCCTTCACTTTTTCCGATTTTCAGTATCGACCTCCTCTAACAGGGGTTATTATTACGTTAGTCAGAGACCTGGGTATGCTGTGCTTGAAAATGCCATTTCCAGCAACAGCACGGAGTGGAAGTCGAATTTCTTTTTTGTTAAAGCTCCGACCGTGTCTATTCTTGAAAATGGAGAAACAGAGGAGTTTTCTTACGACTGGGGATACGATGATCTTTGGGTATACGGTGGTCGAAAGGTGATTGGTCAGATGGCCCCAGACGACCAGTTTCCAACTGCTTTGATCGAGGAGATGAGATCAAACAAATACCAATCTGCTTATTTGATTGGAGAAATCTTTCTTCGGAAGGCAGGATTGAGTTCCTTGGATTTTCCTATTTCCTCGGATGATCGATCCATATGTAATGTTTCCTGATAATAATAAATTTAACAAAGTATATGTATGACCTTGTTGCTCATCCACATTTATTGATTTCATGTGCAGCTTCCATGGTCGAGAAATGCCGCTTTTCTGTGGTCGGTAAATCAGTCCTTTCGAACTCAAAAAAGTCTTGGGGCAAATCTCCCATAGAGCAAAAAGAATCCAGAAAAAGAAGAAGAGATCAGTTTATGGATTTGGAGGATATCGAGGAGGAGTCGTTCGAGAACGCTGATCCTATCCGAGTAGCTCCTCCCTCTTCTGGTCAGACCTCATCGGATATACCGTCTTCAAGCTCTCGCCCAGGTCGCGGTTATCCGCCCAAATTTCTTAGGGATGAACATGGTATTCTAGGCTGTCAATCTTGGTCGGAGCGCAATCCTACCGGCCCTGAAGCTAAAAGGAGAAAACAGTTCTTCGATAAAGGAGGGGAATATTTTACTCACGTCGGAGATACTGGCCATAAAGCTTCCCTGGTAGATATGATCGAGAGTCATCTTCAAGGGAAACGGGCGGCTGGATATTCCGAGAAGGATACATTGGTGTCTGATGATAAGGAGAATGTCGTCGATAAATCCATTCGAATTCTCCTTTCTTCGACCTTCACTCAAGATGTAAATAGGACGATCAAGAAAAAACCTCTCGAACAGCTGGCAAGGGCAGCTCATGCTCATGAAGTGGTAATGTTCTTTAATTTGTCAACTCCTCTAATAAACGTTTCAAAAAAAAAAATTTTTTTTATTCTACATTGAGTTAGATAATTTTTTTCTTCACACAGACTGGAAATGCTTTGGTGTCGGCACTGTATGACATGGCGTTGCATAGGGATCAATGCAGCTTTGTTGAAGAAAGCAACAGGATCTTATCTGCCAGAGTTAAGGAGCTTGAAGATCAACTTGCTCAGGTCGATAGTTCTCGAGCTTCCGCTGCCACTTCATCAAATCCTCTTGCTAATCCTAATCTGGAGACTGACAATCCTCACATTATTAGCATGATGACGGATTCTAGTCGATATCAATCGCAGGTCGACCAATTGACTCGTGAAATGGAAGAGCAACGAGTTGCGCATGCCACCCTCGTTAGCAAGCTTGAGTCGGATATTGATGCTCTTCGATCCCAACTTGCGACCAAGGAAGATGATTCTTCCGACTTAGAGAGGGTCATAGATGAGCACCAATCTTCAGACGTCGAGCCCATAGTCCGAGAGTTTCTCAATTCTCCCGTGCATACTGCCATAATTCATCAAAAGATTGGAGGTCTGCTCTTAAGCTCGTTCTATAAGGGTGTCGATCAATTAATCGAGTCTGGGCAGATTCCTGATAAGCGGGAGGAATATCGCAAAGTTATGGCCATTGAAAAGGACCGAAGTCTTCAAGACTATCCTCCCGACTGCTTATCCTCTGTTGAGTATAGTAATCATCCACTGGCTCACCTAGTCGAGGAGTTTGGAGCCCCAATTCCTGTGCCAACACCTGATTTGGATTTGATAAAAGATATCATGGAGAATCAGTCAGGCGAAGAGGAAGGCGATGATGCTGAGGAGGATATCGATGGAGACCATGTTGACGAAGAGAATGAAGAAGGAGAGGAAGGATCGTTCCCCAAGGAAACCAATTCACCCAATTAGGATGTTTTTTTATGATTTTCTTTTATTTTGTTGTAAAGCTAGGCCTTTTAGATCTCGTAGATTATGTAAAACTCCTTTCTGAGATATACATCATTTTAATTCTGATATACTTTGTCATTATGATGATCATAGTACATATTTGATGACCGCTTTTACCTTATTTTTGAATTTTTACTGTGCGCGCCAAGGTCCGAGGACATAATTGTCATTTCCTTAGCTATATATAAAGGTAAATCTTTTTGGAGTTTTACCGCGCGTCCCCACTTGCAATATAAAATTTTCTTACTATTGATCGGAGCTTTTAGTTCGATATTTCATAGGAATTCTTGATTTTCAGACCATGAGTTCCAATCTATTTTCTGGAGCTTCCAAACGATCCCAACGGGTTTTACCTCGTCGAGAGACTCCGAGAAAGAAGTCTCGAACAGACGGTTCACATCCATCATCTTTCCAGGGAGGAGTTTCTTCTCGGGAAACCATTCCTCGACCCGATCCCAAATTATCTTCATCAAGCGGGAACTTAAAAGAGACGAAGAACATCCCTTCTAATGCTCCGATCCGCAGTCCAATCGTCGATCCGAAGATACTGGAGGCTTTCCAGAGTGAAGGTTCTCGCTCTACTCCTTCTCCTTTAGTAGAACAAACATTTAATGAGGCATCACGAACCGTTTCCCCTCCTCCAGTCGTCCATACGACGAACGAAGAAAGTCGAGCTATTTCTCCTATCCTCGGTGAGCAAACCAATAATGATGAGTCGCGAGTCGTTTCTCCTCCTCCTGGCGTCCATATGATGAACGAGGACAGTCAAACTATTTCTTCTACTCTCGTGGAACAATCAACGATTGAGGAGTCACGAGCTGTTCCGACTTTTCCAGATGAACGCTCAGCGGATGATCATCCCCCTTCGGGCAGAGATGTAACAAATCAGTCTATAAGTCGAGATGGTTGTGCTCAGGTCGAGGCTACTGCTTTGCATTCTGAAATTGCCACTCCCAATTCTGAGATCGATCCCACTCTACAATTAAGGGGGCCTGTGGAAGATATTCCAGAATCTTTCTTTGCCCCTCCAGGTTCGCAGGTTGTTTCGACCTCTCAAGACACTCAGGTTGTCTCCCCTGTTCGTATTCCACAAGGAGCGTCAAAAACTGGGTCTGGTCCCAGTCGTTCTGCAATTGAAAGGGTCGCGGACGACCCGTTTCTTTTAGACGAACGTCCATTTAAGGAGCAGGTCGAAGAGATAACTGAGTTTGATATGACCCGATCAGGTGGGGTTTCAATTGATGCGAGTATTCCAACAACCCTCGAGCCTGATGGGGTTTCTTGGAATCTGGGAATGGGTACTATCTTGCCTAAGGAGCTTGAAAAATTGAAGAACCACTCATCTTTGCAACTTGTCCAGTCCATTTTCAAACGTTTGGAGATGGTAAGCGTATTTTGTTGTTTGTCAAAAAAGATCTAGGTGTTTTAAGTTTTTTACCTATATTTCTCAATACAGGCTAAGCATGAAGCTCTCCAGCTCGGGATACAAAATGACGAATTCTATTTTGCTCGAGAAGAATCACTCGATCGGGTAAATTCAATTGTCGCTGCTCATCGATTGCAGATGATTGAGGTTGAGCACCTCCGAACTACCACTGAAAGGCTCACTAAAGAGAAGGAAGAACTTGCTCGAGTAAATAGCAGTTTGGAGGCTGAAAAAGAGCAGCTTACCAAGGAGAAAACAGATCTTCTTCAATTGAAAAATCTGGAGTTTGACAGGGGTTTTTCCCTTGGATATGAGCAGCGTGCCCAAGAAATGATGACCTATCTTGGTTATCCGACAATTCCTGCTCATGTTCACGAAACAGTAGACAAAGGTCTTACCCCCGATCATACTCCTGAGCAGTAGACAAGAGTCTTTCTGCATTTTTTTTTTTTTTTTTTTTTAATGTAATGTAAATATATATTTTTGCCTGATAAATGGAAGAACATGCTTTTTGTTCGATTTCTGCGCCTCTTCGACCTGTATGTTGATAATTAATTTCTTGCAATATTATTGAAAGATGAGAAGTCAACTTGGTAGGTGTGCCATAACTGTAGGAACGATTCGTATGCCTTGTCCGTTGATTGGTTAATTCCCCATAGTATAAATAACTTATTGGAGAAGTAGGAAAAGAAGAAAGACTGAAATAATATGCCACCTCTGAACAGTTTAACTTGGTTTTTATGGCCTGTTGACTACGGTGGAGATATCAAACCAGAGAGTTCTTTAGATAGACGAGAGCTGGTTAGTTCATTAAAATGGTGTTTCGTCCATGCGTGCTCGAAAACTTGCCCCCAAGGCAAGGAGAACGAACCTGTCTCAATTGTATGACAGCAAAGTTCTTCCCTTCGTAGTGTGCTTTAGCTTGATACTGTGATCGACCCTAGATGCAGTATGCCTCCTGGTTGCCATTTGGCTTATTTAGAGGTCGGTAATTCACCAGCATCAGCAAATATACGCACTTCTGCATGTTCCTCGTTTTCATGCAGCGGTAGTAGTCCGAGGAGAAGGTCGATTTGAAGGAGCAGATCATTCCGAGGAGTAGCAAAGTAGGATTAATGTTTGAAATAATTGTAACGATCCTTGAATGTAAATGTAGTTTTTTGTGACGATATGGCTGTTCTCGTGAAATGTAATGACTCTCTCAAAGATCTGAATAAAATCCATTATTCCTTGTATGTTCAGTCCGATAACAATGATTGATCATTTGTTCTGATACTGCGAACCATTCTTATAACGTTTTAAATCTGGACCGTTGATAGGACCTCAATTTAACACCATTGGATCCTTTATCCTCCGCCTATAAATAGATTCACTCCATCCCTCTCCATTTCTCAGAAGATGAAGTCATTCAATATGAATATGTATTGTTATAAGTATTATCGGCCACCAAATTTGTCGATTTATCTACCTAGGAGGTCATGACTTGGTATGGGAGGAATTGGAAAAATGAGATCTCTATCTTAAACGGTGATGGTTGGGCAAATCTCACAACTGGGGATTGGTTGACCATACACAACGCCGTATGATAGAGGTCGAGAGTGGAGGAAAGCAGGATTCTATGCTTTATCGAAATCAACTTGTTTCTAACTGGTTGGTGACGTCATGCATGAGACCCTTCTGATCTCTACTTTAATCGACAAAGAAGAAGCATCAACTTCTTCAAGGTGGTGGCATCATGATAGCATGCGGCTTAGGTCGCCCACTGGTACCCACCGATCTGTAGAATAAGCCTGAACATTAGGTTCTCGTCACTGTTCTCAAAGTAGGAGAAAAGATGATCGTTCCGAGGAAGCTTTGAAGCGTTTTGACTCGAAGTCTTTCCTTTGATATTTTGTAGTTGTAATTGCTTAGTGCTTAGATCGATGATTTCCGTTCAGATAAGGCTCTTGTATATGTAATATTGCTATTGCTCTATAATATTCTTTGTAATGTATCTATCGATCTAATATATGACTTTTGTCTCGACCGTCTCAAGGGCGTATTTACTTCCAATCTTGTTTATTTAAGGCTTGCAGTTATGACTTTGGAACGCAATTCCCGAAGTGGCGTCATTGCCGTTGATTATATGAGAGTGTGACCGTTGGATTTCAATTCATCTTGTCTATAAAAGGAATCTTTTATCTTCCATTTAGTTACCTTCAGGAGTAAAGTTCTAAACAATGTACTCCCACTTTGTTCACAACCGCGGTCGTCCACCTAATTCGCGAATCCAACTGATCATTCATTACTTCGACTCGGTATGGGCGGAATCGGAAAATGGAGGCTTTTCAAAAACCATGAAGTCTCCGACCCCTAATAAGGGGATTAGATTGGGACGTTGTCCATAATTCGACCAACCTATTTAAATAGGTAAAGGTCGGTGTTGTGGGGTTCCGATCTAATAGTTACGTGGCAGGTGGAAAGCTGGTCAGTTCATTAAAAATATTTATGTGTGACCGGGAATGCTGACCACCATCGACCATCGTAACATTATGATCTCACAAAGCTCTCTCTGATTCCAAAGCTTTGTGGTCGTCATCACGAAACTTAAAGGCGGTCGTCTTCGTCGAGCTTTGGCGTTGATGGTATCAAAGATGGATATAACATGTAATAGGATCTGGTGTCGTTAGATCAGGGATATCTGTTTTTGTCTTTTCAAGATATTTTATGTGTTTGTAATATTTTCAGGGTCATAAATAAAATTCTTCTTTTTACTTATTAAATTCCCATTTATACCAACTGTGGTTTTTACCTTTGTAGATCGTTTGTTAGTAGATCGATGAGTTTATACCGACCCAATCGGTGTTACTCAAAAGATTTATTATACTTAGATTTTACACCAACTGTGGTTTTAACATTTGTAGATCGTTCTTTATTAGATCGATGAGTTTATACCGACCCAATCGGTGTTACTCAAAGATTTATTAGGTTGTATACCAATTATTGGTTTTAACCTTATTAGATCGGTCGTTAGTAGATCGATGAGTTTATACCGACCCAATCGGTGTTACTCAAAGATTTATTAGGTTGTATACCAATTATTGGTTTTAACCTTATTAGATCGGTCGTTAGTAGATCGATGAGTTTATACCGACCCAATCGGTGTTACTCAAAGATTTATTAGGTTGTATACCAATTATTGGTTTTAACCTTATTAGATCGGTCGTTAGTAGATCGATGAGTTTATACCGACCCAATCGGTGTTACTCAAAGATTTATTAGGTTGTATACCAATTATTGGTTTTAACCTTTGTAGATCGGTCGTTAGTAGATCGATGAGTTTATACCGACCCAATCGGTGTTACTCAAAGATTTATTAGGTTGTATACCAATTATTGGTTTTAACCTTTGTAGATCGTTCTTTGACAAGAGTCTTTTGAACATGTCAAATGTGGAAATAAGCAAAAGCTTTTTATTAGAATTGTAGGTAATTTTAATGCATGAAAGGAAAAAAGCAAAACATCCTAGAAAATGAAAAAACTAATTTCTTGCAAATCCTATCTAACTTCTAAATCTTCTTGGCTCGAACTTAACGACCATAATATCTTCTGAGATTCACCGCATTCCATGTTCGAGGAAGTGGAGTCCCATCCATATGTGCTATCTTGTACGATCCCTTTTTTCCGACCGCAATCACCACGTAGGGACCTTCCCAATTTTGCTGTAACTTTCCCACGTGTTTGGAAACTTCAACTTTTTTAAGTACCAAATCACCTTCTTTGAATGAGCGTATCCTTACTTTTTGATTGTAGGCTTTTTCCATGCTGGACTTAGTTGCTTCTAAACGCAGACTGGCTTTTTCCCTTAAGGTTTCGCTCAAATCGATGTCATCTTTTCTCAGTTGATCGTTTGATTCCTCCTCGTAGAGCTCAATTCTAGGGCTGGGGACTAGTGCCTCTACTGGGATGACTGCCTCCGATCCATAGACTAGGCTAAACGGTGTTTCACCCGTTGAGGCTTTTACTGTAGTTCTGTTGGCCCAAATGACGCCTGGCAGTTCGTCCAACCATTTCCCTTTGGCGTCGTCCAGTCTTTTCTCGAGTGATTTGACAATCTCTCTATTTGCCACTTCAGTTTGTCCATTAGCTCTAGGATGTCCGACAGACGTGAAGTTTTGCTGTATTCCAAGCTTCGAGCACCATTCTTGAACTTGTTTTCCAGCAAATTGGGTTCCATTGTCAGAAATCAGAATTCTTGGGATTCCGAAACGACAAACTATATTTTTCCAGAGAAAATTTATAACTTGGAACTGTGTTATCCGAGCTAAAGCTATGCATTCGATCCACTTGCTGAAATATTCGACAGCGACCAAAACATAGCTCTTCTTTGATCTGGCCATTGGGAATGGTCCCACAATATCGATTCCCCATTGATCAAAAGGCCAACAGATCGGAATTGGGTGTATCGTTTCAGCTGGTTGGTGTATTATATTTGAATGTACCTGACAGAAATGACAGTGTTTAACATAGTCTTGTGCGTCGGCGTACATCGTCGGCCAATAATAACCTGTTCTCAAGCATTTGAGCGTAAGTGCTCGAGCGCCACTGTGATTCCCAGCTTCTCCTTCATGTATGCTTCTAAGGATGCTTTCGGAATCGTGTTCGGGAATGCATTTCAACAGAATTCCTGAGACGGACCGTCTGTAGAGTTTTCCTTCTACCATTGCATATCTGGGTGCTCGATATTTTATCCTCCTAGCTTCATTCTTACAGCTAGGGAGTGATCCATCTCTCAAATAGGTGATCAACGGAGTCATCCAACTATCCGCTGCTAAGTCGATATCCATTACTTCGATAATTGGAACAGTATCGAGGTCGATCGAAGGAGTTTTGGAGATTAACCAGGTGATTACTCTTTTAGATTTACCATCCCTTGTCCCTGTAAATCTAGATAGTTGATCAGCCCATCGATTTTCTTCTCGTGGGATATTTTGGATATCAAACTTATCAAATTTCCCAGTCAAATCTTTTACTTTCGCCAAATACTTTATCATGTTGTATTCTTTCGCTTCGTACATTCCATTAATTTGTCTCTGAATTAGCTCGGAATCCGTTAAGACATTTAGAATCTTTATATTGGCCTTTATAGCCATTTCCAATCCCGTAACCAGAGCTTCGTACTCAGCTTCGTTATTGGTTACCACGAAGTCTAAAGTAATGGCATAATTCATGTCCTCGCCGTTTGGCCCTTGAAAATTAATTCCTGCGCCTCCACCATCTCTGCTTGAAGCACCATCGACGTGCATAAGCCATGGTAGATTATTGACGATCATAACACTATTATCGCTTGTCGATGTCACATCGGAGCTTGTCTCCGACATACCTGGGGTTTCAAGGAGGAAATCTGCAAGTATTTGAGCCTTGATTGCCGTTCGCGGTCGATATTCTATCTCGTATTGTCCCAATTCTACTGCCCATTTGATCAATCTTCCCGAGGCTTCTGGTTTGGATAACACTTGCCTCAGAGGCTGATTGGTAAATACAATGATCTTGTATGTTTGAAAGTAAGGCCGCAACCTTCGTGCTGATGTCACCAAAGCTAGAGCAAATTTTTCAATTGTTAAATAATTCTTTTCAGCTCCCTGCAATAACTTACTCAGGTAATAAACAGGCTTGTGTTCCGCGCCCTCAATTTTTACCATAACCGAGCTCACGGCCGCCTCGGAAATAGCAATGTATATATATAGAGGTTGTCCCTCCGTAGGTTTGGCGAGCATAGGTGGTGAGGTTAGATAGCTTTTCAGTTGCTCGAATGCATGATCACAATCTTCAGTCCATTCAAAGGTCTTGGCTTTTCGTAAAGTTTGGAAAAATGGTAAACTTTTATCCGCGGACCTTGATATGAATCTATTGAGAGCAACAATCTTCCCTACTAGGCTTTGTACCTGAGTAATATTTCTGGGGGGCTTCATTTCAGTGATCGCCCTTATCTTCTCTGGATTTGCTTCGATGCCTCTCTCATGGACCAGGTATCCTAAGAATTTTCCCGACCTTACCCCAAATGTACATTTTAAGGGGTTGAGCTTCATTCCATATTTCCTTAAGATCTTGAAACAACGATCAAGGTGCTTTATATGATCTTCTTCGCTCATGCTCTTTACTAGCATGTCATCGACGTACACCTCCATTATTTCTCCTATTAGCTCTTTAAACATCAGGTTAACCAATCGTTGATAGGTTGCTCCAGCATTTCTTAATCCGAACGGCATTACTATGAAACAATATACGCCTTGTTCGGTAATGAATGCAGTCTTTTCTTGATCTTTTTCATCCATGAAAATCTGATAGAAGCCTTGGAATGCATCCATCATACTGAAGATTGCAAATCCTGCTGTGGAGTCAACCAACAGGTCGATCCTTGGGAGAGGATAAGGATCTCTTGGACACAGTTTATTCAAGTCTGTAAAATCGTTGCACATCCTCCACTTGTTATCCTTCTTGTCTCCCTTTGAGACAAGTACGACATTACACAACCACTCGGTAAAGTGTATTTCTTTAATCTGTTTAGATAGTAAAAGTCTTTCGACCTCTGCCTTTATTATTTTATCCTTCACTGGGCCATGATTTCTTTTCTTTTGCCGGACCGGTTTTGCGCTTGGATCTATCTTCAAAGAGTGAGTTATGATTCTTGGGTCGATTCCCACTATATCTTCCGAGCTCCAGGCGAAAACATCCACATTTTTTCTTAAGAAGTTGATCAACATGATTTCTCCTTGTGGAGATAGTTCAGTTCCGATCCTGGTGATCTTGGTTGGGTCATTCTCGATAAGCTTGACTTCTTTGTGCTCTGGTGCACGCAGAGTCAAATCTATTGGCTCTTTTCCCTTTTTGCTGATCGGATCCGTGCTTGGCAATTCAGGTTCCCGAATTCTTTCCGTCGAAGATCCCACTGTTTTCCTTTTTGACGGTGTTAGAGGATCGACGTTTCTTTTTAAGGATAGTGACGTGTTGTAACAATCCCAGGCCATGCAATGGTCGTTGACTATTTCACCGACCCCAGAGATTGTTGGAAATTTGATCTTCTGGTGATAGGTCGACACTACCGCTCGGAATTGGTTTAGTGCTGGTCTTCCCAGAATGGCGTTATAAGCGAATGGTGTTTCCACCACTAAAAACTTAATCATTTTGGTCACTCGATGAGGTTTATTTCCAAGAGTTACACTCAAGTTAATAGTCCCAGCTGGAACTATTTCTGACCCTCCAAATCCTACTAGGGGCGTAGCTACTCTTTGGAGGGTTAATTTTCCGAGGTTCATTTGATTCAGCACTTCAATGGCTATTATGTTAGCTGAGCTTCCGTTGTCGATCAGAATTCTCTTAACGTTGAAATCGGATATTTTCAACGAGACCACCATAGGGAAATCGGGGTGGTCTTCGTTGTTGTCCCAATTCAGATTTCTGGGAACTTCGCTTTCGTCGAACTTGATCACTTGCTGGTTAGAGCTCTTACTCTCGAGTGCCCATATCTCTCTGGGAGCTATTATTCCTTTTTCTAGAGATCGTGCAGTTCGTCGCCTCGCATTCCGACTGTCTCCCCCTGCTGGTCCACCAGAGATTACATGTATAGTTCCGTTGATCCGATCGTCATTGATATCGTTTCGTCGGGGTGGATGGTTACTGGGAGATCTATCATGAGGACTTCTATTTTCCTCTCTCCTTCTAGGACTTCTTGTCCTTTGTCTTCTTCGATCTGCTCTATCAACAAATTCATTTAATTTACCTTGTTGAATCAATTTTTCGATTTCTTGTTTCAGATGGTAACAATCTTCGGTTCTATGACCGTGAGCTCGATGGTACCTACAATATAAATCGTAGTTCTTTGCCCCAGGTTTAGCTTGTGTGATTCTTTTTGCTGGGGGAATTAGATTATTCCTTTCCAGTATCACCAGGATGTCTTCTCTTGGGGCATTTAGTTTTGTAAACTCCACATAACTAATTCGATCTCTTATATTCCTTTCTGAAGATCGAGGCCTGAGGTAGACATTGGGTCTTTTCTCAAGGTTACTCCCATTGTGTTCTAATCTTTGAAACACGTTCCCTCTTCGGGGAAATCGATCATATTCCGTTACCCTATGCATCGGGGGTTTTTCAGGTTTTCTTGATCCTGAAGTCGATGCTTTATTCTTATTTTTGTCCTTGAAAGAGTTCATCTCTTCTTGTGTCATATATTTGGAGGCCAACGTCATGATTTCCGCAAAGGTTCTAGGTTGCTTTCGGCTCAAGGCGTTGCCAAATTGCCTATTCTTAGTCAGATCGAATAGAATTGATATGATGTAATCAATGTTCGGAGAGTCAATCTTCAAAAGTTCCACATTGAACCTCGCTAACCAAGTTCTTAAGGACTCCCCTTCTAGCTGGGTTATAGTTCCTAGATAACTCATGGGGAGTTTTTGTTTTTTCTGGCTGGCAAATTGTTGTTCTAGCTTGTTGCACAATTCTCTAAAGCTGAAGATCGAGTTAGGTGGTTGTTTTCCGAACCAATCCAATGCTAATCCCTCAAACGTTGTGATCATCAACTTGGCCGTATATTCTGCTGAATGAGCATACAGGCTCATTATATTAGTGAAACTAAAGATGTAGTCGGTTGGGTCAGTGGTTCCGTCGTATCTGGGGAGCCGGGCAGGCAAAGATCCAGAAGCATGTGCTTCCCTGATTTCTAAACAGAAAGGGGAACAGGCAGCTATACTATCCTGTATTTCACGGGAACGAGGCCAAGGTTGTTGCAAAGTCAGAAGCCTCTGTTCGACTCGCTCCTCGACCATCCTCTCTATATCTCTTTCAGAAATTCTTTTGGTTGCTTGTCGATTGATAATTGGGGGTTCGTCCACATCATCGATCGGTATAACAGTGTGTTCCTTGGATAGGCGAGGTTCAGGTCGAGCATTAGCTCTTGCCTGATTAGTTTTTCGACCCAGGTTCCTTCCTGCTACGTTTGGCGGGGATATTTGAGATCGTTGATCCGCGTCCGGACTTTCTGCTTGAGTTGACTGGTGGTCATTATTCTCCCGAGGTTCCCTGATATTGTTAACCGCTCTTGAAGGACCAACAGCTGCCCTTACTGGTTCCGCAACTGCATGAGTTTGTAGAATTTGAGGAAAAAACGAACTTAAAATTTGAGCAATTTGTAGTATTTTTTCCTGGTCAGCGGAAAGCGGAGCAGCAGGGACGGATTGGACAGGCGGGTCAGGAGCCCTACTTGTGGTAGGAGTTTGTCGTGCTCCCTCGTTCTGATTGATGTTTTCGTTTGGTGCAACTTGTTCCTCTAAAGGATCAAGATTCTGCTGGTTTCCCGGAGGTTGTGTATCGTTAGCGCTGATTCTTTGGGAACCTTCAGGCAAGCTATCCATAGCACGAGAAGGTCGAGAATTCGTGCTTCTTCCTGCGTTACGTGCGCTTTTCCTTGGATTGACCATATTTCGATCGAGTAATTAACCTTGCCCCTCGGTGGGCGCCAACTGATTTAGCCTAATTTCGTCTTAGGTTTAATCTCAGTAAATTATTTAAGATCCAGATTTTATATAATAAGGGTTTGGTTAAAGTACTCAGGATGGTGCAATTCAAGGACAAGCCAAATAAAGCAAAATAATGTAATGATGTAAAATAACGATTGTATGAAGAGGCGAATAGTAGTAGTATATTTCGTAGGTTAAATTCTGGTCCCAAGTACAATATCAAACTCCCTATTTATAATTATTCTCTCGTCCTAAGTAAACTAGGAGTCCTATTCAGCCTAGGAATCCTGCATGGCCTAGGAGTACAATATGGCCCATTAAGTCTTCTGGGTCGGACGACAGGTCGAGCAGATATGTTTGGCGGGTCGACCCGATCTCATGGTTCAATCAGGTCGGATCGACCTTGATTCTCGTCGGATATTCCAAGTTGGTTATAGGTCCGTGAACTATGCAGCGTCTTGAGATCGGAATCCATAGCCCTTGTAGATCGGAAAGGTGTACCGAGCTAAGTGATATTTCTTGTTTTAGTGACTATGAAATATCCCTTATCAATTGTACAAAGTTGTTCCTGTGAAGTTTTTATTCTGTTGTCTTCACTTGAACTTTGATGTTGGATTCTTCAATGAATTAATCAGTTAACCATACTGATTGATTCTTCAAACCTTGGCCATGATACTTAATTTCTCAATACTCTTCTGTTTGAGCATAAACATCAAGCTTCCAATAATTGATTGTTTCATACACTAATTGGTTGATGACTTATAGACTTAACTATTTGTTATCATCAAAACCAAGTTAATTCATGTAAGTTGTTCGTACTTTGTTGTTTGCTTCTTGAGTTAATAAATTTTCTTCCAATAGACCTCTTAAAGAGGCCTCTATAATCCTCCAAATAGAGTCCAATGGGTGCTCCGTAGTGAACCTTTTCTTAATCAGACGACAATTAGTAGTTTTAAATTTAGTAAAAATCCTCAATTATCGATCACGTGGCCCGCACATGATGCTTCGGGCCAGCTTTTAAAATTGACTGAAATTGGACTTAAATTGCTTGAAATTATAAGATAATTTTGTAAGCACATACCAATTTTGCTTTTTCCCCTAAAATCCTTCGGAAATTATTAGGTTGTTCAGAGCTCGGTTAATTAACCGAACCGAGCCAATGCAATTCATTTCAGTTTTTGATTTCTATATTACGAGGATTTCATTGTTGTTCATATTGATTTTTAAGTTCAGTTAACCAAAGCTATTTATGTTGCTCTTTTTAAAGTGATTTCATAATAAATTGAGATTTTAGAATATTTCTCACTTTCTGTATTGTTGTATATTTGCATTTTTTGAGATGAGTAAGTATAAGTTCAAAAAATGAGTAATTATTTTTCGGAGATTATATGGAAAGAGAGATAATGTGTAAGAGACGTGTTGTTTTATTTCAAATCATGTTTGTTACTCTCTCCAATTCTTTTTAATTGTCACATTTGATCTTTTTACACATATTAAGAAACTCTTTAATTAGTCACTTTTCTAAGATAAAAATGTCAAAAATACTCTTTTAGTTATTGATATAATTAATGCCAGTAACCTCTGAGTATTTGAAATTTTTTAGTAAGCTTAAAAGTAATAAATGATAAAACTGGATAAAAAATATTGGGAATAAAAGGGTTTTTGGCATTTTGCACCCTAGAATTATAGGATTTTGGCACTTTGCACCCTGATTTAAAAGTTTTGGCACTTTGCACTCTGGAATTATAATTTATTTGACACTTTGCACCCTAGTGTGTGTTTTGGTTAGAAAATTTATTGGTAGAAGGGTAGAATAGCCATTTTTTTTTGCACTTTGCACCCTGACAATATAGATTTTGCACCCTTAAAATATAGAATGTTGGCATTTTGCACCGTAAGATTATAAAATGTTGGCGCTTTTCACCCCGATTTAAATTTTTTGGCACTCTGCACCCTAAAAATATAATGTGTATGACATTTTGCACCCTAATGTGTTTTCCTTAAAAAAAAACTCATGAATGTCGGCGATGTAGAGATAAAATGGTCATTTCTATGCACAATAATCATAAGCATGTTATTCTTAATTTATTTTACTTTATAATAACTTATTTTAACATTGACATTGTCTTCATTTTGTTTTCAAGTATTCTCTAGATTATTTATTTTATATCTAGAATACACGTGTACATATTTAACATATTATTATATTGCATGTTATTTACATTATTTAGATTATCATATTAAGTTGAGGTTGAAAATGCAAGAAATTATATTTTTTTGGGTGTAAAGTGCCAACATTCTATATTTCAGGGTGCAAAGTGTCAAAATCTATACTTTTAGGGTGCAAAATGCCAAAAATATTTGAAAATGACTATTATACCCTTCAATCAATGAATATTTTCTTCAAAACACACACTAGGGTGCAAAGTGCCAATTAAATTGTATTTCCAGGATGCAAAGTGCCAAAACTTTTAAGTTAGGGTGCAAAGTGCCAAAAACCTATAATTCCAGGGTGCAAAGTGCCAAAAGCCCGGAATAAAATGTAACAATTAATTGAAAATTGAAAATTGAAAATTTTACAAATGTGACAATAAAAAAAATAAATGGAGGGAGTCATGAGATAAGTAGCGTAAAAGGACTAGACAAGATCTAGGAGTTATTTCATTGATTTAGTAGTCTCCTAAACGAGTATGAACGTTTCAATGTAATAAATATGTTATTTTGTGTCAAATCAATGTGAAGTTTGGTTAAGTTTTTGTAGAGATAAAAGACTTTTTTAAATTAGATTATTTTTGAAAATTGAGAAAGATAAGTTAATTTCAAAAAAGAAAAAAAGTTGTTTGTTTTCCTTCAAGATATCCTCGAAATGCTTTATGAAAAAGCGAGACAAATGTGTCCTCAAAAGTCCATATTAATATATCAAAAAAAACAAAAAAGAAAAATAGCCCCTAAAAGAGTATGGGCTTAATAGAAAATAATCACAAAAGAGGGTCTGACTACTGTAATTTCTCATATTTAAATGGTCTTTCCTTTATTGAGTGAATATATATAGGGGCTAAAATGAAATAGTTTCATTTACACAATTCGTTTCAGCAAGTAAACTCAAATTCTCACACAAAACCAGTACAAGAGATTGATTCATTTTCTACATTTCTTCTCCCTTTATTGTCTAATCACATACGAGTTTCTCACAATCATGGTGCTCGAGGTTAGCCTTATGTTTCATATTTTTATTTTTTTGCACAATCAGGGTTTCATTTTTACTATAATTAATCTCTTATTTGAAAATAGGCGACAATGATCTGCATCGACAATTCGGAGTGGATGCGAAACGGTGATTACTCCCCCAATCGATTCCAAGCTCAAGCCGACGCCGTTAATTTAATCTGCGGCGCTAAAACTCAAGTATTTTTTTGTATAGTTATTACTTTCTGGTGTTTCTGATTTTGCTGCTTTTGGTTATTATTTCTAATTTAATCTGTGATGTACATTATTATTTTGAGTAATTGTTTTGTTGGAGTATGTTGATTTGTTTATTTAATAATATT
The DNA here is from genome assembly GCA_034814905.1 of Penstemon davidsonii. Classification (NCBI taxonomy): domain Eukaryota; kingdom Viridiplantae; phylum Streptophyta; class Magnoliopsida; order Lamiales; family Plantaginaceae; genus Penstemon; species Penstemon davidsonii. Next base: position 7,159,730 of record JAYDYQ010002686.1, read on the forward strand.
TTTTCAGTTGAATCCTGAGAATACCGTGGGCGTACTAACAATGGCAGGAAAAGGGGTTCGTGTATTGGTCACTCCTACTAGTGATCTTGGAAAGCTCTTGGCATGCATGCACGGTAATGTTTTTCCATTGAGTTTAAATGCGTCTAAATTTCCGAATTTTACTGATTTAGAAATTGTGGGTTTACAAATTGAGCTAAAGATGTGAAGTTATCATATCTGGCAATTATGATTTGATTAAATAATTAAATTCCGATTCTGTAAGGATGCAAAAATGTGTGATTTTTTTTTTTTTGGCTTCGCTGACTATGTTATGGCAGCCGTTTTCTGGTAATAGATAAGGTTATTTTTGTGATAATGTTGAATGGGGTTATTGTCATACTTGTTTAAATGTTATGGTTTGCTAATATTTAGGTCTAGAAATAGGTGGTGAGATGAACTTAACAGCTGGGATCCAGGTTGCACAGTTGGCCCTCAAGCATCGTCAGAACAAGAAACAGCAGCAAAGGATAATTGTGTTTGTAGGAAGGTAGAGATTATTCTGATATGTGTTTAATGTCATTCTTGTGATCTTGCTTGCAATTTTGATTTTACTTACTTTTTGTTTCCTGTGTTTTTAGTCCTGTAAAATACGACAAGAAGGTGTTAGAGTTGATTGGAAGAAAATTGAAAAAGAACAGTGTAGCTCTTGACATTGTAAATTTTGGTGAGGAAGATGATGAAAAGACTGAGAAGCTTGAGGCATTGCTTGCTGCAGTAAATAACAATGATAGTAGTCATATTGTTAATGTTTCTCCTGGCCCAAGTGCTCTTTCTGATGTGCTAATGAGGTTCCTTTCAATGCCATCTCTGTTGATATAGACTGAGCTTATTAAATGTTGTTCATAACATTTTTTCCTTCTCCTCATTGGCAGTACACCAATCTTTATTGCTGATGGCGAGGTAGGGAGTGGTTTTGCGGCATCTGTGGCAGCAGCAGCAGCTGGTGGAGCCGGGTATGAATTTGGTGTGGATCCGAATATGGATCCGGAACTTGCTCTTGCACTTAGAGTATCTATGGAGGAGGAGAGGGCAAGGCAGGAAGCAGCTGCAAAGAAAGCTGCAGAAGAAGCTGTAAAACAAGAGAAAGGAGAACAGCAGTCCACCAGTTCTCACAATGCTACAATGACAGAAAATGTGGATGCTGGAACTTCAGAGCCTGAAAAGAAAACACGTGATCTAACGGTTGAAGTCTCTTTTGCATTGAACTCTCTTTTGTCATCTCTTCTGTTTGTATAATATGCATGATGTTATGATCTGAATCTTAGCAAGATCTTTTCTCCGAAGTGTTTCTCGTGCAGTCTGTTGCATGGCTCATGACATCTACTCATGGACTTCTTTAGAGTTTCTTGTTTGAGTGTTGTACATGAATACAGTTGTTGTGGGTGCTTGCTAATTAGTCAGTTACCAACCTGTGGGATGGGATTTGTGCCGCTCGTGAGTTTTTGAATGTTAATTCTTAATTAAATAATTAAAATGAACTTATTTTCCATGGATAAGATGACCTCTTGACCATGGAAGTGTATTTACTCAAATATGATGGTATTTCTTGATCAGCGATTTTGAAGGGACCACATTTTCAGGTTTAACCTATATGAAAGTTACTAGTTGAGCTTGCATGAACTTTGTTGGCTCGTGATTCAGAAATTTGAATATAAAGCCACTTTTTCTATATCATAATTCTTAGATAGTTATGAAGTCCATGTAGTGTGGTAGACAATGTCAGAGAGAGGTTCCTAAAGGTCCTAATCAAGTTTTACATGGTTAAGTTTAATTTATGTTAACTACAGCTCAATATAATTACTATTTTTTTTGCCTACTCAGCGTACATACTTATCCCTTTTGCATTTTAAAGTTATTTTCCTATCTCTGTTAAGTGGTGTAGCTTGCTGAGAAATGATCTGAAACTTCTAAGTTCATGCTCTGACTTCTTATCCATGTTCATATAAACATTTGACTGTAACATGTTTCATTTAAATTACAGGACGATGAGAATGCACTGTTACAGCAGGCACTTGCTATGTCCATGGATGATTCTTCATCTGATGTTGCTATACGGGACACTGACATGTCAGATGCATCTGCTGATGATCATGATCTGCAACTTGGTGAGAACTTATGTTGGCTAGAATATTTTTCCATTTTCTGGTCATTTTAGTTGCATGTGATGTTGTATATATTTGTGAAGATATTTATACATTATGCTTTTCAGTGCAGAGCATTCTTGTATTTCCTTACTTTTATTGCTATACAAGAACAATCAGTTACATGGAAGAATGAGGGACCTTTCCATAAAGTTGTTCCCCTTTATTGAAGTGAAGTCTTATAGACTTTTTGAGGCACATTGTTACAGTATGTCGTAGAATTTTTATGAGGACATATCTTTCCAAAGAAAAATAAAAATATGATCGAGAGTCCTGCTTGATTATCAGAACCTTTTGACTTGAAATTGATCATAAAAATATGTGGAGATTGATCATTTGTTTATATCTGAAATACCGTTACTTCTTTTTCCGACTTGCTAATGTTTTTGTGGCCCTTCTGATACATTTTTCTTGGTTGGTTGTTGTAGCCCTTCAATTGTCTGTGCAAGAAGGTGCAGCAGATCAATCAAACCAGACAGATATGAATAAGCTTTTGGCAGATCAATCCTTTGTTTCCTCCGTTCTTGCTTCAGTGAGCCTACATGTCTTTACATTTTTTCAGTGTCACTTTTATCGTCAGCTTGTTCGACATATATGTTGTATACTCGAGAATTTAGACTGCCACTCATTGTCTTTACATTCCTTGGTCGATTGCTTTAACAGCTTCCAGGAGTTGATCCTAATGATCCCCATGTAAAAGATTTGCTTGCTTCAATGCAGAGTCAGTCTGAGGTGAGTTCAATAGTTGATATTCATGGAAGCAATTGAATTAGATGAACATTTTATTTAGTTATATTCTACCTTAATAAACTCTCTCTCTCTCTCAAACAATTTATTGGCCAAAATAGTCAAAAATGTTTTCATAAAACAATCAGTTCTAGGTTCTCATGATTTTTTGGGTTTTTTCAACCTAAAATTAGTGGAACTATAGGAGAAGATTTTTGCACAGTTGGATCTTGTACATGGAGAAGAAGTAAGCAACGTGAAATTTGGAACCCAGTTCCAGGGTATCTGTTTTGGTTGGAAATTTAGATGCTACAGGCCGTGCAATACACGGATGTATTCTCCTAATGACACGTGTCCTCGTTGTGAACTAGCATTGACAAGGTACATTTTTTAAAAATAAAAAATAAAATAAAATTGGACACGTGTCATTAGGAGAATGTACCCGTGCAATGCACGGCGTGTAGCATCTAAGTTCCCGTATTGGTTAGCTTGCCAGGAGAGAAATACTAGAACTCTTGAAGGAAAAGAAGATCAGTATTGTCCTTGATGAAAGATCTTTTGAACCTTTTATTTGAGTTGTTATCTAATAGTTTTACTTCTTTTGTCAACTTCTTGGAGGATGTTCAGTCTTCTAGAGGTAAGATCCTCTCATGTAGATTTTTTTAAATTGAAAGTTTTTACCTTTCAAAAAAAAAAAGGAAATGGAATTATGAATAAAATACCCACTGTTAACTACAGGAGTGTTATGCCATTTCTGTATTATTTCAAAATATATATTTAAGTTTTCAGGGTATTGAATATTTTCACCATGAAACATACTGCTCTTCTAGTACACATCTTTTTGTCCCTTGATTCATCACTTATTTATGTGGTTCCAACAGAACAAGAATGGAGGGAAGGCACCAAAAGAGGATGAAAAGAAGTGAATACGCAATAGTTAATGTCCACTTTCAGGTGAAGTTCCAGGTCTTGCGATTATCAGTTTCGATTGTTCTATCAAGTGTTTGATCCATTAATCTAAATGGGAATTTCCTTGCACAGGTCAAGAAACCTTTTTCGCATACAGAGTTCTGTGCCGCGCTCTATATGGCCCTTGGGGTGGAGAAATTTGATTTCATTTAGAGGCGGATTTGCCATGAACTATCTTATGTTTTGATAGAGAAACATTTAATGAACAGGTTTCGCATGACCTAATGAATTTGAATTTTTATGTTTCTGAAGTTTACATCAAATGGAAACTTCAATAAAAAAATACATCATACTTGTTCTCTGAAATGCCTTCTTAAAAATGTTCAATTTCTCTGTGGTTTCCAGTTTAGTTTCTTGTTGGTTGTGTGTTAAACAAGAGTAATTGTCGTTTCCATCTGAAGATTGCTTTCTCTTTTGCAACCATGGATCAAAATTTCGTTTCGAAAGCATGTTTGTGTTAGCTATATATTAGAAACTTTTCGAGAACTATTAGTAGAAAAATTTGTAAAAAGAAATTACTATTAAGACAATGGAATAATACCAAGACAAACAAATAGTTTCGAAACTACACTTAAATTTTGTTTTGTTTCTAAAACGAAAAAATTTGAATGTTTTCGACACAAACATTGAAAACTTTTATCCATGCTTGCAACCCCAATGATTTCAAGTTAGCTGATCCTAATTGCCATTTTCTAATGTGAATTTCAGGGTCTCACTCAGTTTGGTTTGGTTTTGGTTTCCAAAAATAGTTTGAATGGGTTTGTTTAAACCTTTGAAACACATTTGGTTTGAGTTTGATGAAGAGTTTTGTGATTATTAAAAAATTGAGATATGATTTGAATTGAGGTTGGATATTAGGGTTTGAGGAGGACGATAGCCAAAATCTCTCTCTTGTTATATTTAAGTTTTGCTTTGGTTAGCCATTTTAGCGAACTCTTGACTTTTGAATAATCAAATTTATGTCATTGAAATTGGTCCAAAATTGTGATACTTATAATATATATATATATATAAATGCTCGAAATCTATCAAAACAATATTCCATTATCAACTAGACCATAATAAAATACAATAAAATTAAAATTGATTTTATAATTGTATTTCATAAATATAAATTGTCGTTTCCATATGAAGATTGCTTTCTCTTTTGCAACCATGGATCAAAATTTGGTTTCGAAAGTATGATTGTGTCAGTTATATATTAGAAACTTTTTCGAGAACTAATAGTAGAAAAAATTACTAAATTAAGACAATGAAATAATACCAAGACAAACAAATAGTTTCGAAATTACACTTAAAATTTTTGTTTCGTTCGAAAACGAAACAATTTCAATGTTTTCGACACGAACATTGAAAACTTTTATCCATGTTTGCAACCCCAATGATTTCAAGTTAGCTGATCTATTTGCCATTTTCTAATGTGAATTTCAGGGTCTTACTCGGTTTCGTTTGGTTTTGGTTTCCAAAAATAGTTTGAATGGGTTCGTTTAAACCTTTGAAATACATTTGGTTTGAGTTTGATGAAGAGTTTTGTGATTATTAAAAAATTGAGATATGATTTGAATTGAGGTTTGATATTAGGGTTTGAGGGGGATGATAGCCAAAATCTCTCTATTGTTATATTTAAGTTTTGCTTTGGTTAGCCATTTTAGCGAACTCTTGACTTTTGAATAATCAAATGTCATTGAAATTGGTCCAAAATTGTGATACTTATAATATATATATATATATATATATATATATATATAAGTGCTCGAAATCTATCAAAACAATATTCCATTATCAACTAAACCATAATAAAATACAATAAAATTAAAATTGATTTTATAATTGTTTTTCATAAATATAAATTGTCGTTTCCATATGAAGATTGCTTTCTCTTTTGCAACCATGGATCAAAATTTGGTTTCGAAAGTATGATTGTGTCAGCTATATATTAGAAACTTTTTCGAGAACTAATAGTAGAAAAAATTACTAAATTAAGACAATGAAATAATACCAAGACAAACAAATAGTTTCGAAATTACACTTAAAATTTTGTTTCGTTCAAAAACGAAAAAATTTCAATGTTTTCGACACAAACATTGAAAACTTTTATCCATGTTTGCAACCCCAATGATTTCAAGTTAGCTGATCTATTTGCCATTTTCTAATGTGAATTTCAGGGTCTTACTCGGATTCGTTTGGTTTCCAAAAATAGTTTGAATGTCGTTTAAACCTTAGAAACACATTTTGTTTGAGTTTGATGAAGGGTTTTGTGATTATTAAAAAATTGAGATATGATTTGAATTGAGTTTGGATATTAGGGTTTGAGGGGGACGATAGCCAAAATCTCACTCTTGTTATATTTACAGTTTTGTTTTGGTTAGCCATTTTAGCCAACTTTTGACTTTTGAATAATCAAATTTATGTTATTAAAATTGGTCCAACTTTGTATGAATTGTGATACTTTTATATATATATATAAGTGCTCGAAATTTATCAAAACAATATTCCATTATCAACTAAACCATAATAAAATACAATAAAATTAAAATTGATTTTATAATTGTTTTCATAAATATAAATTGTCGCGAAACTTTTTCGAGAACAAATAGTAGAAAAAATTACTAAATTAAGTCAATGAAATAATACCAAGACAAACAAATAGTTTCGAAATTACACTTAAAATTTTGTTTCGTTCAAAAATGAAAAAATTTCAATGTTTTCGACACAAACATTGAAAACTTTTATCCATGTTTGCAACCCCAATGATTTCAAGTTAGCTGATCCTATTTGCCATTTTCTAATGTGAATTTCAGGGTCTTACTCGGTTTCGTTTGGTTTTGGTTTTCAAAAATAGTTTGAATGGGTTCGTTTAAACCTTTGAAACACATTTGGTTTGAGTTTGATGAAGGGTTTTGTGATTATTAAAAAATTGAGATATGATTTGAATTGAGTTTGAATATTAGGGTTTGAGGGGAAAGATAGCCAAAATCTCTCTCATGTTACATTTACAGTTTTGCTTTGGTTAGCCATTTTAGTTTGACTTTTGAATAATCAAATTTATGTCATTGAAATTGGTCCAACTTTGTTTGAATTGTGATACTTATAAAATATATATATATCAAAACAATATTCCATTATCAATTAAACCATAATAAAATACAATAAAAATAAAATTGATTTTATAATTATTTTTCATAAATATAAATAAAACTAAATATGTTCTAATGAATTTTCCTTACAAAGTAAATTATTATACAAGAATATATTACCCATAATTAAGTGTTTATAAATTGAAATTTTCCAATAACAATTTTTTTTTGGATCCAAAAAAGGCAATTACCACATATCTTTCTCAACTAAGTTCCGAATAGCATCAAGTGGTTCTTCCATCCAAAGCAAACTATATCCCGTAGTGTGGCCAAGTTTGACCAAAGCATCCGCCACCAAGTTAGCCGACCTTCTGATCTGACGGAGAGATACATTCCACGACTTAGCAAGCAGAATCCTGCAATCCTCTAAGATAAAGTCCATGGGGTGTTCTCGATTATCAGTTTTTTGCAAGAGGCTATAAATGATCTCAGAATCAATCTCTATTACCAAATACCCAAATCTCCTTTCCCACGCGGCTCTCAAACCATCCCGGAGAGCCAAAAGCTCCACCTGCTCTATCGAACACGAGCCCACACTCCAGCAAAAACCAAAAATCCACATACCCTCGTCATTCCTTACCACGCCACCTACTGCTGCGGAGTTCGATCTTGCCAGCCAGCTCTCATCCGTGTTCAACTTGACCTAATCTTTTTCGGGACGCGACCAAGCCTGGGACACCGAAACCCTTCTCATTCGGGTTAGAGCATACAAACTTTGTCCGTCGAGTGCAAGCCGCTTCACCCTAAACATAGTAGCTTGAGTAGCTTCCAATAACATGTTTAAATAATTATTATATATCTTTGAAAGTAAATTAAAAAAAAGAGGTTATGTTCTTCGTCTTCGAATCACTGTTGGACGCCATTGTTCTAGTCACACCAAAATGGCGAAAAAGCTCGCGGCTGTTCTGGTCTGTTTTGGTCATGACTAGAACGGCAACGATTACAATTGCCGGCCAAATCTAGTTGGACCAGAACGACCGGGGTGCGTGCGGGTTGCTTGATTTTTTGTATTTATTTTTTCTTTAAATTCATTGAGGCTAATAATGGAAATATACTTATTTGTAAAATTTTCTTTATCTCATTATGTCGAAGTACATCACGTAGACACGTACTCAAAAGTATGTCGACCTGTTAAATTGAAGATACCTAAATTACGCATTAATTACACTCGGTACATTTGTTGTGCAAAAAATAAACGCCCAAGAAAGTCTAAATAAAAGTATCAAATTACCGAAGATTTAAAATTAATAAAACAAGAGAAAGTTTTTGTTTTTTGAGAATCAAACAACTATTGAATTTTACCAAGACGTATACGAAGCCCCACATTATATGGGCGAGTTAATGGCAATTTACTCCCTTATGATATTCATAATGTTTAATTTATCTTTCTGTCATTTGAAAAATAGTACTTTACCCCTCTATATTCATACTGCCTCCTTCATATTTTTATAAGTGACACTTTACCCCTATATTATAATAATGTAATAATTTACCCTCTTATATTATAATAAATATGATAATTTACCCTATGTATTATAATAAATGTGATAATTTACCTTCTAATATTACACTCTTCAGCTGAAGAAGAGAGTAACTTACTTAAATTTATCATTATGCATTTAAGAGGAGTTCAATTTGCATTAACTCTTATCTGGGGATTAACTATTTTACCAAGAATGGTCTTCCTCTGTTCACATTTTTATCTTCATTTTATTTCATCCTGTTTTTTCTTTTTTCCACAAAAGCTAGCAGTAATTGTCGATTGAAAAGCTCCCCATTAATAAAATAGTCGGTGTATAAATTCGGAAGGAGAAACCAATGAATATTTGTTGTCTCTTTCCCTTACTTAAATACTTGATAATGATCTTTGCATCATTTAATTTGGGTACTTGTGTATGCTACTACTTTTCGATCTTGATTGGGGTTAAAAATGAAGAGAGTAGCACTATCAATTTCAGCTTTACTTTGCACTGTATTTATTTTTTGTTCATATGGATTTGTGGGTGTTGAAGGGTACATCAAGAAGTATAATACTGGGAGTAGAATCATTGATGGGAAATTGAATGTTCATTTGGTTGCTCACTCACATGATGATGTGGGTTGGCTTAAAACAATTGATCAGTACTATGTTGGATCAAATAACAGTATTCAGGTCAATTTTTGGTCTTTGTGGAAGTTCCATTTTCTTATATTTTATTACTGAAAACATCTTTAATTTACTCACTTTTGTTTGATTTAGGGTGCTTGTGTGGAAAATACTCTCGACTCGGTTGTTATGGCATTGCGTCGCGATCCTAATAGGAAGTTCATATTTGCTGAAATGGTAGGAAAAGTTTATTCCTGTTGGATTAATTTTTATTCATGTTTTAGTTAGTTGATTAATATCTGAAATTTTGATGCTACTAATGAATAGATTCCACCAGAGCATGCTTTTGTGTAATGGAATTATATAGAAATGGCAAATATGATGTTCCTCTTAACTGTATTAATGGGGTTTCTTGGTTTAATTTGAGAGCTAAATGGAAAAATACCCAGTGTGCTCTTCCTGATTGGCAAAACTCCCCCGTGTTATTTTTTTAGCGAAAAATACCCCTATGTTCTTTTTTTATTAGCAAAAAAACCTAATTTGAAAATTCTTTGAAAATCATAGGGAGGTTATTGTCAATTTTTAAGTGATCAGGGGGGGTTATCACCAATTTTCAAAGTTATCATTGGGGATAATTGTCAATTTTTAGGGAATAAGGGTGTTTTTGCATTTTTATGATGGGGTATTGTCGTTATTCCTGCAAAATATGTAGGAGGGGTTTTTTTGCTTAAAAAAATTACTGGGGTTGTTTTGGTAATAAAAATAACATAGGGGGATTCTTACTAATTAGGCAAAGCATAGGGGTACTTTTGCATTTTACTGTAAATTTAAGTTAATGATAGTGTCTCTCTAAAGGTCTTTGTGGTTTTAAATTATGATATTTTGTACCAATGGTTCATCTGATGCCATGATCTAGTAGCGTCTGATGTTTTTTTCCGAACTTAGATGGTAACGAAGTAAAGGGTTGTTCTTCCCAGTGGTAAACAAAATAAAAATAAAAATAAAATAAAAAACAATTTTCTTATGTGACATTGAGAAAGTTTAATACTACTATTGTAGCATTAGTTTTGTAATTTTGTTCTCTAATTATTGAATTTGTAAATACTGATTTAATATTACCATTTTCTACTTAGGCATTTTTCAGTCGATGGTGGGAAGAGCAAAACCCAGAAATTCAAGAAGAAGTAAAAAAGCTTGTCGATTCTGGCCAGTTGGAATTCGTGTAAGAAGATTGCGAAAAGTCTGATATCTATTTAAATGCTTTCTTGAAGGGATTGAGTTATTTAAATAATTAAACGACTTGTCTGTGCAGAAATGGTGGTTGGTGTATGCATGATGAAGCAACTACTCATTATATAGACATGATTGACCAAACAACTTTAGGTCATCAAATGATAAAGAATCAATTTAACAAGACTCCTCGGGCCGGATGGCAGATTGATCCATTTGGACACTCTGCAGTTCAAGCTTATTTACTTGGCTCCGAGGTATGTATACAAACACATCTATTTTTGTAATACTTAATATTAATATTTGATGATTATTCTGTTTCGACTTCATTTTTGTTTATTATTTTATTATCTACTTATTATGTAGCTGGGCTTTGATTCTATTCATTTCGCACGGATAGATTACCAGGACAGAGCAAAACGCAAGGGAGATAAATCTCTTGAAGTTATATGGCAGGGTTCTAGGACATTTGGTCCTTCTTCTCAGGTCAGGAGATGCAACTCTTTTGAGTGAAATGCAAAAATACATACCCCCTATGCTTTGCCTAATTAATAAAAATCCCACCGTATTATTTTTATTGCCAAAAACCTCCCCTGTGCTTTTTTTATTAGCGAAACCCCCCCCCCCCTACATATTTAGCCGAAAAAATGACAATTATACCCTCACCAAAATATGCAGAAACACCCGTATTTACCTAAAAAAACTAACAAGAACCCTCTGTTAACTTTGAAAATTGACAATAACCTCCCTATGATTTATAAAGGAAATTCAAATGGGGATTTTGCTAATAAATTTAGAACACAGGGGCTTTTTGCTAATAAAAATAACACAGCAAGTTTTTTACCAATTAGGCAAAGCACAGGGAGAATTTATGCATTTAGCTCCAACTCCTTTGCCTCGGTTCTCTATGTGTTTCTGCTTTATTTGGTCACTTTTGTGGTTTGGATTTTTGCAGATCTTTGCCAATGCATTTCCTGTTCACTATAGCCCACCTAATGGCTTTCATTTTGAAGTTAATGATTTCTTTGATCCAGTCCAGGTACTCGACATTGATGCAGCAGTCAATTCCAAAGTTATGACCATTTTCTTATAAATTGTTTTCTAAACAGTTCCCCAATTGCTAAAATGCAGGATAATCCTCTTCTATTTGACTTTAATGTTGACAACAGAGTTAATGACTTTATTGCGGCTGCAATGATTCAGGTAAACACGACTCCTGATCTATTTCCTGCAGTTAGAAATTTTTGAGTGAGTTGATCATTTGGCTTAGGTATAATACAGGCAAATGTGACGCGAACAAATCATATTATGTGGACTATGGGAGATGACTTTCAATATCAATATGCCGAGTCCTGGTTCAAGCAGATGGACAAACTTATTCATTATGTCAACAAGGTATAGTTTTTCCTTTTCAGTGAAGAAAATCTGAGAAGAAAGATATTTCCGCCTACTTAGTTATTTAACCTTGCATAAATAAAGTTTCTTAAAGCTCTAATAAATGTCTTAGTCATCAGTGAAGTAGTTATATACTTGATGTATTCTGAATCTCAAGGAACCTAAAACATCTTAATATTTGCTTTTTTTTCACTGTTAACTGTTACTTACTTCTCTCGAATTGAGTCTTAATAAACTTTTTGAAACAGGATGGTCGGGTTAACGCATTATATTCTACGCCATCTTTGTACACAGATGCAAAACACGCCACCAATGAATCTTGGCCTCTGAAAATCGATGATTATTTCCCGTGAGCACTATATATATCTTATTCTAATTTATACTATTTTGAATTTTTTATTGAATTTGATTCATGGTACACACTATGTTCTATTTCTTTCTATTCTTTTCCTAGATATGCAGATAATGCTAATGCTTACTGGACTGGATATTATACAAGTCGCCCTGCCTTAAAAAGATACATCCGTTTGCTAAGCGGATATTATCTGGTAATTTAATGAGATGCTTTCATTGGTACATATTGAGTCACTCCTTGTGAATATAATGCTTGCTTAGGAGTCATCACCTAACAAGCACCCCTATGATTTAGTCAAGTGCATTTTACACCCTTGTGAAAATTTTAAAGGAGCAATTTACCTCCTTCCAACACAGAGTGTAACACACTTTCAGAAATTGAGAGAGGGCATGAAAAGTTCTGCGTAAAAAGACAAAAGTACCCTTAGGGAGGTAAAGTGCCACATTTATCATAAAACAAGGGGTAAAGTGCTACATTTATCAAAACACAGAGGGTAAAGTGACACATCATTTATCATAACACAGGGGTAAAGTGCAACATCATTTATCATAACACAGGGGTTAAAGTGCCACATTTATAATAATACAGGGGGTAAAGTGTCGCATTTATAAGTTGACTGAGTCAAAGTAAAGTATATAAGAGGGGTAGTTTTGTTAATTTTGTATGTTTTTTTAAGTTTAAAAATGCCAGGGAGGCGGTGTGTAACTCTTTTATGATTACAGGGGGGGTATAATGTTCTTTTTCTAATCACATGGGGTAAATAGAACATTATGCATATCACAAGGAGGGTTAAATTTCCATTAACTCTTAAAATTTGTTCCATAACAAATGTCGATACAACAACCCATAAAAAATGTCGATACAACAACCATGCTCAAGTTGGCATCCCATTTGCCATATTTGTGCCACTGATTATGAAATTCTGAAGTCTCTCTCTCTCTTGTTGGGTGAGTAATAATTTTACTAATATTGAAGTACATTTAGTCTCTGTATGCATAGGCTGCTCGCCAGCTTGAATTTCTGATGGGGAGGAGAAGAATTATCACCAATACTGATGGCTTAGGTGATGCTTTAGGTATTGCTCAACATCATGATGCTGTTACTGGTACTGCTAAACAGCATACCACGAATGACTACGCTAAACGCTTGGCCATTGGAGCCTCAGAGGTAGCTACATATTTACCTCATATGATCTTGTGCTTATTCATGTGATTTATTTTCTAATCTTATAAGTATTGTCTTTTTATTTCTATTTTCTCAGGCAGAAACTGTTACCAATTCAGCTTTTTCATGCCTAGTTGGTTCAAAATTGAACGGCCAATGCGCTTCCTCTGCAATTGCATTTAATCAGGTTGCTCCCTCTATGAGTTTAATTATTTTAGTGAGTTATAAGTGTTTTCAGCAAAAGGAGTCATAATCTTCTTGATTAAAATTTCTCACCATCTCCCTTTTTTATGAACTACATTTATTGCTTTAACACGTTTGATTACATCGGAGTACATAGATATTACTGGCTTACTTTTCATTTTTTTTCTTCTGAAATATTTGAATTACACCAGAGTTGTGCTCCAGTACTAAACAGGATAGTAATGGGTAATACTTCATAAGTGCTACACACACGTATTATTTTACTGAAACTGAGCTAATTTTTGTGCTTATTCTGATGCAATTTTCTTCTTTTCAATTGCGAAAAAATGTTTAATTGATGATGTTTTGTGCTATATGGCAAAACATCACTAATATCAGCAAAAATGAAACATAGTTTGATCAATGAACACATAAAGCTTACATCTAGTTGCCCACCTTTATAGATTGATGGAGCAACTTCGGTACCGTGTTGTCAGAGTCAGATTAGTTATGCTCTCGTCAATCTCAATGTAGTTCCGAATTTTACACGTTGGGTTCATTGACTTTGGTAAGAAAAAGTTTATTGAAGTAAATATCAGCCAAACAAGAAGGCACCATGGATCTGTTATAGTGCTGAGTTAAGAATCATGATTGGATTGGTGACCATAGAAAAAAGATGCTAAGACAGAAGGAACACAATTAAATATGTTTTAGTGTGTGTAGGGGAGAAAGAGGGAAGATTTGCAGATCATTATAATATGTTAGATGTTAAGTGATAAATATTATATGTCTCCTCTCTAGGACTGAAAATCAAACCAAGCTACTCGATACTTGACTCGAGCTCGTTCGATAAAAGCTCGTTTGAGCTCGGTTCGTCACTCTAATCAAACAAGCTTGAACATCATTTTCCGTTTGTTGACTTTTAAAGCTCGGCTCGAGCTCGAGCTCTACTCGATAAGCTAAAAAATAGTAAAATACATGTAAAATATCAAGCTACTCGATAATCAGCTCGAGCTCGTTCGATAAAAACTCATTTGAGCTCGGCTCGTTTAACAATCAAACCAAGCTCAAACACAAAATTTGAAACTCGATATAATTCAAACCAAGCTTGAACAGTGTGTCGTTCCGACACTCGGCTCGATTACACCCCTACTCCTCTAACAGCTTAAGCTTTTAGATGAGTTGGACATTCAATAAATGATATTTAAAAGGTGAAGAGCTACTAAATTGTGGATTCAGGTATGGAATGCAACCATATTAATGTACTTCATGCTGTTCTTACTAAAATCGTATATAAGATACTTACATTATTTGAATAGGAGGAGGCATAGCATCCTTCGTCCCATGGTTTTGAATTTTGTTTGGGTTCATTCTGAGTTATCCCCTTCCTCGTTAAACGCTATCTTTTTCTTTCTTGTTGACTTTTATTTGGTGAACAGTGTCAGTTGCTCAATATAAGTTACTGTCCACCAACAGAAGAAGACATTCCCCAGGGGAAGAGTTTGGTAACATTCTTTCAGCTTATGCACTGTTAGAATACAATATCAAGAAAATTTATTTTGACCAAGTATAGCTTGCATTTCAGGTTGTTGTGGCATACAATCCACTTGGTTGGAATCGTACAGATATTATCAGGATTCCTGTGAGTTATGATATATATATGTATATATATATATAACTAAACTCTCTCTCTCTCTCTCTTGTATAATGATAGACTCTATTCTACAGGTTAACGATCATGATCTTGTCGTCAAAGATTCCACGGGAAAAGTTATTGAGTCTCAGTTTGTAGAAGTTGATAATGTGACAAGCAATGTGAGAAAGGTTTACGTGGAGGCATATATTGGAATTTCAGCTGGAAATGCTCCAAAGTATTGGCTTCTTTTTCCTGTATCTGTTCCCCCTCTGGGTCTGAATATATACTTCATTTCTAAAGCATCTCAAAAGGGTACTACTCCAACCAAAATATCTTTCTCAATTTGCCTCCATTTTGAATATTTTGATCTCTCAATTGGTATGTCGCAGAACAGAAGTATTTTCCATAAGTATGAGACCTGGTCTATATGAATTTGGTGCTTCTGTTTTGTATTTGATATTTTGATGATACAGGAAATAGAAGAAAAGCTTATGTGTCCACGGTGGATCTTCTAAAGAATGAAACTGTCGAAATTGGACCAGGGAACTTGAAACTGTCCTTTTCTTCAGCATCTGGGCAACTAAATCGCATGTTCAATTCTAAAACTGGGGTAAGATCCTTTTTTCTTCTTTCTCAAAATGAGTGTGAATTTTGTAATGTTCTTTCCATTCAGTAGTTGAGTTGGACATCCAACATATAAAGATGACCTAAGTTTGGTTAATTGTCTATATATCTAAATTGGCAGAGGGAAATCAAATAACTACATAAAAAAGATTATTGTGCTTTGGTTTCTTTAAAATGACACTTTATTACAATTTTTTTTTATAAATACCAGATTGATATACCAGTACAACAAAGCTATCTCTGGTATTCTTCAAGCCAAGGAGATGCTGATCCTCAGGTATATAATATAGACTTGATAGTACTGGATTGTAATTGCATTCTCTATCCAACATTTTACTTTATTTCTTCTCTAAGTTAAATCTACCCTTCCTGTTGCAGTGTTCTGGTGCATACATTTTCCGACCTCAAGGATTGCCTTCAATAGTTTCTAGATCAGTGAGACATCTTTTCCCCTAGATAAGATTCTTCCCTCATACTTTTCATGACTATAATTTTTCGAATCTTATAGGTTCCTCTAAAGATCATCCGGGGACCAATAGTAGATGAAGTTCATCAGCAATTCAGTTCATGGATCTACCAGGTTCAGTATTATCTTTTCTTCGTTTAATGTCGATCAAATCTTTTGTTGAGCTCACCTGTTTCGTAATAGAATAATGTGATTTTTTGTCCACCAGTGGCTGGTGCATGTGGCTTGTAATATTGACATCTATTTTCCATCACCATCGTGTAATACATTGAATTGATTAGTTTTTCACTTTTCAGATAATTAGAGTTTATAAAGATAAAGAGCATGCCGAATTTGAATTCACGGTACTTGATTCTTGTATTTAATCATTGCATCTTGTAAAAGTAAAATCATTATGTCAATTTTCCTTTGTACTTACTCCCGTTCATATTTTCTTATCTATAATTGTGATTTGAAGCTTGGTCCGATTCCCACGGATGATGGTATTGGAAAAGAGGTTATTACAAGAATTACAGCTAACATGGTCACAGACAAAGTCTTCTTCACTGATTCTAATGCAAGAGACTTTATCAAACGGGTATGTATGTCTTTCATTATTCGTCTTCTAGCATTTTAGAGCTTTTGAGAATGTGTCAAGGATATAGTTTCTGATAACTCTTGTTTTGTCGGTCATATCAGTGATTGCTCAATTTGAAAAAAAACTCATTCACAAAAATAAATAAAGAACAATCAGCAGATGGAGCATTTGGATTTTCTCTGTATCTTGTCTCTATGAATAGTTACCCTTCAAAAAAGATTACTTGCATTGACAATGTCATCAATTTGATATTTGTGTTTGCTTATACCTGATTCAAGTTCTTGAAAGGGCGCAGCGTTATGACTGCAATGGCATTTACCTTGTTTTTCGCGAACCTAATATATTCCACTTTGGCACCTTACATGACATATTTCTTCTCTTTTCCGGTTAAATAAAATAACTATTTCGCCTTTAGCTATTAAGTCCTTCACATAGCAAAATGACTGACTTACTAAAGCATGGTTATCAAAAAGTTGATCTATTCCCAGTGCACTCTTTGGTCCGAGCTGTAAATACACAGTTTAGTAGATCAAGAAAAGTAGATAGCAAATTCTTCTGTATAATCTTTTCCAGTGTTCAGTATTCTGACACTGATTTGATTGCATGAATTTTTTCAGGTCAGAGATCACAGAGATGACTGGCCTCTCACAGTTACTCAACCTGTAGCAGGGAACTACTATCCGGTAACTGCCCAAATTTTAACTTATTACTCCCTCTGTCCCTATATTTTCACTAATATTTCCTTTTTGGGATATCTCAAAATAACAATCCCTTTCTATAAATGGAATTATTTTTCTCAAAAATACCCTCTCACATAAGTAATGATTTGACACCACTAACTCTCAACCACTACTTTTAAGAGCATCTACGTAAAAATACTTAAAAGTTTCACCTTTGAACTTTTACCTAAAACTCCGTGCCAAAAGTAAAAGGATAGGAAAAAAAGGGACGGAGGGAGTACGTACTTTCTTGCGAACTCATTTTTGGGGCAACACAATGGAAGTGTTTAACCTTAAAGTTAGATAATTCTTTTTATTTGGTTTGTGCAGGTGATTTCTTGATTGTCATCTTAATCTGATTGTTTAGACATACTTATGCTTGAACTTGAAGATTACCGCGTACTGTGTATTTAAGCTTTATAAAAGAATGTCACATTTGCTTTATTAAATTCTATAAATATTAGTGTAATACCTTCCAAAATCTATGTTTCCTATCTATTATTAATCGGACTGTCAATAAACAACAATACTTAGTTGGGTTTTCATGTCCAATATTCAGGAAAACTGATTCTCATATTATAGTCTATTGTGAACATGCATTCACTAACTACAGCTTATGCACAATCTTGTGAAGGGCAGGACATCATCTAAACATGCAAATGTACGCAATTTTAGCATTTATGGAATACGTAGAAGTTCCCAAAAATATCATTTGACATTTATAGTACACTCTTTGACCTCCAAACTTGTGACATTGCTTCTATTTTTTTTTCTTTTCTTTTTTCATTTTTTTGGCTAATCCGAATTGGAAACTGCAATCAGATCAATCTTGGTATTTTCATGGAGGATAAGAAGTCTGAATTCTCTGTTTTGGTTGATCGAGCCACTGGAGGATCCAGCATCAATGATGGAGAAATTGAACTGATGCTGCACAGGTATGCAAATGCTTCCAAGTTGTTTCAATTTTTTATTATTTTAGTCTATGGTTTCTTTCCGTAGAAAATTTCTAATTTGTTTTATTACAATCATATTCAGGCGTATGATCAATGATGATTCTAGAGGTGTAGGTGAACCCCTTGATGAATCTGTATGTGTAGAGAATAAATGTGAAGGACTCACGGTAAGATGCCTTGGAGCATACATAGTTACACTACATCATTTGTGTTCTTCATACATAGAGTCTCTTTTTGTTGCCTTTTTAGGTTCGAGGGAATTATTATATGAGCATCAATGAGCTTGGTACCGGAGCTCGTTGGCGTCGAACAACTGGCCAAGAAATTTATTCGCCTCTTCTTTTAGCTTTTTCGCATGAGGTAAATCTTGGTCGAGTTAGCAAGAATTGAAAAACAAAACCATTTATCTAATTATTATTTGGCTCGACTTTTGCAGAACTCTGAAAACTGGAAATCTTCTCATTTGACAATGGCCACAGCCATGGATACAAACTATAGTTTACCTCTTAATGTTGCATTAATTACTCTCCAGGTGATAGCTAGTTTATATATTTGCATCCAATCATGGGCATGAACTGATTTGCTTGGCATTTGTTATTCAGGAGTTAGATGATGAAAATGTGCTACTTCGTTTGGCGCATCTCTATGAGGTGATGAAGTCCTTTAATCTTGTGCTCACTATCTAAATTTCCTCAAAATAACTATCTTTGGATGCATAATCTATTTATGACTTAATTGTTTGAAAATCATTGTTTTGACCATGTTAGATGTAACTTATTTATGTGATAATGCTATAGGCGGGTGAAGACCCCGAATACTCGACACTAGCCAAAGTTGAACTCAAGAAGATGTTTGCTGGAAAAACGGTCTGTATACTTTCTTCGCAATTTATGCTTGACTAAAAATCGGGTCTTTGGCAAGTTACCCCCGTGATATGTCTGATGGACAATTATTACACCCCTGTGATACATAATATTAAGCTTTTTACATCCTTCCTCATGGAGGTGTTGCACAGTCACTCTATAACGCAACTGAGACTTCATTTTGATGTGGAAAATGACCAATTTAACCGTATTTTGACAACATACTCCCTTCACTTTACCCCTGAGATATTGGATAATGGGCTATTTACACCCTGCGGTATAGGGTAATGGCTTTTTACCCCCCTTGATATTGTCTAGTGGGCATTCAAACCCCCTATGAATTTGTAAAAACCAAGAGGGAGGTTGTGTGTGTCTTTTAAACACAAGTGGGTATTTTGCCCTTCTATATCATGGGGGGGTAAACTGCCTTTTAAGAATAACACAGAGAGGTAATTTGCTATTAGCTACTGAAAATCATGATAAATTCATATGGACTATTCACATTGATCTGATAGTGAAAGTAGACACAAAAAAATCCAATAAATATTGTTGTATATTTAGATTCATGTAGTGTCCATTTCCAACTTCATTCCTTTAAAGTCATGTACACTTTATGAATCTGTGACTGTGAGGGGTCTCATTTATGTACATGAATCCTTCTAATGATATTGATATTGACTTATGTTCTTTCTCTATATGCGTATATTTTCAGATAAAGACGTTTAAAGAAACAAGCTTATCAGCAAATCAAGAAAAGTCTGAGATGAAGAGGATAAGTTGGAAAGTCGAAGGTGAAAATAAGAATGAGACTGCTCCGATTCGAGGTGGTCCTGTCGACATTTCAAGCCTCATTGTCGAGCTTGGTCCCATGGAGATTCGGACTTTTGTCTTAAGATTTTGAATTTCGGGGTCTGATAACAAGAAGTAGTTATTGTTTCCTCAACTTCCTGAATAATAATAATGAGTCAATGACACTGGCTCAATGTGTTCAGAATATATGAAAAATAAATGAACAAGTAATTTTTTTTGAGGGAATTAGCCTTTTCTTTATCTTGTTTGATTCAACATTGTATCTTAAGATGTGCATTTGAAACACAGAGGCAAAACTAGAAAAACACAATTAATAGGTCAGCATCGGTTTGAAAAATTATATACCAATAATGAATTTTTAATAAATTAATTAAATATTTTCTTTGGTTAATAAAGTTGTCAGCACTTAAAATTCTGGATGTACATCTTACTTCGGTTCAAATGGTTTAGGGCCTGTTTGTTTGGCGTTTCCCAAATTTTTTTCGTGTTTGGGAAATGCCAAACAAACATGTTTTCTATTTTCCGAAATAAATTTTTCATCCATTAATTTTCTCAAACTACTCTCTCAAAAGCCAAACAAACAACAATTTTCTTATCTCTAAACAAAACCTATACAAACTCTATTTTGATTTGACATAAAGTAACATATCTCTTACACAATTTATCTTACATAACAAACATGATTTGACATAAAGTCTTACACATCTTACACCTACAACCCAACTCATCCAAAAAAGCCTACACCTACTTTATTTCTCAAACCACTCTCTCAAAACCCAAACAAACAACATTACGCAAATCAAGAATATTTCACAAACCTCCACTACTCTCCCAAACTACTTTCTCAAACGCCAAACAAACAGGCCCTTAGAGTTTGGGGCGTAAAATAGATTGGTAGAAAATAAATTTTGATTTTCTTATTGCGTTTGATATTGTGTTAGATTCTATATGATTAGCTTCCTACGAGCTTTAGTCAAGTAGAATTAATTAAATAGTCTCTCTAAAGGTACAAGGGATTTTCGTGATGCCCAATTTTAAACCTAATCATAAATTATACTTTCATAGCCTAAACCCTGCATAAAATTAAAATTCTTAATTTCTAATACTTATAAGCGGAGTCATTCGTAGAAACAACCCCCCCCCCCCCCCCCCCCCCCCCCCCCCCCACCTCCTCTCCCTCCCTCACCACCAATATTTTGAATTTTCTTAATTGTATACGACTATATGTTTATATTATTAGTATTAGCAGTATAAAAATTACATTTTTAATTAAGTAATTATGACACAGTTGATTTTTTTTTTCTCATTGTAAATCGTATTCTATATATTTTATGCCCTCGCAGTGAAGATATGTTAACTAATATATATTACTTTATTGACTATTGCTTTAAGTTAATAATATAATCATGTCTTGTTTAATTTAGTGTAATCAATTCATATGTACATCAATCTTAGTAATATTGAATCTGGCATTTGAATTGAATGAACAATGTAAATGTAAAATTGAATTAATAAGCAGTGTTCTTCACCAAATGCAGAAGCCCTCTTATATATACAACTAACTAAGGGCAAGAAAGTAAAATTGCACAATATCCTAACTAACTTAGCTGCCAAAGAAAACGCCAGAACAAAAATTCGTTTCTTATAACAACAGTTATTTAACAAAACTTATTAACAAACACTTTGTCTTCATTCTTCTTTCTTTAATCTTGAATCAAACTTTTCCCTTTCTTCCATGTTTAGGCTTGAGTTAAGCCCAATGTTTGACACTCCCCCTCCCCCGCAAGATGGCGTGTACAAATTACGAACACCCATCTTGGAAAAAATTGAAGAAAAAGCAGGCTTGGGAATGGGCTTAGTGAAAATATCTGCCAATTGAGCAGAGGAAGCAATGGGAAGGAGCTTCACATGATTGCGCGCCACATGCTCCCGTACAAAATGTAAGTCTTTTTCAATATGCTTAGTTCTTTCGTGAAAAATGGGATTCTGAGCTAGATGTAAAGCAGAAGCATTATCGCAATAGATTACTGGAGTCATTGTTTGTTGTACATGTAAATCTCTTAATAGTTGAGCATAAAATATCATTAGTAATTGATGCTAAAGCACGATATTCTGCTTCAGCAGAAGATTTGGAGACCGTAGGTTGTCTCTTAGATTTCCATGAAATTAGGGAATTTCCTAGGAAAGTGCAATAACCTGTAGTAGACCTCCTGGAGTCCAGACATGACCCCAGTCCGAGTCACATAATCCTGTTAAAATAAGATTGGAAGATTTAGAATAGGATAGACCCTGACCAGGAGTTGCTTTTAAATACCTTAATAAGTGATGTGGTGGCAAAGAAATGAGCATTAGTAGGGTTAGCCAAAAACTGACTCAATTTATGTACAGCATAAGATATGTCATGCCTAGTTATTGTTAGATAAATTAACCTCCCAATCAATCTCCTATAAGGAGAAGGATTAGGTAATAGATCATTATGATTAGTTTTTAAATTATTTTTAGGATCCATAGGAATTTGTGCAAGTTTACTGCCTAAGTAACCTGTATCTTGAAGAATCTAGAGTGCATGCTGTCTTTGAGATAATACTAAACCTGTGGCAGTATGAGCTAATTCAATTCCTAAGAAAAATTTAAGCTTTCCTAAATCCTTTAATTTAAAGAAAGTGATGAGTTGGGATTTGATGTTGTTAGTAAGAACGGTATTAGGCCCAACAATAAGAATGTCATCAACATATATTAAAACAACAATAAAGTTGAAATCAATACCTGAGGTGAATAAAAAGTAATCTGACCTGGACTATGTAAAATGCATAGACAGAATAACCTCAGTAATTTTTTGATTCCATTGTCTGCTGGCCTGTTTAAGTCCATATATGGATTTATGTAGTTTACAAACCAACTGAGTAGGCTCACCTGATATAGCTTGTGAAAATGATGGAGTGTAACCTTTAGGAAGAGACATATAAACTTCTTCATCAAGTTCACCATTAAGAAAAGCATTAGTAATGTCTAACTGGTGTAAGTCCCAGTTTTTAGCTATAGATAAAGCTAATAGAACCCTAACATAAACTAGTTTTGCAACTGGAGAAAAAGTGGCATTATAATCCACCCCTTCTTGTTGAGTGAATCCCTGAGCTACCAACCTTGCTTTATATCTTTCAATTGAATCATCAGAATTTCTCTTAATTTTAAAAAATCCATTTGCAACCAATAGGTTTCTTAGAAGAAGAACATACCCAGTTTTATTATTTTCCATAGCTTTTAATTCTTCTTGAATAGCTTGAATCCATTCTGGATGTTTAATGGCTTAATTATATGTGTGTGGTTATGTTATACTAGATATATTTGCTATAAAATATTTATGAGAAGGGTAAGAGTAATCTAAAACAGAAGATAAAGGATATTTATATTATGAGGTTATAGTATTATTGCAGTGATAATCCTGAAGGTATGATGGTGTTGTGTGAGTTCTAGATGACCTTCTAGGACCAGAAAAAGAAGTAGAGGATTGAGTGCCTGGATGATTGTCAGGTATGGAAGTATGATTGTCAAGATACAAGGAAGAATTATCATCAGTAGGAATAGGATCATGAAGAGTAAAATCAGGAGTAGTATAACTAGAAAAAGTATCCAATGTATTAGTGAATTGAGCATAAATGGTTTTGTCATGAAAATGGTAGATATGTTCATGGAATATTACATTTCTAGAGTCAAAAAATATCATGAGAATTTAAATCCAACAATTTGTAACCTTTAATACCAGTGGAATAACCTAAGAAAACACATTTTCTAGCCCTAGGATCAAACTTGGTTCTATGTTCTTTGAGAGTAGAAGCATAGGCTAAGCAACCAAATATCCTCATAAAAAAATAATCAACAGGTTTGTGAAACAGTTTGGTGTAAGGACTGATGTTGTTTAACAACGGTGTAGGTGTTCTGTTCATGAGAAAAACTGAAGTGAGAATGCTTTCAGTTCAATAGTTGATGGGTAATTTAGACTGAAACATCAAAGATCTGGCAATATTAAGGATGTGCTGTTGTTTTCTTTCAACCACAGCATTTTGCTGGGGTGTTTCTACACAAGAATATTGATGTAAAATTCCAAGTTCAAAAAATAATTTTGTAAAAGCAAGTTATTTGGCATTATCACTTCTAAACTGTTTAATTTGAAATTGAAACTGATTAGAAACCATTTTTATATATTGAGGTATAATTTTGTAAACATCATTCTTAGCTTCCATTAAAAAAAACCAAAGTAAATCTAGTGAAACCATCAACAATAGTTAAGAAAAACCGAAAACCATTATGTGAAGTGACTTTATATGCACCCCATATGTCACAGTGAACTAAATCAAAAGCACGAAAAGAAGCAAAACTACTTAAATATTAAGGGAGAGATTTTTGTTTAGCTAATGGACAAATATCACAAACATGTTTATTTAAAGAACTAAGAGAAGGTATGTCTAATACAGATTGTAACATAGAAAGTCTATCCATGGCAGGATGTCCTAACCTACTATGCCATGTATTTACAGAAATTTTATTACAAGAAACACGAGGAAAGGAAACATGATGGTGTAGGATGTAAAGTCCATCTACTAGGTCACCCTTGCCAATCCTCCTCAAAGAGATCATGTCCTGAATAGTAAAATGATTTGGTTCAAAAGTGATGTTGTAATGAGATGAAGATAATAATGCACTAACAGATAGTAAATTGAATTTAAAAAGTGGAACATAAAGAACTTCATGTAAAATGATATTATTATCAAGAACTATAGTGCCTTTGAAAAAAGCAGATATGACAAAATTATTTGGAAGAGTAATGGTAGTGTTGATAGCAGGGATGACTTTAGTAAATAGGTGTAAGTTATTGCATATATGATTAGATGCTCCAGAATCAATAATCCAAGAATTCTGAAAACTGGAATAAGATAATGGGAGTGTAGATGAGCATATACCTAAGTGAGCATTTATATTACAATTATTAGAAGAACTTGCAGTGTCTGCAGTGGGAGATTTGGAAGCACCATTGATTTGAGAAGTAAACAATTGAGATAGTTGAGTAAATTGCTCAGGTGTCATTGAATGAATCAGATTTTGTATTGAAGAACTGGAATCTGAAGAATCTGTAGCTATGCTATTGATTCTGGTTTGAGGTATATTTAGATTTCTAGGAGCCTGTGGTCTATATCCAGGAGGGTATCCATGAAGTTGAAAACATGTAGTTGTAGTGTGACCAGGTATTTGACAATGTGTACAATAAGGTATGTCTGGTCTCTGATAGGATGGATTGTATGGTGGTCTAGATGGAGGAGTGTAGTTGTTGTTGGATAAAGAAAAAGGTGGTCTATAGGAAGACTGAGTGGAAGGCTGATATGTGGTAGGAGTGGGTTTAGAAGGATGTAAATGAGGTGCTGATTTGGTGGAAAAAGCCATAGTACTGAGATTTTCAGAGTTGTGTGAATGAGAATGTAAAGCTCTTTGAGTCTCTTCTTGTGAGACTAGTGCATATGCCTTAGTGACATTAGGTAGAGGCTCCATAAGGAGTAACTGACTTCTTGTGTGAGACAATGATTCTTGAAGGCCCATCAGAAAAATCAATAGATATTGATTTTCAAAGTATTGATCAAGCTTCCCACAAGTACATTTGGGTCTACAATTGTAGATTTCATCCCAAAGTACTTTGAGTTTGGAAAAATATGCATTAACTGACAGTTGGTTGTTGATGAAGTTGCATAAGACCCCTTTGAAGTTGGAACATTCTTGGTCCATTGGCCTGTTGAAATCTCTGTCAAAGTTCTTTCCATAAGACAGTTGCATCAGTGTGATATTGAATTGTGTTGTTATATGTCTTAAGAAAGAGATTTGGGATGATTCCGCTTGACCTTGGTCTAAGTTATTTTAACCTCGCGCATCCATAACACATTTTTATAGGTATCATAATTTTAATATAATACTTTTAAAAATTAAATTTATATTTATAGTAGTAATTTAAAGATGCGCGCTCTTGTAATTTTAAAATTTTAATTTCACGTGCTCTGAACACTTGCTCCTACAACAGTTTTTGTTCCCACTCCAAGAATTAATTACCTACCCTTGACCATGTTAGCTTAGTGGTGAACGAAAAATTGAATTAAGCAAGTGCAGGTATACCTACGGGTTTCGGAACTTGGCAGACTAATCCCAAATCCATCTCGATGTCGCATCCAATAATACGTGTTCTTTAAATTCATATTTCAAATCTGAGAAAACCATATCTTTAGGGTTTTTAAAATTTTGGGGTGGAATGGGTACGGGTTTCTCGATGCCCACTCCTAATTGTTGCAGGATGTAAAGTTGTCAAAAATTGTATTTAACAAATTCAAAATTTCGGTCAAAGCACAACGAAAATAAACTTAAAAATTATAGACTGTTCTTGTAATTTACAAATTGCTCCCATCTTATGTTAAGTATTGGTGTGTTAGCAAGCCTAAACACAAAATAATTTCCTCTTTGCAGTACACGGGGAGCAAAATTTAATTTGTGGTATGTGTCCCATTTTGAAATTAGATCCTTTAATTTGGTACCTATTAATATGCATTCATTATGTTTTAATCATTGGTAATTGACATTCAATTTGATCACATGACTAATACATGACACATAATTTGGAAATTTGATTTTGGGGAAAAAAATGATTTAAGTTTTCGTCATATAAATTGATCAAGAGTTTGATTTTGGTCTCTTAGTTATCCTGTATATGCCAGGGTTTCGGTTTTGTTGGTTGTGATTTTGGTTGTTTCGGTTTTGTTGGTTGTGGTTTTGGTTGTTTCGGTTTGTGTTTCGGTTATGGTTTTGTTTTTTCATGGGTTTTCCAGTGGTTTCAGAACAACGGAAGTGGATTTTTTGTTGTTTGAAACAACGAGTACCTCATCTCGTTGATCTTGTTTTCGAGCTTCCTCCTCAATACGGAGGCGAGTTATGGGACTTTCGAGAGAAAATTCCTCAGTTTTATGTCTAAGGACATATTTGAAGTCTTTCCAAGAAGGGGGCAGTTTATCAATTATGACAGCTACTTGGAATTGTTCATCTAAGGCCATACCTTCAGACTTGATTTCGTGGGCTATTTTTTGGAGTTCGTGGGATCGGGTTTCTACGGACTTGTCATCAGTCATTTGAAATTTTAGGTAACGACTCACAACATATTTTTTTGTGCCAGCCTCTTCAGTGTCGTATTTTTTCTGAAGGGCTTCCCAAATGGCTTTTGCACTTTCTTCATTACAATAGTAATCGTACAGGTCATCAGAAAGACCATTTAAAATGAAATTTTTACACAAAAAATCATTATCATTCCAATGTTCTAATTCCCTAGTTTGGGCTTCAGTAGGTGCAGTAGGTTCAGAGGGTAAGGTAGGTTTTTCACTAGTGATTGTAAAAGCAACTTTTTTCATAGTAAGGAAAAAAAGCATTTTTTGTTTCCAACGTTTAAAGTGTAGGCCCTCAAAACGGAAAGGCTTATTCAAATCAGTTGCAGTATCAGACATAGCAGAAAACCTAAGAAAACTTTGCCTAAAATTGTTGGAAATACAATTTAGTATAATGCAATTAAAGTAAATAAATTAACCGGAACAATGTTAACGAAATCAGGTTGAGTCGCGGACCACGCTCTCTTTAGGCAAATTTTGCGGCTCCGCCCGGATTTATGTGCTAGCAGGTAATATCCTCAATTACCCCAGGATAAAACAAGCCCATATTCCATTTCTGTCTCAAATTTCTTTGGATAATACCACCCTTAATCAATTTAACTGCTCGGAAGTCACTTTCTAGGACTATAAACTAAAAGAAAATGTTTTGTTGGAGCTCTTTGTTAAACAGATATATATAACAAAATAACTCACTGCTCTTTCTTTTGTGGTACAAATATTATAAAATAAGTTTATGGCAGTAGATGCCTTTTGCTCTAAAACTATTAAAATAAGAAAGGTAGTGGAGAGGAAGTAAGTTACGGCCTCAATTTGTGATGATAGCTAATTGTTTTCCTTTTTGGTGTATTAAACTGAGGCAAATAGCATCTATATTTATAGGCAAGTTTACAACTAAAAAAGAGAAAATTATGGGATAAGCTCACGTGGGAAAGTGGCTTATCTGATCAATTCAAATGGAGCAACAAATGGGATTGGTTATTGACTAATTCAAGTCCATTTGAAAAAACGTGAGTGGACAATTAGTCATTCAAATTTATTTAATTTTTAAATATTCACCAAAGTTTCAACAATTTTTGTTAAATGTTATAATGTCATGTTCGTATAATATTTTAGTTTAGAAGAATATTACAATGTCTTGTTGCATTTAAAATCTTTTGAACAATTTATAAATGGTGATTGTTGGCATGATTTCAATTGATTAATTTTACCACAACAATTCACTAATCCTCTAATTTAGCAATTCTTTATGAAATGTAGATCGAAATTTTAGAAATCCGAATTGAGGAAATACATGCAATTAGTTACAACATTTCCTTTAGATTTGATAAATCTTTAAGAAAAATATGCCAGTTGTAATTTTTTCGACCCACTTTTTCTTTTTTATAATTCATGAAAGATCACATATAAATGATTTTAATTTGGCATATCTACGATGATCCATGCTTCAAGAAATTAGTTAAATTTGACAGGAATTTTAAAACAGTGTTTAAAAATTTTAAATTCAACAAATCTTATTTTGGAGATTTTATAACTTCTTACATCTACAAAATATAGATAATTTCATATAATATATGTACAAGTACAATCAACCATATGTTAGGAATTGAACGAGTTTGACTAAAAATCTCAAAATTGGTTGAAATTGATTGATCAAATTTACGTATAAAATCTACTTTAAATTTGATCAATTACTAAAATAAAGTCTAGCTCCCGACTTTAATAATTTGACAAACAAATAAACTTAATTCCTGGCATATGAGTGATCATAAATATGTCATATCACATGGTATCTCACCAATATTAGGTATACATAGATTCGTTGAAAAACAAAAGTTGATCGAAAAAATTAAAACCAGTCCAAAAAATTGGGGATTTATTCAAATTTGGGGAAATTGTGTAAGTAATGCACCTTTCCTTGGTCATAATTTCTATACTGTTTTATGATACCTTATATTGTCCATTAAATTTGATTAATCTCACATTAATAGCTATATTTTAAATTTTCTAACACATGAGAGATCGTATTTATGTCACATAAAATCTAAAATAAATTAGGTATATGAAGAATCATATAATTAAAAAATAAAGTTGATCAAAAAAATTAAAATCAGTCAAAGAAGTTGCGGACTTATTAAAGTTAGGGAATTTTTTTAAGTAACTGCACATATATTTCTCGATCATAATTTCAATATTGTTGTATGACTATGGCACCTTAAATTCTCTTTTAAATGTGATTAATTTCTATGATTATGTGTCATGAATTGAGTTTATTTGTTAGTAAAAGTTTTAAAATCGGGCAAATTAATACCAGTCAAAAGAATTGGGATTTATTAGAGTTATGGGAAATTGTGTAAGTAATTGCACCTATATTTTACGGTCATAATGATCATAATTTCAATATAGTTAAATGACATCTTTTTTGTGATAAATGGTTAAATGACATCTTAAATTGTCTAAACTTACCTACTTTAAATAAAATTTCTACCAAGTTCCCAAATTATAAGTGTGACTTGCTAATCACGGTCGAAAATTTTGGGGCACACGATGAGTATCAATTAATTAAACAATTAAATTAATTATCAGAAGAAATTAAACAATTAAATTAATTTATGGCAAAATTGCAGAAAACGTCTCAAACTATATCACCTCACAAAATTTCGTCCCGTAATTTAATATTTTTTTTGGAATATCGACCCACCGATAATTATGAGATGGAAATTACGCATGTGTCCGTTAAATTGCCAAATAGTTGATTATGTGTCATGATGTGGAAAATTTTAACATGAACCCTTATACAATATTACAGAATTCGTCTCAAACTAATTACAAGATCGAACCATCATTTACATTAAATTAAAAATAAAATATTGAGACTAAATTCATGCAAAATGATAAATTAAGGGACGAAATTCGGCGAGTTGATATTGCTTGGGACGAAAAACCAAAATTAGTCATTAGTTTGGGACGATATTCCAAAATAATGTTAAATTACTGGACAAAATTCTGTGAGGCAATATAGTTGGGACGAAAACTTAAAATCACTAATTAATTTGGGACGTTTTCTGCAATTTTGCTTAATTTATACCGGTACTCGCGCGGGAGGCTTCTTAAATCAAGACGGTGACAGTTAATTTGGTTTAACGCTTTCAACTACTCCAATCCCCATCAATAAGATAAACGGTCCAGATCACTCGTGTGGAGTCTCTTCAACAGCACCACCTGAAAGCTTGATTTTATCCAACAATGGAGTCTGAAAACCCTAACCCTAATCGAACACCAATGTACCCCAAGGTAATCGACTCAGATCCAGAACCTATCCCCCCTCCGTCTTCCTCATCCCTCTACCCCACAATCGACATGAAAGATCTGGTCGAAAATCTCTTCCCCGAGGATGGGACCCATTCTCATTCCCCCTCCGCTCCTCCGCAACCCGTCGAAGATTCCCTCATCACAATCCCTGGAGCGATTCTCCACCTCATCGACAAGCATTACTCCGTGGAGCTCGCCACCGGCGATCTCAAAATCCTCCGCCTCCTCCAGGGAGACAACACCGTCGCCGCCTTCGCCGCCGTCTCCGACGAGATCCAGTGGCCCCTAACCAAAGATCTCGCCGCCGTCAAGCTCGACTCCTCCCACTACTTTTTCTCCTTCCAGCCCCCAGCCGAGGGATTGGATTCCGACTCCAGCGACGAGGACAAAGATAAGGAAAAGAAGAAGAACAAGAAGGATCAGGAGAAGAAGAAAGTGAAAGAAGAAAATGAGATGTTGAATTACGGCTTAACGATTGTGGGGAAGGGACAGGAATTGGAGATGTTGAAGGGATTGGATGCTATATTGGAGAACTACAGTAACTTTTCGGTGCGGAAGGTGGAGGAGAAGGAGGTGACGGAGGCGGGAGAGGCGGTTAGAGAGGTGACTGCAGGGGAGTTGAAAACGGATAAGAAGAAGAAGGAGGTCGTGGAGGGACAATGTGCGGCTTACTGGACTACGCTGGCCCCGAATGTAGAGGAGTATAGTGGGACCGCGGCTAGGCTTATTGCAGCTGGTTCGGGTCAGTTGGTTAAAGGAATTTTGTGGTGTGGGGATGTGACTATGGATCGGTTGAATTGGGGAAATGAGGTTTTGAAGAAGAGGATGGCTCCTGGTGGAGGGAAGAATGCTGAGATTGATCCTAGTACTTTGAAGAGGATAAAAAGGTTTGTTGCATGATATTATGTTAATGCATTTCTTGATTTGTCTAATTTTTGGAAGTTTTACCCAATGTTTCTCGGGTTCCTGTCAAAATCTCCTTGTGATATGCTTAATGGTCAATTTATCCCCTTGTTATATGATGAAATAGGCATTTTACCCCCCCTGTGCTATATAATAATGAGCGATTTATCTCCTTCCACGTGGAGGTGTTGCACACATA
Source organism: Penstemon davidsonii (assembly GCA_034814905.1). NCBI lineage: Eukaryota > Viridiplantae > Streptophyta > Magnoliopsida > Lamiales > Plantaginaceae > Penstemon > Penstemon davidsonii. The sequence goes on from JAYDYQ010002686.1 coordinate 7,191,398, forward strand.
TTCTATAATGCAACTGAAACTTTATTCCGATGTGGAAGATGACAAATTTAACCCTAATTTGACAACATATTCACTTCACCTTTCCCCATGTGATTTGCGTAAAAGGGAACTTTCCCCCCCCCACCCCCCCCCCCACCCCCCGCCCCCCAAAATGTAAAAATCAAGAGGGAGGTTGTGTGCTTATTCTACAAAAACACAGGGAGGTATTTTGCCCTTTTATTTATCATGGGGGTAAATCGCCTTTAGAGAATAACATGAGGAGGTATTTCTGTGATAAATGTATGTAATTCTTAACATTGATATGCTTAGATTTGTGATGTGATTGATTTGGTGTACCCACGAGCATAGTGAGGTAGATTATTTCAGTTTGTTGTCGTAGTGATATTCATTTGAATTTGTTGTTGTCTTTGGTTGATTGTTTGTTGTATGCAGGGTTAAAAGGGTAACGAAGATGACCGAGAAAGTAGCAGTTGGGGTACTTTCAGGAGTTGTAAAGGTTTCAGGATACTTTACAGGTTCTGTTGCAAACTCTAAAGTAGGAAAGAAGTTCTTTGGTCTCTTGCCAGGGGAAGTCGTCCTTGCTTCTCTGGATGGATTTAGTACGTTAAACATCTATTTCTCTATACTCTCTGTTTGTTCCTTCTAATTTGGAGAGGCTGGAAAATTATTTCCACTATGCATGGAAAGTTGTATATCACATTAAGCTTAACTGATACTTAAAATTCAAGTTCGGGAGTTAGTTTCTCTATACTCTATGTTTGTTCCTTTTAATTTGGAGAGGCTGGAAAATCATTTCCACTATGCATGGAAAGTTGTATATCACATTAAACTTAACTGATACTTAAAATTCAAGTTCGGGAGTTAGTAATTGGTTTTTCACTGGATGTTGATCTATGGTAAAGAGGAATAGAAATCTTCTTTATGACATTGGAAGTAGTTAAAATAGAGGTTAAATGCACAGAATAGGTAGCTTTTTTTCCATATGACACAGAACATTTTATTGCTATGTAAAGAGCCTTTTAAAATAGCACACTGAGGAGATGAGGTTGGGAGTCCAAAAAAACTAGAGACATTTGTGTCATGCGTGATTGAATGTTCCACAAATATGACAGGGCTAATTCTTTTGCAGAGAGCCTCTTCCCTCTGGAAAAAGAGGTGCAAAGCTCAAACAAACTAAACAACATATTCTCTAATAGGGAATGAAGTTGTTCTCTGAATGGGGTGGGTACCTTTATTTTGCAATTCTATGTTCAACTCTATGTATTCCTATATCCATAGAGTACATTGAATGTACAGAAATGGCTGTAACAGAGTTTCTCTTATTCGTATTAACAGCTACTCTTTTAAACCATGGCATATATCTTCCTCTCGTCTTCCACTATATGGGTTTCCTTTTCTAGTTATTTATATTATTGAATGTGTATCATTAGGAAACTATGTGCTCCATATATGCTAATCCATTTTGACTTGTGCGCCTTTTTGGTAAAAGGCAGAATATGCGATGCCGTTGAAGTTGCTGGAAAGAATGTGATGTCAACCTCTTCCACAGTGACAACTGGACTTGTATCCCACAGGTAATGTCTCAATATATGATCTACTAGGTTAATGAACCAGTATTTTAAATGTGAATATATTTGACAAATGTTCTTGTGAAGGTATGGTGAAGAGGCAGCTAAGGCGACAAGTGAGGGGATGGATGCTGCAGGGCATGCGGTCGGAACTGCATGGGCTGTATTTAAGATCAGGCAGGCACTCAATCCAAAAAGTGTATTAAAACCCACAGCCCTTGCCAAATCAGCTGCAAAATCTGCTAAAGCTGAAAAGAAGGCGAAAGGCTCCAAGAAATGATTTGTAAATTCTTAAATTGGTTTTGATTTACGGTCAGATCCGCAGATTTCTTGAGGTTAATAAAGGAATTAAATTACCTAACCCAGAAAATAGAAGTTTGAAATATTTTGTTGTTAGTATGTAGATAATGGTGTTATCATTCTGATTTTTTCATTGTCAACCATAGTTTATTTCAGTACCTTCAGCCAGAAAGTGTTGTGGCTGATCTATCTTGCTAAGTTTTTATTCATAATGAACAATGTTGTACTCTATTTTTTTGTAAATTACATTTAGTTATATACTAATATCTCATAAATTAGTACATTTTCATTCTCTTAACGCAAATATTCTTCTGCCAGCAACAAAGAGATTAAAGATTAGAGATAATTAACATTATGAGGGATAAAGGTATCTTGGGAAGAGATAGCATATAGTTGTTCCAACAGAGCTTGAGATCATGGCTCGGCTCAATACGGCAACTTCTGAACTGCCTGCTCAGAATTCTCGACTCATATTGCTGCTGTCCTAGATTGCACGGATACGGATACGGCGATACGATATAATACGATACGAATACGGCGTACGGTGTTTTAAAATTCATAGGATTCGATACGGCAAATATATGCATATAATATAAAATAATTAACATAACTAATTTGATCCTTCTATTACACCACAAAAGCAAAATATCATATTCAAAATATATATTGTCTACTAGTTTAATTTCGGGTTGGACATTAATATATAAAAGTTATACACTAAAATTATCCAAGACCCGTATTGATTTGAAATTTTCAACTAAACATCACGAGTATTGATACTCGTATTCAAGACCATTCAAAATACTCGTTTTTTTTTTATTTGTAATTTATTAATTTTTAACCCATAACTTTGAAAAACTAACAAAAACCCCCCGTGCGTATCCAAAACCTACAGGATACTAAAAAAAACGTAATATACCCGTATCCAATTTATTTTTTATTTAATTTAATTAGGATACTCCAGATGGCGTACCTTACGCGTATCCCACGCGTATCGAACGCGTATCAGTATCCCCGGAGTATTGGATACTGCACGGGGCCACTTTTCGGAGTATCCGTGCAACCTAGCTGCTGTCTTATGCCAAGGTACCTCAATTTCTCCATTTTGACTACCTCTATATTAGACCCTTGTAATGTTTTAATCTTTCAATGTGCATGAGTACTCTGACATCATACTCTGAAAGAAGTAATATTTTCGTCACATATCAAGAATACCCACTCAGACTGGCTTATACATTGTAGAATAGATAGAAAATTAGTCAAAATAAAAAAGTAGAAGAGAGAAGGATAAAAAGTATGCATATTATCCCATTAACGTTAGCACTCATCTTAGGTTGGTACATCATGGACCCAAAAAGTATGTTAGGTCGGATCGGGATGGTAGACCTTTATAAAAGTTGGTTTTTTTCTTCCGAAAATTTATTGACTTTCTTGCTTTGATGCTTTGTGACTTGTTGAGTTGTTGTCTCATACAGTATCCAGTACTTTGGGGATATGAATATGTGTACGGTACGCCATCTAGAGTATCCTAATTAAATTAAATAAAAAATCATATGAATACGGGTATCAGTACTTTTTTGGAGTATCCGTACGTTTTGGATATGCACTGGGTGTTTTTGTTAGTTTTTCAAAGTTATGGGTTAAAAATTAATAAGTTAAAAGTAAAAAAAAACAACGTTTATTTTGAATGGTCTTGGATATGGGTATCAGTACTCGCGATGTTTAGTTGGAAATTTCAACTCAATATGAGTTTTGTCTAACTTTCCAACTTTCGATATAGAACTTTTGTGTATTTTGAATGGTCTTGAACATTTTTAGTGTATAGCTTTTATGTGATGTTGTCCAACCCGAAATTAAACTAGTAGACAGTATGTATTTTGAATATGATTTTTTGCTTTTGTGATATAATAGAAGGATCAAATTAGTTATGTTATGCATAATATAAAATTATTTTTTATATGTGTATATTTGTCATATCGAATCCTATAAATTTTAAAAATTCGTATTCGTATCGTATTGTATCTCCGTATTGTGTTATGCACACGTGAAGAGTTAAATATTATTTAAGAAGTGGTGGTTATCATTAACAAAGCATCGTTATCCTTCTTCCATTCCTTTTAACAAAGTAGTTTTATAATCGTTTGATATTATCTTCATATATGATGGTAGCCCTTTTTTTTGGACATTTTGACATTAGAAAGAGACATGTGACATAGGTAATTTATTTTCAATAGTGGTGTTGCTTTTGATTGTATCAGTGTTGGCTTATGTATGCAATTTTTTTGTTTTATACATGGTAGAATTGGTCGAACAGCTGTAAGCCTGTAACTGCTAACCCCTCTACTTTTCTGTGGTTGTGCTACTTCAGGTCATATAAAAGTAGAGTATATAATATAGAGTGAATAGCAAATTAACTCCCTGTGTTATTTCAAATAGGTAATTTAACTCCATGTGATAAATAAAAGGGCAAAATGCCTCCCTGTGATATTCTAAATAGGCAATTTAACTCCCTGTGATAAGAAAAATGGCAAGATACCTCCCTGTATTTTTATAAAAGAAGCACATTGTCTCCCTCTAAAGTGCTCATTAATTCATATCAAAGGGAGTTAAATTGCTCATTATTTCATTTTATAGGGAGATAAATTGCCTATTTTTATATCAAAAGGAGGTAAATTGCTCATTATTTTATTTCATAGGGGGTTAAATTGCCTATTTTTATTTCACATGGAGGTAAATTGCATATTAGACATATCACAGGGAATTAACTTGCAAAAAACCCATATAATATATAATAACATGGCGTTGTTAAAAACCAATATCCAATCAACACTGGCTAATGATTTAATAATAAATAGGCAAAAGGTGTAACCTACTTTGCTTATGTGCCTAAGCTGATGCAAGTTACTAATATGATATGTTTTCTTTTGTTTGGTGTCCTTTTTGGAAGGAAAGTGTACTTTTTCCTTGTCTTGACACCATTTTATTGTGATATGATCTACATGTTAAGTAGGGGTGTTCATAAATCCGTCGAACACGACCGACCCGACCCAACCCATCAGTGTAAGTTTTTATTTGCTATTGGCGGGTGAATAAGTCATCAACCCAAAAGTCATGGGTCGGGTTAAGGGTTTCACGGTTAGAAACTCGCTCTCACCCACAACCCGATTGTTTTTATGTCAATTTGGAATTTCATATATTTATATCTCTTTGACCCAACCTGCCCACAAATCGTCGGTTTTAGTTTTTTATTTACTATTGGCAGGTGAATAACTCAGTAACTTAGAAGTCATGGGTCGGGTTACGGGCTTCATGGTTAGAAGCTCGTTCCCACCAGCAACCCGATTGTTTTTGTGTAAATTTGAAATTTCATATATTGATATCTCTTTTTCTTCTTGTTTTATCTTGTGCCTCATAAATCTTACATCCCCAATTTCCTCGTTCTCGAATTCATTCTTTAGGTACCCATTCTCATGGATTCATAATTATAAAATTTGTTATTTGTCACTAGAAGAGGGTTGGTGGAACTGGAGATGAACTCCTTTTCTCCTTTAATTTATTTTAAACATAATTACCTTAGAACACATCATATGTGGACTGAAATTAGTAATATAAGTGGGTGCTATGCTCATTGGACCACACACATGCAAATTGGTACGGCTGATAAGGATGTAATTAAATTGAATAAATCATATAGTGCAATCTAATTCATTCCCTTTATGTATAAAATATAAATAATAAATATAGCCGCCTAGCAATTAGTTGGAGATTGGAACGTGAAGGAATTCCCTTTTTTCTCCTTCCAGATTCTTACACTGTGGTTTGAATATTTAATGTTGATAAATAATGTATTAATATTTACTAGTCTTAGTGACAGATTTCATGATTGCGGATTAATCTCTTGTCAAGGTGACGTATGTTGGAAACTTTGGGCAAGTTTATTTGGCGTTTTTCAGATTTTTTTTGTGTTTGGAAAATACAAAACAAATATGTTTTTTATTTTTTGAAATAAAATTTTCATCCATTAATTTTCTCAAACTACTCTCTCAAGAGCCAAATAAACAATAATTTTCTTATATCTAAATAAGACCTATACAAACTCTACTTTGATTTGACATAAAGTAACATATCTCTTTCACAATTTATCTCACATAACAAACATGATTTGAAATAAAGTCTTACAAATCTTACACTTACAATCCAATTCTTCAAAAAAACCTACACATACTTTATTTCTCAAACCACTCTCTTAAATCCCAAACAAATAACAATACACAAATTGAGATTATTTTACAAATCTTCACTACTCTCCCAAACTACTTTCCCAAACGCCAAACGGACAAGCCCTTTGTTTTTTTGTATTACCTATAATTGTGGGGTTGGAGGAATATGCAATTGGGTACTATCTCAAGTAGGTAGAACAACACTAATATATATATATATATATATATATATATATATAAATGAGTTAATGACAATTTATCCTTCCTGAAATATTTATAATATTTAATTTACATCCATGTGACTTGAAAAATAGCACTTTGCCCCTCCCCAACCATATGTTACAAAACACTTTTCATGCCAACTCTCAATTTCGGCAAGTTAATTACACTATTTGGCTGAACAAGATAATTACTTCTTTAAAATTTATATAGGGAGTAAAATGCTCTTTTTCAAATCACCGGGAAGATAAATTAAACATTATACACATTTCAAAGGGGTTAATTGACATTAACTCTTAATATAGTAGTGAGTGTTGTGTTAATTTGTATCATTGGGTGGGTATACAACTATACAAGTGCAATGTTGAGGAATCACAATATTGCCAGTTGCAATCAACTAAGCTAATGCTGTTCATTCAACCATTAAAGAGTAGATATATAAACACACATTGGACATTCCTTTGTTATTTTCCAATATTGCATATATGAATTGTTGAATATACTTCCTCCGTCCCAATTATTTTTATCTCTTGGTACAGTTGACCAGTCAACTTGACTAAATTTATAAAAATTATAATAAATAATTTAATTAATATATTTCATTAATAAGTTAATAATATCATATGACACCATATATATTTATATTTAAAAGGTTTAATACTCCACAAATGTGAATAATTTAATATGATAAGTCGCTTAAAAAATTGAAAAGTTTGACCGGATACTATAGCAAAGGGAGCAAAATAAATGGGACGGAGGGAGCATTATATATGATATAGTAGCACTTAACCGCTTGTTATGATCTCCTAGTTGGAGTTTCATTTTCAAATTGGACTGCTCTTCAGTGCTCTAAACTTCATAGTTATTGGGTAACAAAATACAAAATTTGATTTTTCTGTTTTCTTGTTTAATTGCAACATATTAGTCAAAAGGGAAATTTGCATATTTGGTACCATATAATGGGGTACTTTGCAACATTGATATCACTGGATATATAAATGCACATTTAATATCACAATTTAAATTTTGGTTGCAATGTTTATACAACCGTCAAATAATTGGACGAAAATCGATGTGATTGGCCATGTACACCACACGTGACCGTTATCTAATATTTTGAAGGAAATAATAAAGTGAAAACATGATAAAGTGTGGAAAATATTATCAGTTTTCCTCCGAAAAAATTGATAACGCTAGCTATAATTTTATCTTTAAAAGTTAGGGGAACGTAATTGTTTTCCCTCCAAAAGGCGAGATAAATGGTCATGTGCGGTGCACGTGGCCAATTCCACCCATTTATGTCCAATTATTTGACGGTGATATGAACATTGTAATCAATATTTAAGTTTTGATATTAAATATGCATTTACGTCATGGTACCGATATTGCTAAGTGTCCTACTACATGATACCAAACAAGCAATTTTCCTTTTATACAAAATACAATACTCTTCGAATAGCCACAATGTGTGTTCTTGGATCTCTCTTGGGCCAAATTTTTTTTTTTTTTTTTGTTCCAGAACTTTTGGTGACAAATAACACAAAATGATGTTTTGGTAATTATAACAACAAATGGAGATTTTGAAATAAAAGAACAAGAAGAGGATAATTGCAGAAAATCCTTAATTTAAAGGTGCAATCTGTTCAAAAGAGATACATGCAGGACCCTATTTATTATTTAACCAAGTCCTATATACAAATTATCACAACTTATATCAGAATTGAATAAAAATTTTCTCAAAGTCATGATGTTGGCTTATTCAAGTTTTAGTGCATAAGAGATAATAAAGATTATAAGTGCAAACATACAATGAAATGTGTATTGTCTTGTGTGGTTATTGATTCGACATTTCCTAAGGATCGACTTGGTGAAATCCCCTATTTTATTTATTGAAAAAAGGAAATTAAAAAAGAATAGAGCTCAACATTAATTAGTCTATGATAATGGATAAAGAACATAGGATTAGGAACAAGTGCATAATTCCATATTAATTTCCCACTTGTCAAATAAACTCAGCAAAGCATGCCTCCACAAAGTGGAAATGGAAAGTGATATATAGTAATACATTATTAGTTCAATATGCTATATTCTAAGTATCCTTTCTTTCCACTACTATAATTTCTTCTAGAACAAGTTTGTTACTTCTTTCTTTTTACTTATAGAGCTCAAGAAATTGAAATGGGATTGATCTAAAATCCAACATAATAAACACCTTCTTTGAGCTCTAAATCCATACAACCTTATGCAAAAATGGGATTCTTTTACACAAGAGTCTTAAACAGAATTTCCAAATTCATGTCTAATTGTAATAAAATCATGTATCCTTGTAGCAAAAGATCCTTTGACAGAGATATTGAACAAGAAGAAGAAGAAATTCAATATGAAAGTACCTTTTGTCTAACATCATCATATTACAGCGTTTTCGTTGTTCGTCTAGCTATCATGGTACGTATGTCATGAACTTCATTGTACCTCAAAGATAACTTTATCTAAGTTGTTTACGAGTTAATGACAATTTATCCCCCTGTAATTTTCGTAATGTTCACTTTGACCCCTGTAATCTTATAAAAGTTTCACACCGTCCCCCCTGATATTTTTAAATGTGAAAAAATACGAATTGACAAAACTACCCCTTTTATATTTGGTATTTACTCCCTTGTGATATGATAAATGTATCACTTTACCTCCCTGTGTTATGATATGTTAAAAAAAATATTTCTATGTCCATTCTCAATTTCGGCGAGTGAGTTACACTCTCCAACTAAAGGAGATAAATTGCTCCTTTAAATTTTCACTTGGGGATAAAGTGCTCTTTTCCAAATAACAGGGGATAAATTAAGCATTATGCATTTCACAGGTAAATTAACATTATCTCAATTGTTTAATGTAATTACTTTTGTCAATTTTGTATGATTGCAGATTATGCTGGCAATTTTAATAGGCTTGTTAACTTTATTAACATGGCATATTACAAGAGTTTACACAACAAGATCATTGAAAACATTAGCATATGGACTTAGGCACGAACTATTACAACGACCCTTATTACGAATGTGGAACATTGTTAATTCCACTGTCGAAGTCGCAACCGCTCAAGTGACGCTCTCGGAATCAGTAATTAAACGCTACAACAAGCCAGTTAATCAAGCACAACAAGTTGAGGTTAGTAATAATCAATCTTACCCTGAGGTTTAGTGTAGTTACACTCATGGTTCAAAGTTTCGTTTTCGATTTATGTTTCGATACTGGAAACTTTTAGAAAAGTTTTAGGAAACGTTTCGAAAAAACTAGGAAAAATTATGAAAAAAATTACTATATTAAGAAAAGGAGAAAGTTTTCCAAGGCAAATATAGAGTTTCGGAAATATATATACTTTATTTTTGTTTTCATTGATTCAAAAACAGAAACTTTTCGATGTTAACGACGGAAAAGGTGGAAATTTTTATCCATGATTACATTGACCGTCCTCCATGTTTGATAAATTAACTCAAACTACCCCTGATGGTTGATGTATTGGATTAATACAAGCGGGCCCCCGTCAATTCCTTTGAGTTTCATTCTTGCGAACGTACTCCCTACGACGTTAATTTCATCGAAAAAAATTAGATTCCAAAAATACTCCTATGTACCATCTAAGAAATCACATATTTCAATGGTGACAAATCGATTTCACCAATTTTTCACCGATTTCAACCATTTTTAAATCAATTTAACCAAATTTCACACACATTTTCACTAATTTCACATGTTTTAACACATCCAATTATTTTCTTAAACGGTACACATGGATATTTCTGGAACTTCTTTTTGAAATTAACGTTGTAAGGGGTAACTGCAATAAATCAAATACATCAAGGATAATTTGAGTAATTTTCCAAACAAGAATGGTGGTCAGTATAATTACATTAAACCTCAGGGGTAGTGAGTAATTCTCCTTAGTTTTAAACTCTAATTCAAGAATTTCTCAACAATTATTACTCTTTACATCTTCTTAATTAGCTTTATGAAGCCATGAAGGATGTAACATGGGCAATGTTTGCAAGTCGAAAAGCTCTCAATTCAATAACCTTAAAATACAGAAATGGTTTCGTCCAAGCATTTCACAGAAACCACAAAAGCAACAACACATACTACATATACTCCGATCTCGCGAATTACTCGATAAGTACATCCTCGTCCTCGTTCGGTGTCAATCTCCTCTCGTATCATGAAGGATGGGATGATCAATCAATACGTAGCAACATTTCCGCGATATGGTACCGCGAGCCTCTTAATCCAATAACCGGGCACAAAATCGGAAAATCAAATCCAATCCCACCCGACGAGCTTATAAACATCGCGGGAATTTCACAAGTACCCGATGGAACCGCTTCTTGGCATATAGCCGTAAGCAAGTACACAGATTCGCCTTTGCTTTCGGCAGCATTGCCCGTTTGGGATCCGACCCGTGAGAATATAGTCGCGGTTGTTGGTGTCACAACGGCTCTTTATAGTGTCGGACAATTGATGAAGGAGTTAGTTGAGTTTCATAGTGGACATATTTATTTGACTTCACAAGAAGGTTGGCTTCTTGCTACTTCAAGCAATACTTCTATATTGATGAATTCGAGTTCGGGGCCTAAGTTAATGATGGCCGTTGATTCTGATGACTTTGTGATTAGATCTGGGGCTGAGTGTTTGGAGGAAGAGTATGGGAATAAGTTTGCTCCTAGTCAAGAAGTTCATATAGAGAATGCAAAGCTTGGGAAGGAATTGTATTATATTGATTCGTTTTTCTTGAACTTAAAGAGACTTCCTATGGTAAATTCTTTTTGGCATAATTTTCAAAATAGTCATGTAATTTTGGGATTTTTAAGGTTAATTTACGCTCAGACCCCCTCGGGTAAACCGTAATTACCAAGAATTTTTGCTTGTGTTGGAAATTTCAAAATCACCCCCTCGAAGGAGGTGTTTTTTTTGTCGGACATGCTAAACCAAAAGGGGTGTTTTGTAATATCCAACAAAGTAGGGGGTCGTCTTTGTAACTAGGGTTTACTTGAGGAGGTCTGAGCGTAATTACCCTACAAAAAATAGTCATTTAAGTTTGGGATTCTTTTAATAATAGTCTAATAACTATATTGAACACATATTTAGTCCTTTAACCTTCACCCATTTTTTTTATTTTAGTCCTATGCATAACAAATTTGTCCTAAGTTTCAGTTTTTCTCCTGCAATTACAAATTTCGTCCTCTAACTTTCAATTTCATCATGCAATTACAATTTTTTTTCTTCGGTAATAGGACCAAATTTGTATTGCAGGACAAAAATTGAAACTTACTGAAAGTTAGAGGACGGAATTTGTTATACATGGGACTAAAATTGAAATTTGATGAAAGTTATAAGATTAAGTATTGCGTTTAGTATAGTATAGTTACATGACTATTTTTTTGAGGAATCCAAAGTTACAAGACCATTTTTTAAATTTTGGTAATTCTTTTTTAGAGATAAATACAAAAAACCATTTGTGCTTTGCATACCTATCAAAAATCCCGTGTTATTTTAGTTAGCAAAAGTCCCCATGTGCTCTTTTTAATTAGCAAAATAATTCATTTGAAATTCGTTAATAAATCATAGGGAGGTTATTGTCAATTTCTTAAGGAAATAGGGGGGTTATTGTAATTTTTAAAATTAACAGGGAGGTTATTATCAACTTTTAGGTGAATAAGGGTGTTTTTGCATACTTTATTGGGGGTATAATCTTCATTTTTGCTTTGGGAGAAGTTTTTTGCTAATAAAAAATAACACGGTTTTTTTTTTTTAATAATTAGGCAAAGGATGGGAGGTATTTTTGCATTTCACTCTTCTTTTTATATCACAAAGTTACTTAGTGTTTCATTTTGTCACTTTGTTTATGTCAACTTATTTAATTATTTCAGGTTGGGGTTATAATCATACCAAGGAAATATATAATGGGAAAAGTGGATGAAAAGGCTTTTAGAACATTAATGATATTGATATCAGCTTCTGTATGTATACTTGTGGTTGGATGTATTTGCATTTTTGTATTGACAAATGGTGTGTCAAAAGAGATGAATCTAAGGGCAGCTCTTATAAGTCAATTAGATGCTAGAAGGAAAGCAGAGGCTTCAAGCAACTTCAAAAGCCAGTTTTTAGCAAACATGAGGCAAGTAGTATCAATATTTGTCTTTTTAAAACTTTTTACATCATTTTCCATTTTCCTCTTTTTCTTTTATGTAAGAATCATTTTCCATATTCCCTTTTAATTAGTTAATTTTGCTTGTTGGTAATGGCAATTTACTCACATGTGATATGCATAATGTTCAATTACTCCTCTATGATTTAAACAAGTAATTGTATAAAAGTTTCACACTGTCTCCCTGATATTTTTAAATTTTAAAGTATAAACTGACAAAACTGTCACTCTTATATACCATACTTTGACTAAGTCAACTTATAAATGTGGCACTTTACCACCCTGTATAATTAAAATGGTGGCACTTTACCTCCTCCCTATGTTTTGATAAATGTGATTTTTTACCCCTCTGTGTTATTATGATAAATTGGGCACTTGAACCCCTGTGTTCTGATAAATGTGACATGTTACCCCCTAAGAGTACTTTTGTCTTTTCACGCAATATTTTTCATGCCCCTCTCAATTTGGGCGAGTGTGTTATACTCTTCATTGGAATGAGGTAAATTATTCTTTTAAATTTTTTACAGGGAGGTAAAGTGTTATTTTTCAAATTACATGGGGTAAAATGTCACATTTATAAGTTGATGAGTCAAAGTATAGTATATAAGAGGGGTAGTACTTTTGTCAATTCGTAATTTTTCTTAAGATTAAAAATGTCAGGGAGGTGGTGTGAAACTTTTATAGGATTATAGGGGGGTAAAGTGCTCTTATTCAAATCATAGGGAGTAAATTGAACACTATGTTATCACCATTAATTAAGTCCAACTTTTTACTTCATTTTCGGAATTATTTTACAGTTGGTTAATTTTACTTGTTGGTATTTGTTTTGTGACAGTCATGAACTTCGAACGCCTATGGCTGCAGTAATTGGATTGCTGGATATACTTATGAGTGATGACTGTCTCACAAGTGAGCAACACGCTATGATCACACAAATGCGGAAATGTTCCACTGCCTTACTTAGGCTTCTCAACAACATTTTGGATCTTAGTAAGGTAATATTTATGAAGGGGTAATGTCAATATACCCCATGTGATATGCATAAAGTTCATTTACCCCCCTCCCCCATGATTTGGAAAAAGGAATTTTACCTTTATGTGGAAATTGTAAATGAGCAATTTACCTCCTTTGAACAGAGAGTGCAACACACTAGACGAAATTGAGAGTGAACATGCAAAATATTGCGTAGAAGGACAAAAGTAACCTTCAGGGGGTAAAGTGTCACATTTACCATAACACAGGGGTAAAATGTCACATTTTTATCATAACACAGGGGTGAAATGCTACATTTATCATAAGATAGAGGGGTAAAATGTCACATTAATTATAACACATGGGATAAAATGCAAATTTATCATAACACAATGAGGGGGTAAATTAAAGTGCCACATTTATAAGTTGACTGAGTCAAAGTATAGTATATAATAGGGGTACTTTTGTGAATTCGTATTTCCGTTTTAAGTTAAAAAATACCAGGGAGGAGTGTGAAACATTTATAATATTATAGGGGATAAAATGCTATTTTTCTAATTACAGGGGAGTAAATTCTCATTAACTTAATATTCGACAAGTTTATTTGGTTTATTTCATATATTGACACCTCTGAAACCTTGTACAGGTTGAATCTGGGAAACTAATATTAGACGAAAGTGATTTTGATTTGGGTCGAGAACTTGAAGGCCTTATTGATATGTTCTCTGTTCAGTGTATTAACCACAATGTAGAGACTGTTCTTGATCTCTCTGGTACGTATTACTCCCTCGTTTCATTTTAATTTTCACATTTAACATTTTCACACTTTATAATTATTCATTTTTCTATGAGGAAATTGCATTTTTAGTACCATACAGTAGGGCACTTTGCAATCTTGGTATCATTTGATACGTAAATGCAGATTTAGTACCACAATTTAAAGTTTGATTGCAATGTTCACACTACTATCAAATAATTGGACGAAAATGAACAGAATTGGCTACGTACACCGCACATGACTGTTATCTCGTCTTTTGGAGGGAAAATAATCACGTTTCCATCACTTTTGAAAGAAAAATTATCACAGTAGTTCATCTTTTTTAGGGAAGTTATAACGTTTCCCTCACGTTTTCACATTATCACGCGATGACTTTCACATCGAAAAACAGATAACAGTCAGTGCATGTGGCCGATTTCATCCATTTCAGTCCAATTATTTGGCGTGGTATGAACATTGCAACTAATATTAAAATTATGATACTAAAATTGCATTTATGTATCCCGTGGTATCAATATTGCGAAGTGCTCTATTGTACAATACCAAATTTGTAATTTCTCCATTCTTCTATAGTAAAATGTCAAAAATACCCTTTTAATGATTGTTTTAATTAATGCTATTGATATGTGTGTACGTTGATAAACGTGTGAGCCTAGAAGTAAAAACTGGAAAAAGTGCATTGAGAATCAAATGTGAAAACTATTTTGAAAAGTTAATTTTTTTGCAAATGTTTCAATTAAATTGAAACTGGGAGCATGAGTTATGATTTCAACTCAACTCAACTTTTTTTGTTTTATCATACATATGTTCTTGAACATCTAATAATAATGCTTCTCTCCATTAATCACAGATGATATGCCAAAAATAGTTGGAGGAGATTCTGGTAGAGTGCTTCAAATATTTGCCAACCTCATTAGCAATTCCATCAAGTTCACAACATGTAGGTGTTTCACTAATCAATTTGCATTCATGGTCCTGTAACTTTTGTATTTATTCAAAAATAGTTTCAATTTTCGTCCTACAAATACAATTTGGTCCTATTACCCAGGAAAAAGTTTGTAATTGGAGGACGGAAATTGAAACTTATTGAAAATTAGAGGATGAAATTTGTAACTGCAAGATAAAAATTGATAGTTAGCGAACGAAATTTGTTATGCATATGACTAAATTGAAGTTGGGTGAAAGTTAAAAGATTAAATGTATGTTCAGTATCGTTACAGGACTATTTTTTAAAGAAACCCAAGATTACATGACTATTTTTGAAATTTTGCCAACATACTTCCTAATTTCTTTCCATTGATTTCAATACAATAGCGGGATACATCATTTTGCGGGTATGGTGTGAGACGATAGACAATGATGGTATGATCAAAAGAAAGCTTGCGGGGTCCTGTTGTGCAAATAAAAAGAAATGGAAACGAGATCGAGAAGTAAGCAATGGTAAGATAAGCTCCAAGAAAGACAAGAAAATGATTCTTTGGTTTGAAGTTGATGATACTGGTTGTGGAATTGATCCAAGCAAATGGGAATCTGTTTTTGAAAGTTTTGAGCAAGCCGATCCTTCAACCACTCGATTGTAAGAACCTTCGTACTCGTATTTTACATGAGCTAAAGGCAAAAATACCCTCTATACTTTGTCTAATCATGATCAGCAAAAAAACCCATTTGAAATTCCTTCATAAACTATATGAAGGTTATTGTCGATTTTATAAGTAAACAAGGGGGTTATTGCCAATTTTCAAAGTTAACAAAGGGATTATTGCCATTTTTTTTAGGTAAATAGGGATGTTTTGTTTTGCATCCTTTGGTTAGGTATGATTAATTGCAAAAATACACCCTTTGCTTTGCCTAATTATAAAAAAAAATCATTTTATTTTTATTAATAAAACCTCCCCTGTATTCTTTTATTAGCAAAAGAACTCATTTAAAATTCTTTCATTATTCATACGGAAGTTATTGTCAATTTTCTAGGTAAACAGGGTGGCTAGTGTCAATTTTCAAAGTTAACACCAGGATTATTGACAGTGTTTTAGGTGAAAAGGGTGTTTTGTTTTGCATCATTTGGTGGGGATATAATTGTCATTTTACCTTGGGAGGGGTTTTTTGCTAATAAAAAAAATAGCATAGGAGGACAAAGAGGGGTTTTTGATAATTAGGCAACGCATAAGGGGTGTTCTTACATTTCACTCTATTTTACATGAGGATACTTATTCGCCTTATTTTCAGGCACGGCGGCACTGGTTTAGGCCTTTGCATCGTACGAACCTTGGTGAGTCGAATAATTTCGTGTACACCCTTTGCTTTTCTCCAACTTAATTTCTTGATTGTATGTATCTAATGGTGAATGGTTTCTTAATAGGTGAACAAAATGAATGGAGAAATCAAAGTGGTAAAGAAGAATGGACCAGGGACTCTAATGCAGCTATATCTTGTTTTGAGTGTACCTGATGAGATCACAAAACAGCAGTACCAATTAAATTTGGAACACCACAATCTCACTGTGAGTTTTATTTGAATTAGATGTTCTTTATCAAGAGTTTGAATGAGTGAAATGCATGCAAAATACACCATTTTATGCTTTGTCTAATTAGTAAAAATGTGTTATTTTTCTATTGACGAATAAGTATTTTTTAGGAAATTGACAATTATACCCTCCACGCAAAAATTGCAAAAACACCCCTTCTAATCTTAAAAAATATCAGTTTCTCCATTGTTAACTTTAAAAATTAGCAATAACCACCCTGAATCAAATAATAACCTCCCTATTGACTTATAAAAAATTTCAAATGAGATTTTTCACTAATAAAAATGAACACAAGGGTGATCTTTCCCGAGTTTGATGATTTGCCTAATTAATAAAAAAACCCATGTGTTATTTTTATTATCAAAAAAACCCCTGTGTTACTTTTTTATTGATGTAAATCCCCTCCCATGCCTGAATATATATTTTGTTGGAAAAATGACAATTATACTCCCACAAGAAAATATCAATAACACCCCTGATAACTTTGAAAATTAGCAATAACCCCCCTAAATCACGTAAAAAATTGACAATAACGTCCACATTGATTTATGAAGAATTTCGAATGGTTTTTTTTAATAAAAACATAACACAAGGGGTTTTTTGCTAATTAAATTAAAACAGGGAGGTTTTGCTAATTAGGCAAAGCACATGGGCTATTTTTGCATTAAGCTCGAGTTTGAATACGCGCCAATGATTCAAACCAATAATGAAAAATGCAGGTGTTGCTTGCGCTTAATGGCAGCATGACTAGATCCATTATGACTCAATGGTTAAACAAAAATGGGGTATTCACCAGTGAAGCATCTGAATGGAATGAACTTACTCAAAGACTTCAAGAACTATCAACTACACAATGTAGTGAAACTTCGGTATTCATAATCGTTTTCGACATTGGACTTCTCGACTCGAGTACGTCGATATGGAAAGGGCAACTCAATTTTCTAGACAAATACCGTGACAGAGCTAATTTCGCGTGGATCTTAAACCACGACACCTCCAATTCCATCAAAACAGAACTTCGAAAAAGAGGGCATTTGTTAATGGTTAACAAGCCTTTATACAAAGCGAAAATGACACAAATTCTTGAAGCTGTAATAAAGGAGAGAAGTTTGAAGACGGAAATAAATACAGTTGCTCTAGACGATCTTGAAATCGATAGCTCTGATGATTCGGAAAAGTTATCAGAAGAACGTAATGTGAATGAAAGAAGAAGACCTCTTGAGGGTGTATGTATACTTCTTGCAGAAGATACTCCGGTGCTTCAAAGAGTAGCAACTATAATGTTAGAGAAAATGGGAGCAAATGTTGTTGTTGTAGGAGACGGGATTTTAACCGTTGATGCTCTAAAAACATCGACAAACAAATTTGACTTGATTTTGATGGACTGTCAAATGCCAAAGATGGATGGGTACGAAGCGACAAAAACTATAAGAAGATCGGAATGTGGAACGGGTTTGCACATACCAATAGTTGCACTAACTGCTCATGCAATGTCTTGTGATGAAAAGAAATGCCTAGAAGTCGGTATGGATGCTTATTTAACTAAGCCAATCGACTGTAAAGTTATGGCGTCCACCATTCTCGCGTTAACTAAGGAACGGTGTTGTAAAAACAAGGAATAAGTTTAAGTGCTAGATTTTGTAGAAAGACAGAAGAAAATGTGAAAATAGCTAAAGTGATAGGTAACAATTTCTTAGTAGTTTTTTCCAAGAGTTTTTATGTAGGAACATAGCTACTACATTAAGCTTCTATCTTACTTGTTTTGTAATGATGTAGGGTTTAGATGCAATAACTACATTGTGCTTTTAGAAGTAACATGATACTTCAAGTGATGCAAAACATGTCAAAACTTCATATAGTTTAAATTATTTGCTCGCGTACAATAATTGACAGATGCACGTAAAAATACTCACTCTCTTCTCCAAATCTACATGAGATTTTTTTTTTTATATTAAGAGTATCATTTTAAATTGCTCATGTGTTCACAATTTATCACATAATCTTGTTGTATATAACTCGACAATGTATAACTTCATCGGGGTGGATAGTCAACATAACTGTTATATAACCTGTCAAGTGTATTCTTCTATACTACGATGGAGCTCTCGTGATGAACTCGATTGAAACTCCTATATTAATGGAACATGACATGGACTCAAAAAAGACTATTATGGCTCTATGGGGTTGATCCCAACAAATATTTTCTTTCATCCCTCGATGACGTAGACGATCATCTGCTATGCCACGTAGATGGTCATTGATAGGTCTAATCACCTCCGGGACTGTCAATAGGCTATTTCGTTGAGCATAGGCCGTGGTCAAGTGCTCTGATCGAGTATGCATCGAAGTCGAGTATGCATCGAAGACCATTTCCAATTAATGGTGGAGACTAAACCTATATTTTAGAAGCAAGACAAAAGAAGAAGAAAAAAGAAAAAGAAAAAACCTTCTAATGTATAGGTTGATTCAAATCTAGTCTCATATTTTTTATACAACTTTTAAGTCTACATAAAGTAATAAAATACAATCTATGTGAAAAGAGAGAGAGAAAATAAATTATTTTTCTTTTGTTTAAATAATTTTTTTACATTTTTTTATGAATATAAAATTTACATCGTATCTTTTCTATACTTTTATGTAAATAAATATTTCACATTTTTGCCTTATAATAAATATTTTACACACATGTACTCTACTTTTATTCATATGTTAAGATGTGTTTCTTTTATAAATTAAGCTACACTTTTATGTTGAAAAATATTTCACTTTTTAAATTGGTAGATAAATATATTACATGTTTTATAAAAAAATTATCGAAAATTTATTATTTTTGCGTCAGAATATGCAAAAGAATAAATTGAGGTAAAAAGAAGTTAAGCAAAGGGAAAAAAAACAGTGATTTTTGTTAAAACCATGGACCTAAAGTTTGAGTTTTAAGAATTAGTGGAAAAACTTTATAAATAAATAAATAGTGATATTTTAAAAGATTAAAATATAGGTATAGCCTCCCACCGAAGATGGTCGAACTAATCATATAATATTTTGAATGGTTTGACTGAATTTATTATGTATGTATATCATAATTTGAGAAGTTATTTACTTGCACAAAAGTAGTTGTTATGGTGCATGTACCCGCTTACATACACGCTTATGGCTGTCGATGGAGGGGATATCGATTCGAATTCAATCCAATTCATTAGGATTTTTATTCAAGTAGAGGTCTTACGGATTCAATCCAATAGATATGGTTTTAGTACAGAAATTCATAACTCAAATTACATGGATAGATTATGGATGTAGATCAATTTGATATGCTAATGATTTGTATTTGACAATATATCAATAAAATTAAATATATACATCTTGATTTGTAAATATAAATAGCATTCACATTGTCATACCATCAATTTAAGAGGATATTAGTTAATAATTTATTCATTATATTATTTTATGCATCTTAAAATGGACGAAAAATTGGATGTATTTTGAATTTAAGAGGACAAATATGTTACACTATATTGATAAATGGACGCATCTGCTACAAAAAATTTAAGAGGGACGAATGTGTTACACTACATTGATAAGAGGAACGAATCTGCTACGAAAAATCTAGGAGGGACGAATGTGCAAAAGTTGATCCATAAAGAGGACCAAAAGTGCAATTCACTCTATTAATACCAGTGGTTTCTAAAAGAAGTATGTTAAATGACTTAAATCATTTAGAACAAGTGATTAAATGTATCGAAAGTTGATCTTCTTCCTTTTCGTTCAGTGAATTATGAAGAAAGTTTGAATAAATGAGTCAAACTAAATTAAAATATAATGTTAACAAGCTTGTCTTAGAAAAAAGATACTCGTTTGAATTTTGAAAAGTGGAGATGCTATTGGATCTTAAAAAAATATGAAATACGAGGTCCGATGAACCCAAAAATTAAGATTCAAACAAGATCCAAATTCAATCCGAATCCAATCAAAATAAATGGAGTAGTCTAACCTGATTCGACCCGAATCTAACACGTTGACACCTTCGATCTACTTGCACGTGCTCCCAGAATTACTATTCAAGGACCAATGTCATCGGTACATCACTCATACGGTCATACCCTATGATATATATATAATATTCAATTTACTCTTCATATGATTTGAAGAACATTTTACTTTCCTTTCAAAATTCCAAAAAGATCAATTTATCTCCTTCCGTTGGAGAATGTTACTCAATGGCCCGTTTGAATATTGAAGTGAAAAGTGTTGCGTAAAAATACACAATGATCATTCTTCACTTAAAATAATACAAAAAATAAAGTGTCACATTTATATTAACATATCGGTGTAAACTTTTTTTTATTATTATTATTATAATCACATGTAAACTGATAAAATTGGTTGAAATTACAAACTTTTTCTGTATCAAATTCATAAACGAGTTATACTCGCAATAAATTAAAAATACACAATCAATTAATAAAAAAATAAATATAATAACCCCATCAAAGTGCCAAACTAATAAAAATGATTAAGTAAAATAAATATAATTTTATGGCCCATGCAGGTCTCGAACCTGCGACCTTCGCGTTATTAGCACGACGCTCTAACCAACTGAGCTAATGGGCCCACGTTTTCTTTTTCATGGAAATATTAAATAATTATTCAAGTCCTTTGTTATATGCGCCAAGAACAAGTGAATTCGCTTACTCTTCTTCGATATTATAAAAGAAAACAAATAAAGAATAAAAATAAATATATTTGAGAAGAGAAGTATCCAAGAAATCAAAGATTGAAGCATGAAAGATTTCGAGGTAATTCCTTAATTTCCCTTTTTTTTTTCTTTTTAGAAGAACTCGCTCAACGAGAAAAATAACAAAATGGTTGAATTTTTGGAATATTCTCCTGTTCATTTTTCTGATTATTTAAGTTTTGAATCATAATTATTGTTTATTTGGAGTATGGTTCGGAAACATGAAAAGATTGGTGGAGTTTAATTTCCATAAATTTAGGGCTTAGGGTTTTAGAAATGGCTAATTGGTTATATTGCATAAAATACGTTCTTATCACAAATTTATTTATTCCTAATCACTTGTTCTAGGAATTCAATAATGGGCAATAAAATGATAATTTTATATTTATGAAAACATTCCTAATTTAACGGAGAAAAATATATAATTAGAGTTAATGAATGTTAAATGTTAAAAATTGAAATCCTGTAGCCTGCACTAAGTCTTGCATAATTGCAAAATAAATAATATATAAATAACCATGTTTATTTACCTATTTTGTGTAACTAAATTATCTTGTTCAAGTGATGCTCGGGCCATACATTTTTGATGGATCACATAAATTCTGGAAATGATTATTTCTATTTCTAGGAAAATATTGAAAATATAATTTGTGACAAAAGCTAGTTTCATTATTCAGAATTGGTTGCTGTTTTCCTCTTGATTGTGATATATGTAGTATATGTAATGCTATGTAATTGAGGTCACAGTGGATTAATGAGTGAAGTATATCGCTATATCGCTATAAGTATAAGCTAGTTATACATTGTAAGCGTCGGAGAATAATATATTTTGCAGCCAACAAGTGTCCTGCACCGCTCCACGCAACCCTTTAAATTCAGAGAATGATTTTGCAAGTTTCGACTCTAAATAAGACATGGCCTGAAGTTTTGGAATTAGTGTAACATTATGAATACAATCAAATTGGATGGTAATGAGCTCGTGAAGTATTGCATGTTTTAGCTTATTTATTAAAATGTTGTACTTGAACTGTATTTCTGCTGCATCTTTTCCGCATGTCATGACTCTGAAAGTGAAATATGTCGTAGACGGAAGAAAAGAAGCAAGCTGCTGCTGATGTCTTGTTTCAATATTCAAAATTTGCTCTGGCTTGTATTGGAAATAATGTTCGCCCCTGTGACTTCAGGTTGCATTTGATGAAGGTATTGTATACATTAACTTAGTCTCTTTTCTTTTCTATTTTCCTCGAAACTATTTTCGGAATTGTGGGAATTTGAACTTGTTTTGTATAGTTGGAAAAATATGCCAATTAAAGTGGGATAAGTTTCTTTATACTGGTTTTTTAATGGAGACTGTTTAGTTTGTTATCATTTTGCTTTTGTTCTTAAACTCGGAAAAAACAGCAGAAATTACTTATATGTTTTAGAAGCTAGGATTTATATATCCTCACATTAGAAAAGATAACACAAAATAATGATTTTAGCTCTCTCCAATCATGCTGTAAAATGGGATTCATGGCCTTATTAATTTATTTTTTGTTTTGACTATGTTTGTCTGTTATGTAACGGTGCCATATCTGATGTGGTAGAAGAGTTTTCAATGTCATTTTTCTGAACATTTTCTTTTATATTATGCAGGAAATTTCATGTTTACCAACTTATTTGGTAAAGCCATCACCTTCTCCTAATGTGACGGGAGAAACGTCCACGTCAGGTGATTCTAGACGTGGTAAACCCGACAGATTTAGAGATGGATAAGAAATAATTTCCCAACTGCACAAAAAAGAAGTTTACTTTCTAGTTCTTCCGAGAGATCATACTTATCTTCCATCGAATGTAACTGCATGTTCTTTACCCAGGAGTTGTGCATGTTGTAAATGCAGTATGTTTTAGGAGGACT
This sequence comes from Penstemon davidsonii, assembly GCA_034814905.1. Classification (NCBI taxonomy): domain Eukaryota; kingdom Viridiplantae; phylum Streptophyta; class Magnoliopsida; order Lamiales; family Plantaginaceae; genus Penstemon; species Penstemon davidsonii. The sequence continues at coordinate 7,214,807 of JAYDYQ010002686.1, forward strand.
AGTTATTTTAGCAGATGGTATATGAGCTAAATCCAAAAATACCTCTTGGTCTTTGTCTAACTAACAAAAATATCTTGTGTTATTTTAACTAACAAACTCCCCAACCCCCGTGTTCTTTTTTTATTAGCAAAAACATACATGTGAAATTCCATCATAAATTATAGGGAGGTTTTTGTTAATTGTTTAAGTGCACAGGGGGTTATTGTCATTTTCAAAGTTAATAGGGGATTATTGTATCATTTGGTGGGGGTATAATTGTCATTTTGCTGTGGGAGGGGTTTTTTTGTTAAAAAAAAACAAAGGGGGGAGGGGGGGTTGTTAGTTAAAGTAACAGGGGTTTTTTGTTAGTTAGCCAAAGCACAAGGGGTGTTCTTGCATTTCACTCGATTGCACGGGCGGGCCTCAATAGGGACGGGGTATGGTCCCCCAGAAAAAATATACTTCCTCCGTCCCAATTATTTTGTTCTTGTGGTACAGTTGATCAGTCAACTTGACTAAATTTATAAAAATTATAATAAATAATTTAATTAATATATTTCACTAATAAGTTGATAATATCATATGATACATATATATTAATATTTAAAAGGTTTAATACACAAAAAATGTGAATAATTTAATATGATAAGTCACTTAAAAGATTGAAAAGTTTGATCGGGTACTGTAGCAAAGGGAACAAAATAAATGGGACGAAGGAGTAATATATTTATTATATGCAAATCTTCACAAGAAATAGTAATTGGCTGGTAACTGGTTGGATACTTGATTTGGTAACAAGAGATCTAAGGTTTGATCTCCTTGTGCAACATATCATTACTTTATTATCTCTTTATGAAGACTAAATTTGCCTTTTTTGCCAATGGATATGTTATGGAGATAAAAAATAATTCTCTTTTTCGCCAAGAGGTATATGATACTTTCTTTTCTTTTTTATAAAAATTCAATTAACATAATCTCATAAATTGATATAATTTTTTCTTTACATTCATGTTTATTTAATTTTTCCTTTATATAGTATTGTCAATAAATGTTTCTTATGAACATTGTCTTTAGATAAAATTATAATATTACTTTATTTTAAGTATTATATTTTTTTTATTCATTTATCAACACATTGAAAAATAATCGAGCTTATGCTACCAAAAAAAAATTCGGCCCCAAAGGAAATCTTCTAGGTCCGTCCCTGCTCGATTGTATATCAGGAATATGATATTCAGGAATTGAAATCAACCCATGTTGGATGAAGATGAAGACTTTGAAGTGAAGGGAGGTTTTGATGATTTCCAAAGTCATCAGCTAAGTGGAAGCTTAGTACAAACCTTAGAAGATATTTGACCAAGTATGAAGTTATACAGACAAGTCAAATATGGTCCAGAAGACTACTGATCTGCTGCTGAAGAAGTAATCAGACTGGTGGACTATCAGCCGACTCAAATCAGATTAGTTCAAGTTTAGGATCAGCCGAGTACACATCAGACGAGTGACTTCGATCAGCTGAGTGGAAGTGGATCAGAAGTTAGTGCAACGGTAATAAATGCACTTGGTGTAATAAATGCTGAAGAGGGAGAGTATTTATGACAAATGATTGAAGAGAAACCTCGTATCAGCTTGGTGCATTTAATGCGCATTTAATGCGATGCGACAGAAAGTACAGCAGAAGTGTACAGTGCTCAGTCGCAGCAGCCGTTCTGCAGAAAAGGGACAGTACTCGAGGATTTGACAACTGGCGAACTCTCAACGGGCAGATTTTCAAATCCTTAGTATAAATAGTTCAGTTCGTGAGATTGAAGAAGACAACAACACAATTTGAGAGCAAAAATCTGAAGCAGAATTCTTCTAAGTCTCAAACTCAAGAACAGAACACTCATCAGCCGAGTCATTTGTTGACGAAGCAAAATCGAGAGAAAACAGAAAATACTTGTAAAATCTGAGTGATTTTGTATGTTTGTGTTGTGAGGAGTAGATATCAATCTTAGTGAGCGATATTACTTCAGAGAATAGGAGTTTCTTTGTGATTTCCTATTGTGAACTTACGGCCATTTCATTTGTTGTTTGGCGTGAGCATTGTATACTGTAATCTGCGTGATTTAGTATAACCCAAGATCTAAGTGACTTGGAAGAGTGGACTAAAGGATTTATATCCATATAACCACTATAAAAATCCTTTGTGTTTTTAACTTGCATTAATTTCTGCATACTTTAAAGAACAGTTTTTAAAAACACTTAAAAAGGTTAACTGTTGGAAAAGTTTTCAAAAGGAGTTTGTTAAAACTGGGGATAAAACTATTTCAAAGTTAAGAAAACTACTTGTGAAAAACACTTGATAAATCCGCTGCAAGTTAGTTTATTTTGAAACTCTGATTTTGATAAAATCAGCTGAGTGAAATCAGAAGAGTGGTCAACTCTGCTGCTCAAAGCTTTGTGCTAGATCAGCTTAGTCTGCTTACTGTTCTCGATCAGCTTAGTCTGCTGAACAGAAAAGTTAGAGAATTTTAAAAAGGAAATTTTAAAGAGGTCTATTCCCCCCCCCCCCCCCCCCCCCCTCTAGACCTCATCTGACCACTTGGGACCAACAAGTGGTATCAGAGCAGGTGGTTCATCTGAATCATTTGCCTGATCAACGAGCTTGATCCTTAAGTGTTTTTCAAAGGTTTTCAAAAGTTTTCAAAAGAGCATCTTTTTGAAAATAAAACTTTTTGAAAAATAGACTGTATCAGCCTAGTTCCCCACATAGGCGGTATGAGCTTTGAGGACTGGAAGATACGCATGGAAATTTTCCTTGCTGCTTACAATGACAATATGTACCGATGCATAACTCAAGGTCCAATCAAAGTTACAAAGAAAATCATGGTTGACGGCGTAGAGAAGGTCGTTGAAAAAGATGTTGAAGAAATGACACCTGACGAAATCAAGCTGAATAATCTTGATAAGGTTGGAATCTTCATCATGACCAAGGCCCTGGACAACGAAAGGTTTGACAAGGTCAAACACTGCAAAACATCTAAGGAGATGTGGGACAAAGTCCGTGACATGAGCGAAGGAAACGAATCCATAAAAGAACACAATCTGAGTGTCGCCATGGAGAAATTTGATAACTTCAAAATGAAACCTGGAGAGAACATTGACCAGATGGATTCAAGGTTTACAAAAGTGTTGAACAACGGCTGAATTTGGGCAAGACGTTCTCTGATAAGGAGATCAATGTCAAAGTTCTAAAGGCGCTGCCACCAAAGTTCAACATGAAGGTCACAGCGATGGAAGAATCAAGGGATCTGGGGAAGATGTCCCTGACGGAGCTGTTTTCTGTACTCAAGGCGTACGAGTATAAAATGCCAAGGATGGGAATAGAAGAGACCTCAACTTCTGGCCCCACTGCTGCACTGGTCGCTGCAGAAAGAACAAGAAGATCAGCCGGGAGAACTGTAGAAGTGGACTCATCTGATGAGGCCATAGTGCTGAAAAAGAAAGAATACTCTGCTGACGATGTTGCGTTGTTACTGAACGGGTTCAAGAAGTTCTACAAGAGAAAAATGAAGAACAAATATAACAATGCTTCTACTTCTAAACCTACCTCTAATTCTCATGATATTAAGGATGATTTTAAATCCAAAATGATGTGCTATAATTGCAGGAAATTTGGACATTTCATCAAGGACTGCCCATATCCAAAAGCTGAGAAGTACACGGAGGAGGAAAAGAAACAAAGAAAAGAAAGAAGAGAGAAGAGATACCAAAAGAGCAAGGTGCTGTTGGCTGAAGCTGAAAAGATGGCAGCCATCTACTCATCTAACACAGAATCTGGCACTTCAAGTGATGACTCTGTTTTTGATGACTCACCTGCACTGCTCTGTCTCATGGCAAAAGAATCTGAAGATTCTGACAATGAGGTAATACTCTCTGAAAGTGAGCTTGAACTGTTTAGCTCATTTGAGCAAATGATGAACAACAAATTAGATGTTGTTAATGAGCTTGCTAAGCTTAAGGACGAGATGATTCTGCTGAAAAAGCAAAATGCTAAGCTGAAACTTAAGGTTGAAAAACCTGAAGAATCAGCCATGTATAAAAAGCTTTCGCATGAATGTGAATCTCTGAGAGCTGAATGTGAAATGTATAAGGGACAAATTCAGGAACTTGAAGCTAGAATATCTTTACATAACAAGTCGTCTGTTCCTAAGTCGTCTGTTGTGTTAATAGATAAACCAACTGAACAGAGTACTCCCTTAGTAAAAGAAAGTTTAGAACTGAACAAAGCTGAGAAGTTTATATCTGCTGATAATAGTAATATTATCTTATATGTTCAGACTGCTAAACCCATTTCACCTGAGATTGAGAAAAAGGAGATAAAAACTCCTAAGGCTAAGAATGGTAAAAAGCCTAAAAATGAAAAACAGACTGGTAAAACCAAACAGCAGAATAGCCCCAAGAAGTCTGCTGATAAGAGTAAAACCAATCAGACTAGTAAAGCTAAGTCGTCTGTTAAAGAGCAAGTAAAGAGCAAACCTAAGAAGCAAAGAAATTATAACAAAAATGCTTGGTATGGAAATGAGTCTTATTATGTGCAACCTGCTTATCCACCTTATTATGCTGCACCTCATTATCCACCTCACTATGCTGCATATCCTGCTCACCAACCAATGCATGCTTACCCTGCTTATCATGCATCATATCCTGCTTATGAGCCTTATCATCATCATAATGATTATCAACATAATATGCCTGCTGATTATGATGTAAATGAAGTTGCTCATGCTCCTGCTAAAACTGCAAAGCCTAAGAAGCCTAAGACTTCAACATCTTGGGTTGTCAAAGGTGATACTAATCCACCAGGACCCTCTCAATAAAGGGTACCTAAAACAATTTTATTTTGTTTTGTAGGTTAGGATTAGGAGTAGGAGTAAAGTAGCGAAGAAATGGTACTTGGACAGTGGATGTTCAAGGCACATGTGTGGAGACATACATGAACTGGCAGATGCTGTTGCTGTAAATGGTCCAAGAGTTACTTTTGGAGATAGCAAAGAAGGCAAGGTTGTAGCCGTTGGAAAGCTTATCAAAGGAAACATAGAGATATCTGACGTCTCTTATGTTAGTGGCCTGAAATACAATCTGCTGAGCATAAGTCAATTCTGTGACAAGGGATTTTCCGTAGTGTTTTCATCAGATAAGTGCTATGTTGAACAAGTTGGAACAAAGAAGGTCATTCTATCTGGAAGAAGACAGGGAAACATCTATGTAGTCGACTGGAATTCTGTGGACAAGAATTCAAATGTTTGTTTGGTGGCTTCTTCACCAAGTGAAATCAGTTGGCTTTGGCACAAAAGAATGAATCATGTGAATTTCAAGACCATAAACAGACTGATAAAGAATGATTTGGTAGAAGGAATTCCAAAAACAGTCATGAGCAAAGACAAGCTGTGTGACGCATGTCAGAAGGGTAAACAAGTGAAATCCTCTTTCAAAAGCAAGAAGCACCAATCTTCAACCAGAATTTTGGAGCTGTTACATATGGATTTGTTTGGCCCTATTGATCCAATCAGCAATGGTGGAAAGAAATACTGCCTAGCTGTTGTGGATGATTTTTCAAGGTTTACTTGGGTGATTTTCATGAAGAAGAAAAGTGAAACCAAGGAACTGCTTACCAATCTGATGGAACTGATCCAGAATGAGAAGAGTCAAAGAATATTGAAGATCAGATCAGATAGAGGGACTGAGTTTACAAACTCTACTGTTGAAGAGTATTGTAATTCCAGAGGAATCAGTCATGAATACTCTGCTGCCAGAACCCCTCAACAAAATGGAGTTGCTGAAAGGAGAAACATAACTCTAAAGGAGGCTACCAGGACAATGATAGCCGAAGCAAAACTGCCCCAAAGATTCTGGGCAGAAGCTACAAATACAGCATGTTATACACAGAACAGGTGTATGATCAACAAAAGTCAAAACAAGACACCTTATGAGCTATGGAACAACAGAAAGCCTAATTTACATTATCTTAGGATTTTTGGTTGTAAATGTTATGTTTTGAACAATGGGAAAAATCACCTTACTGCATTTGCAGAAAAGGCTGATGAAGCTGTTTTTGTAGGTTACTCTACTGTTAGTAAAGCTTATAGAGTGTTTAACAAAAGAACTTTACTTGTAGAAGAATCTATTCATGTAGTATTTGATGAACCAAGCCAATCTTCTGAAAAGAATCAAAGTGCAATCCCAGAGATATCTGCTGAACTTCAGAAATTGAGTGTGGAAAGAAATGAAGAATATGTACCCATCATACTACCTGATTTAACTCAAGCTGTTAACTCAAGTGCTGTTCAAAATCAGTCTGCTGATTGTCTAACAGAGGAGTTGCGAACAACTGACAGACCAGAGACTGTTCAACAGACTACTACTGAAACTCCAACAGTAGTGTTGCAAGATCAATCAAGAGGTCAACATCCAGATTTGCAACCTGATCTCAGATGGCTCAGAGATCACCCACCTGAGTTAGTGATTGGTGATCCTTTGGATAGAGTGAGAACTCGAAGGTCAACTGCAAATGAAACAATGTTTGTAAGTTTTCTTTCACAAATTGAGCCTAAGTTAATTGATGAAGCTCTTGGTGATTCTCACTGGATTGAAGCAATACAAGAAGAGTTGAATCAATTTGAAAGGAATGAAGTCTGGTACTTAGTTCCCAGACCTACTCATCAAAGAGTAATTGGCACTAAGTGGGTTTTCAGAAATAAGATGAATGAAGATGGTGTTGTCACCAGAAATAAAGCAAGACTAGTAGCCAAAGGTTATTGCCAAGAAGAAGGCATTGATTTTGATGAGACATTCGCACCAGTTGCAAGGCTAGAAGCAATCAGATTGTTCTTAGCCTATGCTGCTCACAAGAACTTCACTGTCTATCAGATGGATGTGAAGTCTGCTTTTCTCAATGGAGAATTGCAAGAAGAAGTGTACGTTGAACAACCTCCTGGTTTTGAAGTTTATCAACAAGGAGACAAAGTATATCGTCTGAGGAAAGCTCTCTATGGACTGAAACAGGCTCCAAGAGCATGGTATGATACCTTATCTGATTTTCTTTTAATTAAAGGATTTCGTAAAGGTAAAGTAGATAAAACCTTGTTTACTATTGAATGGGATAAACATATATTGCTAGTTCAAATATATGTGGACGATATTATTTTTGGTTCAACTAACAAACAGATGTGTGAGAGGTTCTCTAAGCTGATGCAGAACAAGTTTGAAATGAGCATGATGGGAGAACTCAATTACTTTCTTGGATTACAAGTTAGACAGCTACCTGATGGTATTTTTATTAACCAAGCAAAGTACACAAAAGATCTGTTCAAGAAATTTGGTATGAAAACTAGCTCATCTGTTAATATTCCTATGTCCACTGGAACTCGTCTGGACAAGGATGAAGGAGGCAAGTCAGTTGACATTACCAAGTACAGAGGCATAATTGGGTCATTAAAAGGTCTTGCTGATGTTTTCTCATCTGGTGAAGATGAAGAAAGTAGTGAAGAAGTTGAAGGAGAGGAAGATGAAGAAGAAGATGAAGAAGCTGAGGACTAGACTAGATTACTAGACTAGGGTACTTATTGAAAACTTGTAATCAGCATTCTTTACTTGTAATTTTTCACTTAAGTCAAATTTTGCTTGTAACTTGCACTGTAATCTCTCAAATCTATCTATAAAAGTTCAAGCTTCCAACATATTATTTCTATCTCAGAAATTTTTGAGGACTTAACTTTAGTTTAGGTACAGGTACTTAGCTGAAGTTTTGTCATCATCAAAAAGGGGGAAATTGTTGGATGAAGATGAAGACTTTGAAGTGAAGGGAGGTTTTGATGATTTCCAAAGTCATCAGCTAAGTGGAAGCTTAGTACAAACCTTAGAAGATATTTGACCAAGTATGAAGTTATACAGACAAGTCAAATATGGTCCAGAAGACTACTGATCTGCTGCTGAAGAAGTAATCAGACTGGTGGACTATCAGCCGACTCAAATCAGATTAGTTCAAGTTTGGGATCAGCCGAGTACACATCAGACGAGTGACTTCGATCAGCTGAGTGGAAGTGGATCAGAAGTTAGTGCAACGGTAATAAATGCACTTGGTGTAATAAATGCTGAAGAGGGAGGGTATTTATGACAAATGATTGAAGAGAAACCTCGTATCAGCTTGGTGCATTTAATGCGCATTTAATGCGATGCGACAGAAAGTACAGCAGAAGTGTACAGTGCTCAGTCGCAGCAGCCGTTCTGCAGAAAAGGGACAGTACTCGAGGATTTGACAACTGGCGAACTCTCAACGGGCAGATTTTCAAATCCTTAGTATAAATAGTTCAGTTCGTGAGATTGAAGAAGACAACAACACAATTTGAGAGCAAAAATCTGAAGCAGAATTCTTCTAAGTCTCAAACTCAAGAACAGAACACTCATCAGCCGAGTCATTTGTTGACGAAGCAAAATCGAGAGAAAACAGAAAATACTTGTAAAATCTGAGTGATTTTGTATGTTTGTGTTGTGAGGAGTAGATATCAATCTTAGTGAGCGATATTACTTCAGAGAATAGGAGTTTCTTTGTGATTTCCTATTGTGAACTTACGGCCATTTCATTTGTTGTTTGGCGTAAGCATTGTATACTGTAATCTGCGTGATTTAGTATAACCCAAGATCTAAGTGACTTGGAAGAGTGGACTAAAGGATTTATATCCATATAACCACTATAAAAATCCTTTGTGTTTTTAACTTGCATTAATTTCTGCATACTTTAAAGAACAGTTTTTAAAAACACTTAAAAAGGTTAACTGTTGGAAAAGTTTTTAAAAGGAGTTTGTTAAAACTGGGGATAAAACTATTTCAAAGTTAAGAAAACTACTTGTGAAAAACACTTGATAAATCCGCTGCAAGTTAGTTTATTTTGAAACTCTGATTTTGATAAAATCAGCTGAGTGAAATCAGAAGAGTGGTCAACTCAGCTTAGTCTGCTTACTGTTCTCGATCAGCTTAGTCTGCTGAACAGAAAAGTTAGAGAATTTTAAAAAGGAAATTTTAAAGAGGTCTATTCACCCCACCCCCCCCCCCTCTAGACCTCATCTGACCACTTGGGACCAACAACCCATATTGTGAATGTCAAATATTCGGAAATAATTGATTTTGGTCGTACTCTTATATAAGTCTTTATTGAATGAAATTCTGATAATGGTAAATTGGGCTGAAGCGCATTACTTATTTTTTGAGAGAATTTTACTTTTGATACCACAATTATACCTACTTTAAGGATTTAGTACCACAACTATTTCATCCGACACATTTGGTACCACTATTCAATTCCACTTTACAGATTTAATACATCCGTCAAATTAATGACGGAATTGGCACGCGATCATCACGTGCCCATTAATTCTCAATTTGGGAAGAAACTCAATCCAGGTGGCTTCGTTTTTGGAGGGAAAATTGCCCTGTCACTTGCCACATCAGCAAGGGCATTGAACGGGGCAGAAGAAAAAAAAAGGAAAAATGAATTAACAAAATTAAAACATAACGGGCAGTTTGGTTTATTTCTCCAAAAAACAATTTCTCTCATGTTAAAAATGCCCAAATCAGAAGCCCTAGTTTTTCTATGACAAAATTGTAGTCGTTTTTGTTGATTTATCCAAGTATTCATAAACCCTAGTAAAATCAAAGCTCACAAGTACTAATCTCCCGACCATATTAGGGTTTTTTTGGAAATGGCATTGCGCAAGAAGCAGTTCAATCATGAACCTCCCCCACAATACGGTATGTACAATATTTGTAGGTTTTATATGTTTATCAGTTCCAATAGAAGATTTATGCTATATATATGAATAGGAAGTACAATAAATATGATTATTGGGGGTATGTATACTGTTGTTTATTTTGTTGTCGTGATAGTGGGTACAAAGTTCTGGAAAAACATATTATTTTATTAATGACATAGTATTTGTTTATTATGTGATTTAGGGTTTATGGTTTAACATTTTTATTTTTTTAACAGTTGTTCCCCAAATGGTTACTTTAAGGATTCATCATGGTGGAGAGCTTCTACATGGCCCCCTGCCAAATATATAGGAGGGACTTCAAGTTGTATAGACCACTTGATGTTAACATTTTATGTCTGAATTTAATCAAGGCTATTTGTGAGGAATTGGGTATTAGTGGGGTGAAAAGCTACTATAGGATTGATTATTTCAAGAAATTCAGAATTATACAATATCAAACTGATATACTTGAAGTAATTGATACTGCAGGTGGCCCAGAGTTGCATGTTTATGTAAGCCACATTGGGAAACAAGTGGATGTGGTTAAGGGTAAATGGGTAGTTGTAGAAAAGGAGCCAGTGTTAGAAGAAGTGAGGGTAGTGGAAGAAATGGTGGAATTGGGAAATGATGAGGGACAACAAGCCAACCAATCTAGTGATGATTGGGATACATTGATAGACTCTTTGTGAGTAATGAGGCAGAAGTAAGAAATGATGAGAGTGAGGGTAGGGTTGAACAAGAAAATGTAAGAAATGAGGGTTTGGGTGAGGGTGTGAATGATGAGGTGAGAAATGAGGGTGATAATGATGATGAGTCATCAGATTCAAGTGAGAAAGCAGATTCAAGTGATGAAGCATATTCAAGTGAGAAAACAGATTCAAGTGAGGAAGAGGAAGGTGTCCTATCCAGTGATGATGAGAGAAATTGGAAAGGAACTGATTATGAAGGTGAAAACGGGCCCAAGTTTAATGTTGATAACATCTTTTCTCCTACATTTGAATTGAAACAAATATTTGCAACTAGGAAAGAGTTCAGGGATGCTGTGCATTCACATGCAATATTGACTATGAGAAACTTGAAGATTACTTCCAATGATGTAAGAAGAATTTATGCTAAGTGTGAGACAGAGAATTGTGACTGGCACCTCCATGCACTGAAGGTTAAAAATGAAGCAACTTACCAAGTCAGAGCATATCAACCCGAACACAAGTGTGGTACAAATCCTCACTGCAAGAATTTGAACTCAAGGTGGCTTTCCAAAAAATATCAGGATTTGTTTAGGACTGATCCAAATAGAAGTGTTAAGGGATTTAGGCTGGAGTGTAATTTAGGGGTGTTCATAAACCCGTCCCACCCGACCCACCCGCCCGACCCGCTCCAACCCGCCCGCAACCCGCCGGTTTTATTTTTAAAATAATCAAGTATGGGTTGGTAATTTGTAAACCCGCACGTTATGGGTCAGGTGACGGGTTTGATGGTTAAAAAACCGACCCGCCCGCAACCCGCACTTAATCATCCTTGATGTACTTTTTATTCATTGTTTAATAAAAGTGTGAAATAAATTATATTTATTAACAAATTAATAAGAACAAATAAACAAACTTTCTTAAAGTTTCTTGTTTATATTAATGTTAATGGTACAAATATGTTAGCACATTATTTCCTAAAGAGTTTGTTGTTGAAAAATTGAGAAGAAACTTCACTAATTTGTTATTGTTTGTAATGTGTGAGTGATGATTTGTAATGAATTTTTTTGTGGGGATTTGTAATATTCTTTTTTGTGGAGACTATTGATTTAATTAGTAAGAAATCGTTGATTATATTATAGTTTTGTCTTTTTTGCTTTTTGGATTTAATTTTAAAATTAACGGTGAACACATTTGACACATTTTATTTGTTGTTTGAAGAACTTAAGATTATATCCTTAATTGTTTATATTTGGATGTCAAGATTTTATGACATTGTTTCCGTTCAACCCGCCAACCCGACCGCCACCCGCCCGCACCCATTCCACCCGAACCGGACGGTTTATGACCCCCCCCCACCCCCCCCCCCCCCCACCCCCCCCCCCCCCCACCCCCCCCCCCCCCCACCCCCCCCCCCCCCCACCCCCCCCCCCCCCCACCCCCCCCCCCCCCCACCCCCCCCCCCCCCCACCCCCCCCCCCCCCCACCCCCCCCCCCCCCCACCCCCCCCCCCCCCCACCCCCCCCCCCCCCCACCCCCCCCCCCCCCCACCCCCCCCCCCCCCCACCCCCCCCCCCCCCCACCCCCCCCCCCCCCCACCCCCCCCCCCCCCCACCCCCCCCCCCCCCCACCCCCCCCCCCCCCCACCCCCCCCCCCCCCCACCCCCCCCCCCCCCCACCCCCCCCCCCCCCCACCCCCCCCCCCCCCCACCCCCCCCCCCCCCCACCCCCCCCCCCCCCCACCCCCCCCCCCCCCCACCCCCCCCCCCCCCCACCCCCCCCCCCCCCCACCCCCCCCCCCCCCCACCCCCCCCCCCCCCCACCCCCCCCCCCGCCCACCCCCCCCCCAAACACCAAATACATTACATTACATTAATCTAAACAACATTACATTACAAAAACACCAAATACATTACATTAAACTCAAGAACATCCATTACAATTAACACTGAATTTGAAACCAGTAAACACCAACATTAATTAAACGTACTAAATACACATTAATATTAAACAATCTAAACACACAATTGTTCTTCACCACTACTTCAACAACTTCAAAAAAACATTTTCCAGAAAAGAAACATCCAAGTGAGGCCAAGCATTGCCCCGTACAAATTGTTCTTCTTCTTCAGTTCACCCACACGATCTTCGTGAATGGAAGCTTCTCTTTGTGCCCTGTTCAATTCATCTTCGAGCCTATTCATTCTACGCAGTAATCCAGGAATAATTTGCCTAGCTCGTTCACAAACAGGCATGTCTTCCCACTCAAAAAATCCACACCCACTCCCACTGTCATAATTCTTACAAGAATGGAATCTACTACCTGGATTCTCGTTTGTCCAAGAAGTCTTGACAATGGTAGTTTCTTGAAAAAAACACTTCAACACCCTTCCCGTGCTGAAATAACGCCTGGAGTTTGCAGTTGAAGAGGAAGACATATTTTTGCCTTGATTGATTGTGGACGAGTGGAGAAAAAAAAAATAAGGGCTCTGCATCTGCCCGTCTTTTATGTAATGAAATTGGGGCAAGTGACAGGGCAATTTTCCCTCCAAAAACGAAGCCACCTGGATTGAGTTTCCCCCCAAATTGAGAATTAACGGGCACGTGATCAATTCCGTCATTAATTTGACGGATGTATTAAATCTGTAAAGTTGAATTGAATAGTGGTACCAAATGTGTCGGATGAAATAGTTGTGGTACCAAATCCTTAAAGTAGGTATAATTGTGGTATCAAAAGTGAAATTCTCTCCTTATTTTTTAAGAAAATAGACATTTTAGAGGTGCTCTGATGGGTGGGGTTTGAACTTACACAAATGTGAGATAGAAGATCCACTCAAAATAACATACAAAAGTAAAATATTTATAATTTATGGTTTTCTTGCTTCATTTTTTTAGTTCTAGATTAAAGTCATGGCAATTGATCGAAGTTATGGTTTGTAAAGTTTTCTGAAACGTTTCGAAAAAAACTATGATTTTTTTTTATTAAATTAAGAAATAGAGAATATTTAAAGAAAAATATAGAGTTTCGAAAATATACCTTATTTTTATTTTCATAGAGACAAAAGCTGAATAGGACTTGAAAACGATATCTATCCATTTTAATTCCTATTTGCAATATTATTAAAGTGAAGAGGCAATGACAGTTATATATGGCTATATTATCTTCGAAGTTCCAACTATACACTGATGCATCTCTGGAAACTGTATCTTTTATGTTTTTATCAAGTACATTATCTTAGTTAATCTAGCCAATTAATAATGATGACAAACCCATATATGGGTCGGATTCGATCGATAAAAGTTTATTTAAGCTCAATTCAATATTCATAATGAATCAAATTTGGAAATCGTTTGATGATTTGTTTGGGTTGTATTTCCAAAAACTGATTACATATAAACAAAATTTGAGCTATTTGGAACCAACTTAATTTTATAGTTTATTTGATCTTGATTTGACAATAAAACTTAAATACATCTTTAAGTTTGGTATAGAAAATTAATCAAAACAATGTGTAAATTGACACCTATTTTTCCACAAGTATACCTTGAAGAAATAATTAGCATTTAACATCCCAGAAAGTCAGAAACACATTATGTTAGCATTTTGCACCTTTTTATTATATATTTTTTGAGGAAATGCATCTTGTTGGAGTGCAAAATATCCATTATATTTTTGTCAAAAAATATACAATTCGATGTTGCAAAGTCCAAAATGATAATGGGATGTAAAATGCCAATTACTCGAACTTAAGTATGCTACATATTGGTCATGGCGAGTAGTGCGTGGTTCTAAAATGATTAACATCTGATCTATGAAACATTAAAAATAATTTAGAGGGAATCGTCTAACATTTGCACATTCGTATCTCTTAATTCATAGCAGATTTGGCCCTCTTATCAATGTAGTGTAACACATTCGTTCCTCTTAAATTTTTCGTAGCAGATGCGTCCCTCTCATCAATGTAGTATAACACATTCGTCCCTCTTAAAATCACCAATTTATGTCTAATTTGACCGAAAAATTTAATTTTAGCCAAAAATTTCATTTGTCGAGTGACACTTAAAAATTAAGAATTTCATATTCTGAATCCACAATTTGTAAGACCAAGCCATGTGATAGGTCAAATATGACATAATTGATGTTTTTTGGTGACAATTAAAAAAATTCGGTTATGAGGACTGAAATTGATGATGTTGACACAATAAAAAACGTATATTACCGAGGTACCACAATAAATGACCAATTTTAAAATGCAACCACTTTACAGGGTCAAAAATGAAATTTTGCCCAGAGTGGTCGATTGAAGGAAACGGACTACCATTAGAATTTTGACAAGTGTAGTAGCGACAGAACCCAATCATGTACGTATATGGTGTAATCCTTTTTTATGCAGTAACAAAGTATGTTCAAGTGGCAAGAATGATGGATTTCAATTTATATAAGTAATTTATATATTTTGAATTTATTGAATTGTTAATCTTAGCTTCAATGAAATTTAAATATCACTATTTTGATTTAAGGAAGAAATGAGAGGCTTTTTTTGGATTTCGGCATTTTCAAGTGACCTAGCAATTTACGTGGAAGGAGTATATAATTTTTTTTTTATGAAGTTTTCAATTATGTAATTAGTGACTGTTTTCCTCTCTAAATTACTAATGCTGTAAAATTCTAATGCAAATCTTGTGTTTAGTTCACAGGAAAGATGTGGATTCTAGTCAGCAAGAATGAATTCCCTCTTAAAGAATATAGTGTGGAACAAACTACTTAATATTTGTAAGTAATGAATTATATTCAATAAAGGCGCAATTTCACGTAATTGTAATTGAAAAATGTGTAAAATATGAAATTATGTAGCACAGTACAAACATCCAATCGAAAAACAATACGACATTAAACTGCATAAAACAAGCACACACAAAAAAAAATTATCAAAAAATAAAAAAAATACACACACAAACAAAGATAGGTGGAGTCTCAAAATGATGCATAACAATATTCATTTCACTAGCCACCATATATTTTTAAAGAATCTAGAGATCCCTCTTCATTTATGGTTTACTCCACGGCGTAGAACCAGTAGAATCTCATAAACGCGAGCATATTACTTAGATGGAGGTGGAGTAAGGAAAGGAATGGAAGGCATACTTGGGAGGCCATTAGGGATTGAAGGCAAGGGCGGCATAGAGAATGTAGGTAACGTTGGAATGGTTGGGAAAGTGGAAATTGATGGGAGTGATGGCAATCCAGACGGTATCGGAATTGAGGGCAATCCTGGCACGGTCTGTAATAGATGACGGGCACCGTTACATTTTTCCATATTGTTGGTGATAATTACCATCAAACCGAGCATCACAATGCATGAGTAAATGTAGCTTTTAGTCGGAGCCATGAAATATGAATTTGCTTCAAATATAGTGAAATTGGGATTATATATTAATCTTTGGGATGGAAAATAAGTTTTGATGCTGCAAACTAATGGAATTTGAAGGTATAATTTATAGAAGGGGTTAAATGCATGCATGCTTTGAGTTTGGTGAAGTAGATGGTTTTTGGTTATGACTCATCTTCTCATCCTTTAGTTATTTGAAAATATTGAATTTTAATGTTCTTGTATTACTAGTTGAACTGTTTTTCTATATAGTTGTCAACAATAATGTGAATGTGATGTTTTAATCAATATTCATCAGTTTAGGTATTAGGACTACCCAACATCTTTTCTTCCTTACTTAATTGAAAATATTGAATTTTAATGTTCTTGTATTATTAGTTAAACTGTTTTTCTATATAGTGTTGGTGTTTTACCCAATCGGATCCAAACGATTCGATCTAACTAATAAACAGGACCGAACTAATTCGACCCACTACAAATTTGGTGGGTTTTATGTTCCTAGTATATTTAAAAAAATAACTTACATAAATACGAGGATCCAATAAATGACAATATTTTAAGTATGCAAAGAAAAGAAAAAGAAAACTTACAAAAAGCTTCCCGTCCTTCGTTCTTTTGGATGAACTTTTGGCTTCATGCTTTTCTTGAATTTGATGAACAACCGTCTTTGATCTTTTTCACCATTGATATCAATCACGTTCTCCTTCTACTAGGCGTGTGGGCACCAACTTAAGAAAATCGAACTTTTCTTCCATATTTTAGAAATCAAAATTTCAAGATGAATTTTTTTTTTCGTTTCTTGAACAAGGGGCCGCTTTTGTATGTTTAGGGTTAAAGAACTTTTTCTTTTGAGTGTAATCTTAATGATTTCTTAAATCGTTAATTCTTATTTCATCTATGATCTATATCTCATATGTATATATATAGATATGGGAGGAGTTAAACTCCTACCATGACTTACTCAAAGTTTTCTACTCAAAAAATAACTCTTCTCTCTCTCACCTTAAGAGAGTTATTGATTAAATACAACTCGTGTAAGTAATTAAAAAATACATAATATATTTATATATATAATTTCGAAAATTACATATATAAATATGTAATTTTTCCTTTTATTTAATACATAAATATATCATATATCTTTGGGATTATTACATTTTTGGTGCCACAACTATAGCCCATCGACGTTTATACCCCATAACTTTTCGGGCTGGCACATTTGGTGGCACAACTTCAACATCAGTGGCAATTTTGGTGCCAAGTGAGGCACAATTTCAAAATTGACCCAAAATTCCCCCCTGTGTAGGCCATGTGACATGAAAATTAGGTATTTTGACCATTCAACACCTTCATCATTGAAAAAAAAATCCGTCCACCAAGAACTAGACTACTAGGATGTTTTTATTTGGGGAAGAAGAAGAAGGCGGATAACAATTAATTAAGGGGTTTGAAGAACTTTATAGGAAAAGTTAGGATTAATTTTAGTATTTTATTTTAATGAAAAAGACGTTGAATTGTCAAAATCTCCATTTTTCATGTCACATGGCCCGCACATTTGGGAATTTCATGCTAATTTTAAAATTGGACCTCAATTAGTACCAAAATTGCCACTGATGTTGAAGTTTTGTGGCAACAAATGTGCCAGCCCGAAAAGTTACGGGGTAAAAATGCCAGTGGACTTTAGTTGTGGCACTAAAAATGCAATAATCCCATATATATTTGCATAGTAAATAATAAATTTTTACAATCAGAAATTCCATAAATGCCAATATTTCTTTTTTCTTGACTCTAATATTCAATTTCCATTAGATTCAATTCTATAATTAAATCTAATATAATTAATTTTGATATTTTCTAAATAACTAATTCTAAATTAATTAATCAAATATCATCTAATTAATTCGGAGTTTCTATTTTAGAAAATTATTTCCAAGATGCAATATGAATGAATTTGTTCTAATTTCTTGAGTTCAAATATAGATTATCAGGCGCCGTGGTTGAAGACTTATGAACATGTAACTTCAAGCTCCAATAAATCGAATAATTTATCAAACTCTTTAATATAAGTAATTCGATCTAGTAATTCCACGTGAACCCACTAAAGACTTGGAATTGCACTCTTGTCATCACAATATATTTTACTCAAAAAATCAAGATAGTCCATTGATATAATCACTACATGCAATTTGATCCTCCAATAATAGATTCGTAACTAGAGCTAGGCGTAGTTATCATTTTGCCCCTCGAATTACTTCTTTATCCTTAAGTTCCATTAGTTCACTAGTAAACAGTTTGATTTATGAACGTATTCATAAATCAGAGCGCCTACTATTCAGTTCCAGAACTAACACTTAAGGGAATCAATATTCCAGCTTCTCGCAAGAAAGGTTGGATTTCATATCTGTCGAACACGTTCTCAACCATTTATCTCAACGGATCTTCAAGACATAAGGTTTAGGCTCGACATGGTTACGGGCCATTACCTATGAGTCAAAAGAACTCGTTAACATAAACAGGAGTTTATGCCTACTCAGGATTTAGATCAATTAGCATATGATCATCAATTAACATGTTCTAGAACCATAATATCAACGATATCTTATTTATGATTCTAGATCATGTCCGGTCCAGTCCTATGTAATCGAATTATACAAATTACCTCCACATTTGATGTCTCTACATCAGTATTTTGGATCAAAATTACTACATTGTAAATGTTTCATGGACCGTACTAGTAGTGTTTAGTTAAAGATCCCAACTTTAACTCACTACGAATTTTTTAGTCTATTAGCTATAACTTTAAACCTCCAGTATAACATATATACTTAAGTCATAGCCTCTTTAATAGACTTAGAATTTTCTGATGTTTATATTATGCATTAAATGCATAATCGAAATAATTATATAAAAAATAAATTTCAAATTTATTTATTTATTTCAATTAAAGAATGTCAAATACATGCTTTAAGAGCATGATGCGTAACATGTTAATTGTCAACAATAATGTGAATGTGATGTTTTAATCAATATCCTTTGCTTAAGAATGGATAAAGAAGTTAAAAAAAATAAAAATTAAAAGCAGGCAGACATACAAGTTATTAAGGGAAAGGTAAGACTTAGCACTTAGCAAAATTATTGGATTATGACATTATCTTTGACCAAATTATAATCATATAATAATATATTTCATTATCATTAAGCACGAAAATAAGACATTTTTAAAAGAATTATTCTCCAAACTAATCTCATTTTTTATTTTTAAACGTACATAATCTTAAGGGAATTAGCGTCATAATGAAGGAAAAAAATTGTCCAGACCCGGCTCGATCAAATTCATTCAGCCACCAAGCAAGTATTGCATTTGCTTTATGATTGATCACTCTCCTAGGAGTTATATCCAATCACAAAGCAAGTCTATTTTATTTTGTCATGTAATTTCTTTGGGTTCATCACCTCAAACAAACAAACAAAAATCTTCGGGTTCGAAGGAAGTCTGAATAAAAAATTTCTCAATCGGAAACATATATTCAAGCAAATCATATTATTACTTATTTAATTCATGTAAAATTTCTACTTAGGGATGTTCCCTTTAAAATTTTATTCACAATTCGATTAAATATTTTCTACATCTTTAAGTGGTTGGATTAATCAACAAAGTACTATAAAAAGTTACTTTCAACAAAGTATTCTATAAAAACTTAATTAGAGCATAATTTAGGATGTCTACTAATTAATTTAAATTGCTGCTATTCTAATTCACATATATTTCAATTAATTCAAGTTACTTCATATTTTTTTTAAGTTCAGTGATCATTTATTCTATGTTGTAAAATCACTTCATATATTTTGTAATAGATTTATGATTATCTTACTATATTAAATTTGTAAATTGTATCAACTATTTTATAAATTCATATTATATATTTAGATAATAAATTTTCGATTTAGTTTCACCCTCTAGTCTCGCACCTCTAAGTGTAAAATCCTGGCTCCGCCCCTGCGCGGTACTCGCGTGCGTAGAATTCTTTGAATTATAATTTATCTTGACATATTACTTTTTTAATATATCATACTAAATTTGAATATGCAAAAAATATATGCAAAGATTCAACTAAGAAAAGTCCATTGCACATTTTGACTTTAAACGAAGACACACAAAAGAAAGACGAATAAATTTGGGAAGTAATTTTTTCTTTTTAAATAAAATGTACAGTAAGGTGAATGAAAAGGGAAAATAATAATTTTATACCGTAGGCATAGGGGTGTAATCGAGTTGAGTAGTGTCGAACGGTACATTGTTTAAGCTTGGTTTGAATTTTATCGAGCTTGAAATTTTGTGTTTGAAATTTTGTGTTTGAGCTTGGTTTGATTTTAACCGAGTTGAACTCAAACAAATTTTTATCGAACGAGTTCGAGCCGAATATCGATTAGCTTGATATTTTACATGTATATTATCAATTTTTAGCTTATCGAGTCGAGCTTAAAAAATTATCGAAAATGATGTCCAAACTTGTTTAATTAGTGTGACGAACCGAGTTCAAACGAATTACTATTGAACGAGTTCAAATTAAATATCGAGTAACTTGATTTGATTTTCAGTCCTAAAATAATGGTTATCGAGATCGAGTTGTATACGATGTGGTATCATTCAACCAATTTAAGTTGACAATATAAGGTGATAATTAATGACATTTTAAACCATTATTAATTTCTAAAATTTAAAAGTTATACATGCTCATGAGTTAGTACCACACTACCACGATATATATCCTTGTAGTATATACATTTGTTTTCTTGGAGAATCCTTGTAGTATATACATGGATTCTTAACAACCTTATATATAATAGATCAAATATAAATTTAATTTAGACTAAATAAACACAATAAAAAAGTAAATGCTAAACGTGTTTTAAATTTTCTAAATTCACTCAATTTAGTTCTTAACTTTTACAAATCAGTAAAATATAAAAAGTTGTAAAAATGAATAATATATTAAAATAAAAAAAATATGATTTGGGCCCACAGTGATTGTTAAAAATAAAAGACCTAATTTAATTAATTTAGATTGTACGATACTATGATTTATGTTTAGTTGAATTATGGATGAATTAATTTAGGGATATAATTGGGATGCCAACTAAATTTGAAGGATAAATATATCTCAAAAATGATTCTAATTTATTACGAGATGATTTCACTTTTGGTACCACAATTTACCTTACTTTAAGGATTTGGTACCATAATTATTTCGTTCGACACATTTGGTGCCATTATTTGACGGGACATTACACATTTCATACTTCCGTCAAATTAATGACGAAATTGAACATGTGAGGAGCACGTGCCCGTCAAATTTGATGGAATTGGTGAAAATTTGTAGAATTGGTCCTATAATTAAAAATTGAAGCCAAAATTTCCCCCACATATTTTCTGATTGATAAATTTACCCCATAATATACAAATTTGAAGCATTTCAGTCACAATTGCAAAAATAGTTAAATTATTAATCCTATTTAATAAATTTTATATATAATTATTAAATCTCTTAAAAATAATTACATTATATATAAATATATATATATATATATATATATATATTACATTAAATATCTTAAACTAATTAGATTTTATATAATAATATATAGATTAAATAATATTTTATATAAAATCCGAAGAATTTTTTAAAAATTATATAAATATTATTAATCATATATAATAAATTTTATATATTATTATTATATATATTAAACTAATTAGATTTTATATATTATTAATATATATATTAAACTAATAAGATTTTATATAATATATATATCTCTTTAATTAAATAAAAATTAATTAATGTTATTTTATATTAATTATTTTTTGTAGTTATAATAGTGATACGTAAAATTATTAAATAGGATTAATAATATTTATATAATTTTAAAAATATTTTGTCCAGATTTTATGTAAAATATTATTTAATTTATATAATATTATATAAATCTAGTTAGTTTAAGATATTATATATATATATGTGTGTGTGTGTGTGTGTATATAATCTAATTATTTTAAGAAATTTAATAATAATATCTAAAATTTATTAAATAGGATTAATAATTTAACTATTTTTGCAATTGTGACTGAAATGCTTCAAATTTGTGAATTGTGGGGTAAATTTATCGACCAGAAAATATTTGGGGCAAACTTTGTCAACAATCTTTAATTATAGGACCAATTCTATAATTTTTTTCATCAATTCCGTAAAATTTGACGGGCACATGCTCCTCACGTGTTCAATTTCGTCATTAATTTGATGGAAGTATGAAATGTGTAACGTCCCGTCAAATAATGGTACCAAATGTGCCGGACGAAATAATTGTGGTACCAAATCCTTAAAGCAAGGTAAATTGTGGTACCAAAAGTGAAATTCTCTGAATTTATTACAAAATGACATCAACGAAGAAAACACCTTAACTACTTTTACCAATATAGGGTTGGGTCTTTCTAAAATAAGATTTTATGGAACATAAGTGTACATGAGATGCCACATCTCAACCACTAAAAAAAGTCAACAATAAATCTGAACCACAATTTTTGATCAAAATGTCCAATGATGATATGGCATCGAACATTTAGAAAAAATTAACATATGTTAAATTACATACCAACCCTTTAATTAATATATTTAAAAATTTCTCCCTTATCTCTAATTAATTTAATCTCTTTCCCAAAAATAAACCTCTCAAGTAATCAAAATTTTATACGAAAAAAATCTCTCAAGTAATCAAATTTTATACAAATTGACAATTAAGACCATCAGTATAAGATCATTTGAAATATTTGTAGGGAGAAATGCACTTTACACCCCCTCTCAAAGTTATATATTTTGAACTTTACCACCCAAAAGTATAAAATAAGCACGTATAAAATCAGTTGCACTTATTCCCTCAAATGATTTTAAGCCAATTCCGATCACCAAAAAACACAGATATGCGTCTCACTTGTGTATTTTAAGGGTAAATTAGTTCCAACATCGATTTTTCGCCCAAATATTTCACTGACGCATATTTTTCCATCTCTCTTTACAAATATATTTTTTTTTTAGGGAATTGCACTTTTCATACCAAACTTTTGTCTACTTTATATATTTCATACCATACCTTTAAAAAAGACACATTTCATACCAAAATTGGCCAACATTTTTCACATTTGGTTTGGCCATTAATATTTGGACGGAAAATGACATGTGCCAAGCACGTGTCCCTTAAGTCACATTTTCAACTATTCAGGGTTTTTTTTTGCGATTGGTCAGAGGGGGTATTTGCAATTTACTTTCAACTTCTCCACCATCTCCACCACCTCCCCAAAATCGTCAATTTCCCGGCGACTCCGGCCACCATTAAACCTCCCCTTGGATGCTATAGCTTCGTCTTGACCTCCTCTACAAATATCATACACTATTTCGTTGTTTCATATCCATCCCGTCACTTGTATTTCAAATCTACGAATTTTAGTATTTTCGGTTTTTGTTCCGCCGCCGGCGGAGGAGGTCGACCCATCGTCTAATACTTAGTTCCGTTCATTCCTCTTGGTGTGGCGGTTCTTTTGCCACCAACCTCATCCATTTTCATTAAGTATTGAAGAAACCCCTAATTTTTAAGATTTATGTTACTATTCATCATCTTCCCCATTGCAAAGGTGGTGGAGGCGGCTTTGGAGGTGGTGGACTTGGAGGATGGCAGGGGAGTAGGTGGAGGTGGTGGCTTTGGAGATGGTGCTGGTGGAGGAGCGGTGGTGCAGGTGGAGGAGTTGGTGGTGAGGTGGTGGACAATGGATATGTTGAAGGACAATTGCAAATACCCCCTCTAACCAATTGCAAAAAAGACCCCGAAGATTTGAAAATGTGACTTAACGGACTTTCCGTCCAAAAATTATCGGCCAAGCCAAATGTGAAAATGTTGGTCAATTTTGGTATGAAATGTGTCTTTTGAAAGGTATGGTATGAAATGTATAAAGTAGGCAAAAATTTGGTATAAAAAGTGCAATTCCCTCTTTTTTTTTCTACTTAACTTTAGATTTTTGGTTCACAAGACATGAGTCAAGTATTTAGACAAGTAAGAAGTGATGTGACTAATTTACCCTTTGAAAATTCATGTGAGGGGCACATATACATTTTCCGTCAAACAAAAATTGCATAAAATCATTTGAGGGGGTAAAGTGCAACTAATTTTAATTTTCAGGGGGTGTAAAGTGTTTATTTTGTACATATAGGTGGTGTGCCAAAACATGTAACCGTGGGGGATAAGATTTTTGTCAACTTTTTTATATGAGATTCATAAATTATATGGAGAATTTTGTCAATTTTTTCAAAAAAAAAATGGGGAGGAGGGGGTGTATTCCAAATTTTTAAAGTTACCAGAGGTTATTGGTAATCTTAAGGTAATAGTCGGGTAAAATTGTCATTTCGACTTGAAAGGGATTTTTTTTGTTAATAAAAAAATTACAAGGTTTTGTTGCTAATAAAAATAACATAGGCTTTTTTTATAGTTAAACAAAACACAAGGGGAGTTTTTGAATTCACTCATTAAAAATGATAAATTTTTCTTTAAGAAAATAAATTATTTAAAGTTAAATTCTAAGGGGACACGTATCACCAAGATAAATGATATCTCATGTGCTCCCCATCCCTCGAAATCTCATTTTAGACGAACCCTATAGAGTTTAAGGGCTTCTTTTAAATAGAAGCAAACATATTTTTAGAATTTGCAAACACCCAATCCTATTTTTGGAGGTCAAAAGCCCTTAGTCCTATTGTAGTTTTGCAAAGTGAATGTCAATTTTTTCACTCAAAATAAATTTACTGAAACTCAATTTCAAATTCTTAGATTAATATTAGTCAATTAGCTAAAATCTTCGATCGATTTTTCATCAAAATTATAACCCAATAAATTATTACTTTGGGTGATATGATTTTTTTTTGGATGATATGTTTATATTTACTAATTAGTTGACGTAATATTTATAATATAGAGATTATTTATGTTAATTTATGTTTTTTTTTGGATGATATGTTTATATTTACTAATTAGTTGACGTAATATATTATAATATAGAGATTATTTATGTTAATTTTACATACATCCACTGTACTCTTGTTAATCCTTCACCTACCATCATGTCATTAACTTTTTCATTGGAATATCGATATCAATTGTTGACATGGCGAAAAAAAGCTCTACTTCTCGATTGTACCTTTAATGGTTAATTTCATATGTATATTTTCACCTTTCCCTGCACTATTAAAATCTTCAATTACCTCATAGAGGCTAAATTTTTTATTCAATTTCGTTAAATTAAAACCTTAAATTATATTATATTGACTAACTTCACTTTCCTTTAAAAACTTATAGCTACACAATTTTACTAATTTTGCTCAGTTTTTTATGAAGTAAATTTAACTCATTTGTATTTTTTTTTCCACAATTCGATTCAATTGCATCATTTACAAATATTATAAGTTAGTAAATGTTAAATGAGTCAATTTTCAACATTCAACACTGTAACTATAATAATGCATGTACTCCTTCAAATAGATACAATAATTTTTTGGGGAGCACGATACCCATATAAAAATCCTCTCATTCGTAGCTCATGAACAACAACAAACCGAATGAGAAAATTAATTGGTTGTAAGTGCTAGCTTATAATTTCAATTTTTTCCACTAATTATATTTATGATTTGTTTCATAAATTCTTCAAATGATTTTTTGATATAAAATATATAGATGGAAATTATACAATGGATCCAGGAAAATGTTTATAAAAATAAAAATGATTAAAAAAAAAAGATTGTGCAAATTAAAATGAATTGAATATGCGTAAATAATAATATAAAAAAGATCAACATGGAAAAAAGAAATTAGCAGAAATGTGTGATTACAATTTTCTTTTATTTTTTTTTTGGGGGGGTGGGGGCGGGGGCGGGAGTGGGGATATGGATGTTGAAGTTATTCATGGTAATTAAATGTTTGAATTACGTATAATTGTTTCAAAGAAAACAAAAGTTTAAGCTTTCACCATCTCAAGAGATAATTAAGGTGTTTTTTTTTTTTTCTTCACAAGGGAACCTGTCGTCACCAAAGTGCACAAGGTAAACTCCGCCCTCATGCACTAACTCACAAACTATATGAGAAATGTAAATCACATTAGGCAAACCAGATGTGACGAGCTCGACCTAGAAAGTGTTGGCAATGAAGAGATAATTAAGTTTTAATAATACAAGAAGTGGGTGAAGAACTGAAGATATATAAGAGTACATGAGCGAGATATATGCAAAATTAAACAATAAGGGTAAATCTGGATAGTAGAGTTAATTTTTCGCCACTTCCACAAATGTTAACGGTCTTTTAAAGGAAAAGTTAACGTCAGGGGGAAATTGAATGTTTTAATAGTATATGGGTGATAGGTAAATGATAGGTAAGAGTACATCATAGGGAGAGGTAAGTGAAATTAATCATTTTTTAAAAGTACTTCAATATCCTACTGTGATATTCTAAAAAAAAATCCTAATTTGATATACATTCTTATTTATCAATATATTATTCTAGTTGAATAAAAGTATAATATACCGAAATCAATTGAATGACAACATCATATCACTTTGCAAATCTAGTAAAATATATTTTAAAAAAAAAGTTCTACTAAAATACTGTTAAAGTTATATATTTATATTTTATTTTTATTAAATTCACACATACTCTAATACTACAAATTAATTAGAAAATAATTATGCTGGTAATAAGAATTAATAATAACTGTGATTAGATGATTTTTCATATTTTTGAGATCCATCTCTCGGTCAAAATAAAAACGAATCTATGTTAAATTAACCATATTGTTATATAAAATAAGAATTACTTACTCACTGTTATTTAAATATTCTAAATATGCAAAACATTTGAAATATTTTCTGTTATATTTTAAATATGGATTTTCATCAAGTTGGATTATTTGAATGAAATCATATTACATTTAATTAAAGAATTAATAAATGATTTAACAATCTAGTCCTAATAAAAATAAAAATAATAATAAGCTGTCGTTCAAGCGAAAAGTATTAGGAAATAGAAATAAAAGGGGCTAATATGCAAAATAATCTTCCTCCGCTAATTAAAAAGGGTAGAAAAATGAAGATCCCCAACGGCTAGTTTCTAAACGGTAAAATACAACGGTCCAAAAATTCAAATATCTCCTTCACGACACTGTCTAAAGCACCACCCTCTTTCTCTTCCTCCCTCCGTCTCTCTCTCTCTCTCTCTCTCTCCCACACACATACACACACAGTGTGTTAAAAGAGTTATCTTTGTACTTTTACTCTGTTTCTCATTCCACAATATCTCAACAATTAGAAACAAATATTACTAATTAATATAGAGAATGATGCAAGAAATGTGGAATGCACCCCCTGGTTTCCGACCCACGAAATCGGCCCCTTCGTCTCCAGCGAAGCCACTCGGGATCTCCCGAACCCGGTCGGAGTCCTTCCACGTCACCCACAAGGTCCCTGTTGGTGACACCCCTTACGTCCGTGCCAAAAATGTCCAAGTATGTTTTTATTCAATTCATTCTTATTTTTGATAGTTTTTATTAATTATGTTGAAAATTGATTTACTATATTGTTTTTTTTTTTAATTAGCTTGTGGAAAAGGATCCGGAAAGGGCAATACCTTTGTTTTGGGCAGCAATTAATGCTGGAGACAGAGTTGATAGTGCTCTTAAAGACATGGCCATTGTAATGAAACAACAAAACAGGGCCGAAGAAGCCGTTGAAGCCATTAAATCGCTTCGATCGAGGTGTTCCGATCAAGCCCAAGAATCATTAGACAACATCTTGTTAGATCTTTACAAGGTATATCTATCTATCTATTTATTTATGATTCAAATCACAATTATTAGATTATGTTCTGTTTTTAAATGATTCTCCTTTTGTGTATTGTTTTATGTAGAGATGTGGAAGATTAGATGACCAAATTGCACTATTGAGGCGTAAATTGTATCTAATTCAACAAGGTATGGCCTTTAATGGGAAAAGGACTAAAACTGCTAGATCCCAAGGGAAGAAGTTTCAAGTGTCTGTGGAGCAAGAAGCAACAAGACTTTTGGTATGTATTTTTCATTCAATTATACATTAGCTAAATGCAAAAATACCTTATGTTCTTTGCCTAATTTTCAAAAAATCCATGCTATATTTATTAGTAAAATCCCCCTTGTTCTTTTTTTATTAGCTAAAAAACCCATTTGAAAATTTTCTATTGTCACTTTTTAAGTGGATAGGGATAGAATCGCCTAATTTTAGGTAGATGGAAGTGTTTTTGCATCCTTTGATGGAGGTTTTTTGATAATAAAAACAATACAGGGGTTTTTTCATAATTAAGCAAAGCATAGGGGGCATTTTTGCAATTTATTTTTGCACAAAATATACATAATTCGTCTTATTTATTTAATTACAAATAATTGGTGGGGTATGATTATCATTTCGACTTGAGATAGGTTATTTTGCTAATAAAAATCAAAACAAGGGGTTTTTTGATAATTAGGCAAAGTATAGGGGGTGTTTGTGCATTTCACTCCATCACACATACTTCTTCTTATTTATTAATTATAAATAATTGAATAAATTGATTGGTATGTGTTGTAGGGTAACTTAGGATGGGCACTTATGCAACAAAACAATTACATAGAAGCAGAGGAAGCATACAGAAGAGCCCTTTTGCTTGCACCAGACAACAACAAAATGTGCAATTTGGGAATTTGTTTGATGAAGCAAGGGAGAATAGTCGAGGCGAAAGAGACCCTCCGAAGAGTGAAACCGGCTGTGATCGATGGCCCAAGAGGTGTCGATTCCCATCTCAAGGCTTACGAAAGAGCCCAACAAATGCTACGAGATTTAGAATCGGAAATGATGAACAAAGGCGGAGATAGAGTCGAACAAAGGAAGCTATTTGACGCATTTTTGGGTTCTTCCGCAATTTGGCAACCTCAGCCTTGCAAAGAACATAGTACCTTTTCCTCTAACATTACTACTACTAAGACTTCTAAGGTTCAAGATGATAATAAAAGTAATACATTTGCTGATGAGAATATAAATTCGAACATCGTAACTACAACTAGCAATGCGGTGGTGCAAAAAAGTGTGAAGCCGCCGCCACCAAATTCACTAAGTATTGATGCACAACCATTCTTTTCTGAGAGGCTTAAAAGGACGAGGTCGATGCCTTTTGCCGAGCCTGAGAATAAAATGAGAAAGCAGTCGATTTCACCGACAAGAGATGATGGTAAGTGGGCGGATTTGTTGTTACCGGATAGTGAGGATTTTGAGGAGGCAATAATTGCTGCTGTTTTGGGTTCAACTACTACTAATCAAGAATCGAGAAAACCGACAGATGAAAATACTGCGGTAATGCCTCGGAAGAAGGTTGACAAGAGGCTTAAAGTTTTTCAGGACATTACACCATCATTGAGTCCAAGGGCCAAAGTGTAATTGATTGGATTATTTACATGATGATGACTTGATTAATCTAATTTTATTATTTAATTTTATTTATGTTAAGGTGGGTTGATTCTTTAGGTTGGAGATGAACTTGTTCTCCTTGATTGAGTCTTTTTCCATTTCTTCACTAGAGGGAAGGGGGGAAGTGTCTAATTTATTCATGTCTTGCATTTGTAGTTTCTTATAACAATATAAATCAAAATCCCATCTTTTTATTCCATCTATATTGCAGTTTTTTTTATATTTCATATGACCAATTTTATTAACCAACTCTCCTTTATTTTTTTTTCCAATTATAATTGTTCAACTCTAAATAAAATTCAAAAAATATTCTGTAAACTAGAAATAATAATGGTCGTAAATGTATATATTCTGAAAATAATGTTTATAATTATAATAAAAAATATTATAAAAATAGAAGATTTACTTAAATAAATTTTATGAAAAAACAAAAGGGTTTGAAAATAATTAAGGAACATAATTAATAATAAATTATTTTCGAATATTATATGATTAACTTCGAATATAATATTAATTGGAATTTTTTTTAATATTATTCTGAAAAAAAAGTTATGAAAATAAAATAAAAAATTATTTTTTGAAATTAAACAATTTTGAAAATAAATTTAAATAATTTTGAATAATTATTATCTGATAAATAAATAATAAATCATTTTCAAAAAATTAAATCGATATTTAGTTTAATATTTTAAAGGGTTAATAATAATAATTTATTTTCCAAATAAAATTAAGAAATAAATAAATATTTCAAAAAATTTAATTTCAAGTAAAACTTTAATTTTGAAAAGAAAATAATTTCAAATAAAAATTAATTCTAAATTTAAAAAAATATAGTCATTATTTGAATATTTAAGGAAAGAGATTACTTAACTAAAATTTTTAAATTAAACCCTTAAAGATCATTTGAACGGTTAAGTTCAAATTAACTTTCTTTCGTGGCTATGATTACCACGCCCCTCATGAATGAACTTTAGAACTCTTAGACCGGACTTAATTGTCCAAGTTTCGATTGTGGCTTCGATGTTGATCGACCACGATTCAATTGTGTTTTCGACTAAAGCATTTCTTTAGTCTCTCTAGAATATTTGTAGTGTTATTAGATTAAAAGATCGTTGCATAAACGTGTACAAGAATCGTAAGCTACATAGGTGAGTGTTGTATGTTACTTCTGTGTCAGTCCGAATTTGCTAGTAGGTCGAGTCATAACTATAACTTAGTCACTAAACGAACGAGCATGCTATATAGGATACAATGAATAACTCGACTACTAGGACGAACTATTCATGTTGAATTGTTATACAAAATGCCTATGTGCTTATCAATTCCTTGATAATGTACACTGAACTGTTTTGATTATTGTTACTGAGTTGTTTATCGATTTCCTATTACTGTATTGTTATTGTACTGTACTGTTTGATATTTTGCTATGTGGGCCTCTATTTTTGGTGTGAGGGATCGTGTGTAACCTGAAAGGTTAGGGTTGGAAGGTTACCTCGATCCACCGTAGACCTGGATTCACAAACCAAGTGTGGAGGTTACATTTGGGGAGGGAAGTCAAACACTTGGCACTATACGTCTATGCGCACAATTATGTAAGGTAGCTCCTTACTTGGAGTGTTCGGTGGGGGCGTCAGAATATGGACTCTAGGGTAAGAGGAGAACGGTATCGTCAACTGTTGGTTACTTGTTTAACGTGCTTAAATTGTTATCGCATGTGTTTATTTACTGTACTGTTATATATGCTCACGTATATTATGTTGCATCCACGCATCACACGCACGTGTGCACTACAACCTCACTAAGTTGGACGATGAACTTATACATTCCATGTTTCAATATTTTCAGCGGGAAACAATAGTTCGATTTGTGGTTAGGTCATTGCGGTCTCACCCTAGTAATTTGGAAAGTAGTTGTATTTTTGTTTGTCGATTTATTTCATTGTCTCGATCTTAAGGTCTTTCTTCAATTGTTGTTTGAAACATTTGATGTAGGGTATATACTTGATTTCTGAATTCGGTGTTCCTCGATCCAACGTACAATCAATTCCTTGCTTCCAAGTAACTACAAAACAAAGGTTACACTCTGGGGTGGGGGGTTGCCGGTAGAACCTCCTCCGATGCTTAAGTCAGCAAAGTGCTAGAAATTTAAACAACTTGAACTGCAGGGAAGGAGGCGGCGGAATTGTGTATTAGGGTTAGAATGATCAAATATCTTGATATGTTGTGATTAAATGATTCCACTCTAAACTTTTAACTGTCTCTTTTATTTTTATAATTTTGTCAAAACAAAAAATGAGGGTAGTTGTACCTTTGTTTAAGTTCTTATTTATTTTTAAAATCCTCCTTGGAACTGATGTTTCAAAACTCCTATAACGTCTAAGTCGATTTTTATAATATATTGCTAATATCTTAGTATTTTAGATAATTTTGTAAACTGGTCATTTTCGAAGATGATTTTTAAATTTCTCGAATATGGAAGGCAACCCCTAGATGACCAACTGGATCCCGAAAACTGACAGAGCGACTTAACCATCATAACTTGAGACTCCTGCATCTGAAAAGAATGATAAAATACACGTAAGTTGATCGTCCAACTTAGTGGTTATGTGGTGCGCGTGTGCGTGTGATGCGTGGATGCAACATAATATATCATGAGATTATAAGGAAATTAAACATATATCACAAATGTAAAAAGCGAAACACATAGTTCAAATAACCATGAGTTATTGATGTAGTCATCCAATCACCCTTAGTATACTGAGGTTGTTCCTTACTTGCCAAATTTGTCCTTACTCTCCAAGTGTAACTCCTCACTTGAGTTGTAATGTTAAGCCTACGGGGAACTATGACAATCATGTCGGCTTTTTCCATCTAGGTTGTCATCGGGGACATATATCAAACAAATAGGGTCAACACAAAAAACCATGAGTAAAACAAGAACATGACATAATAAGCCGACAAAATATATTATCAATGCTTAACATTTCACTGGATGCAATTTACGTATCATCATAAATAAGTAAATTGTATTTGAACTAAGTAAATATGAATTTAGCATGTATTAGGATAATCATGCTAATATGTTAAGTGATTCATGCAAATTGTCTTTAATTTAACAAGTCAACCTATTTGCAACATATACGAGGGTAACAAGCATAACACATGATATTTGGATTATTTAGAGCTGAAGTACATGCATGGACTCGACCTAGTAGCACATTAGACTGATACACAAATAAAAACACAACGCTCACATGTGTTGCTTACTATTCTTGAAAATTTCTCTGTAGAACAGTGATTCCAGATCATGTACATATTTACATATTGTTTTAGAATCTAATTACAAATAAGAACTTACGGTCGATTACAAAAACTCTTTAGTAGTACTTATAGTCGTTTTGTGGCTGAATCAAGACTATAATCCAACCAGGACTAGACTTAGGTGTTCCTAGGGTTACGTGGTATGGAAAGCCATGAATAATTAAAGTGTTGGGAAAATGGAGTAATAAATCATTCAACATGTTGCTTGAGTTTCTAAAAGATATTTTACCTCAATGAGTCACACTCCCATCATCACTTTATGCAACTAGGAAGGTTTTAGTGGAAATTGGTCTAGGATATGAGGAGATTGATGCCTGCAAAAATGATTGTGCGCTATTTTGAAAAGAAAACGAAAAGGAAGAAAAATGTCCAATATGTAAAAAATCAAGGTGGAAGTACAAAGATGGTAAGAGTAAACAAATTCCACATAAAACACTAAGATACTTCCCTGCGAAGCCTAGGCTACAAAGATGATTTATGTCAAAGTAAACAGCTTCAAATATGACTTGACACAAAAACAAGCGAGTGGATGAGGTTGGTAGTGCAAGACATCCTGCAGTTTCTTTGTCATGGAAGCATCTTGACCAACAATACCCTGATTTTTCTGAAGACGCGAGGAATGTGAGATTGGTTTTACTTCATGATCAAACTTGGGCAGTGTATATAACACGTGGCATGTCATACTTGTGGTTTATAATCTACCACCTTCTGAATGCATGCGTGATTCAACACTCAGGATGCCACTACTTATTCCAAGCTCAAGCTCTTCTAGAAAGGATATTGATGTATATTTGAGACCTTTTATAGATGAATTAAATGAGTTACGAGGCATAGGTGTTGAAACATATGATATATGTAGTTAAAAAAAAGTTTCAAATGCGTGTTTCCGAGTTGTGGACTATTAGTGACTTACCTGGTTATAGTATTTTGTCTGGTTGGGTGACCATGGGATATTATGCATGTCCATGTTGTTATGATGAAACATATTACGAGCAATTAAGAACTAAGACATGTTTCTCTGGGCATTGACGCTACCTCCACAAAAATCATTCATTTCGTAAAAATAAAAGAGACTTTAATGGAAAAGAAGAGCATCGGGGAAAACCTAGGGTATTATGGTGATTATGTGCTACATTGGCTTGAAAGCTTGGACCATTTATTTGAAAAACCAGGGAAACATTCAATAAATGGAAAAAGAAAACGTAGTCCAGATCAAGTGAATTGGGTGAAAAATATAATTTTTTTAGCTACCATATTGACATAAATTGTTGATTAGGCATAATCTAGATGTGATGCACATAGAAAAAGATATTTGTGATAATATTCTTGGAACATTGTTTGATATTAAAGGAAAAACTAAGGACACGATAATTTACGGGATTTCGGAATTAGGGAAGAATTGCATATGCGTGTACGAGCAATTGACAATAAACTAAAAAACCACCTGCAAGTTTTACATTATCCTCAATTGAGAAGAATGGTTTCTATCAATTTCTGAAATCGGTTAAGTTTACCGATGGTTATGCTGCAAATATATCAAAATATGTGAAAGATAATAAAATAACAGGTTTAAAATCGCATGATTGTCATGTTTTGCTTCAGAGGCCGATTCCAGCTGGAATTCGTGGTTATTTGACAAAAGAAGTTAATGAAGCTTTGTATGAATTAAGAGATTTTTTTAAGGAGTTGTGTTAAAAAACATTAAAGGGTGAGGACGTAGAAAGATTGAGAAAAAAATACCCTTAATATTGTGCAAGTTGGAAAAGATATTCCCACTTTACTTTTTCACGTTAATGGTACATTTGGTTGTTTACTTGCCTCAAGAGGCTAGGATTGTTGGACCAGTGCAATTTCGATGGATGTACCCAATAGAAAGGTAATATTATTTATGTTTTTTCTCTTTCATCGTTTATCTAGTTGCTTTTCAATACTAGTACATATGTTACCGTCTTGTACTTATTACAATTTGATATTTGAATAATTGAAGTTTTGAACTTTTTCAGATAACAAGTGTCCGCAGCAAATTTTTTAGGAAAAGTGCGCCATGTTATGCATTTTAGCTAATGTCAATTTATCCCCTTTGATATGGCATAATGTTCAATTTATCCTCTTATGATTTGAAAAAGAGCAATTTACCCCCTGTGAATTGAATAAGAGCACTTTACCCCTAGTGAAAATTTTAAAGAAGCAATTTACCTCCTTCATCCGGAGAGAGTAACTCACTTCCCGAGATTTAGTGAGCATGAAAAGTGTTATTGTAACATAAAGGAGTAAATTGCCACATTTTTCCATATTTATCATAATACAAGGGTTAAACTACCACATTATTATAATACATGGGGGGTAATATCACATATAAAAATATTGAGGAAGCGGTGTGAAACTTTTATAAGATAAATTGCCATTAACTCTTTTTCGATTATTACCATTTTTTGATGTTTTTCTTTCATTTATTATGTAATTTCTATATGCTTTATTTCTCGATGAACTATAAATATGCTAAACCAAATATCTTAAAGTAAAGAATTTCAAAATCACATTATTTTTATTACATTACAAACTTGGAGAGAACAAAGATGCAAATTACTCCAGGCCACTTGCATCTAGTTATTATCACTTGAAGAAGAAAGAAAACATAAATACACATTATTTACTTAATAGATGAAGTACATATAGTACTCATCATGCTTTCATTCAAAAGATCATCTTTTGTTTTAGCAAATGTTCGGTCAAAATTGTGCTTGAAGACGGTCGATCACATCCTTCTCAACTTGGAATGCCTTAGTCAAAACATCTGGATTAATAGATGGATCTGAGCCAAAAACACTGTTTGCAATAGTTATAACTCCTGGATTTTGGCTGCTTAAACCGGCAAAAGCACAAGCATTGGTCTTTCCAACATTGTACTGAAAATGAATCAAGCCCTCTGGGAAGACAAACACATCTCCTGGATATAAATATTTGGTAAATAGTTTGTTTGCGGGATTTGAGGTAACAAATCCAACATAAAGTGTGCATTCCACTACAACTAGAATCTCGGTTGCACGCGGGTGTGTATGAGGTGGGTTGATACCATATGGCGCATAATCTATGCGAACTGCAGATATGCCTAAAGTGTTGAGTCCTGGTATTTGGTTCACATTAACAGCAGTGACCCTTGATCCAACCGCATTTGATGTATTTCCTGGCTTATTTAGACCCGGGAAAAAGAAATCCTCGGCAACAACCATGTTCGGGTTCTTGCAAATCTTCCCATTCACGAAAACTTCATGTTAAAGAACACACATCAGCAAGGAAGCTATAAGAATAATAAAGATATATAGGATAGGAATGACAATATTGATTAGTGTCTTATGTCGAGAATGGAGGTAAGTATATATGAAATACAATTTCTTAAGCGATTCTAACTTTATTTGTCCATAGGTTTCCTTCATGTTGTCATATCAAAATATTGAAGACACTACTGTTAGGAATAGTGCTCATAAAGCGTTTGATGAACATTATTAATTGAAAATCCCCCACCCCCCCCCCCCCCCACCCCCCCCCCCCCCCACCCCCCCCCCCCCCCACCCCCCCCCCCCCCCACCCCCCCCCCCCCCCACCCCCCCCCCCCCCCACCCCCCCCCCCCCCCACCCCCCCCCCCCCCCACCCCCCCCCCCCCCCACCCCCCCCCCCCCCCACCCCCCCCCCCCCCCACCCCCCCCCCCCCCCACCCCCCCCCCCCCCCACCCCCCCCCCCCCCCACCCCCCCCCCCCCCCACCCCCCCCCCCCCCCACCCCCCCCCCCCCCCACCCCCCCCCCCCCCCACCCCCCCCCCCCCCCACCCCCCCCCCCCCCCACCCCCCCCCCCCCCCACCCCCCCCCCCCCCCACCCCCCCCCCCCCCCACCCCCCCCCCCCCCCACCCCCCCCCCCCCCCACCCCCCCCCCCCCCCACCCCCCCCCCCCCCCACCCCCCCCCCCCCCCACCCCCCCCCCCCCCCACCCCCCCCCCCCCCCACCCCCCCCCCCCCACAACAGAACAAGAATGGAGGGAAGGCACCAAAAGAGGATGAAAAGAAGTGAATACGCAATAGTTAATGTCCACTTTCAGGTGAAGTTCCAGGTCTTGCGATCATCAGTTTCGATTGTTCTATCAAGTGTTTGATCCATTAAGCTAAATGGGAATTTCCTTGCACAGGTCAAGAAACCTTTTTCGCATACAGAGTTCTGTGCCGCGCTCTATATGGCCCTTGGGGTGGAGAAATTTGATTTCATTTAGAGGCGGATTTGCCATGAACTATCTTATGTTATGATAGAGAAACATTTAATGAACAGGTTTCGCATGACCTAATGAATTTGAACTTTTATGTTTCTG
Organism: Penstemon davidsonii; assembly: GCA_034814905.1. Lineage (NCBI taxonomy): Eukaryota > Viridiplantae > Streptophyta > Magnoliopsida > Lamiales > Plantaginaceae > Penstemon > Penstemon davidsonii. The sequence continues at coordinate 7,251,887 of JAYDYQ010002686.1, forward strand.
AAGTTTACATCAAATGGAAACTTCAATGAAAAAATACATCATACTTGTTCTCTGAAATGCTTTCTTAATGATGTTCAATTTCTCTGTAGTTTCCAGTTTAGTTTCTTGTTGGTTGTGTGTTAAACAAGAGTAATTGTCGTTTCCATCTGAAGATTGCTTTCTCTTTTGCAACCATGGATCAAAATTTCGTTTCGAAAGCATGTTTGTGTCAGCTATATATTAGAAACTTTTTCGAGAACTAATAGTAGAAAAATTTGTAAAAAAAAAATTACTAAATTAAGACAATGAAATAATACCACTACTAAGACAAACAAATAATTTTGGAATTACACTTAAATTTTGTTTCGTTTCAAAAACGAAAAAAATTTCGATGTTTTTGACGCAAACATTGAAAACTTTTATCCATGTTTGCAACCCCAATGATTTCAAGTTAGCTGATCCTATTTGCCATTTTCTAATGTGAATTTCAGGGTCTTATTCGGTTTCGTTTGGTTTTGGTTTCCAAAAATAGTTTGAATGGGTTCGTTTAAACCTTTGAAACACATTTTGTTTGAGTTTGATGAAGGGTTTTGTGATTATTAAAAAATTGAGATATGATTTGAATTGAGTTTGAATATTAGGGTTTGAGAGGGACGATAGCCAAAATCTCTCTCTTGTTATATTTACAGTTTTGCTTTGGTTAGCCATTTTAGCCAACTTTTGACTTTTGAATAATCAAATTTATGTCATTGAAATTGGTCCAACTTTGTTTGAATTGTGATACTTATAAAATATATATATATATATATATATATATCAAAACAATATTCCATTATCAACTAAACCATAATAAAATACTATAAAAATAAAATTGATTTTATAATTATTTTTTCATAAATATAAATAAAACTAAATATGTTCGAATGAATTAAGTGTTTATAAATTATTATACAAGAATTACCCATAATTAAGTGTTTATAAATTGAAATTTTCCAATAACAATATTTTTTTTTGGATCCAAAAAGGGCAATTATCACCTATCTTTCTCAACTAAGTTCCGAATAGCATCAGGTGGTTCTTTCATCCAAAGCAAACTATATCCCGTAGTGTGGCCAAGTTTGGCCAAAGCATCCGCCATCGAGTTAGCCGACCTTCTGATCTGACGGAGAGACACGTTCCACGGCTTAGCAAGCAGAATCCTGCAATCCTCTAAGATAAAGTCCAGGGAGTGTTCTCGATTATCAGTTTTTTGCAAGAGGCTATAAATGATCTCAGAATCAATCTCTATTACCAAATATCCAAATCTCCTTCCCCACGCGGCTCTCAAACCATCCTGGAGAGCCAAAAGCTCCACCTGCTCTATCGAACACGAGCCCACACTCCAGCAAAAACCAAAAATCCACATACTCTCGTCATTCCTTACCACGCCACCTACTGCTGCGGAGTTCGATCTCGCCAGCCAGCTCCCATCCGTGTTCAACTTGACCTAATCTTTTTCGGGACGCGACCAAGCCTGGGACACCGAAACCCTTCTCATTCGGGTTAGAGCATACAAACTCTGTCCGTCGAGTGCAAGCCGCTTCACCCTAAAATAGTAGCTTGAGTTGCTTCCAATAACATGTTTAAATATTATTATATATCTCTGAAAGTAAATTAAAAAAAAAAAAGAGGTTATGTTCTTCGTCTTCGAATCACTGTTGGACGCCATTGTTCTAGTCACACCAAAACGGCGAAAAAGCTCACGGCTGTTCTGGTTTGTTTTGGTCATGACTAGAACGGCAAAAATTACAATTGCCGGCCAATTAATCTAGTTGGACCCAGGGCCGGTCCTAGATATTCGGGGGCCCTAGGCGAATTATAAAATCGGGGCCCTATGTTATAAAAAAATATACTTAATTTTTTTTAAAATGCAAAAATACTTACTAATTATTGACATTATTCCAGGTACAAAATTAAATGACAAATTCACTTAAACTTTTTTCATTGAATTACTCGTGAATATATTTTTATAATTTATAATTTGAAAAATACCCTTTTAGCAAAAGAATTTATACAAGTATATGTACTAATTAAATATAATTCCACAACGAGTGTCCGTCGTTAAATTTTAAATTTTTCCTCATTAAGATAGTTATATATAACAAGTAATAATAAATGACAGCAAAAGTCATAATAAAGTAATAATTGTTCCACAAACGATAAAATATAAATATCTTAAAAAAATAGTATCATTTAAATTATATCGACAATGATTTGTTGATCAGTACAAATGGTCTATGAGCGAGCCCGTGCTAAAAGAATCAACAATTCTTTTTTAAATAATAAATAGAAGCTTGTAATCTAAATAAAAATTTGTTTTCGATTATGTTATAAAATTTGTTTTTAGTGAAAATCATAACATAAAATGTTTGTTTTGTAAAAAAATCCTTGAAACCGGGAGAAAGAATTTGTTAAAAAAAGCATAAAATAACCGAGAAAAAATGCTTATTAATATATATTAAACGTTAATATATTAATATGTATAATCATCTATATAGGTTTTTTTTTTTGGATAAATTACGTTAATAGTTTATAGATTAAAATGTATTAATCATCTCTCAATGAGAAAGAAAAAAGGCAGAAAGATATAATAAAAAAGTGAGATGTCTGAGTGGAGTTTCGAACCCGTGGCATAAGGCTGAAAGAAAACAACACAATACCTACCAAATGTGCTAGCTTGAACTTTGGTAATGAAATAACATTACGTATGTATAAATAATAATTATATGGCGAGCCACTAATAACACGTAATTTTGGGGGCCCTAGGCGCCGGCCTAAGTTGCCTAGCACTTGGGCCGGCACTGGTTGGACCAGAACGACCGGGGTGCGTGCGGTGCGGGTTGCTTGATTTTTTGTATTTATTTTTTCTTTAAATTCATTGAGGCTAATAATGGAAATATACTTATTTGTAGAATTTTCTTTATCTCATTATGTAGAAGTACATCACGTAGACACGTACTCTCAAAAGTATGTCGCCTGTTAAATTGAAGATACCTAAATTACGCCTTAATTACACTCGGTACATTTGTTGTGCAAAAAATAAACGCCCAAGAAATTCTAAATAAAAGTATCAAATTACCGAAGATTTAAAATTAATAAAACAAAAGAAAGTTTTTAATTTTTGAGAATCAAACAACAACTATTGAATTTTACCAAGACGTATACGAAGCCCCACATTATATGGGCGAGTTAATGGCAATTTCCTCCCGATATTCATAATATTCAATTTATTTTTCTGTGATTTAAAAAATAGCACTTTATCCCTCTATGTTTTCTTACTGCCTCCTTCGTATTTTTATAAGTAACACTTTACTCCTATATTATAATAATGTATTAATTTACATCTCTGTATTATGATAAATATGATAATTTATCCCATGTATTATGATAAATGTGATAATTTACCCTCTAACTTTTTTAAAAAAGTTACAGGGGTAAAATGCTATTTTTCAAATAACAGAAAGGTAAATTTATCATTATGCATTTAAGAGGAGTTTAATTTGCATTAACTCTTATCTGGGGATTAACTATTTTACCAAGAATGGTCTTCCTCTGTTCACATTTTTATCTTCATTTTATTTCGTCCTGTTTTTTACAAAGGCTAGCAATAATTGTCGTTTGTTCAAGCTCCCATTTAATAAAAAAGTCGGTGTATAAATTCGGAAGGAGAAACCAATGAATATTTGTTGTCTCTTTCCCTTACTTAAATACTTGATAATGATCTTTGCATCATTTAATTTGGGTACTTGTGTATGCAACTACTTTTCGATCTTGATTGGGGTTAAAAATGAAGAGAGTAGCACTATCAATTTCAGCTTTACTTTGCACTGTATTTATTTTTTGTTCATATGGATTTGTGGGTGTTGAAGGGTACATCAAGAAGTATAATACTGGGAGTAGAATCATTGATGGGAAATTGAATGTTCATTTGGTTGCTCACTCACATGATGATGTGGGTTGGCTTAAAACAATTGATCAGTACTATGTTGGATCAAATAACAGTATTCAGGTAAATTTTTGGTCTTTGTGGAAGTTCCCTTTTCTTATATTTTATTACTGAAAACATCTTTAATTTACTCACTTTTGTTTGATTTAGGGTGCTTGTGTGGAAAATACTCTCGACTCGGTTGTTATGGCATTGCGTCGCGATCCTAATAGGAAGTTCATATTTGCTGAAATGGTAGGAAAAGTTTATTCCTGTTGGATTAATTTTTATTCATGTTTTAGTTAGTTGATTAATATCTGAAATTTTGATGCTACTAATGAATAGATTCCACCAGAGCATGCTTTTGTGTAATGGAATTTATAGAAATGGCGAATATGATGTTCCTCTTAACTGTATTAATGGGGTTTCTTGGATTAATTTGAGAGCTAAATGGAAAAATACCCAGTGTGCTCTGCCTGATTGGCAAAACTCCCCCGTGTTATTTTTTTAGCGAAAAATCCCCCTATGTTCTTTTTTTATTAGCAAAAAAACCTAATTTGAAAATTCTTTAAAAATCATAGGGAGGTTATTGTCAATTTTTAAGTGATCAGGGGGGTTATCGTCAATTTTCAAAGTTATCATTGGGGATTATTGTCAATTTTTAGGGAATAAGGGTGTTTTTGCATTTTTATGATGGGATATTGTCGTTATTCCTGCAAAATATGTAGGAGGGGTTTTTTTGCTTAAAAAAATTACTGGAGTTGTTTTGGTAATAAAAATAACATAGGGGGATTCTTACTAATTTGGCAAAGCATAGGGGTACTTTTGCATTTTACTGTAAATTTAACTATTTAAGTTAATGATAGTGTCTCTCTAAAGGTCTTTGTGGTTTTAAATTATGATATTTTGTACCAATGGTTCATCTGAAGCCATGATCTAGTAGCGTCTGATGTTTTTTTCCGAACTTAGATGGTAACGAACTAAAGGGTTGTTCTTCCCAGTGGTAAAAAAAATAAAAATAAAAATAAAATAAAAAACAATTTTCTTATGTAACATTGAGAAAGTTTAATACTACTATTGTAGCATTACTTTTGTAATTTTGTTCTCTAATTATTGAATTTGTAAATACTGATTTAATATTACCATTTTCTACTTAGGCATTTTTCAGTCGATGGTGGGAAGAGCAAAACCCAGAAATTCAAGAAGAAGTAAAAAAGCTTGTCGATTCTGGCCAGTTGGAATTCGTGTAAGAAGATTGCGAAAAATCTGATATCTATTTAAATGCTTTATTGAAGGGATTGAGTTATTTAAATAATTAAACGACTTGTCTGTGCAGAAATGGTGGTTGGTGTATGCATGATGAAGCAACTACTCATTATATAGACATGATTGACCAAACAACTTTAGGTCATCAAATGATAAAGAATCAATTTAACAAAACTCCTCGGGCCGGATGGCAGATTGATCCATTTGGACACTCTGCAGTTCAAGCTTATTTACTTGGCTCCGAGGTATGTATACAAACACATCTATTTTTGTAATACTTAATATTAATATTCGATGATTATTCTGTTTCGACTTCATTTTGGTTTATTATTTTATTATCTACTTATTATGTAGCTGGGCTTTGATTCTATTCATTTCGCACGGATAGATTACCAGGACAGAGCAAAACGCAAGGGAGATAAATCTCTTGAAGTTATATGGCAGGGTTCTAGGACATTTGGTCCTTCTTCTCAGGTCAGGAGATGCAACTCTTTTGAGTGAAATGCAATAATACATACCCCCTCTGCTTTGCCTAATTAATAAAAATCCCACTGTATTATTTTTATTGCCAAAACCCCCCCTGTGCTTTTTTTATTAGCGAACCCCCCCCCCCCCCTACATATTTAGCTGAAAAAATGACAATTATACCCTCACCAAAATATGCGGAAACACCCGTATTTACCTAAAAAACTAACAAGAACCCTCTGTTAACTTTGAAAATTGACAACAACCTCCCTGTGATTTATGAAGGAAATTCAAATGGGGTTTTTGCTAATAAAAATAGAACACAGGGGGCTTTTTGCTAATAAAAATAACCAGGAAGTTTTTTACCAATTAGGCAAAGCACAGGGGGAATTTTTGCATTTAGCTCCAACTCTTTTGCCTCGGTTCTCTATGTGTTTCTGCTTTATTTGGTCACTTTTGAGGTTTGGGTTTTTGCAGATCTTTGCCAATGCATTTCCTGTTCACTATAGCCCACCTGATGGCTTTCATTTTGAAGTTAATGATTTCTTTGATCCAGTCCAGGTACTCGACATTGATGCAGCAGTCAATTCCAAAGTTATGGTCATTTTATTATAAATTGTTTTCTAAACAGTTCCCCAATTGCTAAAATGCAGGATAATCCTCTTCTATTTGACTTTAATGTTGACAACAGAGTTAATGACTTTATTGCGGCTGCAATGATTCAGGTAAACACGACTCCTGATCTATTTCCTGCTGTTGGAAATTTTTGAGTGCAGTTGTTCATTTGGCTTAGATATAATACAGGCAAATGTGACGCGAACAAATCATATTATGTGGACCATGGGAGATGACTTCCAATATCAATATGCCGAGTCCTGGTTCAAGCAGATGGACAAACTTATTCATTATGTCAACAAGGTATAGTTTTTCCTTTTGAGTGAAGAAAAACTGAAACGAAAGATATTTCCGCTAACTTAGTTATTTAACCTTGCATATATGAATGATTCTGACCTTTTATAACAACACATATATTATATTATATAGGGATGATTATTCATCTATAAGATCTGAAGATAATGGCCCTTGCCTGATCATTTAATTATGTTAATTTTTTAAAAAAAAAAATCTTACTACGTACTGAATTTTACAACAAATAATGTTTCTTAAAGCTCTAATAAATGTCTTGGTCATCAGTGAAGTAGTTATATACTTGATGTATTCTGAATCTCCAGGAACCTAAAACATCTTAACATTTGCTTTTTTTTTCACTGTTAACTGTTACTTCTCTCGAATAGAGTCTTGATAAACTTTTTGAAACAGGATGGTCGGGTTAACGCACTATATTCTACACCATCTTTGTACACAGATGCAAAACACGCCACCAATGAATCTTGGCCTCTGAAAATCGATGATTATTTCCCGTGAGCACTAAATATATCTTATTCTAATTTATACTATTTTGAATTTTTTATTGAATTTGATTCATGGTACACACTATGTTCTTTTTCTTTCTATTCTTTTCCTAGATATGCAGATAGTGCTAATGCTTACTGGACTGGATATTATACAAGTCGCCCTGCCTTCAAAAGATACATCCGTTTGCTAAGCGGATATTATCTGGTAATTTAATGAGATGCTTTCATTGGTACATATTGAGTCACTCCTTGTGAATATAATGCTTGCTTAGGAGTCATCACCTAACAAGCACCCCTATGATTTAGTCAAGTGCATTTTACACCCTTGTGAAAATTTTTAAAGGAGCAATTTACCTCCTTCCAACACAGAGTGTAACACACTTTCAGAAATTGAGAGTGGGCATGAAAAGTTCTGCATAAAAAGACAAAAGTACCCTTAGGGAGGTAAAGTGCCACATTTATCATAAAACAAGGGGTAAAGTGCCACATTTATCACAACACAGAGGGTAAAGTGACACATCATTTATCATAACACAGGGGTAAAGTGCCACATCATTTATCATAACACAGGGGTAAAGTGCCACATCATTTATCATAACACAGGGATAATGTGCCACATTTATTATCAGAACACAGGGGTTAAAGTACCACATTTATAATAATACAGGGGGTAAAGTGTCACATTTATAAGTTGACTGAGTCAAAGTAAAGTATATAAGAGGGGTAGTTTTGTTAATTTGTATGTTTTTTTAAGTTTAAAAATGCCATGGAGGCGGTGTGAAACTCTTTTATGATTACAGGGGTACAATGTTCTTTTTCTAATCACAGGGGGTAAATAGAACATTATGCATATCACAAGGGGGGTTAAATTGGCATTAACTCTTAAAATTTGTTCCATAACAAATGTCGATACAACAACCCATAAAAAATGTCGATACAACAACCATGCTCAACAGCTCAAGTTTGGCATCCCATTTGCCATATTTGTGCTACTGATTATGAAATTCTGAAGTCTCTCTCTCTCTTGTTGGGTGAGTAATATTTTACTAATACTGAAGTACATTTAGTCTCTGTATGCATAGGCTGCTCGCCAGCTTGAATTTCTGATGGGGAGGAGAACAATTATCACCAATACTGATGGCTTAGGTGATGCTTTAGGTATTGCTCAACATCATGATGCTGTTACTGGTACTGCTAAACAGCATACCACGAATGACTACGCTAAACGCTTGGCCATTGGAGCCTCAGAGGTAGCTACATATTTACCTCATATGATCTTGTGCTTATTCATGTGATTTATTTTCTAATCTTTTTATTTCTATTTTCTCAGGCAGAAACTGTTACCAATTCAGCTTTTTCATGCCTAGTTGGTTCAAAACTGAATGGCCAATGCGCTTCCTCTGCAATTGCATTTAATCAGGTTGCTCCCTCTACGAGTTTAATTATTTTAGTGAGTTAATAAGTGTTTTCAGCAAAAGGAGTCATAATCTTCTTGATTAAAATTTTTCACCATCTCCCTTTTTTATGAACTACATTTATTGCTTTAACACGTTTGATTACATCGGAGTACATAGATATTACTGGCTTACTTTTCATTTTTTTTCTTCTGAAATATTTGAATTACACCAGAGTTGTGCTCCAGTACTAAACAGAATAGTAATGGGTAATACTTCATAAGTGCTACATATACGTATTATTTTACTGAAACTGAGCTAATTTTTGTGCTTATTCTGATGCAATTTTCTTCTTTTCAATTGCGAAAGAATGTTAATTGATGATGTTTTGTGCTATATGACAAAATATCACTAATATCAGAAAAAATGAAACATAATTTGATCAATGAACACATAAAGCTGGCATCTAGTTTCCCACCTTTATAGATTGATGGAGCAACCTCGGTACGGAGTTGTCAGAGTCGGATTAGTTATGCTCTCGTCAGTCTCAATGTGATTCCGAATTTTACACATTGGGTTCATTGACTTTGGTGAGAAAAAGTTTACAGACGTAAATATCAGCCAAACAAGAAGGCACCATGGATCTGTTATAGTGCTGAATTTTGAATCATGTTTGGAATTGTGACCATAGAAAAAAGATGCCGAGAAAGAAGGAACACAATAAAATATGCTTTTATGTATAGGAGAGAAAGTGGGAAGATTTGCAAAGTATCATTATAATCTGTTAGATATTATGTGATAAATATTATATGTCTCCTCTCTAGGACTGAAAATCAAACCAAGCTACTCGATACTTGACTCGAGCTCCTTCGATAAAAGCTCGTTTGAACTCGGTTCGTCACTCTAATCAAACAAGCTTGAACATCATTTTCTGTTTGTTAACTTTTAAAGCTCGGCTCGAGCTCGACTCGATAAGCTAAAAATTGATAAAATACATGTAAAATATCAAGCTACTCGATACTCGGCTCGAGCTCGTTCGATAAAAGCTCGTTTGAGCTCTGCTCATTTAACAATCAAACCAAGCTCAAACACAAAATTTGAAGCTTGATATAATTCAAACCAAGCTTGAACAGTGTGTCGTTCGACACTACTCGGCTCGATTACACTCTCTCTAACAACTTAAGCTTTTAGATGGGTTGGACTTTCAATAAATGTTATTTAAAAGCTGAAGAGCTACTAAACTGTGGTTTGAGGTATGGAATGCTACCATATGAATATACTATATGAGAATACTATTGCTGTTCTTACTAAAATCGTATATAAGACACTTGCATTATTAGAATATGAGGCATAGCATCCTTTCGTCCCCTGGTTTTGAATTTTGTTTGGGTTCATTCTGAGTTATCTCCTTCTTCGTTAAGCGCTATCTTTTTCTTTCTTGTTGACTTTTATTTGGTGAACAGTGTCAGTTGCTCAATATAAGTTACTGTCCACCAACTGAAGAAGACATTCCTCAGGGGAAGAGTTTGGTAACATTCTTTCAGCTTATGCACTGTTAGAATACAAGATCAAGAAAATTTATTTTGACCAAGTATAGCTTGTATTTCAGGTTGTTGTGGCATACAATCCACTTGGTTGGAATCGTACAGATGTTATCAGGATTCCTGTGAGTTATGATATATATATATATAACTAAACTCTCTCTCTCTCTCTCTCTCTCTCTCTCTCTCTCTCTCTCTCTTGTATAATGATAGACTCTATTCTACAGGTTAACGATCATGATCTTGTCGTCAAAGATTCCACGGGAAAAGTTATCGAGTCTCAGTTTGTAGAAGTTGATAATGTGACAAGCAATGTGAGAAAGGTTTACGTGGAGGCATATATTGGAATTTCAGCTGGAAATGCTCCAAAGTATTGGCTTCTTTTTCCTGTATCTGTTCCACCTCTGGGTCTGAATACATACTTCATTTCTAAAGCATCTCAAAAAGGTACTACTCCAACCAACATATCTTTCTCAATTTGCCTCCATTTTGAATATTTTGATCTCTCAATTGGTATGTCGCAGAACAGAAGTATTTTCCATAAGTATGAGACCTGGTCTATATGAATTTGGTGCTTCTGTTTTGTATTTGATATTTTGATGATACAGGAAATAGAAGAAAATCTTATGTGTCCACGGTGGATCTTCTAAAGAATGAAACTGTCGAAATTGGACCAGGGAACTTGAAATTGTCCTTTTCTTCAGCATCTGGGCAACTAAATCGCATGTTCAATTCTAAAACTGGGGTAAGATCCTTTTTTCTTCTTTCTCAAAATGAGTGTGAATTTTGTAATGTTCTTTCCATTCAGTAGTTGAGTTGGACATCCAACATATAAAGATGACCTAAGTTTGGTTAATTGTCTATATATCTAAATTGGCCGAGGGAAATCAAATAACTACGTAAAAAAGATTATTGTGCTTTGGTTTCTTTAAAATGACACTTTATTACAATTTTTTTTATAAATACCAGATTGATATACCAGTACAACAAAGCTATCTCTGGTATGCTTCAAGCCAAGGAGATGCTGATCCTCAGGTATATAATATAGACTTGATAGTACTGGATTGTAATTGCATTCTCTATCCAACATTTTACTTTATTTCTTCTCTAAGTTAAATCTACCCTTCCTGTTGCAGTGTTCTGGTGCATACATTTTCCGACCTCAAGGATTGCCTTCAATAGTTTCTAGATCAGTGAGACATCTTTTCCCCTAGATAAGATTCTTCCCTCATACTTTTCATGACTATAATTTTTCGAATCTTATAGGTTCCTCTAAAGATCATCCGGGGACCATTAGTAGATGAAGTTCATCAGCAATTCAGTTCATGGATCTACCAGGTTCAGTATTATCTTTTCTTCGTTTAATGTCGATCAAATCTTTTGTTGAGCTCACCTGTTTCGTAATAGAATAATGTGATTTTTTGTCCACCAGTGGCTGGTGCATATGGCTTGTAATATTGACATCTATTTTCCATCACCATCGTGTAATACATTGAATTGATTAGTTTTTTCACTTTTCAGATAATTAGAGTTTATAAAGATAAAGAGCATGCCGAAGTTGAATTCACGGTACTTGATTCTTGTATTTAATCATTGCATCTTGTAAAAGTAAAAACATTATGTCAATTTTCCTTTGTACTTACTCCCGTTCATATTTTCTGTCAATTTTCCTTTGTACTTACTCCCGTTCATATTTTCTGATCTATAATTGTGATTTGAAGATTGGTCCGATTCCCACGGATGATGGTATTGGAAAAGAGGTTATTACAAGAATTACAGCTAACATGGTCACAGACAAAGTCTTCTTCACTGATTCTAATGCAAGAGACTTTATCAAACGGGTATGTATGTCTTTCATTATTCGTCTTCTAGCATTTTAGAGCTTTTGAGAATGTGTCAAGGATATAGTTTCTGATAACTCTTGTTTTGTCGGTCATATCAGTGATTGCTCAATTTGAAAAAAAAACTCATTCACAAAAATAAATAAAGAACAATCAGCAGATGGAGCATTTGGATTTTCTCTGTATCTTGTCTCTATGAATAGTTACCCTTCACAAAAGATTACTTGCATTGACAATGTCATCAATTTGATATTTGTGTTTGCTTATACCTGATTCAAGTTCTTGAAAGGGTGCGGCGTTATGACTGCAATGGCATTTACCTTGTTTTTCGCGAACCTAATATATTCCACATTGGCACCTTACATGACATATTTCTTCTCTTTTCTGGTTAAATAAAATAACTATTTCGCCTTTAGCTATTAAGTCCTTCACATAGCAAAATGACTGACTTACTAAAGCATGGTTATCAAAAAGTTGATCTATTCCCAGTGCACTCTTTGGTCCGAGCTGTAAATACACAGTTTAGTAGATCAAAAAAAGTTGATAGCAAATTCTTCTGTATAATCTTTTCCAGTGTTCAGTATTCTGATATTGATTTGATGGCATGAATTTTTTCAGGTCAGAGATCACAGAGATGACTGGCCTCTCACAGTTACTCAACCTGTAGCAGGGAACTACTATCCGGTAACTGCCCCAATTTTAACTTATTACTTCTCTCTGTCCCTAAATTTTCACTACTATTTCCTTTTTGGGATATCCCAAAATAACACTCCCTTTCTATAAATGGAATTATTTTTCTCAAAAATCCCTCTCAAAATGGAATTATTTTTCTCAAAAATACCCTCTCACATAAAGTAATGATTTGACACCACTAACTATCAACCACTGCTTTGAAGGGTATCTATGTAAAAATACCTAGAAATTCCACTTTTTTAACTTTTACCTAAAACTCTGCGCCAAAAGTAAAAGGATAGGAAAAAAGGGACGGAGGGAGTACGTACTTTCTTGCGAACTCAATTTTGCGGCAACACAATGGAAGTTTTTAAAAAGTTAGATAAGGTGATTTCTTGATTGTCATCTTAATCTGAAAGTTTAGACATACTTATGCTTGAACTTGAAGATTACTGCGTACTGTGTATTTAAGCAAATTTATAAAAGAATATCACATCTGCTTTGTTAAATTCTACAAATATTAGTGTAATACCTTCGAAAATCTAGATTTCCTATCTATAATTAATCTGACTGTCAAAAAAGCAACAATTGGAATGTACTTAGTTGGGTTTTCCATGTCCAATATTCAGGAAAACTGATTCTCATTTTATAGTCTATTGTGAACATGCATTCACTAACTACAGTTTATGCACAATCTTGTGAAGTGCAGGACATCATCTAAACATGTACGCAATTTTAGCATTTATGGATTACGTTAAAGTTCCCAAAAATATCATTTGACATTTATAGTAGACTCTTTGACCTCCAAAACTTGTGACATTGCTATTTTTTTTGGCTAATCTGAATTGGAAACTGCAATCAGATCAATCTTGGTATTTTCATGGAGGATAAGAAGTCTGAATTCTCTGTTTTGGTTGATCGAGCCACTGGAGGATCCAGCATCAATGATGGAGAAATTGAATTGATGCTGCACAGGTAGAGAAATGCTCCCAAGTTGATTCAGTTTTCATTATTTTAGTCTATTATTTTGCTTTGTAGAAAATGTTTAATTTGTTTAAATACAATGATATTCAGGCGTATGATCAATGATGATTCTAGAGGTGTAGGTGAACCCCTCGATGAATCTGTATGTGTAGAGAATAAATGTGAAGGACTCACGGTATGATGCCTTGGAGCATACAGAGTTACACTAAGTCATTTGTGTTCTTTATACATAGTCTCCTTTTGTTGCCTTTTTTAGGTTCGAGGAAATTATTATATGAGCATCAATGAACTTGGTACCGGTGCTCGTTGGCGTCGAACAGCTGGCCAAGAAATTTATTCGCCTCTTCTTTTAGCCTTTTCGCATGAGGTAAATCTTAGTCGAGTTAGCAAGAATTGAAAAAAAAAACCATTTGTCTAATTATTATTTGGCTCGACTTTTGCAGAACTCTGAAAACTGGAAATCTTCTCATTTGACAATGGCCACAGCCATGGATACAAACTATAGTTTACCTCTTAATGTTGCATTAATTACTCTCCAGGTGATAGCTAGCTTATATATTTGCATCCAATCATGGGCATGAACTGATTTGCTTGGCATTTGTTATTCAGGAGTTAGATGATGAAAATGTGCTACTTCGTTTGGCGCATCTCTATGAGGTGATGAAGTCCTTTAATCTTGTGCTCACTATCTAAATTTCCTCAAAATAACTATCTTTGGATGCGTAATCTATTTATGACTTAATTGTTTGAAAATCATTGTTTTGACCATGTTAAGATGTAACTTATTTATGTGATAATGCTATAGGCGGGCGAAGACCCCGAATACTCGACACTAGCCAAAGTTGAACTCAAGAAGATGTTTGCTGGAAAAACGGTCTGTATACTTTCTTCGCAATTTATTCTCGACTTAAAATCGGGTCTTTGGCAAGTTACCCCCGTGATATGCCTGATGGGCAATTATTACACCCCTGTGATACATAATAATGAGCTTTTCACATCCTTCCTCATGGAGGTGTTGCACAGACACTATAACGCAACTGAGACTTCATTTTGATGTGGAAAATGACCAATTTAACCCTATTTTGACAACATACTCCCATCACTTTACCCCTGCGATATTGAATAATGGGCTATTTACGCCCTGCGGTATAGGGTACTGGCATTTTACCCCCCTTGATATTGTCTAGTGGGCATTCAAACCCCCTATGAATTTAAAAAAACCAAGAGGGAGGTTGTGTGTGTCTTTTACTAAAACACAAGTGGGTATTTTGCCCTTCTGTATCATAGGGGGGTAAACTGCCTTTTAAGAATAACACAGAGAGGTAATTTGCTATTAGCTACTGAAAATCATGATAAATTCAAATGGACTATTCACATTGATCTGATAGTGAAAGTAGACACAAAAAAATCCAATAAATATTGTTGTATATTTAGATTCATGTAGTGTCCATTTCCAACTTCATTCCTTTAAAGTCATGTACACTTTTATGGCATGCTGCGAAGTAGCAGAAGCTGCTGAGGATGAATCTGTGAGGGGTCTCATTTATATACATGAATCCTTCTAATGATATTGATATTGAATTATTTTCTTTCTCTATATGCGTATATTTTCAGATAAAGACGTTTAAAGAAACAAGCTTATCAGCAAATCAAGAAAAGTCTGAGATGAAGAGGATGAGTTGGAAAGTCGAAGGTGAAAATAAGAATGAGAATGCTCCGATTCGAGGAGGTCCTGTCGACATTTCAAGCCTCATTGTCGAGCTTGGTCCCATGGAGATTCGGACTTTTTTCTTAAGATTTTGAATTTCGGGGTCTGATAACAAGTAGTTATTGTTTCCTCAACTTCCTGAATAATAATAATGAGTCATTGACACTGGCTCAATGTGCATTACTAGGCTTTTGCTTAGCTCATTGTTGTTCTTTCAGAATATATGAAAAATAAATGAACAAGTAATTTTTTTTGAGGGAATTAGCCTTTTCTTTGTCTTGTTTGATTCAACATTGTATCTTAAGATGTGCATTTGAAACACAGAGGCAAAACTAGAAAAACACAATTAATAGGTCAGCATCGATTTGAAAAATTATATACCAATAATGAATTTTTAATAAATTAATTAAATATTTTCTTTGGTTAATAAAGTTGTCAGCTTTATAATTCTGGATGTACATCTTACTTAGGTTCAAATGGTTAGAGTTTGGGGTGTAAAATAGATTGGTAGAAAATAAATTTTGATTTTCTCAATATTGTGTTAGATTTTATATGATTAGCTTCCTACAAGCTTTAGTCGAGTAGAATTAATTAAATAGTCTCCCTAAAGATACAAGGGATTTTCGTGATGCCCAATTTTAAACCTAATCATAAATTATACTTTCATAGCCTAAACCCTGCATAAAATTAAAATTCTTAATTTCTAATACTAATAAGCAGAGTCATTCATAGAGACCGTAGGTTGTCTCTTAGCTTTCCACGAAATTAGGGAATTTCCTAGGAAAGTGCAGTAACCTGTAGTAGACCTCCTGGAGTCCAGACATGACCTCCAGTCCGAGTCACAGAATCCTGTCTAAAGAAGATTGGAAGACTTAGAATAGGATAAACCTTGATCAGGAGTTGCTTTTAAATACATTAGTAAATTATGTGTAGCAGATAAATGAGCATTATTTGGATTAGCCAAAAACTGACTCAATCTGTGTACATCATAAGATATGTCAAGTCTAGTTATAGTTAGATAAATTAACCTACCAATCAATCTCCTATAAGGAGAATGGTAATAGATCATTAGGATCAGTTTTTAAATTATTTTTAGGATCCACAGGAATTTGTTCAAGTTTATTGCCTAAGTAACCTATATCTTGAAGAATCTGGAGTGCATGCTGTCTTTGAGATAATACTAAACCTGTGGCAGTATGAGCTAATTCAATTCCTAAGAAAAAATTAAGCTTTCCTAAATCCCTTGATTTAAAGAAAGTGTTGAGTTGGGTTTTTATGTTGTTAATAAGAACAATATTAGGCCCAACAATAAGAATATCATCAACACATATTAAAACAACAATAAAGTTGGAATCAGTACCTGAGGTGAATAAAGAGTAATCTGACCTGGACTGTGTAAAATTCATAGACAGAAGAACCTCAGTGATTTTGTGATTCCATTGTTTGTTGGCCTGTTTATGTCCATATATGGATTTATGTAGTTTACAAACCAATGGAGTAGTCTCACCTGATGTAGCTTGTGGAAATGAAGGTGTGTAACCTTTAGGAATAGACATATAAACTTCTTCATCAAGTTCACCATTAAGAAAAGCATTAGTAATGTCGGACTGGTGTAAGTCCCAGTTTTTAGCTATAGATAAAGCTAATAGAACCCTAACAGAAACTAGTTTTGCAACTAGAGAAAAAGTGGCATTATAATCCACCCCTTCTTGTTGAGTGAATCCCTGAGCTACCAACCTTGCTTTATATCTTTCAATTGAACCATCAAAATTTCTCTTAATTTTAAAAATCCATTTGCAACCAATAGGTTTCTTAGAAGAAGGTAAGTGTTGAACTGACCAAGTTTTATTATTTTCCATAACTTTTAACTTTTCTTGAATAGCTTGAATCCATTCTGGATGTTTAATAGCTTGATTATATGTGTGGTATTCTGTTATACTTGATATATTTGCTATAAAACATTTATGAGAAGGAGAGCAGTAAGAGTAATCTAAAACAGAAGATAAATGATATTTATATTATGAGGTTATAGTATTATTGCAGTGATAATCCTGAAGGTATGATGGTGTTGTGTGAGTTCTAGATGACCTTCTAGGACCAAAAAAAGAAGTAGAGGATTGAGTGTCTGGATGATTGTCAGGTATGAAAGTATGATTGTCAAGATACAAGGAAGAATTATCATCAGTAGGAATAGGATCATGAAGAGTAAAATCAGAAGAAGTAGAACTAGAAAAAGTATCCAATGTATTAGTGAATTGAGCATAAATGGTTTTGTCATGAAAATGGTAGATATGTTCATGGAATATTACATTTCTAGAGTCAAAAAATATCATGAGAATTTAAATCCAACAATTCCCCCCCCCCACCCCCCCCCCCCCCCACCCCCCCCCCCCCCCACCCCCCCCCCCCCCCACCCCCCCCCCCCCCCACCCCCCCCCCCCCCCACCCCCCCCCCCCCCCACCCCCCCCCCCCCCCACCCCCCCCCCCCCCCACCCCCCCCCCCCCCCACCCCCCCCCCCCCCCACCCCCCCCCCCCCCCACCCCCCCCCCCCCCCACCCCCCCCCCCCCCCACCCCCCCCCCCCCCCACCCCCCCCCCCCCCCACCCCCCCCCCCCCCCACCCCCCCCCCCCCCCACCCCCCCCCCCCCCCACCCCCCCCCCCCCCCACCCCCCCCCCCCCCCACCCCCCCCCCCCCCCACCCCCCCCCCCCCCCACCCCCCCCCCCCCCCACCCCCCCCCCCCCCCACCCCCCCCCCCCCCCACCCCCCCCCCCCCCCACCCCCCCCCCCCCCCACCCCCCCCCCCCCCCACCCCCCCCCCCCCCCACCCCCCCCCCCCCCCACCCCCCCCAATGTGACAAAGTCTTCAAATCTGAAAATGAATGTAGACATGGTTTAATAATAGATGAAGACAAAATATTTCCTATAAAAATGATTTGGAGAATATTTTCAAAAGATCAAGTAGAAAAGGTAAGATTTTAGCTAGAGAATTTTAGAGACAAATTTACTTTCTAGCTAAGTCAAATGATTTTGAGAAAATCTTTCCTTTAAAAGTTGGCTTAAAAGAGAATGCAATTTTAATAGCCAAAACATATAATTAAGTTTTCAGAAATTTAAAAATCAATTCTTGGCTCAATTTAAAAATAGTTCATGGCTCATTGGGGTAAAGGAAATTAAAATGGTTTTGTTCAAACATTTGATGAAAAGGGCTGAAAATGTTTGAGCCAAAATATTTCGAAAATAGTTTGGGCTAAGAATTTTCTTGCTCTTTTAATCAAATGAAATTACTTACTAAGTTGACCATAATTTTCTTGAATCGAAAATTGGGTCCTTCAAGGGTGCTAGGGGCTTCGATCTTGATCTTCAATCATAACGAGCCTACTTTTCCAATTGGGTTTTTCATGAGATAACTTCCAATTTCGTACAAGCCTTTTCTTCAAAATTGGTCCTTCTTCATTGTTTGGACTTTAGATATCTTTATTCGGCTTTCGACTATTCATCAAAGAATGAGTTAATCTTGCTTGAGCCTTTTATCTTTGATTGATCAATTTCTCGTAAACGAGTCTTCCTTCAAATGATGAGCTTCTCAATAATTCCTGTTAAGATTAAACTCAAGAACCAAGCTCAAATATCAAGTTGTTTGTTAATCATTAATTATTCGGCTAACAATCTCCCCCTTGATTGACAAACAACTTTGATGCAATAATAATGTTTATTATGAGGGACTCCCCCTCAATGTATTCATTCATGAAGCAATTATAATGAGGCAGTTATAACAAGTTAAGACATTTATATCAACTCCCCTTCATTTTTATAATGAGTTAATCTTATCAAGTTAAAGCATCAAACAACTCCTCCCCCTTTTTTGTCAATCAAACATATCTTTTTTATTCCCCACTTAGAAAGTTCTTCGATTAGAGTAATAATATATTTTCATCGGAATTCAGTTGGGCATAGTTTAAGAACATTTTCCAAGATGAACAATTCAAGCATTTTATTATTCAAGGCAGCAGTAACTGGAACAACATATTTCGAAAGATTTTTAGTTTCTTGTTCCGGCAAATTTCTGTATCATGTTTTGAAGCTCAAATATCACATGTAGCACATATAACAATCTCATTAAGTTCAAAGATAGACCAAATAAGCATATAATGCTACCCCTCAATTATATGTCTTCGTACCAGAATGATAATCATCAATATAATTTCAATTTTTACCCAAATAATCTCATAATGATTTATCAAATCCACAAAATATCATATCAAGCATTAGCATGGGTGGAATTTCCTTCATAAATGATTGCACATAGACATTTATCATTATATAAGCAAAGTGCATGTGAATCATATAAGATCATGAAATGTTCAACAAGTGCAATATAAGTCATGAGGCTATACTTCAAATAATGTGCAAAGGATATTTCGATATTTACTTATCGTACCATTACCTTGATTACCTCGATGTGGAGTATTTTTACCTTTCATTCTTATGGTATCCCTTTGTTCGCTTGATGCTTGAAATCCCCTTAGGATAGATTTAACCAGTTTCATATTTGAAATCCCTTTAGGATAGTTCTGCTGGACATGTTCCGAAGGTTTTCTCGGAACTTTCTTCTTCTGTTTTTGTTTCAATACCATGTTCTGAAAGTTTTTCGGAACTTTCTGTTTTTTTAATTCTGGTACTGGTTCCAGTGTTCGTTCCAGCAGATTCAGTTTTTCTGTATTAACTTCGATTTCAACACCTGAAATATCATTGCTCAAGGGTTTCTTGGCATTAAAAGGATTAGAAGCAATTAAGCTTATGTGCATTCATCAACTCAGTTTTATAACATACAAGTAGACATTCACTTGAGTTGTGAAGAAACCAATAACATAATCACAATATTTTTGATAATGAACTTCAAGTTAATATAAATATTTCTTGTGATTATAGCAAAAACTTAAATTTCATTCATGCCTTGTAGTTTCATAGCAAGTATTTCTTAGTCGTGCTCCAAATAAGAAGTTTAATATTTTCAAATTCATAAGACAATAAGATGTGGCAAGATGAAACATTTATTGTTTAATTCCTTAAGTATTCCCATTCTTATAAAATTCAAGCAGTTAAGGATCAATCGGAATCCGGTTCATCCCAAGATGCTACCATTCCCTTTATTTTGCCCTTTTTGAGTGTTTTTTTGGGTTTCTTAGTAAAGGGCATTCGGGCCTTATGGTTCCTTTTAAGTACCGAAAAAATTATTTTGACAACGACAAAATGCGACTCTTTAGGTGCAGATTGAAAACGAGCACAATAACAAGTGGCAAACATGATATCGGGTCTACTAGCAGTTAAATAAAGAAGACTTCCAATCATACCTCGATACCTTGTTTCATCAAAGGGTTTACCTTTCTCGTCCTTATCAAGTTTGGTGGTAGGACTCATAGGAGTATTTGCACTCGTCCATTCCAAATATTTTGACGAGTTCTTTTGTGTATTTCGTTTGACAAATAAAAATTCCCTTTTCATTTTGTTTTATTTGAAGCCCAAGGAAATATGTTAGTTCACCCATAAGACTCATCTCAAATTCATCCTGCATACACTTAGCAAAATCTCGGAAAAGGAGATCGTTAGTAGCGCCAAATATTATATCATCAACATAAATTTGTCCTTCTTCATTGTTAGCCGAATGATTAATGATTAACAAACAACTTGATATTTGAGCTTGTTTCTTGAGTTTAATCTTAGCAGGAATTATTGAGAAGCTCATTAATTGAAGAAAGACTCATTTACGAGAAAATGAGTTTAACTAGATATGGTTGCCCCATTATAAAAATGAGGGGGAGTTGATATAAATGTCTTAACTTGTTATAACTGCCTCAATATAATTGATTCATGAATGCATACATTGAGGGGAAGTCCCTCATAATATTTTATATTATTGCATCAAAGTTGTTTGTCAATCAAGGGGGAGATTGTTAGCCGAATGATTAATGATTAACAAACAACTTGATATTTGAGCTTGTTTCTTGAGTTTAATTTTAGCAGGAATTATTGATAAACTCATTAGTTGAAGAAAGACTCATTTACGAGAAATTGATCAATCAAAGATAAAATGCTCAAGCAAGATTAACTCATTCTTTGATGAATAGTCGAAAGCCCAATAAAGATATCTAAAGTCCAAACAATGAAGAAGGACCAATTTTTGAAGAAAAGGCTTGTACGAAATTGGAAGTTAGCTCATAAGAAGCCCAATTGAAAAAGTAGGTTCGTTATGATTGAAGATCAAGATCGAAGCCCCTAGCACCCTTGAAGGGCCCAATTTCCAATTCAAGAAAATTGTGGTCAACTTAGTAAGTAATTTCATTTGATTAAAAGAGCAAGAAAATTCTTAGCCCAAACTATTTTCTAAATATTTTGGCCCAAACATTTTCGGCCCTTTTTATCAAGTGTTTGAACCATTTTACTTTCCTTTACTCCAATGAGCCG
Organism: Penstemon davidsonii; assembly: GCA_034814905.1. NCBI lineage: Eukaryota > Viridiplantae > Streptophyta > Magnoliopsida > Lamiales > Plantaginaceae > Penstemon > Penstemon davidsonii. The sequence goes on from JAYDYQ010002686.1 coordinate 7,273,583, forward strand.
TACATGAACTATTTTTAAATTGAGCCAAGAATAGATTTTTAAATTTATGAAAATTTAAGTATAAGTTTTGGCTATATTGCATTCTCTTTTAAGCCAACTTTTAAAGGAAAGATTTTCTCAAAATCATTTGACTTAGCTAGCAAGTAAATTTGTCTCTAAAATTCTCTAGCTAAAATCTTACCTTTTTTACTTGATCTTTTGAAAATATTCTCCAAATCATTTTTATAGGAAGATTTTGTCTTCATCTATTATTAAACCATGTCTACGTTCATTTTCACAATCACTATCATTATAATCACACTCATCAGAATCATAAAAGGAGTATACCTCATTTTTTGTCATGAAGCAACAACTTCCCGATTCGTCCTCCGTTTGTTCTTCCTCGGAATCCGGTTCATTCCAAGATGCTACCATTCCCTTGAGTTTACCCTTTTTGAGTGTCTTTTCGGGTTTCTTTAGTAAAGGGCATTCGGGCCTTAGAAAGGATAGTGAGCTCGTGAGAAATGAGAGATCCAATTAGTTCAGGCATTGACATGTTGTTAAGATCTTTCGCCTCTTGTATTGCAGTAACCTTTGGTGTCCATTCTCTAGGAAGAGATCTTAGTATTTTCTTTACTTGTTCACTTTGAGGGTATACTTTTCCAAGTGCGGACATCGGGTTGATAATCTCCATGAACCGAGCATACATTTCACTTATAGTTTCATCGGTTTCCATGGTGAACATCTCGTATTGGTGTACGAGAATAGTAATACGCTGCTCCTTTACTTGGTTTGTACCTTCGTGAGTGACTTGAAGCATCTCCCACATATCTTTTGCAGTAGGGCACGAACATACCCAATTGTACTCAGATTTGGTGAGGGCACATGCCAACAAATTTTTGGCATTTGAGTTTATTGACACCATTCTTTTATCTACGTCGGTGAGTTCTTTCCATGCCTTAGGGATTTGCTTTTTACCTTCGGTTTTCATTGGTATGAATGGTCTCTCAAGAATCACATTCCATAGATCACAATCAATAGAGATCATAAATTCCTCCATTCTATTTTCCCAGATTGAGTATGCAATACTGTCGAATAGTGGAGGCCTGTTATGTGATTGTCCCTCTGCGAAAACATCATTGCTAAAGGTAGACATAAGAACGTTAGCTCTCGGGGGTTAACCCGCACAGTTAAATAAAATTTTTTCAAAGTTTATTTGTTCAGTTTCGTTCCAGAAGAAATTAGTTATATGTTCTAGTGAAAACAGTTTTACGTTCCAGAAGCTTAAGAACAATGTTCCAGTTGAAAAGTAAATTGAGATGACAAAAATTAAGAGCAAAAAAGTAAATAAACGCAGTCACCGATTTATAGTGGTTCGCGCCCAAATTGCCTACTTCCACTCTTCTAGCACCCCTGGGAAATTCACTATAAACGTGGCTTGCAGGACGAACCTTCGCCACACGAGATTACAAGTTCCAACTTTATCTCTATTTGATTCGAGCTTGCTAGGACTAGCCTATCGCTCCAACAACGTGCTTGCTAGGTCACTACCTACCGCACAAAACCGTGCTTGCTAGAACACTCAGTCCTATCGCACAAAACCGTGCTTGCTAGAACACTCAGTCCTATCGCACTAACGAGCTTGCAAGTATACAATTTTCGCTCAAAAACAAATATGAAAATTTGATTACAAACTATTGCTCCAAAGTGAGCTGATTTTTCAATAGATTAAACACTCTTCTTTTTCTTCTATCACTTAGAGTATTTTCAAGATTTAAAGAGCAAGAAGAAAACAAGGTTTTTGAAAGTTTTTGACAAAAATAATTTTTGCAACATTAAAGAGCACTCAAAAACTTTTGCTTTTAGAGAAATGATTTGACAAAGTGAATTTTCAGAATGTATGCTTGTGTGTTCTGGTCGAGAGAAGGACTCCCTATTTACAGGGTAGTGGAGTTGGTTCAATTGGGAAAGGTTTTGATATTGAAAAAATATTTTGTCACTTTTGAATTGATTTTGCAAGATTAAAACATGTGGCAAAGTCTTCAAATCTGAAAATGAATGTAGACATGGTTTAATAATAGATGAAGACAAAATCTTTCCTATAAAAATGATTTGGAGAATATTTTCAAAAGATCAAGTAAAAAAGGTAAGATTTTAGCTAGAGAATTTTAGAGACAAATTTACTTGCTAGCTAAGTCAAATGATTTTGAGAAAATCTTTCCTTTAAAAGTTGGCTTAAAAGAGAATGCAATTTTAATAGCCAAAACTTATAATTAAATTTTCAGAAATCTAAAAATCAATTCTTGGCTCAATTTAAAAATAGTTCACGGCTCATTGGATTAAAGGAAAGTAAAATGGTTCAAACACTTGATAAAAAGGGCTAAAAATGTTTGGGTCAAAATATTTAGAAAATAGTTTGGGCTAAGAATTTTCTTGCTCTTTTAATCAAATGAAATTACTTACTAAGTTGACCACAATTTTCTTGAATCGGAAATTGGGCCCTTCAAAGGTGCTAGGGGCTTCGATCTTGATCTTCAATCATAACGAGCCTACTTTTCCAATTGGGCTTCTCATGAGCTAACTTCCAATTTCATACAAGCTTTTTCTTCAAAAATAGGTCCTTCTTCATTGTTTGGACTTTAGATATCTTTATTGGGCTTTCGACTATTCATCAAAGAATGATTTAATCTTGCTTGAGCATTTTATCTTTGATTGATCAATTTCTCGTAAATGGGTCTTTCTTCAATTAATGAGCTTCTCAATAATTCCTGCTAAGATTAAACTCAAGAAACAAGCTCAAATATCAAGTTGTTTGTTAATCATTAATCATTCGGCTAACAATCTCCCCCTTGATTGAAAAACAACTTTGATGCAATAATATAAAATATTATGAGGGACTCCCCCTCAATGTATGCATTCATGAAGCAATTATAGTGAGGCAGTTATAACAAGTTAAGACATTTATATCAACTCCCCCTCATTTTTATAATGGGGCAACCATATCAAGTTAAACTCAATTTCTCGTAAATGAGTCTTTCTTCAATTAATGAGCTTCTCAATAATTCCTGCTATGATTAAACTCAAGAAACAAGCTCAAATATCAAGGTTTTTATTAATCATTAATCATTCGGCTAACAATCTCCCCCTTGATTGACAAACAACTTTGATGCAATAATATAAAATATTATGAGGGACTCCCCCTAAGTTTGTGCAGTTTTTGAAAATTTCAAACTCCCCCTCAATTGAGGCATTTTTAAAAAATGTTTCTTGGGAAATTATAAGCGGTCTTAACATTAATTGTTAAGCCTCTTTGAACAATGATTTTTCGAAAAATATTTTTTATGCAAATTTTTAAAATTATGCAATGCAATGTATATATGAACAGTTTAAGTTCAAGGCATAATATTAATACGCAATAATCAACTCATAACAATATAATATTCAAGTTATATAGGCAGTGAGCAAAGTAAGCATAATAATTAATCAATCCAAATAGTAAGCAAATAAATCTTTAAACAAGCATCAAATTACTTCTTCTCCCCCTTTTGTCAATCAATCAATTTCCTCCGCAAATTCTTCATTTTCATCTTATTTTTCTTTTCGAATGGATTTTTCATTCACACTAGATGATGTTTTAAAAAACAGAACTTATGTTCACTCTTAAGTTAGGCGATATTCGCAAGATGGGAATAAGAACAGAGTTTCACGAATAATTAGGCGGAAGCATGATCTTTTCAAATTTCGTTTTCACTTAAAATGCCCAAATTTTTTCAATTCAAACAAAATTGATCTTCAGCGACTGCCTTTATAAAAATATCCGCAAGTTGATTTTCAGAGTTCACAAAGTTAACACAAATGTTACCTTTATGCACATTGTCACGTATAAAATGATATTTAATATCTATATGTTTAGTACAAGAATGTTGGACAGGATTCTTGGTAATACTAATAGCACTAGAATTATCACATAATATTTCCACATTCTCAAACAATAAACCAAAAGCACGCAAATATCTTTTCATCCAAATAATTTGAGCACAACAATTAGATAATGCAACATATTCCGCTTCAGCGGTTGAAAGTGCAGTAGAGTTTTGCTTTTTACTATGCCATGCAACAAGACAATTTCCCAAGAGTTGACATGTGCCACTGGTACTTTTACGGTCTAGCAAGCATCCTGCTAAGTCCGCATCAGAGTAACCAGTGAGATTAAAAATTTTTCTAGTTGGATACCATAGACCAAAATTTATGGTTCCTTTTAAGTACCAAAAAATTCTTTTGACAGCGACAAAATGCGACTCTTTAGGTGCAGATTGAAAACGAGCACAATAACAAGTGGCAAACATGATATCGGGTCTACTAGCAGTTAAATAAAGAAGACTTCCAACCATACCTCGAACCTTGTTTCATCAAAGGGTTTACCTTTCTCGTCCTTATCAAGTTTGGTGGTAGGACTCATAGGAGTACCCATTTCTTTGCACTCGTCCATTCCAAACCTTTTGATGAGTTCTTTTGTGTATTTCGTTTGATAAATAAAAATTCCCTTTTCATTTTGTTTTATTTGAAGCCCAAGAAAATATGTTAGTTCACCCATAAGACTCATCTCAAATTCATCCTGCATACACTTAGCAAAATCTCGGCAAAGGAGATCGTTAGTAGCACCAAATATTATATCATCAACATAAATTTGTCCTTCTTCATTGCTTGGACTTGATATTGTTTTGAACAAAAGTTGCCTGCCTTCCTTTTTCAAAAGAGCCGTGAACCTTTTTAATTGATTATGGCCGAGAATTATTTTAATTAAAGCCTAATGATTCTTGTAAATTTAATTATTTCTGTCTATTAAATTTGAATTCTCTTTCAAGTCAATTTTTAAAGGAAAGATTTTATCAAAATCATTTGACTTAGCTAGCAAGAAAATTTGTCTCTAATATTACCTAGCTAAAATCTTACCTTGTTTATTTGATCATTTGAAAATATTCCCCAAATCATTTTTATAGGAAAGATTTTGTCTTCATCCATTTATTAAACCATGTCTACATTCATTGAAGACTTTATCACATGTTTTAATCTTTCAAAATCATTTCAAAAGTGACAAAATATTTTTTCAATATCAAAACATTTCCCAATTGAACCAACTCCACTATCCTATAAATGGGGAGTCCTTCTCTCGACCAGAACACACAAGCATACATTCTGAAAATTCATTTTGTCAAATCATTTCTCTAAAGCAAAAGTGTTTGAGTGCTCTTTAATCTTGCAAAAATTATTTTTGTCAAAAACTTTCAAAAACCTTGTTTTCTTCTTGCTCTTTAAATCTTGAAAATACTCTAAGTGATAGAAGAAAAAGAAGAGTGTTTAATCTATTGCAAAATCAGCTCACTTTGGAGCATTAGTTTGTAATCAAATTTTCATAATTGTTTTTGAGCGAAAGTTGTATACTTTCAAGCTCGTTAGTGCGATAGGATTGAGTGTTCTAGCAAGCAAGGTTTTGTGCGATAGGACTTAGTGTTCTAGCAAGCACGGTTTTGTGCGGTAGGTAGTGACCTGGCAAGCACGTTGTTGGAGCGATGGGTTAGTCCTAGCAAGCTCGAATCAAATCGAGATAAAGTTGTAACTTGTAATCTCGTGTGGCGAAGGTTCGTCCTGCAAGCCACGTCTTTAGTGAATTTTCCAGGGGTGCTGGAAGAGTGGAAGTAGGCCATTTGGGCGCGAACCACTATAAATCGGTGATTGCGTTTATTTACTTTTCACACTTAATTTTTGTCATCTCAATTTACTTTTCTACTGGAACATTGTTCTTAAACTTCTGGAACGTAAAACTGTTTTCACTGGAACATATAACTAATTTCTTTTGGAACAAAACTGAATGAATAAACATTGTAAAAGTTTATCAACCTAATTCACCCCCTACCTATTAGGTAGATCTTAAGTATCAATTGGTATCAGAGCCAGGTTCTCTTTTATTTTTAACTGTGCGGGTTAAACCCCGAGAGCTAACAATTTTATGTCTACCTTTAGCAATGATGTTTTCGCAGAAGGACAATCGCATAACAGGCCTCCACTATTCGATGGAACTGCGTACTCAATCTGGAAAAATAGAATGGAGGAGTTCATGATCTCCATTGATTGTGATCTATGGAGCGTGATTCTTGAAGGACCATCCATACCAATGAAAACCGAAGGCGAGAAGCAAATCCCTAAAGCATGGAAGGAACTAACCGACGCTGACAAGAAATTGGTGTCACTAAACTCAAAGGCCAAGAATCTACTAGCATGCCCCCTCACCAAATCCGAATACAATCGGGTATGTTCGTGTGCTACGGTAAAAGACATGTGGGATATGTTACAAGTAACTCATGAGGGGACAAGTCAAGTCAAAGAGCAACGAATCACCATCTTGGTTCATCAATACGAAATGTTCAACATGAAAGAGGACGAAAGCATAAGTCAAACATGCTCGATTCATGGAGATCATTAACCCCATGACTGCACTTGGAAAAACGTACCCTCAAAGTGAGCAAGTCAAGAAGATTCTAAGATCTCTCCCACGAGAATGGACACCCAAAGTCACTGCCATACAAGAACCCAAGGATCTCAACAAAATGACCATGGCTGAACTCATAGGGTCACTCACATCACATGAACTCACTATCCTGTCTAAGGATGAGGTAAGCACAATTAAAGATAGAAGATCTATTGCATTTAATTCAAACTCTATGCAGGATGATGATAGTGACATTGAGGAACTAGACGAAGAGGAGCAAAATGAAGAGATAGTCATGCTTACCAAAAGGCTTAACCAACTCACGAGAAATAGGTTCACCAAAAGATTCTCGAAAAACAATAAGAAGCCCTTCAAAGCCGAGAACAAACCTAGATGCTATGAGTGTCACGAAACGGGACACATAAGGACTGAATGTCTGCAACTAAAGAAATTCGAGAGAACATTTAAGAAAAACAAAAGCAAAGGAATGATAGCATCTTGGGATGTACCGGACTCCGAAGAAGAACAAACATAAGACGAATCTGAAAATCTTTGCTTCATGACTCGAAATGAGGTACTACCTTTACACTACTTTGATGAATGTGATGACTTAGAATGGACTCATATGATAAATGAATGCAAAAGATATCTTAAAAATCTTGCTTCCAAGAATGAAAAACTCAGAAAAAAGATAACTTTGCTAAACAAAGAAAGAGAAGATTTTGACATAAAAATGAAAGAAAGTTTTGAGAAAATTGAAAAATTGAAAAATGAAAATTCTCGCATTTCAAAAGAAAATACTTGTCTTAAAGCTAAAATTATTGATCTAACTAGATGCCTAGAAAAATTCACTAAAGGAAAGGAAAATATAGATAAACTTCTAGGAATGCAAAATGTGTCACTAAAGAGAGCCGGAATTGGGTATGAACACTCTTTTGACAAATTGAGCAAACTTGCAAAAAATTCCTCTTTATCTTACCATACTTGCAATTTCTGTGGAAAAATGGGTCACAAATCTTTTAATTGCATCTACAAAAGAAGCAACGCTGATAAACTTATATGGATGCCTAAGAATGTTGTGACTAACTCGCAAGGACCCAAAATATGGGTACCTAAAGTGCAAACCTTCTCTCATTGTTAAATAGGTACAAATGACTCCTTCACGAAAAGACAAATGGTCCTTGATAGCGGTTGTTCTCGTCACATGACGGGAGATCTATCAAAATTTTGTAAATTTGACAAAAGTGAAGGAGGTTATGTTACTTTTGCGGATAAAACCAAAGGTAAAATGGTTGGTCGTGGAAATGCTGGTAAGAATTCTTCTACTTGCATTAAAGATGTTTGGTGTGTTAAAGGATTAAAATATAACTTATTGAGTATTAGCCAATTCTGTGATGACGGTTATGAAGTTTATTTTGAAACATCCAAATGCATTGTTAAAAAGGATGGAAAAATGGTTTTTGAAGCTTTAAGAGATGGTAATACTTATTGCATTGATTTTTTAGATCTTGCCAACCAAAATGTTAAATGCTTAGCTGTTAGTGATGAATCTGAATCTTTATGGCATAGACGACTTGGTAATATTAACACTGATCTAATATAAAAAATTGCTAAATCTGATCTTGTCAAGGGTATTCCTAAAATTACTTATCATAAGGAAAAATTGTGTGATGCATGCCAAATAAGAAAACAAATAAAAAGTTCTTTTAAACTGAAAAAGATAGTCTCCACCACTAGACCTCTTGAACTACTTCATCTTGATCTTTTTGGTCCTATGAAAACTAGAACTTTAGCTGGTAAAAGATTTGTTTTTGTTATTGTTGATGATTATTCTCGCTTTACATGGGCTCTATTTCTTGCTCACAAAAATGAAGCCTTGGATGCATTTATTACTTTAACAAAGAAATTGGAAAATAAAAAGGGTTATCTCATTAATTCAATTAGAACTGATCATGGTACTGAATTTGACTCTAAATACTTTGCTTCTTTTTGTGATGATAATGGTTATTCTCATACTTTCTCTGCACCTAAGACCCCTCAACAAAATTGGGTAGTTGAACGTAAAAATAGAGTGTTACAAGAAATGGCCAGAACCCTATTGCATGAATATAATGTACCTAAATCTTTTTGGGCTGAAGCCATAAGTACTGCTTGTCATGTTTCCAATCGTGTTTTTCTTAGATCTATATTAAATAAAACTCCATATGAACTTTGGAATGGGAAAACACCTAATATTGCTTATTTTAAAGTCTTTGGATGCAAATGTTATATTCTTAATGATCATGATTAGCTTACTAAATTTGATCCTAAGGCCGATGAAGGCATGTTTGTTGGATATTCTGTTACTAGTAAAGCTTATCGTATTTATAATAAAAGGAAAAGAACCATTCAAGAATCTATGCATGTTCGTTTTGATGAAACTAATCCGTTTGAGGCCAAGAAACCCTTGAGCAATAACATTTCAGGTGATGAAGATGAAGCTATAATAGAAAAACTGAATATGTCGAAACCAGTACTGGAACCAGCAACTAAAACAGAGGAAAGTTTCAAAAGAATTTCGGAACATGATGCTGAAACAGAAACTGAAGAAGGAAGTTCCAGTAACATTGAAACTTCCATAAACGAACATGTCCAAAGAAGGTTTAAACACGCATCAAGCCACCCTACTACTCAAGTTATTGGTGACTTAAGAAGTGGGCTACAAACTAGATCAACCGTGAGACATAATCAAAATGCCAACTTCGTCCTACTCTCAACCATCGAACCAAAAGATGTTAATGAAGCACTAAATGATGAGTCTTGGGTTGTCGCTATGAAAGATGAGCTCGCACAATTCGATAAAAATCAGGTATGGATTCTAGTCGAAAGACCAAGTAAGCATACCGTCATTGGAACAAAATGGATATTTAGAAACAAACTCAATGAAGAAGATGAAGTTACTCGAAACAAGGCAAGATTAGTCGCTAAAGGCTACAACCAACAAGAAGGTATCGATTTCGATGAAACCTATGCTCCTGTTGCTAGACTTGAATCTATTTGTATGTTACTTGCTTATGCTTCTTTTAGAAAATTTACTCTTTTTCAAATGAACGTTAAAAGTGCCTTTTTAAACGATTTTCTAAATGAAGAAGTCTTTGTCGAGCAACCTCCGGGTTTTGAAAATGAAAAATTTCCTAACCATGTTTTCAAATTGTCAAAATCTCTTTATGGATTAAAACAAGCCCCTAGGGCTTGGTACGAAAGATTAAGTAAATTTTTTTTAGAAAATGAGTTTTCTATTGGTACAGTTGATACAACACTTTTTCTAAAAGCAAATGAAAATGATTTGTTAATTTTACAAATTTACGTTAATGATATAATATTTGGTGCTACTAACGATCTCCTTTACCGAGATTTTGCTAAGTGTATGCAGGATGAATTTGAGATGAGTCTTATGGGTGAAATAACATATTTCCTTGGGCTTCAAACAAAACAAAATGAAAAAGGAATTTTTATTTGTCAAACGAAATACACAAAAGAACTCATCAAAAGATTTGGAATGGACGAGTGCAAAGAAATGGTTACTCCTATGAGTCCTACCACCAAACTTGATAAGGACGAGAAAGGTAAACCCTTTGATGAAACAAGGTATCGAGGTATGATTGGAAGTCTTCTTTATTTAACTGCTAGTAGACCCGATATCATGTTTGCCACTTGTTATTGTGCTCGTTTTCAATCTGCACCTAAAGAGTAGCATTTTGTCGCTGTCAAAAGAATTTTTCGGTACTTAAAAGGAACCATAAATTTTGGTCTATGGTATCCAACTAACAAAAATTTTTAATCTCACTGGTTACTCTGATGCGGACTTAGCAGGATGCTTGCTAGACCGTAAAAGTACCAGTGGCACATGTCAACTCTTGGGAAATTGTCTTGTTGCATGGCATAGTAAAAAGCAAAACTCTGTTGCACTTTCAACCGCTGAAGCGGAATATGTTGCATTATCTAATTGTTGTGCTCAAATTATGTGGATGAAAAGTTATTTGCGTGATTTTGGTTTATTGTTTGAGAATGTGGAAATTTTATGTGATAACTCTAGTGCTATTAGTATTACTAAGAATCCTGTTCAACATTCTCGTACTAAGCATATAGATATTAAATTTCATTTTATACGTGACAATGTGCAAAAAGGTAACATTTGTGTTAATTTTGTGAACTCTGAAAATCAACCTGCGGATATTTTTACAAAGGCAGTTGCTGAAGATCAATTTTGTTTGAATAGAAAAAATTTGGGTATTTTAAGTGAAAATTAAATTTGAAAAGATTATTCTTCCGCCTAATTATTCGTGAAACTCTGATCTTATTCCCATCTTGCGAATATCGCCTAACTTAAGAATGAACATAAGTTCTTTTTAAAAACATCATCTTGTGTGAATGAAAAATCCATTCGAAAAGAAAAATAAGATGAAAATGAATAATCTGCCGAGGAAATTGATTGATTGACAAAAGGAGGAAAATAAGTAATTTGATGCTTGTTTAAAGATTAATTTGCTTACTGTTTGGATTGATTAATTATTATGCTTACTTTGCTCACTGCCTATATAACTTGAATATTATATTGTTATAAGTTGATTATTGCATATGTGATCCCTTGATTATTGCGTATTGATAGTATGCCTTGAACTTAAACTGTTTATATATACATTGCATTGCATAATTTTGAAAATTTGCTTAAAAATGTTTTTCAAAAAATCATTGGTCAAAGAGACTTAACAATTAATGTTAAGACCTCTTATAATTTCCCAAGAAACATTTTTTTCAAAAAATTGCCTCAATTGAGGGGGAGTTTGAAATTTTCAAAAACTGCACAAACTTAGGGGGAGTTCCCTTAAAATCATTTTAATGCATCAAAAGTTGTTTGTCAATCAAGGGGGAGATTGTTAGCCGAATAGTTGATGATTAACAAACGAACTTTATAATATATTGGTGCTTGTGAGTTTTATGATTTGAACAGGAATTAAATTATTAAAGATCAAATCATTCGCATTAGAGAAAGTCCAAACAATGAAGAAGGAACAATTTCAAAGAAAAAGCTTGTACGAAAGTGGAAGTTAGCTCATGAAAAAGCTCAATTGGAAAAATAGGCTCGTTATGATTGAAGATCAAGATCGAAGTCCCTAGCACCCTTGAAGGGCCCAATTTTCGATTCAAGAAAATTGTGGTCAACTGAGTAAGTAAATTCAATTGATTAAAAGAGCAAGAAAATTCTTAGCCCAAAATTTTCATTAATAAATTGGCCCAACATCTTCGGCCCTTTTCCAAAAATTGTTTTGAACAAAAGTTGCCTGCCTTCCTTTTTCAAAAGAGCCGTGAACCTTTTTAATTGATTATGGCCGAGAATTATTTTAATTAAAGCCTAATGACTTTTGTAAATTTAATTATTTCTGGCTATTAAATTTGAATTCTCTTTCAAGTTAATTTTTAAAGGAAATATTTTCTCAAAATCATTTGACTTAGCTAGAAAGAAAATTTGTCTCTAATATTACCTAGCTAAAATCTTACCTTGTTTATTTGATCATTTGAAAATATTCCCCAAATCATTTTTATAGGAAAGATTTTGTCTTCATCCATTTATTAAACCATGTCTACATTCATTGAAGACTTTGTCACATGTTTTAATCTTGCAAAATCATTTCAAAAGTGACAAAATATTTTTTGAATATCAAAACCTTTCCCAATTGAACCAACTCCACTACCCTATAAATAGGGAGTCCTTCTCTCGACCAGAACAACAAGCATACATTCTGAAAATTCACTTTGTCAAATCATTTCTCTAAGCAAAAGTTTTTGAGTGCTCTTTAATCTTGCAAAAATTATTTTTGTCAAAAACTTTCAAAAACCTTGTTTCTTCTTGTTCTTTAAATCTTGAAAATACTCTAAGTGATAGAAGAAAAAGAAGAGTGTTTAATCTATTGCAAAATCAGCTCACTTTGGAGCATTAGTTTGTAATCAAATTTTCATAATTGTTTTTGAGCGAAAGTTGTATACTTGCAAGCTCGTTAGTGCGATAGGACTGAGTGTTCTAGCAAGCACGATTTTGTGCGATAGGACTGAGTGTTCTAGCAAGCACAGTTTTGTGCGATAGGTAGTGACCTAGCAAGCACGTTGTTGGAGCGATAGGTTAGTCCTAGCAAGCTCGGATTAAATCGAGATAAAGTTGTAACTTGTAATCTCGTGTGGCGAAGGTTCGTCCTGCAAACCACGTCTTTAGTGAATTTCCCACGGGTGCTGGACGAGTGGAAGTAGGCCATTTGGGCGCGAACCACTATAAATCGGTGATTGCGTTTATTTACTTTTCGCACTTAAATTTTGTCATCTCAATTTACTTTTCTACTGGAACATTGTTCTTAAACTTCTGGAACGTAAAACTGTTTTCACTGGAACATATAACTAATTTCTTTTGGAACGAAACTGAATAAATAAACATTGTAAAAGTTTATCAACCTAATTCACCCTCCCCCCCTCTTATGTAGATCTTGAGTATCATAAAATGATTGGGTTCAAAAGTGATGATGTAATTAGAAGAAGATAATAATGCACTAACAGATAGTAAATTGAACTTAAAAAGTGGAACATAAAGAACTTCATGTAAAATGATATTATTATCAAGAACTATAGTGCCTTTAAGAAAAATAGATATGACAAAATTATTTGGAAGAGTAATGGTGGTATTGATAGCAGGGATGACTTTAGTAAACAGTTGTAAGTTATTGCATATATGATTATATGCGCCAGAATCAAGAACACAAGAATTCTGAAAACTGGAAGAAGATAAGGGGAGTGTAGATGAGCATATACCTAAGTGAGCATTTATATTACAATTAAGAGAAGAAGTGGTAGTATCTGCAGTATCAGATTTGGAAGAACCAATGATTTGAGAAGTGAACAGTTCAGATAGCTGAGTAAATTGTCCAGGTTTCATTGAATGAATCAGATTCTACACTGAAGAATTGGAATCTGAAGAATCTGTAGCAATGTTATTGATTCTGGTTTGAGGTAGATTAAGATTCCTAGGAGCCTGTGGTATATATCCAGGTGGGTATCCATGAAATTTAAAACATGTAGTTGTAGTGTGACCAGGCATTTGACAATGTGTACAATAAGGTCTATTTGGTCTCTGATATGATGGATTGTAGGGTGGTCTAGATGGGGGCCTGTAGGTGTTGTCAGATGAAAAAAAAGAGGGTCTATCGGAGGACTGATTGAATGGCTGATATGTGTTAGGAATAGGTTTAGAAGGATGCAAATTAGGTGCTGATTTGGTGGAAAAAGTCATAGTACTGAGATGTTCAGAGTTGTTTGAATAAGAGTGTAAAGCTCTTTGAGTCTCTTCTTGTGAGACGAATGCGTATGCCTTAGTGACATCAGGGAGAGGCTCCATAAGGAGTAGTAACTGACTTCTTGTGTGAGGTAATGATTCTTGAAGGCCCATCTGAAAAATCAATAGATATTGATTTTTAAAGTATTGATCAAGCTTCCCACAAGTACTTTTGGGCCTGAAATTGCAAATTTCATCCCAAAGTACTTTGAGTTTGGAAAAATATGCATTAACTAATAGATTTTGTTGATGAAGTTGCATAAGATCCCTTTGAAGTTGGAACATTCTTGCCATTTGCCTGTTGAAATCTCTATCTGAGTTCTTTCCATAGGACAGTGGCATCAGTGTGATATTGAATTGTGTTGTTAATGTCTTTAGAAAGTGATGACTATAGTGCTGTTGATGAGGATTCAAGTGATGACTATAGTGTTGTTGCGGTCCTAATAATTGGCAAGAATATCATTGTCAGCAGGTCTTGGTAGGGACTCATCAATAAAACTGAGTTTATTTTTGACAGTTAGAGCCCTAGTCATGGCTTTCTTGAATGAAAAACAGATCAAATAATAAAAATTTTGAAATTCTGGATTGTTATTGTTATACTGATATGCGTACAGACTCTGATAATTTGTGTTTATGAAAAAAATACAGGAAACTAGGATGATGGGAGAACAGATTCTGAAAGAAATCCTGATGAATTTGTGAAAGAGTGAAATCAAGGAAGAAAACTTTGAAAAATAGAACAAATAAGAGATGGGAGAACAAGTTATGAATATCTGGGAAAGAAGATGAAGAACAGAAAATCAGAGGATGAATATTGCAGCGGAAGAACGAAACTAATGTTTACTGATACCATCTTAGTAATATTGAATCTGACATTTGAATTGAAAGAATTGTGTAAAAGTAGAAAACTGAATTAATGAAAAGTTGTTCTTCAACAAGATACAGAAGCCCTCTTATATACACAACTAACTAGGGACAAAAAAGTAAAAATACATAATATCCTAACGAACCTAGCCGCCAAAGGAAAACGTAAAACAAAAATGCGCTTCTTATAACAACGGCTATTAACAAAGCTTATTAACAAACAGTTTGTCTTCATTCTTCTTCTTCCTTTAATCTTGAATGAATCTTTTCCCTTTCTTCCATGATTAGGCTTGAGTTAAGCCCAATGTTTGACAATCAATTGTAGTGCTTAAGCTTATATCGGCGGAGAAACTCTTGACTGAAGTAATTGTGTAACCGACTAACCGTTTAGAAAATTAATAAGAAAAGGATGGTTTTTGTGTGAATTGTTTGATTCTAACATTTAATACATAACTATTGAGAAATTTGATTTCGGTTATATCATTATATAAATTTTTTTCTTGCTAAATTATTTTTGTATTGTGAATTAGGTATATGTATTTTAAATATTTTTATTTTGGTGAATTTATGCAAATAAAATAACTTGAATTTCACTTTAAAAAACATCAACAATGAAGTTCGACCCCCTCAAACTCTTTATTTCTGGACTCGCCCCTGCTTATATTGACTTAAGCATCAGAGGGGCTTCGAGGAAGTTGCTCCGACTTAGCTCACCCCTGTTATGTGTGTAGAGAAGACGTAAAGGCTATCGAATTCAGGTGCGGAATTGGGATGATTCCGCTTGACCTTGGTCTAAGTTGTTTTAACCTCGCGCATCCATAACACATTTTTATAGGTATCATAATTTTAATATAATACTTTTAAAAATTAAATTTATATTTATAGTAGTAACTTAAAGATGCGCGCTCTTGTAATTTTAAAATTTTAATTTCACGCGCTCTGAACTCTTGCTCCTACAACAGTTTTTGTTCCCACTCCAAGAATTAATTACCTACCCTTGACCATGTTAGCTTAGTGGTGAACGAAAAATTGAATTAAGCAAGTGCAGGTATACCCACTGGTTTCGGAACTTGGCAGACTAATCCCAAATCCATCTCGATGTCGCATCCACTAATACGTGTTCTTTAAATTCATGTTTCAAATCTGAGAAAACCATATATTTAGGGTTTTTAAAATTTCGGGGTGGAATGGGTACGGGTTTCTTGTAGTAAAATATATATACGTAAAAAGAAAATCTTCAATTTAAATAGAAGTACTGATATAATTATTACGATGAATATAATCAGGACAGAAAACTTAAAACATAATCAACGAAAAATTATCCAAAACCGAGGCCTGTGTGAAAACACAGTGTCCTTAAGACAAATTCGCTCCCTCACCCTTCCGGTTCGTGCTCGAGGCTACTTGAACGTCTGTCTCCCAGGATACAACGGTACTAGCAATGAAGCTTTGCACCAAGCCTTTGCTATTTGAACTGAAACTTCTTAGAACTCGGAAACGAAGGAGAAGATGATTGTTTTTTTGTGTAAAACAGAATGAAGGGAGCTGCTATTTATAGGAACGAAGGAGGGCAAAATCGGAACAAGAAAATTGATGGAGATTTCCGTTTTGGGAGTTACAACTCCTTAAATTCGGAGGTTACACAATTTTGAAAAAAAATTAAAAGCCTTAAGTTACAAAATTCAAAAGGTCTTTTATTAATTTTTTTTTCTTAAATGGGCCGAAAAAAAATGCAAAACTGAGACGTCCGAAAGCATTCAAATTGGGCTGCATTCGTGTCTGCAGGTCGCGGGGACGCACAAGTCTTGAAGGTCCGAAGCAAATTTCGATCCATGATTTGCCCCCCCCCCCCCAACCCCGCGCGCGTGAAGAGACTTTTTGTAGCTAAGTAGTTACACTACTACATTGCAAAATCATATATAAACCTCAAGTTTTTCCATCCCACTTCCAATGTGGGATAAAACCAATTGCATTTATTTTCTCCCATTTCAAGAGGTGAACTTTAAGTGACAATTTCTCATTCACCCGAACTCCGATTTGGACATACGATACACCATTTTAATCTACTCACGGAGTAGAATATAAATCCGCAAAGACCCGACACTTTTCTTAAAGTGGGTTCCACTTAAATTATGTCCAAGTTACTCCATTAACTTTCTATTTTTTTCCAACATTTCTCGATGCCCACTCCTAATTGTTGCAGGATGTAAAGTTGTCAAAAATTGTATTTAACAAATTCAAAATTTCGGTCAAAGCACAACGAAAATAAACTTAAAAATTATAGATTGTTCTTATAATTTAAAAATTGCTCCCATCTTATGTTAAGTATTGGTGTGTTAGCAAACCTAAACACAAAAAATAATTTCCTCTTTGCAGCACACGGGGAGCAAAATTTAATTTGTGGTATGTGTCCCATTTTGAAATTGATCCTTTAATTTGGTACCTATTAATATGCATTCATTATGTTTTAATCATTGGTAATTGACATTCAATTTGATCACATGACTAATACATGACACATAATTTGGAAATTTGATTTTGGGGAAAGAAATGATTTAAGTTTTCGTCATATAAATTGATCAAGAGTTTGATTTTGGTCTCTTAGTTATCTTGTATATGCCAGGGTTTCGGTTTTGTTGGTTGTGGTTTTGGTTGTTTCGGTTTGTGTTTCGGTTATGATTTTGTTTTTTCATGGGTTTTCCAGTGGGTTTCAGAACAATGGAAGTGGGTTTTTTGTTGTTTGAAACAACGAGTACCTCATCTCGTTGACCTTGTTTTCGAGCTTCCTCCTCAATACGAAGGCGAGTTATGAGACTTTCGAGAGAAAATTCCTTAGTTTTATGTCTAAGGACATTTTTGAAGTCTTTCCAAGAAGGGGGTAGTTTGTCAATTATGACAGCTACTTGGAATTGTTCGTCTAAGGCCATACCTTCAGACTTGATTTCGTGGGCTATTTTTTGGAGTTCGTGGGATTGGGTTTCTACGGACTTGTCATCAGTCATTTGAAATTTTAGGTAACGACTCACAGCATATTTTTTTGTTCCATCCTCTTCAGTGTCATATTTTTTTCTGAAGGGCTTCCCAAATGGCTTTTGCACTTTCTTCATTACAATAGTAAACGTACAGGTCATCAGAAAGACCATTTAAAATGAAATTTTTACACAAAAAATCATTATCATTCCAATGTTCTAATTCCCTAGTTTGGGCTTCAGTAGGTGCAGTAGGTTCAGAGGGTAAGGTAGGTTTTTCACTAGTGATTGTAAAATCAACTTTTTTCATAGTAAGGAAAAAAAGTATTTTTTGTTTCCAACGTTTAAAGTGTAGGCCCTCAAAACGGTAAGGCTTATTCAAATCAGTTGCAGTATCAGACATAGCAGAAAACCTAAGAAAACTTTGCCTAAAATTGTTGGAAATACAATTTAGTATACTGCAATTAAAGTAAATAAATTAATCGGAACAATGTTACCAAAATCAGGTTGAGTCGCGGACCAAGCTCTCTTTAGGCAAATTTTGCGGCTCTACCCGGATTTATGTGCTAGCAGTAAATAGCCTCAATTGCCCCCAGGATAAAACAAGCCCAGATTCCGTTTCTGTCTCAAATTTCTTTGGATACTACCACCCTTAATCAATTTAACTGCTCGAAAGTCACTTTCTAGGACTATAAACTAAAAGAAAATGTTTTGTTGGAGCTCTCTGTTAAACGGATATATGTAACAAAATAACTCACTGCTCTTTCTTTTGTGGTACAAATATTATAAAATAAGTTTATGGCAGTAGATGTCTTTTGCTCTAAAACTATTAAAATAAGAAAGGTAGTGGAGAGGAAGTAAGTTACGGCCTCAATTTGTGATGATAGCTAATTGTTTTCCTTTTTGGTGTATTAAACTGAGGCAAATAGCATCTATATTTATAGGCAAGTTTACAACTAAAAAATAGAAAATTATGGGATAAGCTCACGTGGGAAAGTGGCTTATCTGATCAATTCAAATGGAGCAACAAATGGGATTGGTTATTGAGTAATTCAAGTCCACTTGAAAAAACGTGAGTGGACAATTAGTCATTCAAATTTATTTAATTTTTAAATATTCACCAAAGTTTCAACAATTTTGTTAAATATTATAATGTTATGTTCGTATAATATTTTAGTTTAGAAGAATATTACAATGTATTGTTGCATTTAAAATCTTTTGAACAATTTATAAATGGTGTGATTGTTGGCATGATTTCAATTGATTAATTTTACCACAACAATTCACTAATCCTCTAATTTAGCAATTCTTTATGAAATGTAGATCGATATTTTACCAAACCTAAACTCAGCGGCCGTGGGTGGAGTTCTACGTGATGACGAAGGAAATTGGGTGTTGGGTTTTAGTCGTGGGGTTGGTATTTGCACCATCACTAAAGCGGAACTTTTGGCACTTAGAGATGGCCTCACATGTGCTTGGGATAGAAGAATTGACAAGCTCATGGTGGAAATTGATTCAGAAGTCATATGCAAGTTGATAAAGAAGAGGGACACTAAAGATCACCCCCTGGATTACATTCTAGAAGACTGCAGAAGTTTGCTAAGGAAACCTTGGGACATTCATTTATCACATGTGAAAAGATCTGCTAATTCTGTGGCGGACGCACTTGCCAAATTGGGGCACGAAGTTGGAAGCACCCTGAGGTTGATGGAAGACCCGCCGGATTCCATTATGGAGTTGCTTATGTTAGATAGGAAGGATTAAGCTGTTGTTCAGCTTCTTTTCAGATCAAAAAAAAAAAGATCGATATTTTAGAAATCAGAATTGAGGAAATACATGCAATTAGTTACATTTCCTTTAGATTTGATAAATCTTTAAGAAAAATATGCCAGTTGTAATTTTTTGCGACCCACTTTTTCTTTTTTATAATTCATGAAAGATCACATATAAATGATTTTAATTTGGCATATCTACGATGATCCATGCTTCAAGAAATTAGTTAAATTTGACAGGGATTTTAAGACAGTGTTTAAAAATTTAAATTCAACAAATCTTATTTTGGAGATTTTATAATTTCTTACATCTACAAAATATAGATAATTTCATATAATATATGTACAAGTACAATCAACCATATGTTAGGAATTGAACGAGTTTGACTAAAAATCTCAAAATTGGTTGAAAAAATTAAAACCAAATAATTTTCTTTTGATTTATCAAATTTACGTATAAAATCTACTTTAAATTTGATCAATTACTAAACTAAAGTCTAGCTCCCGACTTTACCAATTTGACTAACAAATAAACTTAATTCCTGGCATATGAGCGATCATAAATATGTCATATCACATGGTATCTCATCAATATTAGGTATACATAGATTCGTTGAAAAACAAAAGTTGATCGAAAAAATTAAAACCAGTCCAAAAAATTGGGGATTTATTCAAATTTGGGGAAATTGTGTAAGTAATGAACCTTTCCTTGGTCATAATTTCTCTACTGTTGTATGATACCTTATATTGTCCATTAAATTTGATTAATCTCACATTAATAGCTATATTTTAAATTTTCTAACACATGAGAGATCGTATATATGTCACATAAAATCTAAAATAAATTAGGTATATGAAGAATCATATAAAAAAATAAAGTTGATCAAAAAAATTAAAATCAGTCAAAAAAATTGCGGACTTATTAAAGTTAAGGGAATTTTTTTAAGTAACTGCACATATATTTCTCAATCATAATTTCAATATTGTTGTATGACTATGGCACCTTAAATTCTCTTTTAAATGTGATTAATTTCTATGATTATGTGTCATGAATTGAGTTTATTTGTTAGTAAAAGTTTTAAAATCGGGCAAATTAATACCAGTCAAAAGAATTGGGATTTATTAGAGTTATGGGAAATTGTATAAGTAATTGCACCTATATTTTACGGTCATAATGATCATAATTTCAATATAGTTAAATGACATCTTTTTTTGATAAATGGTTAAATGACATCTTCAATTGTCTAAACTTACCTACTTTATATAAAATTTCTACCAAGTTCCCAAATTATAAGTGTGACTTGCTAATCACGGTCGAAAATTTTGGGGCACACGATGAGTATCAATTAATTAAACAATTAAATTAATTATCAGAAGAAATTAAACAATTAAATTAATTTATGGCAAAATTGCAGAAAACGTCTCAAACTATATCATCTTACCGAATTTCGTCCCTTAATTTAATATTTTTTTTGGAATATCGTCCCACCGATAATTATGAGATGGAAATTGCGCATCTATCCGTTAAATTGCCACATGGCTGCTTATGTGTCGTGATGTGAAAAATTTTAACATGAACACTTATACAATATTACAGAATTTGTCACAAACTAATTACAAGATCGAACCATCATTTACATTAAATTAAAAATAAATATTGAGACTAAATTCATTCAAAGTGATAAATTACGGGACGAAATTCGGCGAGTTGATATAGCTTGGGAAGAAAAACTAAAATTAGTAATTAGTTTGGGACAATATTCCAAAATAATATTAAATTACTGGACAAAATTCGGTAAGGTAATATAATTTGGGACGAAAACTCAAAATCACCGATTAGTTTGGGATGTTTTCTGCAATTTTGCCTAATTTATACCGGTACTCGCGCGGGAGGCTTCTTAAATCAAGACGGCGACAGTTAATTTGGTTTAACGCTTTCAACTACTCCAATCCCCATCAACAAGATAAACGGTCCAGATCACTCGTGTGGAGTCTCTTCAACAGCACCACCTGAAAGCTTGATTTTATTCAACAATGGAGTCTGAAAACCCTAACCCTAATCGAACACCAATGTACCCCAAGGTAATCGACTCAGATCCAGAACCTATCCCCCCTCCGTCTTCCTCATCCCTCTACCCCACAATCGACATGAAAGATCTGGTCGAAAATCTCTTCCCCGAGGATGGGACCCATTCTCATTACCCCTCCGCTCCTCCGCAACCCGTCGAAGATTCCCTCATCACAATCCCTGGAGCGATTCTCCACCTCATCGACAAGCATTACTCCGTGGAGCTCGCCACCGGCGATCTCAAAATCCTCCGCCTCCTCCAGGGAGACAACACCGTCGCCGCCTTCGCCGCCGTCTCCGACGAGATCCAGTGGCCACTAACCAAAGATCTCGCCGCCGTCAAGCTCGACTCCTCCCACTACTTTTTCTCCTTCCAGCCCCCAACCGAGGGATTGGATTCCGACTCCAGCGACGAGGATAAAGATAAGGAAAAGAAGAAGAACAAGAAGAAGGATCAGGAGAAGAAGAAAGTGAAAGAAGAAAATGAGATGTTGAATTACGGCTTAACGATAGTGGGGAAGGGACAGGAATTGGAGATGTTGAAGGGATTGGATGCTATATTGGAGAACTACAGTAACTTTTCGGTGCGGAAGGTGGAGGAGAAGGAGGTGACGGAGGCGGGAGCGGTGGTTAGAGAGGTGACTGCAGGGGAGTTGAAAACGGATAAGAAGAAGAAGGAGGTCGTGGAGGGACAATGTGCGGCTTACTGGACTACGCTGGCCCCGAATGTAGAGGAGTATAGTGGGACCGCGGCTAGGCTTATTGCAGCTGGTTCGGGTCAGTTGGTTAAAGGAATTTTGTGGTGTGGGGATGTGACTATGGATCGGTTGAATTGGGGAAATGAGGTTTTGAAGAAGAGGATGGCTCCTGGTGGAGGGAAGAATGCTGAGATTGATCCTAGTACTTTGAAGAGGATAAAAAGGTTTGTTGCATGATATTATGTTAATGCATTTCTTGATTTGTCTAATTTTTGGAAGTTTTACCCAATGTTTCTCGGGTTCCTGTCAAAATCTCCTTGTGATATGCTTAATGGTCAATTTATCCCCTTGTTATATGATGAAATAGGCATTTTACCCCCCCTGTGCTATATAATAATGAGCGATTTATCTCCTTCCACGTTGAGGTGTTGCACACATATTCTATAATGCAACTGAAACTTTATTCCGATGTGGAAGATGACCAATTTAACCCTAATTTGACAACATATTCACTTCCCCTTCCCCCATGTGATTTGCGTAAAAGGGAACTTTCCCCCCCCCCCCCCCCCCCAAAATGTAAAAATCAAGAGGGAGGTTGTGTGCTTATTCTACAAAAACACAGAGAGGTATTTTGCCCTTTTATTTATCATGGGGGTAAATCGCCTTTAGAGAATAACATGAGGAGGTATTTCTGTGATAAATGTATGTAATTCTTAACATTGATATGCTTAGATTTGTGATGTGATTGATTTGGTGTACCCACGAGCATAGTGAGGTAGATTATTTCAGTTTGTTGTCGTAGTGATATTCATTTGAATTTGTTGTTGTCTTTGGTTGATTGTTTGTTGTATGCAGGGTTAAAAGGGTAACGAAGATGACCGAGAAAGTAGCAGTTGGGGTACTTTCAGGAGTTGTAAAGGTTTCAGGATACTTTACAGGTTCTGTTGCAAACTCTAAAGTAGGAAAGAAGTTCTTTGGTCTCTTGCCAGGGGAAGTCGTCCTTGCTTCTCTGGATGGATTTAGTACGTCAAACATCTATTTCTCTATACTCTCTGTTTGTTCCTTCTAATTTGGAGAGGCTGGAAAATTATTTCCACTATGCATGGAAAGTTGTATATCACATTAAGCTTAACTGATACTTAAAATTCAAGTTCGGGAGTTAGTTTCTCTATACTCTATGTTTGTTCCTTTTAATTTGGAGAGGCTGGAAAATCATTTCCACTATGCATGGAAAGTTGTATATCACATTAAACTTAACTGATACTTAAAATTCAAGTTCGGGAGTTAGTAATTGGTTTTTCACTGGATGTTGATCTATGGTAAAGAGGAATAGAAATCTTCTTTATGACATTGGAAGTAGTTAAAATAGAGGTTAAATGCACAGAATAGGTAGCTTTTTTTCCATATGACACAGAACATTTTATTGCTATGTGAAGAGCCTTTTAAAATAGCATACTGAGGAGACATTTGTGTCATGTGTGATTGAATGTTCCACAAATATGACAGGGCTAATTCTTTTGCAGAGAGCCTCTTCCCTCTGGAAAAAGAGGTGCAAAGCTCAAACAAACTAAACAACATATTCTCTAATAGGGAAAGAAGTTGTTCTCTGAATGGGGTGGGTACCTTTATTTTGCAATTCTATGTTCAACTCTATGTATTCCTATATCCATAGAGTACATTGAATGTACAGAAATGGCTATAACAGAGTTTCTCTTATTCGTATTAACAACTACTCTTTTAAACCATGGCATATATCTTCCTCTCGTCTTCCACTATATGGGTTTCCTTTTCTAGTTATTTATATTATTGAATGTGTATCATTAGGAAACTATGTGCTCCATATATGCTAATCCATTTTGACTTGTGCACCTTTTTGGTAAAAGGCAGAATATGCGATGCCGTTGAAGTTGCTGGAAAGAATGTGATGTCAACCTCTTCCACAGTGACAACTGGACTTGTATCCCACAGGTAATGTCTCAATATATGATCTACTAGGTTAATGAACCAGTATTTTAAATGTGAATATATTTGACAAATGTTCTTGTGAAGGTATGGTGAAGAGGCAGCTAAGGCGACAAGTGAGGGGATGGATGCTGCAGGGCATGCGGTCGGAACTGCATGGGCTGTATTTAAGATCAGGCAGGCACTCAATCCAAAAAGTGTATTAAAACCCACAGCCCTTGCCAAATCAGCTGCAAAATCTGCTAAAGCTGAAAAGAAGGCGAAAGGCTCCAAGAAATGATTTGTAAATTCTTACATTGGTTTTGATTTACGGTCAGATCCGCAGATTTCTTGAGGTTAATAAAGGAATTAAATTACCTAACCCAGAAAATAGAAGATTGAAATATTTTGTTGTTAGTATGTAGATAATGGTGTTATCATTCTGATTTTTTCATTGTCAACCATAGTTTATTTCAGTACCTTCAGCCAGAAAGTGTTGTGGCTGATCTATCTTGCTAAGTTTTTATTCATAATGAACAATGTTGTACTCTTTTTATTTGTAAATTACATTTAGTTGTATACTAATATCTCATAAATTAGTCCATTTTCACTCTCTTAACGCAAATATTCTTCTGCCAGCAACAAAGAGATTAAAGATTAGAGATAATTAGCATTATGAGGGATAAAGGTAACTTGGGAAGAGATAGCATATAGTTGTTCCAACAGAGCTTGAGATCATGGCTCTGCTGATGTCCTAGATTGCACGGATACGGATACGGCGATACGATATAATACGATACGAATACGGTGATACGGTGTTTTAAAATTCATAGGATTCGATACGGCAAATATATGCATATAAAATAAAATAATTTTATATTATGCATAATAACATAACTAATTTGATCCTTCTATTACACCACAAAAGCAAAATATCATATTCAAAATATATATTGTCTACTAGTTTAATTTCGGGTTGGACAATAATATATAAAAGTTATACACTAAAATTATCCAAGACCCGTATTGATTTGAAATTTTCAACTAAACATCACGAGTATTGATACTCGTATTCAAGACCATTCAAAATGCTCGTTTTTTTTTATTTTTAATTTATTAATTTTTAACCCATAACTTTGAAAAACTAACAAAAACACCCCGTGCGTATCCAAAACCTACAGGATACTAAAAAAAAAACGTACTATACCCGTATCCAATTTATTTTTTATTTAATTTAATTAGGATACTCCAGATGGCGTACCGTACGCGTATCCCACGCGTATCGGACGCGTATCCGTATCCCCGAAATATTGGATACTGCACGAGGCCACTTTTCGGAGTATCCGTGCAACCTAGCTGCTGTCTTATGCCAAGGTACCTCAATTTCTCCATTTTGACTACCTCTATATTAGACCCTTGTAATGTTTTAATCTTTCAATGTGCATGAGTACTCTGACATCATACTCTGAAAGAAGTAATATTTTCGTCACATATCAAGAATACCCACTCAGACTGGCTTATACATTGTAGAATAGATAGAAAATTAGTCAAAATAAAAAAGTAGAAGAGAGAAGGATAAAAAGTATGCATATTATGCCATTAACGTTAGCACTCATCTTAGGTTGGTACATCATGGACCCAAAAAGTATGTTAGGTCGGATCGGGATGGTAGACCTTTATAAAAGTTGGTTTTTTTCTTCCGAAAATTTATTGACTTTCTTGCTTTGATGCTTTGTGACTTGTTGAGTTGTTGTCTATGTTGCAAGGATACTCCGAAAAATAGCCTCATACAGTATCCAGTATTTCGGGGATTCGGATATACGTACGGTAAGCCATCTAGAGTATCTTAATTAAATTAAATAAAAAATCATATGGATACGGGTATCAGTACGTTTTTTAGAGTATCCGCTCGTTTTGGATACGCACTGGGTGTTTTTGTTAGTTTTTCAAAGTTATGAGATAAAAATTAATGAATTAAAAGTTAAAAAAAAAAAAAAACGTTTATTTTGAATGGTCTTGTATACGAGTATCAGTACTCGCAATGTTTAGTTGGAAATTTCAACTCAATATGGGTTTTGTCTAACTTTCCAACTTTCGATATAGAACTTTTGTGTATTTTGAATGGTCTTGAACATTTTTAGTGTATAGCTTTTATGTGATGTTGTCCAACCCGAAATTAAACTAGTAGACAGTATGTATTTTGAATATGATTTTTTGCTTTTGTGATATAATAGAAGGATCAAATTAGTTATGTTATGCATAATATAAAATTATTTTTTATATGTGTATATTTGTCATATCGAATCCTATAAATTTTAAAAATTCGTATTCGTATCGTATTGTATCTCCGTATTGTGTTATGCACACGTGAAGAGTTCAATATTATTTAAGAAGTGGTGGTTATCATTAACAAAGCATCGTTATCCTTCTTCTATTCCTTTTAACAAAGTAGTTTTATAATCGTTTGATATTATCTTCATATATGATGGTAGCCCTTTTTTTTGGACATTTTGACATTAGAAAGAGACATGTGACATAGGTAATTTATTTTCAATAGTGGTGTTGCTTTTGATTGTATCAGTGTTGGCTTATGTGTGCAATTTTTTTGTTTTATACATGGTAGAATTGGTCGAACAGCTGTAAGCCTGTAACAGCTAACCCCTCTACTTTTCTGTGGTTGTGCTACTTCAGGTCATATAAAGTAGAGTATATAATATAGAGTGAATAGCAAATTAACTTCCTGTGTTATTCTAAATAGGTAATTTAACTCCATGTGATAAATAAAAGGGCAAAATGCCTCCCTGTGATATTGTAAATAGGCAATTTAACTCCCTGTGATAAGAAAAATGGCAAGATACCTCCCTGTGTTTTTATAAAAGAAGCACATTGCCTCCCTCTAAATTGCTCATTAATTCATATCACATGGAGTTAAATTGCTCATTATTTCATTTCATAGGGAGGTAAATTGCCTATTTTTATATCACAAGGAGGTAAATTGCTCATTATTTCATTTTACAGGGAGTTAAATTGCCTATTTTTATTTTACATGGAGGTAAATTGCATATTAGACATATCACAGGGATTTAACTTGCAAAAAAACCCATATAATATATAATTACATGGCGTTGTTAAAAACCAATATCCAATCAACACTGGCTAATGATTTAATAATAAATAGGCAAAAGGTGTTACCTACTTTGCTTATGTGCCTAAGCTGATGCAAGTTACTAATATGATATGTTTTCTTTTGTTTGGTGTCCTTTTTGGAAGGAAAGTGTACTTTTTCCTTGTCTTGACACCATTTTATTGTGATATGATCTACATGTTAAGTAGGGGTGTTCATAAATCCGTCGAACACGACCGACCCGACCCAACCCGTCAGTGTAAGTTTTTATTTACTATTGGCGGGTGAATAAGTCATCAACCCAAAAGTCATGGGTCGGGTTAAGGGTTTCACGGTTAGAAACTCGCTCTCACCCACAACCCGATTGTTTTTATGTCAATTTGGAATTTCATATATTTATATCTCTTTGACCCAACCTGCCCACAAATCGTCGGTTTTAGTTTTTTATTTACTATTGGCAGGTGAATAACTCAGTAACTTAGAAGTCATGGATCGGGTTACGGGTTTCATGGTTAGAAGCTCGTTCCCACCAGCAACCCGATTGTTTTTGTGTAAAATTTGGAATTTCATATATTGATATCTCTTTTTCTTCTTGTTTTATCTTGTGCCTCGTAAATCTTACATCCCCAATTTCCTCGTTCTCAAATTCATTCTTTAGGTACCCATTCTCATGGATTCATAAGTATAATATTTGTTATTTGTCACTAGAAGAGGGTAGGTGGAACTGGAGATGAACTCCTTTTCTCCTTTAATTTATTTTAAACATAATTACCTAGAACACATTATATGTGGACTGAAATTAGTAATATAAGTGGGTGCTATGCTCATTAGACCACACACATGCAAATTGGTACGGCTGATAAGGATGTAATTAAATTGAATAAATCATATAGTGCAATCTAATTCATCCCCTTTATGTATAAAATATAAATAATAAATATAGCCGCCTAGCAATTAGTTGGAGATTGGAACGTGAAGGAATTCCCTTTTCTCTCCTTCCAGATTCTTACACTGTGGTTTGAATATTTAATGTTGATAAATAATGTATTAATATTTACTAGTCTTAGTGACAGATTTCATGATTGCGGATTAATCTCTTGACATGTGTAAATTGGATTATTTTAGATAATTATATAGGTTTGTCAAGGTGACGTATGTTGGAAACTTTGGGCAAGTTTATTTGGCGTTTTTCAGATTTTTTTTGTGTTTGGAAAATACAAAACAAATATGTTTTTTATTTTCTGAAATAAAATTTTCATCCATTAATTTTCTCAAACTACTCTCTCAAGAGCCAAATAAACAATAATTTTCTTATATCTAAATAAGACCTATACAAACTCTACTTTGATTTGACATAAAGTAATCTACCTGTTAAACAATTTATCTCACATAACAAACATGATTTGAAATAAAGTCTTACAAATCTTACACCTACAATCCAATTCTTCAAAAAAACCTACACATACTTTATTTCTCAAACCACTCTCTTAAATCTCAAACAAATAGCAATACACAAATTGAGATTATTTTACAAATCTCCACTACTCTCCCAAACTACTTTCCCAAACGCCAAACGGACAAGCCCTTTGTTTTTTTGTATTACCTATAATTGTGGGGTTGGAGGAATATGCAATTGGGTACTATCTCAAGTAGGTAGAACAACACTAATATATATATATACATATATATATATATATATATAAATGAGTTAATGACAATTTATCCTTCCTGTAATATTTATAATATTTAATTTACATCCATGTGACTTGAAAAATAGCACTTTGCCCCTCCCCAACCATATGTTACAAAACACTTTTCATGCCAACTCTCAATTTCGGCAAGTTAATTACACTATTTGGCTGAACAAGATAATTACTTCTTTAAAATTTATATAGGGAGTAAAATGCTCTTTTTCAAATCACCGGGAAGATAAATTAAACATTATACACATTTCAAAGGGGTTAATTGACATTAACTCTTAATATAGTAGTGAGTGTTGTGTTAATTTGTATCATTGGGTGGGTATACAACTATACAAGTGCAATGTTGAGGAATCACAATATTGCCAGTTGCAATCAACTAAGCTAATGCTGTTCATTCAACCATTAAAGAGTAGATATATAAACACACATTGGACATTCCTTTGTTATTTTCCAATATTGCATATATGAATTGTTGAATATACTTCCTCCGTCCCAATTATTTTTATCTCTTGGTACAGTTGACCAGTCAACTTGATTAAATTTATAAAAATTATAATAAATAATTTAATTAATATATTTCATTAATAAGTTAATAATATCATATGACACCATATATATTTATATTTAAAAGGTTTAATACTCCACAAATGTGAATAATTTAATATGATAAGTCGCTTAAAAAATTGAAAAGTTTGTCCGGATACTATAGCAAAGGGAGCAAAATAAATGGGACGGAGGGAGTATTTTATATGATATAGTAGCACTTAACCGCTTGTTATGATCTCCTAGTTGGAGTTTCATTTTCAAATTGGACTGCTCTTCAGTGCTCTAAACTTCATAGTTATTGGGTAACAAAATACAAAATTTGATTTTTCTGTTTTCTTGTTTAATTGCAACATATTAGTCAAAAGGGAAATTTGCATATTTGGTACCATATAATGGGGTACTTTGCAACATTGATATCGCTGGATATGTAAATACACATTTAATATCACAATTTAAATTTTGGTTGCAATGTTTATACCACCGTCAAATAATTGAACGAAAATATACGTGATTGGCCATGTACACCACACGTGACCATTATCTAATATTTTGAAGGAAATAATAAAGTGAAAACATGATAAAGTGTGGAAAATATTATCAGTTTTCCTCCGAAAAAATTGATAACGCTAGCTATAATTTTATCTTTAAAAGTTAGGGGAACGTAATTGTTTTCCCTCCTAAAGGCGAGATAAATGGTCATGTGCGGTGCACGTGGCCAATTCCACCCATTTATGTCCAATTATTTGACGGTGATATGAACATTGTAATCAATATTTAAGTTTTGATATCAAATATGCATTTACGTCATGGTACCGATATTGCTAAGTGTCCTACTACATGATACCAAACAAGCAATTTTCCTTTTATACAAAATACAATACTCTTCGAATAGCCACAATGTGTGTGTTCTTGGATCTCTCTTGGGCCAAAAATATAAGTTTTTTTTTTGTTTCCAGAACTTTTGGTGACAAATTAATAACACAAAATGATATTTTGGTAATTAAAACAACACATGGAGATTTTGAAATAAAAGAACAAGAAGAGGATAAGTGCAGAAAATCCTTAATTTAAAGATGCAATCTGTTCAAAAGAGATACATGCAGGAACCTATTTATTATGTAACCAAGTCCTATATACAAATTATCACAACTTATCAGAATTGAATAAAATTTTGCTCAAAGTCATGATGTTGGCTTATTCAAGTTTTAGTGCATAAGAGATAATAAAGATTACAAGTGCAAACATACAATGAAATGTTTATTGTCTTGTGTGGTTATTGATTCGACATTTCCTAAGGATCGACTTGGTGAAATCCCCTATTTTATTTATCGAAAAAAGGAAATTAAAAAAGAATAGAGCTCAACATTAGTCTATGATAATGGATAAAGAACATAGGATTAGGAACAAGTGCATAATTCCATATTAATTTCCCACTTGTCAAATAAACTCAGCAAAGCATGCCTCCACAAAGTGGAAATGGAAAGTGATAGTAATATAACATTATTAGTTCAATATGCTATATTCTAAGTATCCTTTCTTTCCACTACTATAATTTCTTCTAGAACAAGTTTGTTACTTCTTTCTTTTTACTTATAGAGCTCAAGAAATTGAAATGGGATTGATCTAAAATCCAACATAATAAACACCTTCTTTGAGCTTTAAATCCATACAACCTTATGCAAAAATGGGATTCTTTTACACAAGAGTCTTAAACAAAATTTCCAAATTCATGTCTAATTGTAACAAAATCATGTATCCTTGTAGCAAAAGATCCTTTGACAGAGATATTGAACAAGAAGAAGAAGAAATTCAATATGAAAGTACCTTTTGTCTAACATCATCATATTACAGCGTTTTCGTTGTTCGTCTAGCTATCATGGTACGTATGATATGATAAATGTATCACTTTACCTCCCTGTGTTATGATATGTTAAAAAAAATATTTCTATGTCCATTCTCAATTTCGGCGAGTGAGTTACACTCTCCAACTAAAGGAGGTAAATTGCTCCTTTAAATTTTCACTTGGGGATAAAGTGCTCTTTTCCAAATAACAGGGGATAAATTATATTAAGCATTATGCATTTCACAGGTAAATTAACATTATCTCAATTGTTTAATGTAATTACTTTTGTCAATTTTGTATGATTGCAGATTATGCTGGCAATTTTAATAGGCTTGTTAACTTTATTAACATGGCATATTACAAGAGTTTACACAACAAGATCATTGAAAACATTAGCATATGGACTTAGGCACGAACTATTACAACGACCCTTATTACGAATGTGGAACATTGTTAATTCCACTGTCGAAGTCGCAACCGCTCAAGTGACGCTCTCGGAATCAGTAATTAAACGCTACAACAAGCCAGTTAATCAAGCACAACAAGTTGAGGTTAGTAATAATCAATCTTACCCTGAGGTTTAGTGTAATTACACTCATGGTTCAATTAAAGTTTCGTATTTTATTTATGTTTCGATATTGGAAACTTTTGGAAAAAAATTCGGAAACGTTTTGACAAAACTAGGAAAAATTATGAAAAAAATTATTATATTAAGAAAAGGAGAAAGTTTTCCAAGACAAATATAGAGTTTCGAAAATATACTTTATTTTCGTTTTCATTGATTCAAAAACAGAAACTTTTTATCCATGATTACATTGATCGTCCTCCATGTTTGATAAAATACTCAAACTACCTCTGATGTATTGTATTAGATACAATACCCCCTACGACGTTAATTTCATCGGAAAAAAAATAGGTTCCAAAAATACTCCTATGTACCATCTAAGAAATCACATACCGATTTCACCAATTTTTTCATCAATTTCAATCATTTTTTCACCAATTTAACCAAATTTCACCCCTTTTTTTCAAATCAAATTATTCTTACATGGCACACAGAGGTATTTCTGAAATTCAAACGTTTTTTTTTTTTTTTTTTTTTAAATTAATGTTGTAAAGGGATAACTGCATTGAATCAAATACCTTAGGGTAGTTTGAGTAATTCTCCCTAATTTTTAAACTCTAATTCAAGAATTTCTCAACAATTATTACTCTTTACATCTTCTTAATTAGCTTTATGAAGCCATGAAGGATGTAACATGGGCAATGTTTGCAAGTCGAAAAGCTCTCAATTCAATAACCTTAAAATACAGAAATGGTTTCGTCCAAGCATTTCACAGAAACCACAAAAGCAACAACACATACTACATATACTCCGATCTCGCGAATTACTCGATAAGTACATCCTCGTCCTCGTTCGGTGTCAATCTCCTCTCGTATCATGAAGGATGGGACGATCAATCAATACGTAGCAACATTTCCGCAATATGGTACCGCGAGCCTCTTAATCCAATAACCGGGGACAAAATCGGAAAATCAAATCCAATCCCACCCGACGAGCTTATAAACATCGCGGGAATTTCACAAGTACCCGATGGAACCGCTTCGTGGCACATAGCCGTAAGCAAGTACACGGATTCGCCTTTGCTTTCGGCAGCATTGCCCGTTTGGGATCCGACCCGTGAGAATATAGTCGCGGTTGTTGGTGTCACAACGGCTCTTTATAGTGTCGGACAATTGATGAAGGAGTTAGTTGAGTTTCATAGTGGACATATTTATTTGACTTCACAAGAAGGTTGGCTTCTTGCTACTTCAAGCAATACTTCTATATTGATGAATTCGAGTTCGGGGCCTAAGTTAATGATGGCCGTTGATTCTGATGACTTTGTGATTAGATCTGGGGCTAAGTGTTTGGAGGAAGAGTATGGGAATAAGTTTGTTCCTAGTCAAGAAGTTCATATAGAGAATGCAAAGCTTGGGAAGGAATTGTATTATATTGATTCGTTTTTCTTGAACTTAAAGAGACTTCCTATGGTAAATTCTTTTTGGCATAATTTTCAAAATAGTCATGTAATTTTGGGATTTTTAAGGTTAATTTACGCTCAGACCCCCTCGGGTAAACCGTAATTACCAAGAATTTTTGCTTGTGTTGGAAATTTCAAAATCACCCCCTCGTAGGACTTGTTGTTTGTCGGACATGCTAAACTAGAAGGGGTGTTTTTTTAACGCCATAAAGGGTGTTGTAGTAATACATGATAAACCAGAAGGGGTGTTTTGTAATATCCAACAAAGTAGGGGGGTCGTCTTTGTAACTAGGGTTTACTTGAGGAGGTCTGAGCGTAATTACCCTACAAAAAATAGTCATGTAAGTTTGGGATTTTTTTTTAATAATAGTTTAGTAACTATACTGAACACATATTTAGTTCTTTAATTTTCACCCATTTTTTCAATTTTAGCCCTATGCATAAAAAAATTGTCCTAAGTTTCAGCTTTCCTCCTGCAATTATAAATTTTGTCCTCTAACTTTCAATTTCATCATGCAATTACAAAAATTGAAATTTGGTGAAAGTTAGAGGACGAAATTTGTATTGTAGGACAAAAATTGAAACTTATTAAAAGTTAGAGGACGAAATTTGTTATACAAAGGAATAAAATTGAAATTTGGTGAAAGTTAAATGATTAAGTGTGCGTTTAGTATAATATAGTTACATGACTATTTTTTAGAGGAATCCAAACTTACGAGACCATTTTTGAAATTTTGACAATTCTTTTTTAGAGATAAATGCAAAAAACCATTTGTGCTTTGCGTACCTATAAAAACCCCATGTTATTTTTATTAGCAAAAGTCCCCATGCGCTCTTTTTTATTAGCAAAATAATCTATTTGAAATTCGTTAACAAATCATAGGGAGGTTATTGTCAATTTCTTAAGGGAATATGGAGGTTACTAAATTAACAGGGAGATTATTGTCAATTTTCAGGCGAATAAGGATGTTTTTGCATCACCCAACATATAATTTTCATTTTGGCTTTGGAAGGAGTTTTTCACTAATAAAAAATTTGATAGGGGATCTTTGGTAATAAAAATAACACACTGTTTTTTTTCTTCTAATAATTAGGGAAGTGATATGAGGTATTTTTGCATTTCACTCTTCTTTTATATCACAAATTTACTTAGTGTTTCATTTTGTCACTTTGTTTATGTCAACTTATTTAATTATTTCAGGTTGGGGTTATAATCATACCAAGGAAATATATAATGGGAAAAGTGGATGAAAAGGCTTTTAGAACATTAATGATATTGATATCAGCTTCTGTATGTATACTTGTGGTTGGATGTATTTGCATTTTTGTATTGACAAATGGTGTGTCAAAAGAGATGAATCTAAGGGCAGCTCTTATAAGTCAATTAGATGCTAGAAGGAAAGCAGAGGCTTCAAGCAACTTCAAAAGCCAGTTTTTAGCAAACATGAGGCAAGTAGTATCAATATTTGTCTTTTTAAAACTTTTTACATCATTTTCCATTTTCCTCTTTTTCTTTTTTTTTAAGAATCATTTTCCATATTCCCTTTTAATTAGTTAATTTTGCTTGTTGGTAATGGCAATTTACTCACATGTGATATGCATAATGTTCAGTTACTCCTATA
Organism: Penstemon davidsonii; assembly: GCA_034814905.1. Classification (NCBI taxonomy): domain Eukaryota; kingdom Viridiplantae; phylum Streptophyta; class Magnoliopsida; order Lamiales; family Plantaginaceae; genus Penstemon; species Penstemon davidsonii. The sequence continues at coordinate 7,308,577 of JAYDYQ010002686.1, forward strand.
TGAATTAAACAAGAGCATTTTACCCCCTATAATAATTGTATAAAAGTTTCACACTGCTTCCCTGATATTTTTAAATTTAAAAATATAAACTAACAAAACTGTCACTCTTATATACCACACTTTGACTAAGTCAACTTATAAATGTGACACTTTACCACTCTGTGTTATTAAAATTGTGGCACTTTACCTCCTCCTTATGTTATGATAAATGTGGTTTTTTACTCCTCTGTGTTATGTAAATTGGGCACTTAAAACCCTGTGTTCTGATAAATATGACATGTTACCCCCTAAGAGTACTTTTGTCTTTGCACGCAATATTTTTCATGCCCACTATCAATTTGGGCGAGTGTGTTACACTCTTCATTGGAATGAGGTAAATTACTCTTTTAAATTTTTTACAGGGAGGTAAAGTGTTATTTTTTAAATTACATGGGGTAAAATGTCACATTTATAAGTTGATGAGTCAAAGTATAGTATATAAGAGGGGTAGTACTTTTGTCAATTCGTAATTTTTCTTAAGATTAAAAATGTCAGGGAGGTGGTGTGAAACTTTTATAGGATTATAGGGGGGTAAAGTGCTCTTATTCAAATCATAGAGAGTAAATTGAACACTATGTTATCACCATTAATTAAGTCCAACTTTTTACTTCATTTTCGGAATTATTTTACAGTTGGTTAATTTTACTTGTTGGTATTTGTTTTGTGACAGTCATGAACTTCGAACGCCTATGGCTGCAGTAATTGGATTGCTGGATATACTTATGAGTGATGACTGTCTCACAAGTGAGCAACACGCTATGATCACACAAATGCGGAAATGTTCCACTGCCTTACTTAGGCTTCTCAACAACATTTTGGATCTCAGTAAGGTAATATTTATTAAGGGTTAATGTCATTATACCCCATGTGATATGCATAAAGTTCATTTACCCCCCTCCTCCCATGATTTGAAAAAAAGAACTTTACCTTTATGTGGAAATTGTAAATGAGCAATTTACCTCCTTTGAACAGAGAGTGCAACACACTCGACGAAATTGAGAGTGAGCATGCAAAATATTGCGTAGAAGGACAAAAGTAACCTTCAGGGGGTAAAGTGTCACATTTACCATAACACAGGGGTAAAATGTCACATTTTTATCATAACACAGGGGTGAAATGCTACATTTATCATAAGATAAAGGGGTAAAATGTTACATTAATTATAACACATGGGATAAAATGCAAATTTATCATAACACAATGAGGGGGTAAAGTGCCACATTTATAAGTTGACTGAGTCAAAGTATAGTATATAATAGGGGTACTTTTGTGAATTCGTATTTCCGTTTTAAGTTAAAAAATACCAGGGAGGAGTGTGAAACATTTATAATATTATAGGGGATAAAATGCTATTTTTCTAATTACAGGGGAGTAAATTCTCATTAACTTAATATTCGACAAGTTTATTTGGTTTATTTCATATATTGACACCTCTGAAACCTTGTACAGGTTGAATCTGGGAAACTAATATTAGACGAAAGTGAGTTTGATTTGGGTCGAGAACTTGAAGGCCTTATTGATATGTTCTCTGTTCAGTGTATTAACCACAATGTAGAGACTGTTCTTGATCTCTCTGGTACGTATTACTCCCTCGTTTCATTTTAATTTTCACATTTAACATTTTCACACTGATTAAGATTAAGACACTTTAAAATTATTCATTTTTCTATGAGGAAATTGCATTTTTAGTACCATACAGTAGGGCACTTTGCAATCTTGGTATCATTTGATACGTAAATGCAGATTTAGTACCACAATTTAAAGTTTGATTGCAATGTTCACACTACTATCAAATAATTGGACGAAAATGAACAGAATTGGCTACGTACACCGCACATGACTGTTATCTCGTCTTTTGGAGGGAAAATAATCACGTTTCCATCACTTTTGAAAGAAAAATTATCACAGTAGTTCATCTTTTTTAGGGAAGTTATAACGTTTCCATCACGTTTTCACATTATCACGCGATGACTTTCACATCGAAAAACAGATAACAGTCAGTGCATGTGGCCGATTTCATCCATTTCAGTCCAATTATTTGGCGTGGTATGAACATTGCAACTAATATTAAAATTATGATACCAAAATTGCATTTATGTATCCCGTGGTATCAATATTGCGAAGTGCTCTATTGTACAATACCAAATTTGTAATTTCTCCATTCTTCTATAGTAAAATGTCAAAAATACCCTTTTAATGATTGTTTTAATTAATGCTATTGATATGTGTGTACGTTGATAAACGTGTGAGCCTAGAAGTAAAATCAGTTAAAAACCGAAAAAAGTGCATTGAGAATCAAATGTGAAAACTATTTTGAAAAGTTAATTTTTTTGCAAATGTTTCAATTAAATTGAAACTGGGAGCATGAGTTATGATTTTAACTCAACTCAACCTTTTTTGTTTTATCATACATATGTTCTTGAACATCTAATAATAATGCTTCTCTCCATTAATCACAGATGATATGCCAAAAATAGTTGGAGGAGATTCTGGTAGAGTGCTTCAAATATTTGCCAACCTCATTAGCAATTCCATCAAGTTCACAACATGTAGGTGTTTCACTAATCAATTTGCATTCATGGTCCTGTAACTTTTGTATTTATTCAAAAATAGTTTCAATTTTCGTCCTACAAATACAATTTGGTCCTATTACCCAGGAAAAAGTTTGTAATTGGAGGACGGAAATTGAAACTTATTGAAAATTAGAGGATGAAATTTGTAACTGCAAGATAAAAATTGATAGTTAGCGATCGAAATTTGTTATGCATATGACTAAATTGAAGTTGGGTGAAAGTTAAAAGATTAAATGTATGTTCAGTATCGTTACAGGACTATTTTTTAAAGAAACCCAAGATTACATGACTATTTTTGAAATTTTGCCAATTTGAAGTCATACTTCCTAATTTCTTTCCATTGATTTCAATACAATAGCGGGATACATCATTTTGCGGGTATGGTGTGAGACGATAGACAATGATGGTATGATCAAAAGAAAGCTTGCGGGGTCCTGTTGTGCAAATAAAAAGAAATGGAAACGAGATCGAGAAGTAAGCAATGGAAAGATAAGCTCCAAGAAAGACAAGAAAATGATTCTTTGGTTTGAAGTAGATGATACTGGTTGTGGAATTGATCCAAGCAAATGGGAATCTGTTTTTGAAAGTTTTGAGCAAGCCGATCCTTCAACCACTCGATTGTAAGAACCTTCGTACTCGTATTTTACATGAGCTAAAGGCAAAAATACCCTCTATACTTTGTCTAATCAGCAAAAAAACCCATTTGAAATTCCTTCATAAATTACATGGAGGTTATTGTCGATTTTATAAGTAAACATGGGGTTATTGTCAATTTTCAAAGTTAACAGAGAGACAATACATTTTTTTAGGTAAATAGGGATGTTTTGTTTTGCATCCTTTGGTTAGGTATGATTAATTGCAAAAATACACCTTTTGCTTTGCCTAATTATAAAAAAAAATCATTTTATTTTTATTAGTAGAACCCCCCCTGTATTCTTTTATTAGCAAAAGAACTCATTTAAAATTCTTTCATAATTCATACGGATTATTGACAGTTTGTTAGGCGAATAGGGTGTTTTGTTTTGCATCATTTGGTGAGGTGGGAGGGGTTTTTTTGCTAATAAAAAAATAGCATAGGAGGACAAAGAGGGGTTTTTGATAATTAGGCAACGCATAAGGGGTGTTCTTACATTTCACTCTATTTTACATCAATCAGAATGATGTGTTTAAGGTAAAGTATGTAGAAATGGAGTTCATGATGATACTTATTCGCCTTATTTTCAGGCACGGCGGCACTGGTTTAGGCCTTTGCATCGTACGAACCTTGGTGAGTCGAATAATTTCGTGTACACCCTTTGCTTTTCTCCAACTTGATTTCTTGATTGTATGTATCTAATGGTGAATGGTTTCTTAATAGGTGAACAAAATGAATGGAGAAATCAAAGTGGTAAAGAAGAATGGACCAGGGACTCTAATGCAGCTATATCTTGTTTTGAGTGTACCTGATGAGACCACAAAACAGCAGTACCAATTAAATTTGGAACACCACAATCTCACTGTGAGTTTTACTTTGAATTAGATGTTCTTTCTCAGAGTTTGAATGAGTGAAATGCAAAAATTCCCCCCTATACGCTTTGTTTAATTAGTAAAAATCCCTGTGTTATTTTATTATTGACGAATACCCCCTCCCTTGCTGGAATATATATTTTTCACGAAAAATAGCAGTTATACCTTCCACAAAAAATGCAAAAACACCCATTTTAACCTAAAAAGATATCAAATAACCCCCTGTTAACTTTGAAAATTAACAATAACCCCCCTAAATCACGTAAAAAAATTGACAATAACTTCCCTATTTACTAATAAAAATGAACAAAATGGTGTTCTTTCGCAGAGTTTGAATGAGTGAAATGCAAAGATACCCCTCCTACTTAATTTTTATTATAAAAAAAACCCTATGTTATTTTTTTATTGTAGAAAATCCCCTCCCATGACGAAATATATATTTTCTGAAAAAAATGACAATTATACCCGCACATGAAAATATCAATAATACCCCACCCCACCCCCTGTTAACTTTGAGAATTAGCAATAACCTCCCTTTTCACTTAAAAAAATGATAATAACCTCCCTATTAACACTTACGAAGGAATTTTAAATGGGCTTTTTTTGTTAATAAAAACATAACACAAGGGGGTTTTTGCTAATTAAATTAAAACATGGAGGTTTTGCTAATTAGGTAGAGCACATGGGGTATTTTTGCATTTAGCTCGAGTCTGAATACGCGCTAATGATTCAAACCAATAATGAACAATGCAGGTGTTGCTTGCGCTTAATGGCAGCATGACTAGATCCATTATGACTCAATGGTTAAACAAAAATGGGGTATTCACCAGTGAAGCATCTGAATGGAATGAACTTACTCAAAGACTTCAAGAACTATCAACTACACAATGCAGTGAAACTTCGGTATTCATAGTCGTTTTCGACATTGGACTTCTCGACTCGAGTACGTCGATATGGAAAGGGCAACTCGATTTTCTAGACAAATACCGCGACAGAGCTAATTTCGCGTGGATCTTAAACCACGACACCTCCAATTCCATCAAAACAGAACTCCGAAAAAGAGGGCATTTGTTAATGGTTAACAAGCCTTTATACAAAGCAAAAATGATACAAATATTTGAAGCTGTAATAAAGGAGAGAAGTTTGAAGACGGAAATAAATACAATTGCTCTAGACGATCTTGAAATCGATAGCTCTGATGATTCGGAAAAGCTATCAGAAGAACGTAATGTGAATGAAAGAAGAAGACCTCTTGAGGGTGTATGTATACTTCTTGCAGAAGATACTCCGGTGCTTCAAAGAGTAGCAACTATAATGTTAGAGAAAATGGGAGCAAATGTTGTTGTTGTAGGAGACGGGATTTTAGCCGTTGATGCTCTAAAAACATCGAAAAACAAATTTGACTTGATTTTGATGGACTGTCAAATGCCAAAGATGGATGGGTACGAAGCGACAAAAGCTATAAGAAGATCGGAATGTGGAACGGGTTTGCATATACCAATAGTTGCACTAACTGCTCATGCAATGTCTTGTGATGAAAAGAAATGCCTAGAAGTCGGTATGGATGCTTATTTAACTAAGCCAATCGACTGTAAACTTATGGCGTCCACCATTCTCGCGTTAACTAAGGAACGGTGTTGTAAAAACAAGGAATAAGTTTAAGTGCTAGATTTTGTAGAAAGACAGAAGAAAATGTGAAAATAGCTAAAGTGATAGGTAACAATTTCTTAGTAGTTTTTTCCAAGAGTTTTTATGTAGGAACATAGCTACTACATTAAGCTTCTATCTTACTTGTTTTGTAATGATGTAGGGGTTAGATGCAATAACTACATTGTGTTTTTAGAAGTAACATGATACTTCAAGTGATGCAAAACATGTCAAAACTTCATATAGTTTAAATTACTTACTCGCGTACAATAATTGACAGATGCACGTAAAAATACTCACTCTCTTCTCCAAATCTACATGAGATTTTTTTTTTTTATATTAAGAGTATCATTTTAAATTGCTCATGTGTTCACAATTTATCACATAATCTTGTTGTATATAACTCGACAATGTATAACTTCATCGGGGTGGATAGTCAACATAACTGTTATATAACCTGTCAAGTGTATTCTTCTATACTACGATGGAGCTCTCGTGATGAACTCGATTGAAACTCCTATATTAATGGAACATGACATGGACTCAAAAAAGACTATTATGGCTCTATGGGGTTGATCCCAACAAATATTTTCTTTCATCCCTCGATGACGTAGACGATCATCTGCTATGCCACGTAGATGGTCATTGATAGGTCTAATCACCTCCGGGACTGTCAATAGGCTATTTCGTTGAGCATAGGCCGTGGTCAAGTGCTCTGATCGAGTATGCATCGAAGACCATTTCCAATTAATGGTGGAGACTAAACCTATATTTTAGAAGCAAGACAAAAGAAGAAGAAAAAAGAAAAAGAAAAAACCTTCTAATGTATAGGTTGATTCAAATCTAGTCTCATATTTTTTATACAACTTTTAAGTCTACATAAAGTAATAAAATACAATCTATGTGAAAAGAGAGAGAGAAAATAAATTATTTTTCTTTTGTTTAAATAATTTTTTTACATTTTTTTATGAATATAAAATTTACATCGTATCTTTTCTATACTTTTATGTAAATAAATATTTCACATTTTTGCCTTATAATAAATATTTTACACACATGTACTCTACTTTTATTCATATGTTAAGATGTGTTTCTTTTATAAATTAAGCTACACTTTTATGTTGAAAAATATTTCACTTTTTAAATTGGTAGATAAATATATTACATGTTTTATAAAAAAATTATCGAAAATTTATTATTTTTGCGTCAGAATATGCAAAAGAATAAATTGAGGTAAAAAGAAGTTAAGCAAAGGGAAAAAAACAGTGATTTTTGTTAAAACCATGGACCTAAAGTTTGAGTTTTAAGAATTAGTGGAAAAACTTTATAAATAAATAAATAGTGATATTTTAAAAGATTAAAATATAGGTATAGCCTCCCACCGAAGATGGTCGAACTAATCATATAATATTTTGAATGGTTTGACTGAATTTATTATGTATGTATATCATAAAATTTTGAGAAGTTATTTACTTGCACAAAAGTAGTTGTTATGGTGCATGTACCCGCTTACATACACGCTTATGGCTGTCGATGGAGGGGATATCGATTCGAATTCAATCCAATTCATTAGGATTTTTATTCAAGTAGAGGTCTTACGGATTCAATCCAATAGATATGGTTTTAGTACAGAAATTCATAACTCAAATTACATGGATAGATTATGGATGTAGATCAATTTGATATGCTAATGATTTGTATTTGACAATATATCAATAAAATTAAATATATACATCTTGATTTGTAAATATAAATAGCATTCACATTGTCATACCATCAATTTAAGAGGATATTAGTTAATAATTTATTCATTATATTATTTTATGCATCTTAAAATGGACGAAAAATTGGATGTATTTTGAATTTAAGAGGACAAATATGTTACACTATATTGATAAATGGACGCATCTGCTACAAAAAATTTAAGAGGGACGAATGTGTTACACTACATTGATAAGAGGAACGAATCTGCTACGAAAAATCTAGGAGGGACGAATGTGCAAAAGTTGATCCATAAAGAGGACCAAAAGTGCAATTCACTCTATTAATACCAGTGGTTTCTAAAAGAAGTATGTTAAATGACTTAAATCATTTAGAACAAGTGATTAAATGTATCGAAAGTTGATCTTCTTCCTTTTCGTTCAGTGAATTATGAAGAAAGTTTGAATAAATGAGTCAAACTAAATTAAAATATAATGTTAACAAGCTTGTCTTAGAAAAAAGATACTCGTTTGAATTTTGAAAAGTGGAGATGCTATTGGATCTTAAAAAAATATGAAATACGAGGTCCGATGAACCCAAAAATTAAGATTCAAACAAGATCCAAATTCAATCCGAATCCAATCAAAATAAATGGAGTAGTCTAACCTGATTCGACCCGAATCTAACACGTTGACACCTTCGATCTACTTGCACGTGCTCCCAGAATTACTATTCAAGGACCAATGTCATCGGTACATCACTCATACGGTCATACCCTATGATATATATATAATATTCAATTTACTCTTCATATGATTTGAAGAACATTTTACTTTCCTTTCAAAATTCCAAAAAGATCAATTTATCTCCTTCCGTTGGAGAATGTTACTCAATGGCCCGTTTGAATATTGAAGTGAAAAGTGTTGCGTAAAAATACACAATGATCATTCTTCACTTAAAATAATACAAAAAATAAAGTGTCACATTTATATTAACATATCGGTGTAAACTTTTTTTTATTATTATTATTATAATCACATGTAAACTGATAAAATTGGTTGAAATTACAAACTTTTTCTGTATCAAATTCATAAACGAGTTATACTCGCAATAAATTAAAAATACACAATCAATTAATAAAAAAATAAATATAATAACCCCATCAAAGTGCCAAACTAATAAAAATGATTAAGTAAAATAAATATAATTTTATGGCCCATGCAGGTCTCGAACCTGCGACCTTCGCGTTATTAGCACGACGCTCTAACCAACTGAGCTAATGGGCCCACGTTTTCTTTTTCATGGAAATATTAAATAATTATTCAAGTCCTTTGTTATATGCGCCAAGAACAAGTGAATTCGCTTACTCTTCTTCGATATTATAAAAGAAAACAAATAAAGAATAAAAATAAATATATTTGAGAAGAGAAGTATCCAAGAAATCAAAGATTGAAGCATGAAAGATTTCGAGGTAATTCCTTAATTTCCCTTTCTTTTTTCTTTTTAGAAGAACTCGCTCAACGAGAAAAATAACAAAATGGTTGAATTTTTGGAATATTCTCCTGTTCATTTTTCTGATTATTTAAGTTTTGAATCATAATTATTGTTTATTTGGAGTATGGTTCGGAAACATGAAAAGATTGGTGGAGTTTAATTTCCATAAATTTAGGGCTTAGGGTTTTAGAAATGGCTAATTGGTTATATTGCATAAAATACGTTCTTATCACAAATTTATTTATTCCTAATCACTTGTTCTAGGAATTCAATAATGGGCAATAAAATGATAATTTTATATTTATGAAAACATTCCTAATTTAACGGAGAAAAATATATAATTAGAGTTAATGAATGTTAAATGTTAAAAATTGAAATCCTGTAGCCTGCACTAAGTCTTGCATAATTGCAAAATAAATAATATATAAATAACCATGTTTATTTACCTATTTTGTGTAACTAAATTATCTTGTTCAAGTGATGCTCGGGCCATACATTTTTGATGGATCACATAAATTCTGGAAATGATTATTTCTATTTCTAGGAAAATATTGAAAATATAATTTGTGACAAAAGCTAGTTTCATTATTCAGAATTGGTTGCTGTTTTCCTCTTGATTGTGATATATGTAGTATATGTAATGCTATGTAATTGAGGTCACAGTGGATTAATGAGTGAAGTATATCGCTATATCGCTATAAGTATAAGCTAGTTATACATTGTAAGCGTCGGAGAATAATATATTTTGCAGCCAACAAGTGTCCTGCACCGCTCCACGCAACCCTTTAAATTCAGAGAATGATTTTGCAAGTTTCGACTCTAAATAAGACATGGCCTGAAGTTTTGGAATTAGTGTAACATTATGAATACAATCAAATTGGATGGTAATGAGCTCGTGAAGTATTGCATGTTTTAGCTTATTTATTAAAATGTTGTACTTGAACTGTATTTCTGCTGCATCTTTTCCGCATGTCATGACTCTGAAAGTGAAATATGTCGTAGACGGAAGAAAAGAAGCAAGCTGCTGCTGATGTCTTGTTTCAATATTCAAAATTTGCTCTGGCTTGTATTGGAAATAATGTTCGCCCCTGTGACTTCAGGTTGCATTTGATGAAGGTCTTGTATACATTAACTTAGTCTCTTTTCTTTTCTATTTTCCTCGAAACTATTTTCGGAATTGTGGGAATTTGAACTTGTTTTGTATAGTTGGAAAAATATGCCAATTTAAGTGGGATAAGTTTCTTTATACTGGATTTTTAATGGAGACTGTTTAGTTTGTTATCATTTTGCTTTTGTTCTTAAACTTGGAAAAAACAGCAGAAATTACTTATATGTTTTAGAAGCTAGGATTTATATATCCTCACATTAGAAAAGATAACACGAAATAATGATTTTAGCTCTCTCCAATCATGCTGTAAAATGGGATTCATGGCCTTATTAATTTATTTCTGGTTTTGACTATGTTTGTCTGTTATGTAACGGTGCCATATCTGATGTGGTGGGAGAGTTTTCAAGGTCCTTTTTCTGAACATTTTCTTTTATATTATGCAGGAAATTTCATGTTTACCAACTTATTTGGTAAAGCCATCACCTTCTCCTAATGTGACGGGAGAAACGCCCACGTCAGGTGCTTCTAGAAGTGATAAACCCGACAGATTTAGAGATGGATAAGAAATAATTTCCCAACTGTACAAAAAAGAAGTTTACTTTCTAGTTCTTCCGAGAGATCATACTTATCTTCCATCGAATGTAACTGCATGTTCTTTACCCAGGAGTTGCGCATATTGTAAATGCAGTATGTTTTAGGAGGACTAGTTATTTTAGCAGATGGTATATGAGCTAAATCCAAAAATACCTCTTGGTCTTTGTCTAACCAACAAAAATATATTGTGTTATTTTAACTAACAAACCCCGCCACCCCCGTGTTCTTTTTTTATTAACAAAAACATACATGTGAAATTCCATCATAAATCATAGGGAGGTTTTTGTTAATTGTTTAAGTGCACAGGGGGTTATTGTCATTGTCAAAGTTAATAGGGGATTATTATATCATTTGGTGGGGGTGTAATTGTCATTTTGGTTTGGGAGGGTTTTTTTTGCTAAAATAAGCAAAGAGGGGGAGGGGGGGTTGCTAGTTAAAGTTACAGGGGTTTTTTGTTAGTTAGCCAAAGCACAAGGGGTGTTTTTGCATTTCACTCGATTGCACGGGCGGGCCTCAATAGGGACGGGGTATGGTCCCCCAGAAAAAATATACTTCCTCCGTCCCAATTATTTTGTTCTCGTGGTAAAGTTGATCAGTCAACTTGACTAAATTTATAAAAATTATAATAAATAATTTAATTAATATATTTCACTAATAAGTTGATAATATCATATGATACCATATATATTAATATTTAAAAGGTTTAATACATAAAAAATGTGAATAATTTAATATGATAAGTCACTTAAAAGATTGAAAAGTTTGACCAGATGTTGTAGCAAAGGGAGCAAAATAAATGGGACGAAAGAGTAATATATTTATTATATGCAAATTTTCACAAGAAATAGTAATTGGCCGGTAACTGGTTGGGTACTTGATTTGGTAACAAGAGATCTAAAGTTTGATCTCCTTGTGCAACATATCATTACTTTATTATCTCTTTATGAAGATTAAATTTGCCTTTTTTGCCAATGGATATGTTATGGAGATAAAAAATAATTCTCTTTTTCGCCAAGAGGTATATTATACTTTCTTTTCTCTTTTATAAAAATTCAATTAGCATAATCTCATAAATTGATATATTTTTTCTTTACATTCATGTTTATTTAATTTTTCCTTTATATAGTATGTGTCAATAAATGTTTCTTATGAACATTGTCTTTAGATAAAATTATAATATTACTTTATTTTAAGTATTATATTTTTTTTTATTCATTTATCAACACATAGAAAAATAATCGAGCTTATGCTACAAAAAAAAATTCGGTCCCCAAAGGAAATCGTCTAGGTCCGCCCCTGCTCGATTGTATGGCAGGAATATGATATTCAGGAATTGAAATCAACCCATATTGTGCATGTCAAATATTCGGAAATAATTGATTTTGGTCGTACTCTTATATAAGTCTTTATTGAATGAAATTCTGATAATGGTAAATTGGGCTGAAGTGCATTACTTATTTTTTAAGAAAATAGATATTTTAGAGGTTGCTTTGGTGGGTGGGGTTTGAACTTACAGAAATGTGAGATAGAAGATCCACTCAAAATAACATACAAAAGTAAAATATTTATAATTTATGGTTTTCTTGCTTCATTATTTTAGTTCTAGATTAAAGTCATGGCAATTGATCGAATTTATGGTTTGTAAATTGGTTGCATGGATTAAATTTTGTTTTCGATATATATTTTAGTTAGCTGATAAAAGTTTCCTGAAACGTTTCGAAAAAACTATGAAAAAAAATTTTTAAATTAAGAAATAGAGAATGTTTAAAGACAAATATAGAGTTTCGAAAATATACCTCATTTTCATTCTCATTGGCTGAAAAAATGAAATTTTATGATATTTTCGACGGAAAAGCTGAATAGGACTTGAAAATGATATCTATCCATTTTAATTCCAATTTGCAATATTATTAAAGTGAAGAGGCAATGACAGTTATATATGGCTATATTATCTTCGAAGTTCCAACTATACATTGATGCATCTCTGAAAACTGTATCTTTATGTTTTTGTCAAGTACATTATCTGAGTTAATCTAGCCAATTAATAATGATGTGGGTTGAAAAACAAACCCAAATATGGGTCGGATTCGATCGATAAAAGTTTAGTTAAGCTCAATTCAATATTCATAATGAATCAAATTTGGAAATCGTTTGATGATTTGTTTGGCTTGTGTTTCCAAAAACTGATTATATATAAATAAAATAAGTTTAGTTAAGCTCAATTCAATATTCATAATGAATCAAATTTGGAAATCGTTTGATGATTTGTTTAGCTTGTGTTTCCAAAAACTGATTATATATAAATAAAATTTGAGCTATTTGTGACCAACTTAATTTTATAATTTATTTGATCTTGATTCCTTGACAATAAAACTTAAATATATCTTTAAGTTTGGTATAGAAAATTAATCAAAACAATGTGTAAATTGACACCTATTTTTCCACAAGTAGAACTTGAAGAAATAATTAGCATTTAACATCCCAGAAAGTCAGAAACACATTATGTTAGCATTTTGCACCTTTTTATTGTATATTTTTTGACGAAATGCATCTTGTTGGAGTGCAAAATATCCATCATATTTTTGTCAAAAAATATACAATTCGATGGTGCAAAGTCCAAAATGATAATGGGATGTAAAATGCCAATTACTCGAACTTAAGTATGCTACATATTGGTCATGGCGAGTAGTGCGTGGTTCTAAAATGATTAACATCTGATCTATGAAACATTAAAAATAATTTAGAGGGAATCGTACTTTTCGTCCTCCTTGTGGGCTAACATTTGCACATTCGTATCTCTTAATTCGTAGCAGATTCGGCCCTCTTATCAATGTAGTGTAACACATTCGTTCCTCTTAAATTTTTCGTAGCAGATGCGTCCCTCTCATCAATGTAGTATAACACATTTGTCCCTCTTAAATCCAAAATACATCCTAAAATGGACGAAGTTTGATGTATGTTGTTTTTAAAATGGATGAATGTGTTACACTACAAGGATGCATATGTGACAAAAAAATTAAGAGGGACGAATGTATTACACTATATTGATATAGGGATGAATTTGGTACAAAAAATTTAAAATGGGCGAATCTGCAAAAATTAGCCCATAAGGAAAAGGAAAAGTGCTTTAACTCAATAATTTAATCATATTTTCCCCTTTTCTTATGCAATTCGGGTTCCAACACTACCCAAAATTATGTGGCAAATTAAATTAGTTTGAAATTCATTTTCTAATTTTTCAATATATTAATTAGTACTTTATAGCTAATATATCATCCAATTAATATTTTTGTATGGATAAATTCTATGACACTCATAATTACTGAATCAGATTCCATGACATGTGATTGATTCAGTTTAAATTACATGCCATGGAATATTATAATTATGGAATATTAAACAAATGCGTGACAATATTTTTTCTATAATTAATGGCAAATTATTTGCATCAGATAGAAAGAACATTAGTTAATTGAGGTCCAAAACAATTGAGAGCACACTATATATATATTTTGAGGAGTTCAGCCCATCCCAATTCAACCCAATAAATAGTTGAATATGGGCGGGCCGGGCGGGCGGGCGGGCCATGTGCTCGGACCCACTTTGCCAGCTCTAGCTATGATCATTATAACTCCTAAAGAGATAGTGAAGAAATCAAAGGGACAAATCATACTCATGAAGAATAAATAAATTAGACCATTTTTTAATGTGAACTGGAAGGAATGGAAAAAGGAAAATGGTGAGAATATTAATTGAAGAAAAAATATCAAGTAGAATTCATCTACAAAATTTCCTTTCTCTTTTATAAAATTAAATTTATGTCAATTCCTAGTTAACCTTGCGGATATATTGATTCTCGCTTATTAGAATTGTTACTGAGTGGTGGCAATATATCATTTTTAGCTCTTTAAAGTGGCTGCATTTCAAAATTGGCAATTTATTGTGGTACCTCGACAATAATCATCATTTATTGTGTCAATATCATCAATTTCAGTCCTTATTGCCGGGAAATTTTAATTATCGCCGAAAATCATCAATTTATGTCTTAATTGACCGGATTTTTTTTTTTTTTTTTTTGTCAAAAATCACCAATTTATGTTTAATTTGACCAAAAAATTTAATTTTAGCCAAAAATTTAATTTGTCGAGTGACACTTAAAATTAAGAATTTCATATTCTGAATTCACAATTTGCAAGATCAAGCCATGTGATAGGTCAAATATGACATAATTGATTTTTTTTTGTGACAATTCAAAAAAATCGGTGATGAAGACTGAAATTGATGATGTTGACACAATAAATGACTTATATTGCCGAGGTACCACAATAAATGGCCAATTTTGAAATGCAACAACTTTAGAGGGTCAAAAATGAAATTTTGCCCAGAGTGGTCGATTGAAGGAAATGGACTACCATTAGAATTTTGACAAGTGTGGTAACGACAGAACCCAAATCATGTACGTATATGGTGTAATCCTTTTCTATGCAGTAACAAAGTATGTTCAAGTGGCAAGAATGATGGATTTCATTTTAATTTTTTTCACCTTAAATATCATAAGTACATATATTTTGAATTTATTGAATTGTTAATCTTAGCTTCAATGAAAATTAAATATCACTATTTTGATTAACGGAAGAAATGAGAGGCTTTTTTTGGATTTCGGCATTTTCAAGTGACCTAACAATTTACGTGGAAGGAGAATATAATTTTTTTTTTATCAAGTTTTCAGTTATTTAATTAGTGACTGTTTTCCTCTCTAAATTACTAATGCTGTAAAATTCTAATGCAAATCTTGTGTTTAGTTCACAGGAAAGATGTGGATTCTAGTCAGCAAGAATGAATTCCCTCTTAAAGAATATAGTGTGGAATAAACTATTTAATATTTGTAAGTAATGTATTCTATTCAATAAAGGTGCAATTTCACATAGTTAATTGTAATTGGAAAATGTGTAAAATATGAACTTATGTATGTCACACTACAAACATACAATTGAAAAAAATACAACATTAAACTGCATAAAACAAGCACATACACAAAAAAAAAGTCATAAAAAAAAAAAAAAGTGCACACAAAAACAAAGATAGTTGGAGTCTCAAAATGATGCATAACAATATTCATTTCACCAGCCACCATATATTTTTAAAGAACCCAGAGATCCCTCTTCATTTATGGTTTACTCCACGGCGTATAACCAATAGAACCTCATAAACACGAGCATATTACTTAGATGGGGGTGGAGTAAGGAAAGGAATGGAAGGCATACTTGGGAGGCCATTAGGTATTGAAGGCAAGGGCGGCATAGAGAATGTAGGTAATGTTGGAATGGTTGGGAAAGTGGAAATTGATGGGAGTGGTGGCA
Organism: Penstemon davidsonii; assembly: GCA_034814905.1. NCBI lineage: Eukaryota > Viridiplantae > Streptophyta > Magnoliopsida > Lamiales > Plantaginaceae > Penstemon > Penstemon davidsonii. The sequence goes on from JAYDYQ010002686.1 coordinate 7,324,599, forward strand.
ATCCAGACTTGAGGGCAATCCTGGCACGGTCTGCAATAGATGACGTGCACCGTCACATTTTTCCATATTGTTGGTGATAATTACCATTAAACCGATCATCATTTTTCCATATTGTTGGTGATAATTACCATCAAACCGAGCATCACAATGCATGAGTAAATATAGCTTTTAGTCGGAGCCATGAAATATGAATTTGCTTCAAATATAGTGAAATTGGGGTTATAGATTAATCTTTGGGATGAAAAATAAGTTTGGATGCTGCAAACTAATGGAATTTGAAGGTATAATTTATAGAAGGGGTTAAATGCATGCATGCTTTGAGTTTGGTGAAGTAGATGGTTTTTGGTTATGACTCATCTTCTCATCCTTTAGTTATTTGAAAATATTGAATTTTAATGTTCTTGTATTACTAGTTAAACTGTTTTTCTATATAGTTGTCAACAATAATGTGAATGTGATGTTTTAATCAATATTCATCAGTTTAGGTATTAGGACTACCCAACATTTTTTCTTTCTTTACTTAATTGAAAATATTGAATTTTAATGTTCTTGTATTATTAGTTATACTGTTCTTCTATATAGTGTTGGTGTTTTACCCAATCGGATCTAAACGATTCGACCTAACGAATAAACAGGACCGAACTAATTCCACCCAATTACGAAATTTGGTGGGTTTTATGTTCCTAGTATATTTAAAAAATAACTTACATAAATACGAGGATCCCATAAACGACAATATTTTAATTATGCAAAGGAAAGAAAAAGAAAACTTACAAAAAGCTTCCCGTCCTTCGTTCTTTTGGATGAACTTTTGGCTTCATGCTTTTCTTGAATTTGATGAACAAACGCCTTTGATCTTTTACACCATTGATATCAACCACGTTCTCCTTCTACTAGGCTGTGTGCACCAACTTAAGAGAATTGAACTTTTCTTTCATGTTTTAGAAATCAAAATTTCAAGATGAATTTTTTTTTTCATTTCTTGAACAAGGGGCCGCTTTGTATGTTTAGGGTTGAAGAGCTAAATCTTTTGAGTGTAATCTTAATGATTTCTTAAATCGTTAATTCTTATTTCATCTATGATCTATATCTCATATGTATATATATAGATATGGGAGGAGTTAAACTCCTACCATGACTTACTCAAAGTTTTCTACTCGAAAAATAACTCTTCTCTCTCTCACCTTAAGAGAGTTATTAATTAAATACAACTCCTGTTAGTAATTAAAAAATACATAATATATTTATATATATAATTTCAAAAATTACATATATAAATATGTAATTTTTCCTTTTATTTATTACATAAATATATCATATATATTTGGGATTATTGCATTTTTGGTGCCACAACTATAGCCCACCGACGTTTATACCCCATAACTTTTTGGGCTGGCATATTTGGTGCCACAACTTCAACATCAGTGCCAATTGAGGCCGAATTTGAAAATTGACCCGAAATTCCCCCCATGTGTAGGCCATGTGACATGAACATTAGGTATTTTGACCATTCAACGCCATTTTCATTGAAAAAAAAATCCATCCACCAAGAACTAGACTACTAGGATATTTTTATTTGGGGAAGAAGAAGAAGGCGGATAACAATTTATTAAGGGATTTGAAGAATTTTATAGGAAAAGTTAGGATTAATTTTAGTATTTTATTTTAATGAAAAAGACGTTGAATTGTCAAAATCTCCATTTTTTATGTCACATGGCCCGCACATTTGGGAATTTCAGGCTAATTTTGAAATTGGACCTCAATAGCACCAAAATTGCCACTGATGTTGAAGTTGTGGCAACAAATTGTTGGGATTTGGTAAGATAAACAGCCCTTAACGCAGCGGAAATTAAAATTTTAGGACCTCTTACTGAATCTTACCAGGATACTAAACTGGATGTATATATATGAATATTAAAACGACCATAATAACTTAGATCCAAGTTATACCTGTCGCCTCGCAAATCCCTGCAGTTAGCAAAGTCGTTGTGTCTCTCCCTTCGGTTTGCTCGATCCCAAGCTTGTTGGAGCGCCCCACGTGTTGCGCCTCTACGGGTTGATACACCACAATATCACGAAAACTTAATAATCCTAATCGGCTAGAACATAGGAATAATTAAGATATAAAACTAGAGAACAATTTGGGAGCAAGAATCGAAAAACGAAAATCTCTTCCAAGTGGGAAGAGGTTCGACCGATTTGGGGAGAGGGGGAGAGAGAATTTTGCTTAGACTTAATTTTTGTGCTTCTTGTGTTGTGTGTATGAGATATGACATATAGTCTCCTATATATAAGTATCTCATCATCCTAATCCTCCTAGGACTAGGACTCTAAGTCTTCTAACTCTCCTACATGGGCCATGGCCCTTTTAATTGGAAGACTAAGTCTTCTAATTAATTCATGGCCCATACTTGATTTAATTAATTGGGTCTTTATTTAATTTCTCAATTAAATAGCCCAATTCATTTATTTATCCCTCATTTAATTAAATCAGACTCTAAGTCTATTTAATTAAATATTCCCATAATTAATTAAATCCAATTTAATTAATTAACCCACAAATTAAATTACAATTTAATTTACAGTCTTGATCCAATTCCAATCGGATCACCTTCGCTCCAATTGGGTCGACCCAGTTGACCCAGTCGACCCAGTCAACCCAGTCGATCCAGTCGACCCAGTTGTTCTCCATTTTCTCACTTTCGCTTCATGTGTATTGTGTATGCCCCCCGTAGGTTCACCACATAATTGGACGTGGGTTATAATTAAATATTCATTTAATTACTCGAGTATTAAATACTCTAAATCAATCGAACACTCTGTCGACTGATCATTCCAAAATTAGCACCCCTGCCAATTTGGGAATTCTCCCACACTCCACGGTCGATGTCTGGCCACAAGCCCATGGAGCCCAATCACTGGTGAATTAATTCAGTGAACCTTTTAATCATTTACAATTACCATATACGACATAATCTCTCCATCGATAGATCTCCCAGTCAAAACTTAAGGGCATGGATTTTTCATCGGTTTCCTTTTAATTCGTCTTGACTTTATGCATTCTGATCTCGAAATAATTCTCTTTGACTTAATCTTTATGAGCTACTTTCATAAAGCCGTCAGATACCTTGGCCAATGATTTTACCAGAAATAATTTCTCACAGAAATCCATAGGAGAATTTTCCAACCTATCAAGTCAGGTCAATGGATCATTTGTTGATGATATGAACCTGCATACGAGTCCCTCTATATCCAACGTGAATCCACAGAGATTTTCTGGTAATCTCCAGTCGGTTGGAACTCACATCTAAGTATAGACGTTCTCGCACCAAATAAACCCTATCACCTCAAGTATTTAGGGATCATTCCTCGTATACTATTGTAAATTGGAATAACTTCAACTCCGATATGCGACTACCGCTTCCATGTTGAGTTATTTCCTAATTGGGGTATTTAGTGCACTTGCCATCCCAGCAAGTCACCCACTTATGTGTATCGACTATCCCAGTCACGCTCGTGGACCCCAGCGTTCTCCAGTTCATCGGAGTATACACATTAGTGAGAGTCTAACCGAATCCAACGATGCCCTATCTCGATTGGATTCTACGACTCTTGAATATGTTCTAGATCACGGCCTTGGAGATCAGTCCACGGGTTGCCCATAGCCCTGTGATCTAAGGACTTCTATCCTTATGCGTAGATAATTATTACATAAGATAAAGTTGACCATATAATAAAAATACATTTATTAATCTAAATTGAATAGTTCTTTCATTTAATGCAATAAATGACAGCCATACAGTTGGCTTGCCGGACACTATTTCTATCAATCTCCCACTTGTCCTAAAGCCAACTTTCTATGTTCTTGAGTCCCATCTTAGACAGATGTTTCTTAAATGCCTTTGAAGCAATGGCTTAGTTAGCGGGTCCGTCGTATTATTCTTTGAGGTGACACGTTCCATCTTTATGTCTCCTCTACCAATGATATAACATATCAAATGGTATGGTCTTATTTCGTGCTCGGATTTCTGATGAGATCTCGACTCCTTCGCTTGCGAGATAGCTCCATTATTATCACAGAAGTTAGTAATGGCTCGGCAATGCTAGGTACGACGTCCAATTCTTGGACGAAGTTTTTCATCCAAACACATTCCTTTGCAGCTTCACATGCTACAATATTTTATGCCTCGGTGGTTGAATTTGCGGTAGTATCCAACTCACCGCACCACCTTTGAGGCAGATATATCCAGATGTTGACTTGAAATCATCTACATCACATTGGAAGCTAGAATCAGTATAGCCTTCCAATTTCAATTCTCCCCCGCCGTATACTAAGAACAATTCTTTAGTCCTTTTCAGGTACTTCAGAATTGACTTTACGGCTACCCAGTGCTGCTCTCCTGGGTCAGACAAATAGCTGTTAGTTACACTCAGGGCGTACGCTATGTCTGGTCTTGTACATAGCATATGATATTATGCTTCATTTCATAGAGGCATGTGGTATCTTAGACATCTTGCTTCTCTCCTCAGAGGTTTTTGGGGCCATAGACTTAGAGAGAGCAATACTATGTCTCATCGGAAGAAATCCTCTCTTGGATTCTTCCATACTGAGTGTCTTCAGTATTTTATCTATGTACTTTAATTTGGGAGAGGTCCATCAGTCCTTTCGATCTATCCATGTAGATCCTTGTACCCAGTACAAAGGATGCTTCTCCCAAATTCTTCATTGAGAATTGTGTAGAAAATCGTGCTTTCGTTTCGGATAACACTTTTGCATCATATCCAGTGAGCAGAATGTTATCAACATAAAGCATAAAAATTCAACTGTACTCCCACTAACTTTCTTGTACACACACTTCTTGAACACGTTTTTGACGAATCCAAAGGTTTGGATTATATCATCAAAATGTATGTTCCGGCTTTGGGAAGCTTGCTTAAGTCCATATATGGACTTTTGGAGTTTGTACACTTTGTGCACATCTCCCTTGGATGTATATCCCTTTTGGTTGCTTCATGTGGATCTCCTTATCAATGTCTCCATTGAAAAATGATCTTTACATCCATCTTCCATATCTCGTAGTTAATACTACGCTGATATGTCCAACAATATCTGAATGGATTTGGACATCGCTACATGCAAAAGTTCATCAAAGTCAATGCTCGACATTTGAGTGTATCATTTTGCGACTAGTCGTGCCTTTTATGTAATAACCTCTCCATTCACTCCAAGCTTCCGCTTATATATCCACTTGCAACCCAAGGGAGCTACTCCCACTGGTGGATCTACCAAGGTACAAACCTTGTTAGAGTGCAGGGAGTCCATTTCAGATTCCATGGCTTTTTGCCACCTTCCCAAATCTATGTCTTGCATAGATTCTTCGTAGGTCCTTGGATTAGTCTCAGACTGTCCAATTTCATAAAGCAGACTGTAGTACCTCTCGGGTTCCCTACGTTGTCTTTCAGACCTTCGAAGTTCATGTGTACTAGTTGGTTCATTTTCATGCTCAAGTTCTCCCACTGCCTGTGGTGATGGGTCGATTTTATGAACCTCATCTAGTTCTATGTTGTTTTCTTTCTTGTCCAACAAGAAATCCTTCTCCAAGAAGTTAGTTTTCCTAGAGACAAAGGTTGTTTGTCTTAGAGGAACATATAACTCGTATCCTATTGAGATTTTGGATACTCCACGAAATGTATAAGATGGATTTTATTTCCAGCTTATCTCCCACTAGCTTATTCACATAAGCGGGAGACCTCATATGCGCATGAATGCATATGAAGGTACAATACCAAAACCCACATCATTTGATATGTTTTGGAACTGGCTTCATAGATACTTAGCTCAGTATCTTCGATTTTCTCGATCAAGTTATAATTGATTGAATAAGGAATTTCATGTAAGATTTTCTAATGGACATTTTCATGTCCAGAATGCTCGACAACTGACGATGTTTCGAGCGGGTCTTACATTTTGAGAATCTAATTCTCTATTAAATAATCAATGGCGTATTTGCCAATGCATGTTCGATTTTGAATCGATCCAAATCTCTTATATGCTTTCATTGATCAAGCTCTCTTCTTTATTCCAAAAATAATTTGGAATTGTACTTCACAACGTACTTTTACCCATGAGGGTACAAGAGACGCCTCATCTCCCACTAATGCTTTAGTGTTTTCACACACTTTTAAATGGATTAAATCCATTACAATTGTTTATTCCTCTTGGTTGCCTAGCAACCAACTACTAAATTTGATTTTCGTTTAAGTAAGATTCGAAAGTCGGTTACTATTTCTAGCGTCCCTGTCAAGCTCGACCTAGTCGAGCTCAATCTTTTGAATCTTTAATTCGGAAATTTATTTTAGTGCTCGTGTATCGCCTCTCGGTTACACAACGACTCAAGTGTGTGGAATCTTGATTATTTATATTTTATTGACTATGCATATTATATTTAGTCGTTATATGAGTATTCATACCCATTTGCTTATGCATACCTTTTGCATATAGGTCTTATAGCGCAACCAGTTCCAACCATTATGAAACCATCACATCCCTTAAGACAAGGGATGGTCTAAGCAAATTCTAACGATCTAAATAATTCATGGCTTTAGATGCATTCAATGCATCAATGAGTACTTCATCGGGTGTCCAACACCCTTATGCATTACTTGACCATAAGGTTAAGTCCAATAAAATTTAATCATCCCTTACGGGATGAGTATCTTCAATTCCTTTTTTCCCTTGATCTTAATCCATGGAAGAACCATTTTGATTGACTTTTCAACTTATCATCCTTACAGAAAAACCTCTAAGGTTATTTCCCTTCAGAGAGGATCCATTCCTCTTCTTCCATCTCTCGAGACTTTTGGGGCCTTTCAACGAGATGTTACTTCCCATTTAAGGGAGACTTCATGTTTGCCTTCAAGAAAATTTGGGCTTGGGAACTATCCTCAACCCATTGGTGAAACTTATCACCTTTCTTATTTGAAGAGTAACTTCGAAAAAGGCAGCTTGGTGAAACCTATCACCATTCCAGTCTAAGCGTAACTTCGAAAGGACAACCAATGAAATCTTTGTAAGGAGATGAGTCCTTGCTTGAACTCGAGAATAATTTCTCAAGTTTTGAAGTCATTCAAAATTCATTTGGGTTCAGTCAATTTATTTGATTCAAGTATGATGGTAAATATTCTAGGATATATCATTTATGAAAAACTATCATAAACATGACGATAAAAGAAATAAATACGCGGCAGATTAATATCAATGCATAATTTACAAACATGGTTTTTATTTGTAAATTACTCCCACTATTTTTATCGAATACTTATGCCCCCACATAAGGTTCGGGAAATAAAAATTTCCTAATGGGCTCAAGGCAGTACCCACGACTCGTTGGCCATACCAATTGATCCACTTGGTGGGCGATCACATCGTCGGTTAACCATTGCAGCTAACCCTTGAGTTCATTTAGCCTCGTTTTTCGTTATGGACCCACGACTCGTGAGACATCCATACTTACTCGCGTTAAATCATGTCCAATACTCGTGAAGAGAAATAGTTCAATCCTAGACGCCCCACGACTCGTGAGACAGCGCCAAGAACCTTGCTATCCTCTCCTTTGGCACTAAACTGTGCATCGAGGCAATAGACATACCATCTTCCTATAACTCGACCCACGACTTGTGAGACATCGAGATATATTCATACGATATGCCTAAGACCTAGTAATTGGATAGGCTCGGACCATAAACACCATTCTATGCGCCCGTTTTACGATTTAATATTATAATTGAATTTTAGGTTCAATTGGAGGTTTTATGAAATTTTCAAGTGCGAGGTCTCATCAGATTATCAATTATCTTGTTTACGTTTTTCTATCCTAAGCATGCATCTCATACATCAAAGAATAAATACAAAAAGTAAACATTCATCACCTAGCATTGCACGTACGATTGATCGATTTCCCATCCTATGCGATCCATCACGAGCCACGATGGACCAATTGGTCAGTCTAGGGTGAAAATAAATGGCCTAATTCTATTACAAAATAAATCCCATGCATACATGGGCCTTCACTTGTAATGTCCACCATCTTTCAGAAATGGGCCTCCATGTCCTCCAAGGTAATAGGCCTCCATGTTGATCTCCAAAGTCTCCATGAGGTCTATCGGGCTCCAAGCCTAATCTAAGTCTAACTTAAGACCCTATTCTATTACATTTGAATTCAACAAAGAAGGGGCACCAATCAGGCCCATTTAATTACAACCCATAATGAAAAACCAATAATAAACTACACAGGACTTAAGGGTAATTCGATCAATCCACATATTCAAGCAAGCACATGCATAAATTCACATAAGGGCAATAATGTAAATTTACCGGCTTCTTTAAATTTTAATTCGAAATATTATTCATATAATTAATTTTGAATTGTCCAATATTGAAAGGACTATTATGCTCTTGCTTGAGCATCAAGGAATCTAATCTTGCAATTTAATTAAGGATAGAAATAAAATCCAATTTAATTATCTATCCTTATCTTGAAACTCTAAGTTTCCTTGTTTAATAAGATCTCTAAGATCTATAATTATGGTAACTTACTAGAAGACATTAATTTTAATTAAATGTCTTATCACAAATGAAACTCTAAGTTTCCTTATTTAATTAGATCTCTAAGATCAATCCAAGATTCACCAAGATTCCATATCAACCAAATCTCCAAGATTATTCAAAAATGAAAATTCCCGAAACCCTAATTTTCCACTATCCCGCGCGTGCAGTTTACGTGCAACTGCCGTGCAACCGTCGTGCAGCTGCTGTGCAGTCGTTGCGCGTCTGCCGTGCAACTGTTGTGCGTCCGCCGTGCAACTGCTGTGCGTCTGCCGTGCAATTGCCGTGCATCTGCCGTGCAATCGCCGTGCAGTCGCTGTGCGTCTGCCGTGCAGTCGTCGTGCAACTGCTGTGCAATTTTCAGATTTCGGTTCCCAATACGTTTTTATATAACAATTTCTTGATTCCTTAATTAATTAAAATCAACAGTTTTAATTAATTTAATCCAAAATTAAAACAATGATAACAATAACGAATCTAAAGTTACAGTTTTAACAATCATGTTAATCTAATAAACAGCTAAAATCAAACATATGATTTTAATTCACAGAGTTTGCAAATTCATATATATACAAAGCCAGAGTTGGCTCTGATACCACTATTGGGATTCGGTAAGATAAACATCCCTTAACGCAGCGAAAATTAAAATTTTAGGACCTCTTACGGAATCTTGCCAGGATACTAAACTGGATGTATATATATGAATATTAAAACAACCGTAATAACTTAGATCCAAGTTATACCTGTCGCCTCGCAAATTCCTGCAGTTAGCAAAGTCGTTGTGTCTCTCCCTTCGGTTTGCTCGATCCCAAGCTTGTTGGAGCGCCCCACGTGTTGCACCTCTACGGGTTGATACACCACAATATCACGAAATCTTAATAATCCTAATCGGCTAGAACATAGGAATATTTAAGATCTAAAACTAGAGAACAATTTGGGAAAAAGAATCGAAAAACGAAAATCTCTTCCAAGTGGGAAGAGGTTCGGCCGATTTGGGGAGAGAGGGAGAGAGAATTTTGCTTAGACTTAATTTTTGTGCTTCTTGTGTTGTGTGTATGAGATATGACATATAGTCTCCTATATATAAGTATCTCATCATCCTAATCCTCTTAGGACTAGGACTCTAAGTCTTCTAACTCTCCTACATGGGCCATGGCCCTTTTAATTGGAAGACTAAGTCTTCTAATTAATTCATGGCCCATACTTGATTTAATTAATTGGGTCTTTATTTAATTTCTCAATTAAATAGCCCAATTAATTTATTTATCCCTCATTTAATTAAATCAGACTCTAAGTCTATTTAATTAAATATTCCCATAATTAATTAAATCCAATTTAATTAATTAACTCACAAATTAATTTCCAATTTAATTTACAGTCTTGATCCAATTCCAATCGGATCACCTTCGCTCCAATTGGGTCGACCCAGTCAACCCAGTCGACCCAGTCAACCCAGTCGACCCAGTTGTTCTCCATTTCCTCGCTTTCGCTTCATGTGTATTGTGTATGCCCCCGTAGGTTCACCACATAATTGGCCGTGGGTTATAATTAAATATTTATTTAATTACTCGAGTATTAAATACTCTAAATCAATCGAACACTCTGTCGAATGATCATTCCAAAATTAGCACCCCTGCCAATTTGGGAATTCTCCCACACTCCACGGTCGATGTCTGGCCACAAGCCCATGGAGCCCAATCACTGGTGAATTAATTCAGTGAACCTTTTAATCATTTACAATTACCATATACGACATAATCTCTCCATCGATAGATCTCCCAGTCAAAACTTAAGGGCATGGATTTTTCATCGGTTCCCTTTTAATTCGTCTTGACTTTATGCATTCTGATCTCGAAATAATTCTCTTTGACTTAATCTTTATGAGCTACTTTCATAAAGCCGTCAGATACCTTGGCCAATGATTTTACCAGAATTAATTTCTCACAGAAATCCATAGGAGAATTTCCCAACCTATCAAGTCGGGTCAATGGATCATTTGTTGATGATATGAACCTGCATACGAGTCCCTCTATATCCAACGTGAATCCACAGAGATTTTCTGGTAATCTCCAGTCGGTCGGAACTCACATCTAAGTATAGACGTTCTCGCACCAGATAAACCCTATCACCTCAAGTATTTAGGGATCATTCCTCGTATACTATTGTAAATTGGAATAACTTCAACTCCGATATGCGACTACCGCTTCCATGTTGAGTTATTTCCTAATTGGGGTATTCAGTGCACTTGCCATCCCAGCAAGTCACCCACTTATGTGTATCGACTATCCCAGTCACGCTCGTGGACCCCAGCGTTCTCCAGTTCATCGGAGTATACACATTAGTGAGAGTCTACCGAATCCAACGATGTCCTATCTCGATTGGATTCTACGACTCTTGAATATGTTCTAGATCACGACCTTGGAGATCAGTCCACGGGTTGTCCCATAGACCTGTGATCTAAGGACTTCTATCCTTATGCGTAGATAATTATTACATAAGATAAAGTTGACCATATAATAAAAATGCATTTATTAATCTAAATTGAATAGTTCCTTCATTTAATGCAATAAATGACAGCCATACAGTTGGCTTGGCGGACACTATTTCTATCACAAATGTGCCAGCCCGAAAAGTTACGGGGTAAAAATCCCTGTTAACTTTAGTTGTGGCACCAAAAATGCAATAATCCCATATATATTTGCATAGTAAATAATAAATTTCTACAATCAGAAATTCCATAAATGTCAATATTTCTTTTTTCTTGACTCTAATATTCAATTTCCATTAGATTCAATTCTATAATTAAATCTAATATTATTAATCATGATATTTTCTAAATAACTAATTCTAAATTAATTAATTAAATACCAGCTAATTAATTCGGAGTTTCTATTTTAGGAAACTATTTCCAAGATGCAATATGAATGAATTTGTTCTAATTTCTTGAGTTCAAATATAGATTATCAGGCGTCGTGGTTGAAGACCTATGGACATGTAACTTCAAGTTCCAATAAATCGAATAATTTATCAAACTCTTTAATATAATTAATTCGATCTAGTAATTCCATGTGAATCCACTAAAGACTTGGAATTGCACTCTTGTCATTACAATATATTTTACTCAAAAAATCAAGATAGTCCATTGATATAATCACTACATGCAATTTGATCCTCCAATAATAGATTCGTAACTAGAGCTAGGCGTAATTACCATTTTACCCCTCTAATTACTTCTTTATCCTTAAGTTCCATTAGTTCACTAGTAAACAGTTTGATTTATGAATGTATTCATAAATCAAAGCGCTCTACTATTCAGTTCCAGAACTAACACTTAAGGGAATCAATATTCCAGCTTCTCGCAAGAAAGGTTGGATTCCATATCTGTAGAACACGTTCCTAATCATTTATCTCAACGGATCTTCAAGACATAAGGTTTAGGCTCGACATGGTTACGGGCCATTACCTATGAGTCATAAGAACTCGTTAACATAAACAAGAGTTTATGCCTACTCAGGATTTAGATCAATTCGCATATGATCATCAGTTAACATGTTCTAGAACCATAATATCAACGGCATCTTATTTATGATTCTAGATCATATCTGGTCCAGTCCTATGTAATCGAATTATACAAATTACCTCTACCTTTGATGTCTCTACATCAGTAATTTGGATAAAAAATTACTACATTGTAAATGTTTCATGGACCGTACTAGTAGTGTTTAGTTAAAGATCTCAACTTTAACTCACTACGAATTTTTTAGTCTATTAGCTATAACTTTAAACCTCCAGTATAACATATATACTTAAGTCATAGCCTCTTTAATAGACTTAGAATTTTCTGATGTTTATATTATGCATTAAATGCATAATCGAAATAATTATATGAAAAATAAATTTCAAATTAATTTATTTATTTCAATTAAAGAATGTCAAATACATGCTTTAAGAGCATCATGTCTAACATATAGTTGTCAACAATAATGTGAATGTGATGTTTTAATCAATATCCATCGGTTTAGGTATTAGGACTACCCAATTAGCATGTTTATGATCGAAAGTCCTTTAGCTTTTGAGTTAATGATGTTAGATATGTTTTAAACTAGGAATTGGTAAATCACAATTTCGGCAAAAATTCATTTTTGACACCATAGAATTAGGCATTTTTCAATTTTGGTACAATGGTATCAATTTTGGTACCAATTCTAACTGGCTTTTTCAATTTTGGCACTTTCGTCAGTTAACCGTTAAGTCAACTGACGGAAGTGCCAAAATTGAAAATGCAAGTCAGAATTGGTACCAAAATTGACACAATAGTACCAAAATTGAAAAACAACTAGTTCTATTGTGCCAAAAATGATTTTTTGCCAATTTCCCTCACCAATTACTTCCAAATCACAATTTATCCCACTCGCATTTTAATAATAATAAGAATAATATTAATATTTAATAAAATAGTAAAAAAAATATGTGGGTACACAATAATAATAATGGCTGTAATAATAATATTTTTTTTGCTACACATGTTATCATCAAACTATTAACTCATTGACTCAATTTCATCCAACAATCCCCCTCTTTTTTATGATGACAAAACATTCAACTAAGAACGTCTTCTAAATCTTAATTTATTAAAAAAAAAAATTATTCATAAGTTTCATAATACTTTTAATTTTAAATTAAGGAATATCTCTTGAGATACAACAAAAAAAGAAAACTAAGATCAACTCCAAAGGCTAAATGTAAATTTGAGAATATAAATATATTATACATTCTCATATAATAGTTTGCATACTTATTTAAAGTATTTTCTTTTAACTATGATTATATAAAATTAGTTTCTATATTATTTTATTCATATATTTTTTATATAGCACATCAATGCAGTCTATTGATTTGTTCATTTATTATTTCGACCCGACTTTCAAATATAGTTTAAAAGTTGTTTATATAATTTCGAATGATTTAAAAGGAATCAAAAAAGAATCGCTTCTAACTCTTCAAAATGAGAAGAAATAATGCATCTAAGTAACGTCTCCATTATTGGAATAATAAGGAGAAGAAGAGAAAGAAGAAAATGAGAAGGAGGCAACTTACAATTGAAAGAAAGATACAACTGATAAGCGGAAGTTCATATCAGAAGATAATCATAAATCCTTATTCAGCCAAGTGATTTCATCTTTGAGTAAAGACCAAACTGAAGACTTAGAAGACGTTCTTAGTTGAATGTTTGTCATCATAAAAAAGAGGGGAATTGTTGGATAAAATTGAGTCAATGAGTTAATGGTTTGATGATAACATGTGTAGCAAAAAAATATTATTATTACAGCCATTATTATTTTTGTACCCAAATATTTTTTTTTAATATAATTTTTTTACTATATTATTAATATTATTCTTATTCTTATTATTATTAAAATGCGAGTGGGATAAATTGTGAATTTGAAGTAATTGGTGAGGGAAATTGGCAAAAAATCATTTTTGGCACTATAAAACTAGTTGTTTTTCAATTTTGGTACCATTGTGTCAATTTTGGTATCAATTCTGACTTGCATTTTCAATTTTGGCACTTCCATCAGTTGACTTAACGGTCAACTGACGGAAGTGCCAAAATTGAAAAAACCAGTTAGAATTGGTATCAAAATTGACACCATGGTACCAAAATTGAAAAACACTTAGCTCTATGGTGCCAAAAATGAATTTTTGCCGTAAACCACCAATAGTTGGAGTATATTCTCTTTTTGCAAAACAAATGAAGTATATCTAGTGATACTTGATCATGAAAAGTTAATAAACATCTGCCTTTGTTTTTTTCAGATGATTAGTGGTCATGGCACGCGGTACTCGCGTGCGTAGAATTCTTTGAATTATAATTTATGACATATTACTTATTTAATATATCATACTAAATTTGAATATGCAAAAAATATATGCAAAGATTCAACTAATAAATGTCCATTGCACATTTTAACTTTAAACGAAGACACACAAAAGAAAGGCAACTAAATTTGGGAAGTATTTTTTCTTTTTAAATAAAATGTACAGTAAAGTGAATGGAAAGGGAAAATAATAATTTTATACCGTAGGCATAGGGGTGTAATCGAGTTGAGTAGTGTCGAACGGTACATTGTTTAAGCTTGGTTTGAATTTTATCGAGCTTGAAATTTTGTGTTTGAGCTTGGTTTGATTTTAATCGAGTTGAACTCAAACAAATTTTTATCGAACGAGTTCGAGCCGAATATCAATTAGCTTGGTATTTTACATGTATATTATCAAGTTTTAGCTTATCGAGTCGAGCTTAAAAAATTATCGAAAATGATGTCCAAGCTTATTTAATTAGTGTGACGAACCGAGCTCAAACGAATTACTATCGAACGAGTTCAAATTACATATTGAATACTTGATTTCATTTTCAGTCCTAAAATAAAATAATGGTTATCGAGGTCGAGTTGTATACGATGTGGTATCATTCAACCAATTTAAGTTGACAATATAAGGTGATAATTATTGACATTTTAAACCATTATTAATTTCTGAAATTTAAAAGTTATAATGCTCATTAGTTAGTACCACACTACCACGATGTATATCCTTGCAGTATATACATTTGTTTTTTTGGAGAATCCTTGTAGTATATACATGGAATCTTAACAACCTTAAATATAATAGATCAAATATAAATTTAATTTAGACTAAATAAACACAATAAAAAAGTAAATGCTAAACGTGTTTTAAATTTTCTAAAAGTTCACTCAATTTAGTTCTTAAATTTTACAAATCAGTAAAATATAAAAAGTTGTAAAAATGAATAATATATTAAAATAAAAAAATATAAGATTTGGGCCCACATTGATTGTTAAATATAAAAGACCTAATTTAATTAATTTAGATTGTACGATGCTATGATTTATGTTTAGTTGAATTATGGATGAATTAATTTAGGGGTATAATTGGGATGCCAACTAAATTTGAAGGATAAATATATCTCAAAAATGATTCTAATTTATTACAAGAGGATTTCACTTTTGGTACCACAATTTACCTTACTTTAAGGATTTGGTACCATAATTATTTCGTTCGACACATTTGGTACCATTATTTGACGGGACGTTACACATTTCATACTTCCGTCAAATTAATGACGAAATTGAACATGTGAGGAGCACGTGCCCGTCAAATTTGACGGAATTGGTGAAAATTTGTAGAATTGGTCCTATAATTAAAGATTGAAGCCAAAGTTTCCCCCACATATTTTCTGATTGACAAATTTACCCCATAATATACAAATTTGAAGCATTTCGGTCACAATTGCAAAAATAGTTAAATTATTAATCCTATTTAATAGATTTTATATATAATTATTAAATCTCTTAAAATAATTAGATTATATATATATATATAATATTAAATATCTTAAACTAATTAGATTTTACATAATAATATATAAATTAAATAATATTTTATATAAAATCCGAAGAATTTTTTTTAAAATTATATAAATATTATTAATCATATTTAATAAATTTTATATATTATTATTATATATATTAAACTAATTAGATTTTATATATTATTATTATTATATATATTAAACTAATTAGATTTTATATATTATTATTATTATATATATTAAACTAATTAGATTTGATAATACATATATATATATATATATATCTTTAATTAAATAAAAAATAATTAATATTATTTTATATTAATTAATTTTTGTAGTTATAATAATGATATGTAAAATTATTAAATAGGATTAATAATATTTATATAATTTTAAAAATATTTTTTTCCAGATTTTATATAAAATATTATTTAATTTATATAATATTATACACAATCTAATTAGTTTAAGGTATTTTATATATATATATATATATATATATATATATATATATATATATATATATATATATATATATAATCTAATTATTTTAAGAAATTTAATAATAATATCTAAAATTTACTAAATAGGATTAATAATTTAACTATTTTTTCAATTGTGACTGAAATGCTTCAAATTTGTGAATTGTGGGGTAAATTTGTCGATCAGAAAACATGTGGGTAAACTTTGTCAACAATCTTTAATTATAGGACCAATTTTATAATTTTTTTCATCAATTCCGTAAAATTTTACCTGCACATGTTCCTCACGTGTTCAATTTTGTCATTAATTTGACGGAAGTATGAAATGAGTAACATCCCGTCAAATAATGGAACCAAATGTGTTAGACGAAATAATTGTGGTACCAAATCCTTAAAATAAGATAAATTGTGGTACTAAAAGTAAAATTCTCTGAATTTATTACAAAATGACATCAACGAAGAAAACACCTTAACTACTTTTACCAAAATAGAGTTTAAGGGCTTCTTTTAAATAGAAGCAAACATATTTTTAGAATTTGCAAACACCCAATCCTGTTTTTGGAGGTCAAAAAGCTATTTTCGAATCTCTAAAAGCAGTTGCAAACACCCATAGTACTATTGTAGTTTTGCAAAGTTAATGTCAATTTTTTTACTCAAAATAAATTTACTGAAACTCAATTTCAAATTTTTAGATTAATATTAGTCAACTAGCTAAAATCTTTGATCGATTTTTCATCAAAATTATAACCCAATAAATTATTACTTTGGGTGATATGATTTTTTTTGGATGATATGTTTATAGTTACTAATTAGTTGACGTAATATATTATAATATAGAGAGATTATTTATGTTAATTTTACATACATCCACTGTACTCTTGTTAATCCTTCACCTACCCAGGGCCGACCTTGTCTATAGGCAAGCTAGGCAAAGGCCTAGGGCCCCAAACATTTGGGGTCCCCAATCAATTATAAATAATATGTGTTCTATAAAAGAAAAAAATAAAAAGCCCATTTAAAGTAAATGTCCAGATTTTTGCTTTCTTTCTTCACGGGCCCTCACCCACACAACACATTTTATGCCATCAACTGATCTTTATAATATAAAGAACAAAAAATAACTAATGAATACCATCGGTCACTCAGTGAAAATTTTGACAAAATTTTTGCATTTACATTTCTAGTCTGAGTTGGATGAAACTTGAAAGCAAACTTGGTCAACTTTTTACATACTTACATGGATGAATTTAGCCGCAGCATTGAGAATTTTTTTTTTAAAAAAAAAAAAATTGATTTAAGAATTCTAAAAGTCGTGACCTTTATTTTCTCTTCTTCTTATCCACAAAATCAAATTTATATCTCCACTCTTCTTATCAGTTTCTTTTTCCTATAATCAGATTTTTGATTTTCAGATTTTATTAAGTTATTTTTCTCTCATCCTACCATGAAGTGATAAAAAAAATCATATTTGATATTCAATTAATTTTGAATATTGTTGTCTTTCTTCTATTAAATTAATTTTAAAAAATTTAAGAATTACACAAATATTTTTGAAATTTTAGTAGATGTTACAACTTTAAAGTATTTAAATGATAAAACTTTAAAAGAACATTGTATTAATTTTAAAAATTCTTTAAAATATAAATTAATATTAGACATACAAGTTTCATATAAACATATCCGATTCCAAATACATATATTTGATGTTGAATAATATTTACTATACTTATAAGGGTTGTTCCTGTTGAAAGAAATTTTCAAAACTTAAACTGATAAAAACTTATTTACGATCAACTATGTCACAAAAATAGTAATTGAATTGATCATTTTATTTATAGAAAAAAATATTAGAAAAACTAGAATATAGAGATTTAACAGTATTTTTGCATTTACGAAAGCAAGACAAATAATTTTACATGAAATAACATCTTTTACAATATAGGGCCCCGATTTTAGTTTTCGCCTAGGGCCCTGAAAAGTCTAGGGCCGGCCCTGCACCTACCATCATGTCATTAATTTTTTCATTGGAATATCGATATCAATTGTTGACGTGGCGAAAAAAAGCTCTACTTCTCGATTGTACCTTTAATGGTTAATTTCATATGCATCCCCTGTACTTTAATATATTTTCACCTATCCCTGCACTATTAAAATCTCCAATTACCTCATAGAGGCTAAATTTTTTATTCAATTTCGTTAAATTAAAACCTTAAATTATCTTAACTAACTTCACTTTCCTTTAAAAACTTATAGCTACCAATTTTACTAATTTTGCTCAGTTTTTTATGAAGTTAATTTAACTCATTTGTATTTTTTTTTTCACATTTCGATTCAATTGCATCATTTACAAATATTATAAGTTATTAAATTTTAAATGAGTCTATTTTCAACATTCAACACTATAATAATGCATGTACTCCTTCAAATAGATAGAATAATTTTTTGGGGAGCACGATACCCATATAAAAATCATGCTCTCATTCGTAGCTCATGAACAACAACAAACCGAATGAGAAAATTTATTGGTTGTAAGTGCTAGCTTATATTTCAATTTCAATTTTTTCCACTAATTATATTTATGATTTGTTTCATAAATTCTTCAAATGATTTTTTGCTAGAAAATATATAGCTGGAAATTATACAATGGATCCAGGAAAATGTTTATAAAAATAAAAATGATTAAAAAAAAAGATTGTGCAAATTAAAATGAATTGAATATGCGTAAATAATAATATAAAAAAGATCAACATGGAAAAAAGAAATTAGCAGAAATGTGTGATTACAATTTTCTTTCTTTTTTTTTTTTTTGGGGGGGGGGGGGGGGGGGGGGTGTTAATATGGATGTTGAAGTTATTCATGGTAATTAGTGTTTGAATTACGTATAATTGTTTCAAAGAAAACAAAAGTTTAAGCTTTCACCATCTCAAGAGATAATTAAGGTGTATTTTTTTTTTGACAAGGGAACCCACAGTCACCAAAGTGCACAAGGTAAACCCCGCCCTCATGCACTAGCTCACAAACCATATGAGAAATGTAAATCACATTAGGCAAATCAGATGTGACGAGCTCGACCTAAAAATTGTTGGCAATGAAGAGATAATTAAGTTTTAATAATACAAGAAGTGGGTGAAGATATAGAAGAGTACATGAGCGAGATGTATGCGAAATTAAACAATAAGGGTAGATCTGGATAGTAGAGTTAATTTTTCGCCACTTCCACAAATGTTTACGGTCTTCTAAAGGAAAAATTAACGTCATGGGGGAATTGAATGTTTTAATAGTACATGGATGATAAGTGAATGATAGGTAAGAGTACATGGGAGAGGTAAGTGAAATTAATCATTTTTTAAAAGTACTTCAATATCCTACTGTGATATTCTGAAAAACAAAATCCTAATTTGATATACATTCTTATTTATCAATATATTATTCTAGTTGAATAAAAGTATAATACACCGAAATAAATTGAATGACAACATCATATGACTTTGCAAATCTAGTAAAATATTTATTTAAAAAAAAAAAGGTTCTACTAAAATACTGTTAAAGTTATATATTTAAATTTTATTTTTATCAAATTCACACATACTCTAATACTACAAATTAATTAGAAATAATTATGCTGGTAATAAGAATTAATAATAACTGTGATTAGATGATTTTTCATATTTTTGAGATCCATCTCTCGGTAAAAAAAAAACGAATCTATGTTAAATTAACCTTATTGTTATATAGAATAAGAATTACTTACTGTTATTTAAATATTCTAAATATTCAAAACATTTGAAATATTTTCTGTTATATTTTAATATGGATTTTCATCAAGTTGGATTATTTGAATGAAATCATATTACATTTAATTAAAGAATTAATAAATGATTTAACGATCTAGTCCTAATAAAAATAAAAATAATAATAAGCTGTCGTTCAAGCGAAAAGTATTAGGAAATAGAAATAAAAGGGGCTAATATGCAAAATAATCTTCCTCCGCTAATTAAAAAGGGTAGAAAAAATGAAGATCCCCAACGGCTAGTTTCTAAACGGTAAAATACAACGGTCCAAAAATTCAAATATCTCCTTCACGACACTGTCTAAAGCACCACCCTCTTTCTCTTCCTCCCTCCGTCTCTCTCTCTCTCTCTCTCTCTCTCTCTCCCACACACATACACACACAGTGTGTTAAAAAAGTTATCTTTGTACTTTTACTCTGTTTCTCATTCCACAATATCTCAACAATTAGAAAAAAATATTACTAATTAATATAGAGAATGATGCAAGAAATGTGGAATGCACCCCCTGGTTTCCGACCCACGAAATCGGCCCCTTCGTCTCCAGCGAAGCCACTCGGGATCTCCCGAACCCGGTCGGAGTCCTTCCACGTCACCCACAAGGTCCCTGTTGGTGACACCCCTTATGTCCGTGCCAAAAATGTCCAAGTATGTTTTTATTCAATTCTTTCTTATTTTTGATAGTTTTTATTAATTATGTTGAAAATTGATTTACTATATTGTTTTTTTTTTAATTAGCTTGTGGAAAAGGATCCGGAAAGGGCAATACCTTTGTTTTGGGCAGCAATTAATGCTGGAGACAGAGTTGATAGTGCTCTTAAAGACATGGCCATTGTAATGAAACAACAAAACAGGGCCGAAGAAGCCGTTGAAGCCATTAAATCGCTTCGATCGAGGTGTTCCGATCAAGCCCAAGAATCATTAGACAACATCTTGTTAGATCTTTACAAGGTATATCTATCTATCTATTTATTTATGATTCAAATCACAATTATTAGATTATGTTCTGTTTTTAAATGATTCTCCTTTTGTGTATTGTTTTATGTAGAGATGTGGAAGATTAGATGACCAAATTGCACTATTGAGGCGTAAATTGTATCTAATTCAACAAGGTATGGCCTTTAATGGGAAAAGGACTAAAACTGCTAGATCCCAAGGGAAGAAGTTTCAAGTGTCTGTGGAGCAAGAAGCAACAAGACTTTTGGTATGTATTTTTCATTCAATTATACATTAGCTAAATGCAAAAATACCTTATGTTCTTTGCCTAATTTTCAAAAAATCCATGCTATATTTATTAGTAAAATCCCCCTTGTTCTTTTTTTATTAGCTAAAAAACCCATTTGAAAATTTTCTATTGTCACTTTTTAAGTGGATAGGGATAGAATCGCCTAGTTTTAGGTAGATGGAAGTGTTTTTGCATCCTTTGATGGAGGTTTTTTGATAATAAAAACAATACAGGGGTTTTTTCATAATTAAGCAAAGCATAGGGGGCATTTTTGCAATTTATTTTTGCACAAAATATACATAATTCGTCTTATTTATTTAATTACAAATAATTGGTGGGGTATGATTATCATTTCGACTTGAGATAGGTTATTTTGCTAATAAAAATCAAAACAAGGGGTTTTTTGATAATTAGGCAAAGTATAGGGGGTGTTTGTGCATTTCACTCCATCACACATACTTCTTCTTATTTATTAATTATAAATAATTGAATAAATTGATTGGTATGTGTTGTAGGGTAACTTAGGATGGGCACTTATGCAACAAAACAATTACATAGAAGCAGAGGAAGCATACAGAAGAGCCCTTTTGCTTGCACCAGACAACAACAAAATGTGCAATTTGGGAATTTGTTTGATGAAGCAAGGGAGAATAGTCGAGGCGAAAGAGACCCTCCGAAGAGTGAAACCGGCTGTGATCGATGGCCCAAGAGGTGTCGATTCACATCTCAAGGCTTACGAAAGAGCCCAACAAATGCTACGAGATTTAGAATCGGAAATGATGAACAAAGGCGGAGATAGAGTCGAACAAAGGAAGCTATTTGACGCGTTTTTGGGTTCTTCCGCAATTTGGCAACCTCAGCCTTGCAAAGAACATAGTACCTTTTCCTCTAACATAACTACTTCTAAGACTTCTAAGGTTCAAGATGATAATAAAAGTAATACATTTGCTGATGAGAATATAAATTCGAACATCGTAACTACAACTAACAATGCGGTGGTGCAAAAAAGTGTGAAGCCGCCGCCACCAAATTCACTAAGTATTGATGCACAGCCATTCTTTTCGTCCAAATTTGGAAAGGACCTTAAAAGGACGAGGTCGATGCCTTTTACCGAGCCTGAAAATAAAATGAGAAAGCAATCGATTTCACCGGAGAAAACAGCAAGAGATGATGGGAAGTGGGCTGATTTGTTGTTACCGGATAGTGAGGATTTTGAGGAGGCAATAATTGCTGCTGTTTTGGGTTCAACTACTACTAATCAAGAATCGAGAAAACCGACAGATGAAAATACTGCGGTAATGCCTCGGAAGAAGGTTGACAAGAGGCTTAAAGTTTTTCAGGACATTACACCATCATTGAGTCCAAGGGCCAAAGTGTAATTGATTGGATTATTTACATTATGATGACTTGATTAATCTAATTTTATTATTTAATTTTATTTATGTTAAGGTGGGTTGATTCTTTAGGTTGGAGATGAACTTGTTCTCCTTGATTGAGTCTTTTTCCATTTCTTCACTAGAGGGAAGGGGGGGAAGTGTCTAATTTATTCATGTCTTGCATTTGTAGTTTCTTATAACAATATAAATCAAAATCCCATCTTTTTATTCCATTTATATTGCAGTTTTTTTTTTATATTTCATATGATCAATTTTATTAACTCTCCTTTATTTATTTTTTTCAATTATAATTGTTCAACTCTCCTGGTTATTTCATACACATTGTAGACAATATCTTTTTTCAAGGAAATACAATGATGTATATGAAAGAAAGGCCAATGAAATCTAAATATTTAGAGGTAAGCAATGAGAAAAATACTAAACTGCCCTCGGAATCCATCAACATCAACACGGATGGATACATTTATGATAAAAAATTCTCTCAAACATTTAATCTACTTAATTATAAACAAGGAATAATTGAAGTTTTGAACTTTTTCAGATAAACAAGGAATAATTGAAGTTTTGAACTTTTTCAGATAACAAGTGTCCGTAGCAAATTTTTTAGGAAAAGTGAGCCATGTTTTGCATTTTAGCTAATGTCAATTTATCCCCTTTGATATGGCATAATGTTCAATTTATCCTCTTGTGATTTGAAAAAAAAGCATTTTACCCCCTGTGAATTGAATAAGAGCACTTTACCCCTTGTGAAAATTTTAAAGAAGCAATTTACCTCCTTCATCCGGAGAGAGTAACTCACTTCCCGAAATTTAGTGAGCATGAAAAGTGTTATTGTAACATAAAGGAGTAAATTGCCACATTTTTCCATATTTATCATAATACAAGGGTTAAACTACCACATTATTATAATACATGGGGGGTAATATCACATATAAAAATATTGAGGAAGCGGTGTGAAACTTTTATAAGATAAATTGCCATTAACTCTTTTTCGATTATTACCATTTTTTGATGTTTTTCTTTCATTTATTATGTAATTTCTATATGCTTTATTTCTCGATGAACTATAAATATGCTAAACCAAATATCTTAAAGTAAAGAATTTCAAAATCACATTATTTTTATTACATTACAAACTTGGAGAGAACAAAGATGCAAATTACTCCAGGCCACTTGCATCTAGTTATTATCACTTGAAGAAGAAAGAAAACATAAATACACATTATTTACTTAATAGATGAAGTACATATAGTACTCATCATGCTGTCATTCAAAAGATCATCTTTTGTTTTAGCAAATGTTCGGTCAAAATTGTGCTTGAAGACGGTCGATCACATCCTTCTCAACTTGGAATGCCTTAGTCAAAACATCTGGATTAATAGATGGATCTGAGCCAAAAACACTGTTTGCAATAGTTATAACTCCTGGATTTTGGCTGCTTAAACCGGCAAAAGCACAAGCATTGGTCTTTCCAACATTGTACTGAAAATGAATCAAGCCCTCTGGGAAGACAAACACATCTCCTGGATATAAATATTTGGTAAATAGTTTGTTTGCGGGATTTGAGGTAACAAATCCAACATAAAGTGTGCATTCCACTACAACTAGAATCTCGGTTGCACGCGGGTGTGTATGAGGTGGGTTGATACCATATGGCGCATAATCTATGCGAACTGCAGATATGCCTAAAGTGTTGAGTCCTGGTATTTGGTTCACATTAACAGCAGTGACCCTTGATCCAACCGCATTTGATGTATTTCCTGGCTTATTTAGACCCGGGAAAAAGAAATCCTCGGCAACAACCATGTTCGGGTTCTTGCAAATCTTCCCATTCACGAAAACTTCATGTTAAAGAACACACATCAGCAAGGAAGCTATAAGAATAATAAAGATATATAGGATAGGAATGACAATATTGATTAGTGTCTTACCTACTTCTCAACTGCCGCCCTAGCCTGATTTGCACTATTCGAGGGTAACTGAGGATGGGAAAGTGTCACACATGCAAACGTGGAAATATTCGAAAGAGATAGTGCCTCGTCTTCAGCAGATCCATTGGGAAAAGATTGATAGGTACCCCCAGATTGGGAATTTTTTATACCTAAATTTAAAAGGATTCCTAAAGGGGTCGATCATACACCAAGTAATAATTAGGTCTTGTGCTCGAGAAGACCACCAAAGCGATTACGGGCATTGGATTTTGGTGAACGGAAAGCCGATACGGCTGAGCATAGAGGAGTTTAGCCTGGTTTCATGATTGCGTTTCACCCCATTAACACGTGCCGATAACCGAAAGAAGAATGTTTCTAAGTTGAAACGTAGAAGGTTTCCAAATGCGAGAGACAAATTTGTTAGTGTACAGGAAGTTATGAATATAATCAAACGTTTGTTGATTCGGGATCCAAACAGTGATGATATCATCAGCCTTATCTATGCTGTTGTTTTAATTTTTTTTTGTTTTTTAAATTTTTAGTGTTAATGTGATATTGTAGTTTGAATTCTTTTTTATTGGTAATTTCATGAGAAACAACGGAAAATATTTATAGCTTTTGTGAATGAATTTTCGACTAATGTTTTTTAAGTGTTTCGAGTAATGATATTGTGTATGTTTATCGATTTGTAATGATAGATACAGAATGAATTTTGGGGAGTGAAGTGTTCTGGGCGACTGAACTATCACTCGCCCAGGCTTATTCACTCGCCCCCTGAAATTTGTCAACAAGTAGTACAATTAATATTGTTCAATACACATCAAATATTGACATAATTTCAACAAATTTCTCGCAATTTTGATTTACGGGGGAGTTAGTGGTCATATACTTGTTAGTCTTCCGTTTAGATTCTTAATTAACCTAATTTCAACAAATTTTCCCTAAATTTGATTTACGGGGGAGTTAGTGGTCCTATACTTGTTAGTCTTCCGTTTGGATTCTTAATTGACCTAATTTCAACAAACTTCTCGCAATTTTGATTTACGGGGGATTTAGTGGTCCTATACTTGTTAGTCTTCCGTTTGGATTCTTAATAGACCTAATTTCAACAAATTTCTCGCAATTTTGATTTACGGGGGAGTTAGTGGTCCTATACTTGTTAGTCTTCCGTTTGGATTCTTAATTGACCTAATTTCAACAAACTTCTCGCAATTTTGATTTACGGGGGAGTTAGTGGTCCTATACTTGTTAGTCCTCCATTTGGATTCTTAATTGACCTAATTTCAACAAATTTCTTGCAATTTTTGATTTACGGGGGTTAGTGATCCTATACTTGTTAGTCCTCCATTTGGATTCTTAATTGACATAATTTTAACAAATTTCTCGCAATTTTGATTTACGGAGGAGTTAGTGATCTTGTTTGCATTAGTCTTCCATTTGGGTGAGTGAAGTGTTCTGGGCGACTGAACTATCAATCGCCCATTCTTATTCACTCGCCCAAGCCAGTAGGTTATGTCTTGGGCGAGTGAAGTGTGCTGGGCGACTGAGATTTCAGTCGCCCATTATTCACTCGCCCAAGTCAGTACCTACTGTCTTGAGCGAGTGAAGTTCTCAATTGTTAAAACAAGGAACATGTGCATTTAACTACAATGAATATTATTCAGTACACATAAAATATTACAACTAATAGTGTTTAATAAACATCAATCTAAGATTGCTCTCCGAGTTCCCGAAGCGGTGGGGACATGTCTTTGCATTGTTTTTGAAGCGCTGGTCGATTTCCCAATCTGATCCATCAGTTCTTCCTGACTGGAACTTAATCCCGAACAAATTCTTGGGAGATCAAAATTTGGCTCGTCATAAGTTGGAGCTTGGCCATGATGGCAAGGTGCCTCCTGTGAGTCGTAGTGGCCATGACTAGGTGGCTCGTCACAACTAGGTGCCACATACTCAAAATTAGGCGCTTGATCAAAATTACTAGGTTGCTCGTGATCATCCGGACTCCAATGGATAACAACATCATCAATTACATGTTCCTCAATGGTAGGCTCAAGTGCTTCATCAACATCTTCATGTACATTTGACAAATGTGGTGTTGGATTAGAGGCCATCCTCTCTCGACTAGATATGTTCATTTCACTTGGTCTTATCTCACATCCATCATTGTTATTCAAAAAACTAACTCGATCATTAACTTGTCTTCCTTTAGTTTGGACTGTAAGTTTCCTCGGACCCCCTTCTCTCCTTGGAGTCTCTTCTCTCCTCGGAGTACAAGTCACATACAAAGCAATCTCAGAATGATTTTGGTGAAAGAACTTAATTACTTCCCATTGAGACTCGTTTAATATGGCCCCAAGTTCACCCCCCGCTTCCGCACCAATTTTGCGATGGATCACAACATCATTTGCATACCGGTCATAATCCATCTTTTCGCAAATAGTGTTATATAATTCCTCAAACAAAATCGTCTGATCCACCATAAAGTAATCAATACATTTATTATCGCCTTCCCAAACCCAATAGTTGTTCGTTAACTTCCACTCACCGCCATACTTTAGATTCACAAAAATTTGAGACATACCTACAAATAAACAACTCAAATTAAAAAAAAAAAAATTGTTCTGTGCGGGCGCTTGAACTGTGCTTGGCGACTGAACTTCACTCGCCCAAGCACGACCAAGTGTCATATTGGGCGCCTGAACAGTTCGTTGCGACTGAATTTCAATCGCCCAAGAACAGTTCCGGCGTCCACACATGAAATACGGGATTTTAAATTTTCATCATTTTTCTACTACGATTTGCCTACTAAATGATTTAGAATAAAGACCCAATGTTATAAGAGACCCAATACTAACCTTTTTTGTTGATATCTTGTTATATTCTTCTTTCTCTTCCTCTTTGATTTTGAGCAAAATCAATTCTAGGGTTTTGGGAGAAGAATGAGAGAATTTTGAAAATTTTAGAAATTGAAATGAGGTTGATTTTATATTCCTCTTCCTCTTCCTCTTTGATTTTGAGCAAAATCAATTCTAGGGTTTTGGGAGAAGAATGAGAGAATTTTAGAAATTTTAGAAATTGAAATGGGGGGGTTGATTTTGAATTTTGTAACTCTTGATGGGTATAATTTAAAATTTGTTATAGTTAAATTAAGATTAAGTAATTTACATTTAAGTTAATCAATAATCTATTAACTAATTAATTAAAGGAAGGCCATTTCTAGAATTTCTAACTTTCTAAGGCCATTTTTAAAAATTCAACTTCTCATAAGGCCATTTTTAAAACTGTCTCGTATAGTATATATGAAATACAATTTCTTAAGCGATTCTAACTTTATTTGTCCATAGGTTTCCTTCATGTTGTCATATCAAAATATTGAAGACACTACTGTTAGGAATAGTGCTCATAAAGCGTTTGATGAACATTATTAATTGAAAATAAATAAACTGGTTGGTTTTTTGAATTTCATATATTCGTTTCGATTATGCTTTTTATCTAGTATAATATAATTATCAGAAAATTCCATGTCTATTTATTAAATATGACTTTTGTATATATAAGGATGTACAAGAGGATTAAAGTTATAAACAATAGACTAAATAGTCTGTAGTAAGTTAAAGTTGGGATCTTTAACTAATTACTACTAGTACGGTCCACTGAAAATTAAGAATTCAATGATCTCGATCCGGATCATTGATGTTGTGACATTAAAGGTGGAGGTGCTTTATGTAATATGATTTACATAGGACTGGACCAGACATGAATTGAAATCTATTATAAGATACCGTTAACTTTAGATTTCAATACATGTCACACGATGATCATATATGAATTAATCTGAATCCTGAGTAGACATAAACTCCTGTTTGTGTCAGCGAGTCCTTTTGACTCATGGGTAGTGACTTGTTTGTTAATCATGTCACACACTTATGTCTTGGAGGTCCGTTGAGATAAATGGCTGGGAATGTGCACTACAGATATGGAATCCAACTCTTTCTGCGGAAAGCTGAGTTAATTGATTCCCTTAAGTGTTAATTCTGGAACTGAACAGTTCGAGTACTCTGGTTTGTGAAAATGTTTATAAACCAAACTGTTCACTAGTGAATTAATGGCACTTAAGGATTAAGAAATAATTATAGGGGCAAAACGGTAATTTCGCCTAGCTTTAATTATGAATCAATTCTTGGAGGGTTAAATCATATGTAATGATTATATCAATGGACACTCTGATCTTTCGAGTAAAATATAATGTAAGGACAAGAGTGCAATTCCAAGTCTTTAGTGGAGTCACTTGGAATTAATAAATTGATTATATTAATTAATGAGTTTAATTAATTATTTAATTTATTGGAGCTTGAAATTACATGTCCATAGGTCCCAATTCCGGCTCCTATTATTCTACGATTGAACCTATAATAAGAATGATTAAACTCTCGATATATTTTGGGAAATTGTTTTTTCTAAAATATACATAATGAATTAAATTGTAATATTTAATTGATGAATTATGAATTAATCAATTAAAAATATGACAATTGATTAAATCAAATTTAATTATTGAATTAAATTTGTGTAGGAATTTCCTTAATAGGAAAATGCATTTTATGGTTATATATGATATACTCATAATATAAGTATATACAAATAATGCAATTATCTAGAAGGAAGGAGATGGAATCCTATTTGAGTTAGGAGAAAGTAGTTGAGAAAGATAAGGATAGAGGATATGTATGACATATCTATATATATAAGATATCTCTTTTCTAAATAAAATAAGTTTTTTGCAGAGATACAATTTTGCAACAAAAGCAAGAAAATCTCTCTCTCTTTTTCTCCACACAAAAATCGTCCATCACCTTAGAAATTAGGAGAAATTTGTTCTTCCAATTTCTAGAGTTTAGTTATCCAAACTTAAAAGGTTAGTGCCCACCCACTAGTAGAAGGAGAAACGGGGTTGAAGATCAAGGGTTAAAAAGATCGAGAAAGTTTGTTGATCTCATCCTAACACCAAAGTTCAACCGAAAAGATGAAGGACAGGAAGCTTTCGGTATGATTTGCTTTCTCTCTCTTTTGCAATATTTGTTATGTGATCCTCATGTTTTATGTAGAATATTTTTGAAATATATTGAAAACATAAAACCCACCGAATTCCGCAACTGGTTTGAATAAGTTCGATCCTATTTTATTCAATTGGATCGAATTGTTCATGATCCGATTGGGTAAAAACCAACAATTGGTATCAGAGCGGTCCATAACAATATTATTTTAATTGATTGTGGGTAATTGCATAATTTGATTGTTTGATTTATAATTATGGATGATAATTGATTTTTATTAAATTATTGGAGCGGTCGAATTATGATGTTCATGGGGCCTCCCATATGAGGCATAGTTTTAATTTTGTTAGAATTATATTGTACGCCAATTATTGATGGCATATGAATTTTTGTAATAATTATATTATTAGCAAGAATTTACAAGAAGAAAAAGGAAAAGGAGATCTGTGGCGGCCAAATTCACTCCCTTCGGAAATTGACGTGACAAAGGGGAAAGGAGAACAAAAGTGGCCGAGCACTCACATCTCTAGAGCACTATGATCACATGGGCCAACCTCACGTGACTAAGGCCCAAAAGGTTTTTTGAGTTGCAGCAGTAACAAAGCCTTTTAATTTTTTATTAATGCATCTAGCAGCATGATGGTTGATGGAGAATTTCTGAAAGACAGGGCAGAGGATGAAGAATTACCTATTATTGTAATAGGAATAGTTTTTATTATTTTTGTAACCCAGAACACCCGACCCGCTCCTATTTGCTTGTTTATATTATGTCGATAATATGTGCATGCAAATATCTTGTCATTCATATTACCCACAATTTTATTTATGCATGCATACATATAGATATATGTGATATATATGTTTTGTGTATGTAATTTTATTAGTTTTTAGAAAACTAAGATAACCTAAATAATTGTATGATTTAATAGTTAAATAAGCAATTATTTATTTAGGTGATAAGTTGAGTTAGGAAAAATTAATAATAGCAAGTTCAACTAAAAGTTATGACTTTTTGTATATTAGAATGTCTAATTGAACTTTGACCCAATTAGATTGGTTAAATATTAATTTGACCCACTTCAAATTTAGAATGTCTAAAATTACCTATTACCCAAATAGATTGGATTAAATAATCTACGTAACAATCTAGGTCCAAATAAGATTGGATTCTAATTTTAATCCTTAATTAGATAAGAGATTAGAAACCTAGTGAAGTTAATGTAGATTAATTAAATATAAGATGTTTATTTAAAAATAAAACACATGTTTTATAAATATTGAGTGGGAGAAGGACGTATATGGATATATCCTACAGTCTCTATTATTAGTTTAATATAGTGAGATATGGGTAGCGCCTCGAGATGCCTAGTTTGCATCCTCCCTACGGAAGGTGTCTAACTTATGTCAATAACAAGATTAAACTTCCATGAGATAGGACTAATTGATGTATTTTAGCTTGATCATCCCTACGGATGCAAGTCTAAGTTAAGTCATAAAGTCTTAAATAATAGGTTACACTCATAAATGTGTATTTAAATTAGTTAAATACATATTGACTAAAAAAATAGCGATAATTAATAATGAAAGATAAATATGAGATATTTCAGTTCATTCATTAATTTGAGATTGTCTCGAACTTAATTTAGTATTATTGTGATCGACCCTACGGCATCATATTAATAGCTACATTATTTTATCGTGGATTAGTAAAATGTTTTATGTGTTTTTCTTTAGAGTTGCATTCATGCATCACGTTTACTATTCCGAATTATGATAATTATGTTGAATGTATGATTGAAACTTCAATTTATTTATTTTCTTCAAACCCAATTATTGCTTTACTTTCAAACGAAAAATTGATTGGGGTCAATTACGCAAAATGGAAATCTAATATGAATATTATGATGGTTTGTGAGAACCAAAAGTTCGTTCTCACAGAGGAATGTCCTCCAGAACCCCCTGCCACTGCCACTCGTACTGTACGAGAAAAATATGATAGTTGGATTCAAACCAACAACAAAGTGAAATGCTACATGCTTGCATCCATGAGTGATGTTCTGAGGCAGAAACATGAAAACATGGAATTTTCATATGAGATATGAGAATCACTGCAAGCAATGTTTGGGCAACCTTCTGATCAAAGCCGACATGAAGCTACTCGTAGATTCATGAACGCAAGGATGAAGAAAGGTGCTCCAGTAAGAGATCATGTGCTGGACATGATCAACACTGTGCATGAGGCAGAAATACATGGGGCCACCATAGATGATAAAACTCAAGTTACATCATACTTGGGTCACTAATGCCTGACTTTGCTCCGTTTACTACCAACTATATAATGAACAAGTTGGAGTATAACCTGACTCAGTTATTGAACGAGTTACAAACTTTTGAGGCCATATCCAAGATAAGGTCTCAAGAGCGAGAGGTAAATGTTACCAAGCAAGGTCAGTCTTCCTCTGCTGTTAAGAACAAGAAGAAGAAGAAGCAAATGGTGGGTCTGAATCTGAGCCCAAAGCCAAGAAGCAATTCAAAGGCAAAGGCAAGAACAATTCAAAGAAGAAAGAACCCAAAGGAAAATATTTTCATTGTGGGATAGAAGGGCATTAGAAGAGAAACTGTAAAAAGTATCTCGCCGAAAAGAAAGAGCAAAAGAAAGGTAAATTCGATTTACTAGTTTTAGAAACTTGCTTAGTGGTTGATGATTATTCAACCTGGATAATTGATTCAGGAGCCACTAACCATATTTGTTCTTCTATTCAGATGCTTAGTTCTTTGAAGGAGCTTGCTGAAGGGAAAGTGACCATGAGAGTTGAAAATGGAGCATTCGTTTCAGCAAAGGCCACAAGAACAATCCATTTAGATTTTAGGAGTAAATTTATTGTTTTGAACAATGTTTATTTTATTCCTGGTTTTTCGAGAAATTTGATTTCTCTTTCTAAGTTGCATGAACAAAAATTTAATATTTCATTTTCTAATAATAAGATAGTTATTTCTAGAAATGGATTATTTATATGCAATGCAAGTGTTGAAAACGGACTGTACGTATTAAGGCCTGACGAACGATTAATAAATAATTCTGAATTATTTAAGGTAGCAAATCCTAGGTCTAACAAACGTTCTAAAATATCTGAAAGTGATGACACATATCTTTGGCATCTAAGGTTAGGACATATTAACCTCGAAAGGATAAACAGGCTTGTAAAGGAAGGTCCTTTAAGAGAGTTAAAAGTTGGCACTCTTCCTGTTTGTGAATCCTGCATTGAGGGAAAGATGACTAGAAGACCTTTCTCTGCAAAGGGCCTAAGAGCCAAAGAACCTCTTGAGTTGGTACACAGTGACCTTTGTGGTCCCTTAAATGTGGAAGCTCGAGGAGGTTATGAATACTTCGTCACTTTTATTGATGATTATTCACGATATGGTTATTTATACCTAATGCAAAGAAAATCTGAAACTTTTGATAAGTTTAAAGAATTCTTAGCAGCAGCTGAAAAGCAGTTAGGTAAATCACTGAAAACTCTTAGATCTGATCGAGGAGGAGAATACTTGAGTTATGAATTCAAGGATTACTTGGTGGAGCGTGGAATTGAAACCCAACTCACATCCCCTGGAACACCCCAACAAAATGGTGTTGCGGAAAGGCGGAACAAAACGTTATTAGGAATGGTTAGATCTATGATGAGTTACTCCTCATTGGCAAAATCTTTCTGGGGATATGCACTAAGAACCGCAAACTACATTTTGAATGTAGTACCTTCCAAATCCATCCAAAAGACACCCTTAGAGTTGTGGAATGGGCGTAAACCTAGTTTACAACATTTTCGCATATGGGGATGTCCTGCACACGTGCTGAGGAGTGATTTTGGAAAGTTAGATGCGCGAACAGAAGTGTGTCTGTTCGTAGGTTATCCTGAAGGCACTAGAGGTGGTTTGTTCTATAGTACTCAAGATAAGAAAGTATTTGTATGGACAGATGCCACTTTTCTTGAGCACACTTATATGACAAACTTTAAACCTCGAAGTAAAATAATATTAGAAGAACTCCAAGCTGACGTAATTGATACACCGCAGTCAACCACTGATGAACGACCAAGTCAAAAGACCACAGTTCCTAATCAGATTCTGTTGGTACCTTGAAGTAGTGGGAGAGTAATAAGATTACCCGCTCGCTACAGGGATGAGAGCCTTCTTGTGTCTGACACTAACCAAAATGATCCATTGTCATACAAGCATGCAATGGAAGATTCTGATAAGGAAAAATGGCAAGAAGCCATGAACCAAGAGATGGAGTCTATGAACTCTAACTCTGTCTGGGAACTTGTAGATCCACCTGAACAAGTCAGGCCCATTGGGTGCAAATGGATCTATAAGAAGAAGAGAGGTATTGATGGGAAAGTCCAGACTTTCAAAGCCAGGCTAGTGGCAAAGGGTTATACCCAAAAAGAGGGAGTTGATTATGAAGAAACTTTCTCACCAGTAGCTATGCTTAAATCCATACGCATTCTCTTATCCATTGCTGCCAGCCTCGATTATGAGATATGGCAAATGGATGTCAAGACAGCTTTTCTGAATGGCAATCTTGATGAGAGCATCTACATGATGCAACCAGAGGGATTCGTTGTTCAAGGACAAGAGCAGAAAGTCTGTAAGCTTCTTAAGTCCATTTATGGGCTCAAGCAAGCTTCTAGGTCCTGGAATCTAAGGTTTGATGAAACAATCAAAACCTATGGGTTTGAACAAAATATTGATGAACCTTGTGTATACAAATACGTCAAGGATAAGAAGGTGGTCTTCTTGGTACTTTATGTAGATGATATTCTACTCATTGGGAATGATGTAGGGATATTATCTAACATAAAGAGGTGGCTATCCGAGCAGTTCCAAATGAAAGATTTGGGTGAAGTAAGTTATGTTCTTGGCATCCAAATCATAAGGGATCGTAAGAACAAGCTATTGGCTCTGTCTCAAGCATCTTATATTGATAAGGTGTTAGCTCGTTTTTCGATGCAGAATTCCAAGAAAGGTCAATTACTGACCCGACATGGAATTGTTCTCTCTAAAGAGCAATGTCCTAAGACACCTCAAGAAGAAGAGGATATGAGACGGATTCCCTATGCTTCAGCAGTAGGAAGTCTTATGTATGCAATGTTGTGTACTAGACCTGATATCTGCTACGCAGTAGGCATAGTCAGTCGTTTTCAATCCAACCCTGGATTGGATCACTGGATCGCAGTAAAGCATATTCTCAAGTATCTAAGGAGAACGAGAAACTATATGCTTGTGTATTCAGGTGGTGACCTGAGCCCTATAGGATATACTGATTCTGATTTTAAATCAGACAAAGATCATCGAAGGTCGATATCGGGGTCAATATTCACTCTTGGTGGTGCTGCAGTAGTTTGGAGAAGTGTAAAACAATCCAGCACTGCAGATTCAACCATGGAAGCCGAATACATAGCAGCTTGCGAAGCAGCTAAAGAGGCTGTCTAGCTCAGAAAGTTCTACACCGATATGGAAGTAGTTCCAGATATGGATCAGCCACTTACACTGTTTTGCGACAACAGTGGGGCAGTTGCTAATTCAAAGGAACCAAGGAGTCACAAGAGGAGCAAGCATATTGAAAGAAAATATCATCTGATAAGGGATATCGTAGGTCGAGGGGATGTAGCGGTTATGAAGATAGCTTCTGAACATAACCTTGCGGATCCGTTTACCAAGACACTGCCAATAAAGTCATTTGAGGCACACTTGGAAGGAATAGGTTTGAGGGACATGTCTCATTTGCTTTAAGAGCAAGTGGGAGATTGTTAGGAATAGTGCTCATAAAGCGTTTGATGAACATTATTAATTGAAAATAAATAAACTGGTTGGTTTTTTGAATTTCATATATTCGTTTCGATTATGCTTTTTATCTAGTATAATATAATTATCAGAAAATTCCATGTCTATTTATTAAATATGACTTTTGTATATATAAGGATGTACAAGAGGATTAAAGTTATAAACAATAGACTAAATAGTCTGTAGTAAGTTAAAGTTGGGATCTTTAACTAATTACTACTAGTACGGTCCACTGAAAATTAAGAATTCAATGATCTCGATCCGGATCATTGATGTTGTGACATTAAAGGTGGAGGTGCTTTATGTAATATGATTTACATAGGACTGGACCAGACATGAATTGAAATCTATTATAAGATACCGTTAACTTTAGATTTCAATACATGTCACACGATGATCATATATGAATTAATCTGAATCCTGAGTAGACATAAACTCCTGTTTGTGTCAGCGAGTCCTTTTGACTCATGGGTAGTGACTTGTTTGTTAATCATGTCACACACTTATGTCTTGGAGGTCCGTTGAGATAAATGGCTGGGAATGTGCACTACAGATATGGAATCCAACTCTTTCTGCGGAAAGCTGAGTTAATTGATTCCCTTAAGTGTTAATTCTGGAACTGAACAGTTCGAGTACTCTGGTTTGTGAAAATGTTTATAAACCAAACTGTTCACTAGTGAATTAATGGAACTTAAGGATTAAGAAATAATTATAGGGGCAAAACGGTAATTTCGCCTAGCTTTAATTATGAATCAATTCTTGGAGGGTTAAATCATATGTAATGATTATATCAATGGACACTCTGATCTTTCGAGTAAAATATAATGTAAGGACAAGAGTGCAATTCCAAGTCTTTAGTGGAGTCACTTGGAATTAATAAATTGATTATATTAATTAATGAGTTTAATTAATTATTTAATTTATTGGAGCTTGAAATTACATGTCCATAGGTCCCAATTCCGGCTCCTATTATTCTACGATTGAACCTATAATAAGAATGATTAAACTCTCGATATATTTTGGGAAATTGTTTTTTCTAAAATATACATAATGAATTAAATTGTAATATTTAATTGATGAATTATGAATTAATCAATTAAAAATATGACAATTGATTAAATCAAATTAAATTATTGAATCAAATTTGTGTAGGAATTTCCTTAATAGGAAAATGCATTTTATGGTTATATATGATATACTCATAATATAAGTATATACAAATAATGCAATTATCTAGAAGGAAGGAGATGGAATCCTATTTGAGTTAGGAGAAAGTAGTTGAGAAAGATAAGGATAGAGGATATGTATGACATATCTATATATATAAGATATCTCTTTTCTAAATAAAATAAGTTTTTTGCAGAGATACAATTTTGCAACAAAAGCAAGAAAATCTCTCTCTCTTTTTCTCCACACAAAAATCGTCCATCACCTTAGAAATTAGGAGAAATTTGTTCTTCCAATTTCTAGAGTTTAGTTATCCAAACTTAAAAGGTTAGTGCCCACCCACTAGTAGAAGGAGAAACGGGGTTGAAGATCAAGGGTTAAAAAGATCGAGAAAGTTTGTTGATCTCATCCTAACACCAAAGTTCAACCGAAAAGACGAAGGACAGGAAGCTTTCGGTATGATTTGCTTTCTCTCTCTTTTGCATAAATTAAAATAATATTTGTTATGTGATCCTCATGTTTTATGTAGAATATTTTTGAAATATATTGAAAACATAAAATCCACCGAATTCCGCAACTGGTTTGAATAAGTTCGATCCTGTTTTATTCAATTGGATCGAATTGTTCATGATCCGATTGGGTAAAAACCAACAACTACCGTTTAAATGAAATTACACACTTCAAACATGACAACTTATCAACGGTTTTACTATAAATACAATCAATAATATTTTATAGGGTAAATTATGATTATCTCTATGAGGTAAGGGCTAATTATAAAAATCTCCCTCACGTATTAGGTATTATGAATCCTCTCAAATTTATCATCATCTTACAATTAGCCACTTACCCTTTAAAAGTTCCGATTTTGTCCCTGTGAATTATTTGTAATGTTTGTAATATCTAGCTGACATTTCTACCGAAATGTTATTTTGTCAGCTTGAAATTTTATAGGGTAGAATTGTCAGCTAGTATAAGTTATGACACTAATTTTGTAATAATTAAAACTGACTTAACAACTACGTCACCAATTTAACAGTGGTTTACAAATTTAGTTAACGACGGTACCAAATGTGGAACAATTTATTAAATTATGGTACCAAATATATAAACCTGCATTTGTTTGGTACCAAATATGTAGACCTGCATTTGTTTGGTACCAAAAGTAGAAATTGACATAAAATTGAGTACCAAAAAAATGCAATTCTTTTCTCATATATATCAACTCCAATGGAAACAAGCTAGCAGTTAAGATGCTTAAGAAAACTAGTATATAATTATATTTGTAAAACACAACTCCTAAAAACAATTTACCATCTTCAGTAGAAGAGTGTAATTCATTTGCTAAAATTGAGAGTGGATAAGAAAAGTGTTTTGTTAACACAGGGGGATAAATTGTCACATTTATCAAATCACAAGAAGGTAAACTGTCACATTTATCATAACACAGAGATAAACTGTCACAATATCATAACGTAAAGGGGGTTCTTGCCACATATACAAATTTCAGGGAAGCGGTGTGAAACTTTTTATATGGGTAAAATGCTTTTTTTAAAATGAAAGGGATGTAACATCATAGGGATAAATTGTCATTAAGTACTCTTTGTAAAACAAAACTACTGGAAAGAAATTGGATAAGTAGTTAATTACCGGCCGCAGCGGAATCACCAACAGCAACACAGAAATCCTGTAGAGGGCTGGGGTCTGATGCATATACAAATGGCGCCAAAGAAATAATAACAATGACTGGAAAGAAGCCTAAAATCATCTTCATTTCTATTAATTGGATTTATTTTGTGATTACTCGAGGCAGATTGATAACTTAACACTGAAATGGTGTGTATTTATAGAGAACATGAATGAAATAGTCTTCTCCTATATATTCTTTTTTACAAGTATATATAGTTCTTTTATTAACAATTGGGAAGACTCCATCAAAATAGTTAGTATTTAATGAAGTATGGTTCTTAAAGGATGGATGATTTTATCTTTTTTCGAAGACTTGAATCAATTCGTATAATTGCCTCTTGGATATGGTCGATAGCTTGTTTTCCTTGCATATACTAATTCTGATCTTTAGCATATATTTCTCTACATCTTGTTTTATGTCTAAAATTGTGTACAATATATACCAGAGGGCAATTTGCAAACCTGGTATCACTGAAGATATAAATGCAGATTCAATTAATTACTATTGATTTTTTTTTTCATACAATATGATGCACAAATATATTTTAAAATATAGGTATGAACAGGAAAATTGAACGTATCACATAATTATATAAATAGAAATATTATTATAACTATAAAGTATTATACATAGTTTTATTTTCTATATAATTCATTTAAGACTTTATCAAAAACTATAATCTAGTTATACATTGTGAATCTAACTATTCTTATTAAGTTTATTTTGCCTATGATAACATTTTAGTTAAAATTGTATAATGTTAAGTCTTTTAATTTCTAATGTCTCCTAGTTTAACTATATATACTTCTTAGAGTTTCTTTAGCTTTTTAAAATCACATAGGGGTATTTTAATCCGTATAAAAAAGTTAAAAATATTCATGTTTTTATAATAGTAGAGATAGAGATAATTTAAATATTAACATTTGATGATGTCAAAATCTCCTATGTCACGCAAGCCAGCAGGATTTTGAGGATATAACTTTCGAACATTCACTTAATCAACTGATTTCTTTTCTCTACGTGGAGCATATTTATTTATTTGAATTTGTGAGGTTGCAATTTTATTTTTCCTTGTTTTTTCATATTTGATTTTTATCATTCAACATATATTTTGAACACAACTTGCACTCGGGAAAAAAGCAAAAATTGTCTTATAGGTAAATTACTCATTATTTCATATCACAGGAAGATAAATTGTTCATTATTTCATTCACAGGGAGGTAAATTGTCTATTTTCATATCACAGGGAACTAAATCACTCATTTGACATATCACAGGAAGTTAATTTGCAAAAACCCGAACTAATGGCCGCTAGCAAATTTGCCCCACAAGTACTAGGGTTGACAATTTTTCCTAACAACTTATAAAATTGAAGCAATTTTGGGACTTTTTTGGCACAAATACAAAAGTGAATCTCACTTGCGGGCTGACAATTTCACAATTCAAATTCAACAACCCTGCGAGTGAGGTTTATGAATTTCGCAATTGGGCCAAAAAAGTCTCGAAACTGCTTCAATTTTGTAAATTGTGGGGTAGAATTGTTAGCCTAAATACTTATAGGCAAACTTGCAAACGACTAAGAGTTATGAGGTCCCAAACTCGTCCCATACTCCCATATTTTATTACAGGTTTTTGAAATATGGGTACCTAAATTCAAAATATCCATCCCATTCGGGTTTTTAAAAAAACAGGATGGGACGGGTTTGGGTTACCTGAACCCGATGCCCACCCCTACTTCCTATCCTTATAAATTGAGCTCGTTTGATTTTTAGGGTTTTAGGGTTTAGGGTTTAGGGTTTAGGGTTAGTCATTGCGTAGGACTATTTTCTCTCGCCCTTCTCCGAAACTGTATACCTTTAGTTTTCAGTTAAAATCTCTCTATTCCAAAATATCAATGTTCATATATGTTATTTGGTTGTAAGACAATAGAAAATATCGATATAAATTATTCAAAAAATTAGATTTTATCTTAATATCTGAAAAAATTCAATGATGTTACACTGAAAATTATGCTACCAACCGAAAACTTACAATTCATTAAGTAGAATTAATCTTTGTGTCTTAAACTCTCGATAATGACATTTCTCTGAAAACTCTTCTGCATAAAAAAAAAATTCATTATATCTAAAGATGTCTAAAACCCAATAAAAGAAAACAATATAAACACGGTAAATTAAATAATAGAAGGTAAAAGGGATATGAAATTAAAAGAATGTGCAAAGGCACGAAGAATGTTATTCTGAGCAGAAGTTCAAGACGTTCAAACACGAACCTGAAAAAAAATGGTTAGTCTATAATGTAAAAGAAAGAAAAAAAATAGAGAAACAAAGTAGATTAAATCATTGAAGAAAAAAAGGATATGAAACTAAACAATGAGCAAAGGCTTGACCAATGTTCTGACCAAAAGTTTAGTTTAAGAAGTTGATTATTATAATGAACTAAATATACTAATTTCTGTAATCAAGGATAACTATTTTGGGGGCATGATCTTAGCATATCAATTAAGAATTAGTTAAGATATTTTTAAACTAAAATTGACTTAAAATTTGAAAATCCTTGAAACTTGTAACGTGCATTTTTATAATGTATTAAATTCCTATTCCAATTCTATTTTCTTCATAAAGGAAACTATTTCGGTGGCATAATTTTAGCATATCAATTAATTAGCTTAGATAATCTGAACTAAACTCAATTTAAAATTTGAAAAATTTTCGGCTTGTAGATAAGAGATTACCCAATCAATAATTTTTTGACAATAAAAAAAAATTCTAAATTCTAAGAAAAAAGAATTGAGTCAAAATTTACGAATTGAAGTCAA
The DNA here is from genome assembly GCA_034814905.1 of Penstemon davidsonii. Lineage (NCBI taxonomy): Eukaryota > Viridiplantae > Streptophyta > Magnoliopsida > Lamiales > Plantaginaceae > Penstemon > Penstemon davidsonii. The sequence continues at coordinate 7,365,987 of JAYDYQ010002686.1, forward strand.
CGGACACGTGCATTTTTATAATGTATTAAATTCCTATTCCAATTCTATTTTCTTCATAAAGGAAACTATTTCGGTGGCATAATTTTAGCATATCAATTAATTAGCTTAGATAATCTGAACTAAACTCAATTTAAAATTTGTAAAACTTTCGGCTTGTAGATAAGAGATTACCCAATCAGTAATTTTTTGACAATAAAAAAAAATTCTAAATTCTAAGAAAAAAGATTTGAGTCAAAATTTACGAATTGAAGTCAACGGACCATTCTCCTATATATATATATATATATATAAGATAAGATGTTGAAATTTCAGTTGCTTTAAGCCTTTTACTTAATTATACACCAAATTTAACATCTATATATTAATTAATTTTCACACTCAGTGTACGATCTAATACAGTGAGCTTTTAAGCCTTTTACTTAATTATACACCAAATTTTACATCTTTATATTAATTAATTTTCACACTATAATTAAGTAAAAGGCTTAAAGCAACTGAAATTTCATCATAACTATATATGTGTAAATATTAATTTCCAGCTGGGAAGATTGAAGCTTTCATGTGCATTTTGTTGAAATTTGGTCAATTTAGGATCAAAGCGGAAGACTAACACGTATAGGACCACTAACTCCTTTGTAAATCAAAATTAGGGAAATTATGTTGAAATTTGGTCAATTTAGGATCCGAACGGAAGACTAACACGTATTAGACCACTATCTCCTCCGTAAATAAAAATTGGGGAAATTTGTTGAAATTTGGTCAATTTAGGATCACATGGAAGACTAAGACGTATAGGACCACTAACTTCTCCGTAAATCAAAATTAGGGGAATTATGTCGAAATATGGTCAATTTAGGATCCAAACGGAAGACTAACACGTATAGGACCACTAACTCCTCCGTAAATCAAAATTAGAGGAATTGTGTTATAATATGGTCAATTTAGGATCCAAACGGAAGACTAACACGTATAGGACCCCTAACTCATCCGTAAATCAAAACTGGGGGAAATTTGTTGAAATTTGGTCAATTTAGGATCAAACCGGAAGACTAACATATATAGAACCACTAACTCATCCGTAAATCAAAATTGGGGGAAATTTGATCAATTTAGGATCCAAACGGAAGACTAATACGTATAGGACCACTAACTCCCCCGTAAATCAAAATTGGGGGAAATTTGTTGAAATTTGGCCAGTTTATGATCCAAACGGAAGACTAATACGTATAGGACCACTAACTCCTCCGTAAATCAATATTGGGGGAAATTTGTTGAAATTTGGCCAGTTTATGATCCAAACGGAAGACTAACACGTATAGAACCACTAACTCATCCGTAAATCAAAATTAGGGGAATTATGTTGAAATTTGGTCGATTTATGATCCAAACGGAAGACTAACACGTACAGGACCACTAACTCATCCGTAAATTAAAATTGGGGGAAATTTGTTGAAATTTGATCAATTTAGGATCCAAACAAATGACTAATACATATATGACCACTATCTCCTCTGTAAATCAAAATTGGGGGAAATTTGTTGAAATGTAATGCGAAAGCAATTAAATGTAATCATGTTACTAGTTAAAAACATTTCCATGTCATCCTTGAAACTTGTAACGTGCATTTTTATAATGTATTAAATTCCTATTCCAATTCTATTTTCTTCATAAAGGAAACTATTTCGGTGGCATAATTTTAGCATATCAATTAATTAGCTTAGATAATCTGAACTAAACTCAATTTAAAATTTGAAAAACTTTCGGCTTGTAGATAAGAGATTACCCAATCAATAATTTTTTGACAATAAAAAAAAATTCTAAATTCTAAGAAAAAAGAATTGAGTCAAAATTTACGAATTGAAGTCAACGGACACGTGCATTTTTATAATGTATTAAATTCCTATTCCAATTCTATTTTCTTCATAAAGGAAACTATTTCGGTGGCATAATTTTAGCATATCAATTAATTAGCTTAGATAATCTGAACTACACTCAATTTAAAATTTGTAAAACTTTCGGCTTGTAGATAAGAGATTACCCAATCAGTAATTTTTGACAATAAAAAAAAATTCTAAATTCTAAGAAAAAAGAGTTGAGTCAAAATTTACGAATTGAAGTCAACGGACCATTCTCCTATATATATATATATATATATATATATAAGATAAGATGTTGAAATTTCAGTTGCTTTAAGCCTTTTACTTAATTATACACCAAATTTAACATCTATATATTAATTAATTTTCACACTCAGTGTACGATCTAATACAGTGAGCTTTTAAGCCTTTTACTTAATTATACACCAAATTTGATGAGGACTCATAATACGTTACTACATAACTGTAATAGATCGTACACTGAGTGTGAAAATTAATTAATATAAAGATGTAAAATTTGGTGTATAATTAAGTAAAAGGCTTAAAGCAACTGAAATTTCATCATAACTATATATGTGTAAATATTAATTTCCAGCTGGGAAGATTGAAGCTTTCATGTGCATTTTGTTGAAATTTGGTCAATTTAGGATCAAAGCGGAAGACTAACACGTATAGGACCACTAACTCCTTTGTAAATCAAAATTAGGGAAATTATGTTGAAATTTGGTCAATTTAGGATCCGAACGGAAGACTAACACGTATAAGACCACTATCTCCTCCGTAAATAAAAATTGGGGAAATTTGTTGAAATTTGGTCAATTTAGGATCACATGGAAGACTAAGACGTATAGGACCACTAACTTCTCCGTAAATCAAAATTAGGGGAATTATGTCGAAATATGGTCAATTTAGGATCCAAACGGAAGACTAACACGTATAGGACCACTAACTCCTCCGTAAATCAAAATTAGAGGAATTGTGTTATAATATGGTCAATTTAGGATCCAAACGGAAGACTAACACGTATAGGACCCCTAACTCATCCGTAAATCAAAACTGGGGGAAATTTGTTGAAATTTGGTCAATTTAGGATCAAACCGGAAGACTAACATATATAGAACCACTAACTCATCCGTAAATCAAAATTGGGGGAAATTTGATCAATTTAGGATCCAAACGGAAGACTAATACGTATAGGACCACTAACTCCTCCGTAAATCAAAATTGGGGGAAATTTGTTGAAATTTGGCCAGTTTATGATCCAAACGGAAGACTAATACGTATAGGACCACTAACTCCTCCGTAAATCAATATTGGGGGAAATTTGTTGAAATTTGGCCAGTTTATGATCCAAACGGAAGACTAACACGTATAGAACCACTAACTCATCCGTAAATCAAAATTAGGGGAATTATGTTGAAATTTGGTCGATTTATGATCCAAACGGAAGACTAACACGTATAGGACCACTAACTCATCCGTAAATTAAAATTGGGGGAAATTTGTTGAAATTTGATCAATTTAGGATCCAAACAAATGACTAATACATATATGACCACTATCTCCTCTGTAAATCAAAATTGGGGGAAATTTGTTGAAATGTAATGCGAAAGCAATTAAATGTAATCATGTTACTAGTTAAAAACATTTCCATGTCATCCTTGAAACTTGTAACGTGCATTTTTATAATGTATTAAATTCCTATTCCAATTCTATTTTCTTCATAAAAGAAACTATTTCGGTGGCATAATTTTAGCATATCAATTAATTAGCTTAGATAATCTGAACTAAACTCAATTTAAAATTTGAAAAACTTTCGGCTTGTAGATAAGAGATTACCCAATCAATAATTTTTTGTCAATAAAAAAAAATTCTAAATTCTAAGAAAAAAGAATTGAGTCAAAATTTACGAATTGAAGTCAACGGACACGTGCATTTTTATAATGTATTAAATTCCTATTCCAATTCTATTTTCTTCATAAAGGAAACTATTTCGGTGGCATAATTTTAGCATATCAATTAATTAGCTTAGATAATCTGAACTACACTCAATTTAAAATTTGTAAAACTTTCGGCTTGTAGATAAGAGATTACCCAATCAGTAATTTTTGACAATAAAAAAAAATTCTAAATTCTAAGAAAAAAGAGTTGAGTCAAAATTTACGAATTGAAGTCAACGGACCATTCTCCTATATATATATATATATATATATATATAAGATAAGATGTTGAAATTTCAGTTGCTTTAAGCCTTTTACTTAATTATACACCAAATTTAACATCTATATATTAATTAATTTTCACACACAGTGTACGATCTAATACAGTGAGCTTTTAAGCCTTTTACTTAATTATACACCAAATTTTACATCTTTATATTAATTAATTTTCACACTATAATTAAGTAAAAGGCTTAAAGCAACTGAAATTTCATCATAACTATATATGTGTAAATATTAATTTCCAGCTGGGAAGATTGAAGCTTTCATGTGCATTTTGTTGAAATTTGGTCAATTTAGGATCAAAGCGGAAGACTAACACGTATAGGACCACTAACTCCTTTGTAAATCAAAATTAGGGAAATTATGTTGAAATTTGGTCAATTTAGGATCCGAACGGAAGACTAACACGTATAAGACCACTATCTCCTCCGTAAATAAAAATTGGGGAAATTTGTTGAAATTTGGTCAATTTAGGATCACATGGAAGACTAAGACGTATAGGACCACTAACTTCTCCGTAAATCAAAATTAGGGGAATTATGTCGAAATATGGTCAATTTAGGATCCAAACGGAAGACTAACACGTATAGGACCACTAACTCCTCCGTAAATCAAAATTAGAGGAATTGTGTTATAATATGGTCAATTTAGGATCCAAACGGAAGACTAACACGTATAGGACCCCTAACTCATCCGTAAATCAAAACTGGGGGAAATTTGTTGAAATTTGGTCAATTTAGGATCAAACCGGAAGACTAACATATATAGAACCACTAACTCATCCGTAAATCAAAATTGGGGGAAATTTGATCAATTTAGGATCCAAACGGAAGACTAATACGTATAGGACCACTAACTCCCCCGTAAATCAAAATTGGGGGAAATTTGTTGAAATTTGGCCAGTTTATGATCCAAACGGAAGACTAATACGTATAGGACCACTAACTCCTCCGTAAATCAATATTGGGGGAAATTTGTTGAAATTTGGCCAGTTTATGATCCAAACGGAAGACTAACACGTATAGAACCACTAACTCATCCGTAAATCAAAATTAGGGGAATTATGTTGAAATTTGGTCGATTTATGATCCAAACGGAAGACTAACACGTATAGGACCACTAACTCATCCGTAAATTAAAATTGGGGGAAATTTGTTGAAATTTGATCAATTTAGGATCCAAACAAATGACTAATACATATATGACCACTATCTCCTCTGTAAATCAAAATTGGGGGAAATTTGTTGAAATGTAATGCGAAAGCAATTAAATGTAATCATGTTACTAGTTAAAAACATTTCCATGTCATCCTTGAAACTTGTAACGTGCATTTTTATAATGTATTAAATTCCTATTCCAATTCTATTTTCTTCATAAAAGAAACTATTTCGGTGGCATAATTTTAGCATATCAATTAATTAGCTTAGATAATCTGAACTAAACTCAATTTAAAATTTGAAAAACTTTCGGCTTGTAGATAAGAGATTACCCAATCAATAATTTTTTGACAATAAAAAAAAATTCTAAATTCTAAGAAAAAAGAATTGAGTCAAAATTTACGAATTGAAGTCAACGGACACGTGCATTTTTATAATGTATTAAATTCCTATTCCAATTCTATTTTCTTCATAAAGGAAACTATTTCGGTGGCATAATTTTAGCATATCAATTAATTAGCTTAGATAATCTGAACTACACTCAATTTAAAATTTGTAAAACTTTCGGCTTGTAGATAAGAGATTACCCAATCAGTAATTTTTGACAATAAAAAAAAATTCTAAATTCTAAGAAAAAAGAGTTGAGTCAAAATTTACGAATTGAAGTCAACGGACCATTCTCCTATATATATATATATATATATAAGATAAGATGTTGAAATTTCAGTTGCTTTAAGCCTTTTACTTAATTATACACCAAATTTAACATCTATATATTAATTAATTTTCACACACAGTGTACGATCTAATACAGTGAGCTTTTAAGCCTTTTACTTAATTATACACCAAATTTTACATCTTTATATTAATTAATTTTCACACTATAATTAAGTAAAAGGCTTAAAGCAACTGAAATTTCATCATAACTATATATGTGTAAATATTAATTTCCAGCTGGGAAGATTGAAGCTTTCATGTGCATTTTGTTGAAATTTGGTCAATTTAGGATCAAAGCGGAAGACTAACACGTATAGGACCACTAACTCCTTTGTAAATCAAAATTAGGGAAATTATGTTGAAATTTGGTCAATTTAGGATCCGAACGGAAGACTAACACGTATAAGACCACTATCTCCTCCGTAAATAAAAATTGGGGAAATTTGTTGAAATTTGGTCAATTTAGGATCACATGGAAGACTAAGACGTATAGGACCACTAACTTCTCCGTAAATCAAAATTAGGGGAATTATGTCGAAATATGGTCAATTTAGGATCCAAACGGAAGACTAACACGTATAGGACCACTAACTCCTCCGTAAATCAAAATTAGAGGAATTGTGTTATAATATGGTCAATTTAGGATCCAAACGGAAGACTAACACGTATAGGACCCCTAACTCATCCGTAAATCAAAACTGGGGGAAATTTGTTGAAATTTGGTCAATTTAGGATCAAACCGGAAGACTAACATATATAGAACCACTAACTCATCCGTAAATCAAAATTGGGGGAAATTTGATCAATTTAGGATCCAAACGGAAGACTAATACGTATAGGACCACTAACTCCTCCGTAAATCAAAATTGGGGGAAATTTGTTGAAATTTGGCCAGTTTATGATCCAAACGGAAGACTAATACGTATAGGACCACTAACTCCTCCGTAAATCAATATTGGGGGAAATTTGTTGAAATTTGGCCAGTTTATGATCCAAACGGAAGACTAACACGTATAGAACCACTAACTCATCCGTAAATCAAAATTAGGGGAATTATGTTGAAATTTGGTCGATTTATGATCCAAACGGAAGACTAACACGTATAGGACCACTAACTCATCCGTAAATTAAAATTGGGGGAAATTTGTTGAAATTTGATCAATTTAGGATCCAAACAAATGACTAATACATATATGACCACTATCTCCTCTGTAAATCAAAATTGGGGGAAATTTGTTGAAATGTAATGCGAAAGCAATTAAATGTAATCATGTTACTAGTTAAAAACATTTCCATGTCATCCTTGAAACTTGTAACGTGCATTTTTATAATGTATTAAATTCCTATTCCAATTCTATTTTCTTCATAAAGGAAACTATTTCGGTGGCATAATTTTAGCATATCAATTAATTAGCTTAGATAATCTGAACTAAACTCAATTTAAAATTTGAAAAACTTTCGGCTTGTAGATAAGAGATTACCCAATCAATAATTTTTTGACAATAAAAAAAAATTCTAAATTCTAAGAAAAAAGAATTGAGTCAAAATTTACGAATTGAAGTCAACGGACACGTGCATTTTTATAATGTATTAAATTCCTATTCCAATTCTATTTTCTTCATAAAGGAAACTATTTCGGTGGCATAATTTTAGCATATCAATTAATTAGCTTAGATAATCTGAACTACACTCAATTTAAAATTTGTAAAACTTTCGGCTTGTAGATAAGAGATTACCCAATCAGTAATTTTTGACAATAAAAAAAAATTCTAAATTCTAAGAAAAAAGAGTTGAGTCAAAATTTACGAATTGAAGTCAACGGACCATTCTCCTATATATATATATATATATATATATATATAAGATAAGATGTTGAAATTTCAGTTGCTTTAAGCCTTTTACTTAATTATACACCAAATTTAACATCTATATATTAATTAATTTTCACACTCAGTGTACGATCTAATACAGTGAGCTTTTAAGCCTTTTACTTAATTATACACCAAATTTTACATCTTTATATTAATTAATTTTCACACTATAATTAAGTAAAAGGCTTAAAGCAACTGAAATTTCATCATAACTATATATGTGTAAATATTAATTTCCGGCTGGGAAGATTGAAGCTTTCATGTGCATTTTGTTGAAATTTGGTCAATTTAGGATCAAAGCGGAAGACTAACACGTATAGGACCACTAACTCCTTTGTAAATCAAAATTAGGGAAATTATGTTGAAATTTGGTCAATTTAGGATCCGAACGGAAGACTAACACGTATAAGACCACTATCTCCTCCGTAAATAAAAATTGGGGAAATTTGTTGAAATTTGGTCAATTTAGGATCACATGGAAGACTAAGACGTATAGGACCACTAACTTCTCCGTAAATCAAAATTAGGGGAATTATGTCGAAATATGGTCAATTTAGGATCCAAACGGAAGACTAACACGTATAGGACCACTAACTCCTCCGTAAATCAAAATTAGAGGAATTGTGTTATAATATGGTCAATTTAGGATCCAAACGGAAGACTAACACGTATAGGACCCCTAACTCATCCGTAAATCCAAAATCTGGGGGAAATTTGTTGAAATTTGGTCAATTTAGGATCAAACCGGAAGACTAACATATATAGAACCACTAACTCATCCGTAAATCAAAATTGGGGGAAATTTGATCAATTTAGGATCCAAACGGAAGACTAATACGTATAGGACCACTAACTCCCCCGTAAATCAAAATTGGGGGAAATTTGTTGAAATTTGGCCAGTTTATGATCCAAACGGAAGACTAATACGTATAGGACCACTAACTCCTCCGTAAATCAATATTGGGGGAAATTTGTTGAAATTTGGCCAGTTTATGATCCAAACGGAAGACTAACACGTATAGAACCACTAACTCATCCGTAAATCAAAATTAGGGGAATTATTTTGAAATTTGGTCGATTTATGATCCAAACGTAAGACTAACACGTATAGGACCACTAACTCATCCGTAAATTAAAATTGGGGGAAATTTGTTGAAATTTGATCAATTTAGGATCCAAACAAATGACTAATACATATATGACCACTATCTCCTCTGTAAATCAAAATTGGGGGAAATTTGTTGAAATGTAATGTGAAAGCAATTAAATGTAATCATGTTACTAGTTAAAAACATTTCCATGTCATCCTTGAAATTGTAACGTGCATTTTTATAATGTATTAAATTCCTCTTCCAATTCTATTTTCTTCATAAAGGAAACTATTTCGGTGGCATAATTTTAGCATATCAATTAATTAGCTAAGATAATCTGAACTAAACTCAATTTAAAATTTGAAAAACTTTCGGCTTGTAGATAAGAGATTACCCAATCAATAATTTTTTGACAATAAAAAAAATTCTAAATTCTAAGAAAAAAGAATTGAGTCAAAATTTACGAATTGAAGTCAACGGACACGTGCATTTTTATAATGTATTAAATTCCTATTCCAATTCTATTTTCTTCATAAAGGAAACTATTTCGGTGGCATAATTTTAGCATATCAATTAATTAGCTTAGATAATCTGAACTAAACTCAATTTAAATTTGTAAAACTTTCGGCTTGTAGATAAGAGATTACCCAATCAGTAATTTTTTGACAATAAAAAAAAATTCTAAATTCTAAGAAAAAAGAGTTGAGTCAAAATTTACGAATTGAAGTCAACGGACCATTCTCCTATATATATATATATATATATATATATATATATATAAGATAAGATGTTGAAATTTCAGTTGCTTTAAGCCTTTTACTTAATTATACACCAAATTTAACATCTATATATTAATTAATTTTCACACTCAGTGTACGATCTAATACAGTGAGCTTTTAAGCCTTTTACTTAATTATACACCAAATTTTACATCTTTATATTAATTAATTTTCACACTATAATTAAGTAAAAGGCTTAAAGCAACTGAAATTTCATCATAACTATATATGTGTAAATATTAATTTCCAGCTGGGAAGATTGAAGCTTTCATGTGCATTTTGTTGAAATTTGGTCAATTTAGGATCAAAGCGGAAGACTAACACGTATAGGACCACTAACTCCTTTGTAAATCAAAATTAGGGAAATTATGTTGAAATTTGGTCAATTTAGGATCCGAACGGAAGACTAACACGTATAAGACCACTATCTCCTCCGTAAATAAAAATTGGGGAAATTTGTTGAAATTTGGTCAATTTAGGATCACATGGAAGACTAAGACGTATAGGACCACTAACTTCTCCGTAAATCAAAATTAGGGGAATTATGTCGAAATATGGTCAATTTAGGATCCAAACGGAAGACTAACACGTATAGGACCACTAACTCCTCCGTAAATCAAAATTAGAGGAATTGTGTTATAATATGGTCAATTTAGGATCCAAACGGAAGACTAACACGTATAGGACCCCTAACTCATCCGTAAATCAAAACTGGGGGAAATTTGTTGAAATTTGGTCAATTTAGGATCAAACCGGAAGACTAACATATATAGAACCACTAACTCATCCGTAAATCAAAATTGGGGGAAATTTGATCAATTTAGGATCCAAACGGAAGACTAATACGTATAGGACCACTAACTCCCCCGTAAATCAAAATTGGGGGAAATTTGTTGAAATTTGGCCAGTTTATGATCCAAACGGAAGACTAATACGTATAGGACCACTAACTCCTCCGTAAATCAATATTGGGGGAAATTTGTTGAAATTTGGCCAGTTTATGATCCAAACGGAAGACTAACACGTATAGAACCACTAACTCATCCGTAAATCAAAATTAGGGGAATTATGTTGAAATTTGGTCGATTTATGATCCAAACGGAAGACTAACACGTATAGGACCACTATCTCCTCCGTAAATAAAAATTGGGGAAATTTGTTGAAATTTGGTCAATTTAGGATCGATCCAAACAAATGACTAATACATATATGACCACTATCTCCTCTGTAAATCAAAATTGGGGGAAATTTGTTGAAATGTAATGCGAAAGCAATTAAATGTAATCATGTTACTAGTTAAAAACATTTCCATGTCATCCTTGAAACTTGTAATGTGCATTTTTATAATGTATTAAATTCCTATTCCAATTCTATTTTCTTCATAAAGGAAACTATTTCGGTGGCATAATTTTAGCATATCAATTAATTAGCTTAGATAATCTGAACTAAACTCAATTTAAAATTTGAAAAACTTTCGGCTTGTAGATAAGAGATTACCCAATCAATAATTTTTTGACAATAAAAAAAAATTCTAAATTCTAAGAAAAAAGAATTGAGTCAAAATTTACGAATTGAAGTCAACGGACACGTGCATTTTTATAATGTATTAAATTCCTATTCCAATTCTATTTTCTTCATAAAGGAAACTATTTCGGTGGCATAATTTTAGCATATCAATTAATTAGCTTAGATAATCTGAACTACACTCAATTTAAAATTTGTAAAACTTTCGGCTTGTAGATAAGAGATTACCCAATCAGTAATTTTTGACAATAAAAAAAAATTCTAAATTCTAAGAAAAAAGAGTTGAGTCAAAATTTACGAATTGAAGTCAACGGACCATTCTCCTATATATATATATATATATATATATATATATATATATATATATATATATATATATATATATATATAAGATAAGATGTTGAAATTTCAGTTGCTTTAAGCCTTTTACTTAATTATACACCAAATTTAACATCTATATATTAATTAATTTTCACTCTCAGTGTACGATCTAATACAGTGAGCTTTTAAGCCTTTTACTTAATTATACACCAAATTTGATGAGGACTCATAATACGTTACTACATAACTGTAATAGATCGTACACTGAGTGTGAAAATTAATTAATATAAAGATGTAAAATTTGGTGTATAATTAAGTAAAAGGCTTAAAGCAACTGAAATTTCATCATAACTATATATGTGTAAATATTAATTTCCAGCTGGGAAGATTGAAGCTTTCATGTGCATTTTGTTGAAATTTGGTCAATTTAGGATCAAAGCGGAAGACTAACACGTATAGGACCACTAACTCCTTTGTAAATCAAAATTAGGGAAATTATGTTAAAATTTGGTCAATTTAGGATCCGAACGGAAGACTAACACGTATAAGACCACTATCTCCTCCGTAAATAAAAATTGGGGAAATTTGTTGAAATTTGGTCAATTTAGGATCACATGGAAGACTAAGACGTATAGGACCACTAACTTCTCCGTAAATCAAAATTAGGGGAATTATGTCGAAATATGGTCAATTTAGGATCCAAACGGAAGACTAACACGTATAGGACCACTAACTCCTCCGTAAATCAAAATTAGAGGTTGTGTTATAATATGGTCAATTTAGGATCCAAACGGAAGACTAACACGTATAGGACCTCTAACTCATCCGTAAATCAAAACTGGGGGAAATTTGTTGAAATTTGGTCAATTTAGGATCAAACCGGAAGACTAACATATATAGAACCACTAACTCATCCGTAAATCAAAATTGGGGGAAATTTGATCAATTTAGGATCCAAACGGAAGACTAATACGTATAGGACCACTAACTCCCCCGTAAATCAAAATTGGGGGAAATTTGTTGAAATTTGGCCAGTTTATGATACAAACGGAAGACTAATACGTATAGGACCACTAACTCCTCCGTAAATCAATATTGGGGGAAATTTGTTGAAATTTGGCCAGTTTATGATCCAAACGGAAGACTAACACGTATAGAACCACTAACTCATCCGTAAATCAAAATTAGGGGAATTATTTTGAAATTTAGTCGATTTATGATCCAAACGGAAGACTAACACGTATAGGACCACTAACTCATCCGTAAATTAAAATTGGGGGAAATTTGTTGAAATTTGATCAATTTAGGATCCAAACAAATGACTAATACATATATGACCACTATCTCCTCTGTAAATCAAAATTGGGGGAAATTTGTTGAAATGTAATGTGAAAGCAATTAAATGTAATCATGTTACTAGTTAAAAACATTTCCATGTCATCCTTGAAATTGTAACGTGCATTTTTATAATGTATTAAATTCCTATTCCAATTCTATTTTCTTCAAAAAGGAAACTATTTCGGTGGCATAATTTTAGCATATCAATTAATTAGCTAAGATAATCTGAACTAAACTCAATTTAAAATTTGAAAAACTTTCGGCTTGTAGGTAAGAGATTACCCAATCAATAATTTTTTGACAATAAAAAAAAATTCTAAATTCTAAGAAAAAAGAATTGAGTCAAAATTTACGAATTGAAGTCAACGGACACGTGCATTTTTATAATGTATTAAATTCCTATTCCAATTCTATTTTCTTCATAAAGGAAACTATTTCGGTGGCATAATTTTAGCATATCAATTAATTAGCTTAGATAATCTGAACTAAACTCAATTTAAAATTTGTAAAACTTTCGGCTTGTAGATAAGAGATTACCCAATCAGTAATTTTTTGACAATAAAAAAAAATTCTAAATTCTAAGAAAAAAGAGTTGAGTCAAAATTTACGAATTGAAGTCAACGGACCATTCTCCTATATATATATATATATATATATATATATATATATATAAGATAAGATGTTGAAATTTCAGTTGCTTTAAGCCTTTTACTTAATTATACACCAAATTTAACATCTATATATTAATTAATTTTCACACTCAGTGTACGATCTAATACAGTGAGCTTTTAAGCCTTTTACTTAATTATACACCAAATTTTACATCTTTATATTAATTAATTTTCACACTATAATTAAGTAAAAGGCTTAAAGCAACTGAAATTTCATCATAACTATATATGTGTAAATATTAATTTCCAGCTGGGAAGATTGAAGCTTTCATGTGCATTTTGTTGAAATTTGGTCAATTTAGGATCAAAGCGGAAGACTAACACGTATAGGACCACTAACTCCTTTGTAAATCAAAATTAGGGAAATTATGTTGAAATTTGGTCAATTTAGGATCCGAACGGAAGACTAACACGTATAAGACCACTATCTCCTCCGTAAATAAAAATTGGGGAAATTTGTTGAAATTTGGTCAATTTAGGATCACATGGAAGACTAAGACGTATAGGACCACTAACTTCTCCGTAAATCAAAATTAGGGGAATTATGTCGAAATATGGTCAATTTAGGATCCAAACGGAAGACTAACACGTATAGGACCACTAACTCCTCCGTAAATCAAAATTAGAGGAATTGTGTTATAATATGGTCAATTTAGGATCCAAACGGAAGACTAACACGTATAGGACCCCTAACTCATCCGTAAATCAAAACTGGGGGAAATTTGTTGAAATTTGGTCAATTTAGGATCAAACCGGAAGACTAACATATATAGAACCACTAACTCATCCGTAAATCAAAATTGGGGGAAATTTGATCAATTTAGGATCCAAACGGAAGACTAATACGTATAGGACCACTAACTCCTCCGTAAATCAAAATTGGGGGAAATTTGTTGAAATTTGGCCAGTTTATGATCCAAACGGAAGACTAATACGTATAGGACCACTAACTCCTCCGTAAATCAATATTGGGGGAAATTTGTTGAAATTTGGCCAGTTTATGATCCAAACGGAAGACTAACACGTATAGAACCACTAACTCATCCGTAAATCAAAATTAGGGGAATTATGTTGAAATTTGGTCGATTTATGATCCAAACGGAAGACTAACACGTATAGGACCACTAACTCATCCGTAAATTAAAATTGGGGGAAATTTGTTGAAATTTGATCAATTTAGGATCCAAACAAATGACTAATACATATATGACCACTATCTCCTCTGTAAATCAAAATTGGGGGAAATTTGTTGAAATGTAATGTGAAAGCAATTAAATGTAATCATGTTACTAGTTAAAAACATTTCCATGTCATGTCATTTGCAATATTTGCGTTATGGCTTTTTTAATTTTAAAAAAATAGCTTTATGAATGTTGAACTTGCAAAACTAGCCTCCACTTAATTAGTCTATTAGTTAGTGTTTTAATTAAATGGAAAATTGCAAAAAAAAAAAAAAAATTGTTAAAATTGATAAAATCAAAATCAAACCACATACCATTAAATTTTGAAATTCTAAACTAAACCCCACAAAATTTAAAATTACAAAACCAAACCCCTACAAATTCAAATATACAAAATAAACCCCATTAAATTCAAAAACTCAAAATCAAACAACAATAAACTCAAAAACATAAAATAAAACACCACTAAATTCAAAAAATTCAAAATCAAAACCCAATAAATTCAAAAATATAAAATAAAATCCACAAATCAAAACCTACTAAATACTAAAACTCAAAAATAGAACCCTATTAACAAAGAGTTCGGACCAATGCATAATTTTTAAAATATCAAAATTTGACTTATTTGCTAAATGAACATTGGATAATTGCATACAATAGAACTATAAAAATAAGAAACGTCTCTGCCATTGCCCTTCTCTTTTCCCTCTCTCTATCTCCTCTCTCTGCAGCTCACTTCTCTGCACCTCACTTCAATATCTTCCTCATTTCAGCAATAATTAATGGTTAGCATCCATTCTGTTTTCCTTTTATTCATAAATTGCTTCTTCAGTTATTCCTCTAATCTAATCATGTGAATATGTTTCAGGCAGAAAATTGGACTAAAACCCTCCGTCAAGCATTCCTAAGTATTGGAGTGATCTACGGTGACATTGGAACGTCACCAATGTACGTGTTCGCCAGCACATTTGAGGACAAGCAAATTCGTCACAAAGACGACATTCTCGGAGTACTTTCCCTCATCATTTACAGTCTCATCTTGGTTCCCATGATCAAATATGTATGTATCATCTTGAAAGCTAACAAAAATGGTGATGGTAAGTACTCTAAAGTTGATTAGTTTTACATGTAAGAAATTATATATTGAAGTCGTTGTTTAAATTTCAGGTGGAACAATGGCGCTATATTCTTTAATTTATCGATATGCGGAAGTGGCAAATGATCAAACTAAGTCGCATTATGGATTATCAAACGATCAGTTGAGAAGATCGCCAATGATCAAAGAGAAGAGTAGAACTGATAAATTTATTCTGTTTCTTTTATCAAGCCTTGGAACTTGCTTGATCATTGGCTACGGTGTGTTAAATCCATGCATCTCAGGTAATTAATTGTTAGTATAACTAGCCTGTTTAATTACTTTATAACATCAAACCTATCTAGTTAAATAAAATTGCTGCTGCTAACTTCATTTTACCCGTGTGAAGTTCTTTCTGCTGTACGTGGAATCAGGCCTTTAAACAAAGGTAAATTAATGTTTTTACCTTTTAATCTTCCTGCATAGATAAATAGTATAATAGTATTGCAACTAATTCATACATATATGATTGGTTCTGCAGATGCTGTTGTCTACATTTCAATCTGCATTTTGATCATTTTGTTCGTTGTCCAACGCTTTGGCACCGATAAAGTAGGCTACTCCTTCGCTTCGGCCATTTGCTTATGGTTCCTACTCATAAGTGGAATTGGCCTTTACAACTTGTTTAAACATGACGTGGGTGTTTTACGAGCCTTCAATCCAATGTATATAATTGATTACTTCAAAAGAAATGATGAACAAGGATGGGTATCGCTTGGTGGTGTAGTTCTCTGTGTCACGGGTGAGTTTTTATTTACATTTACCTAAATTTAGGGCTGTCAATGTTGATTTGAGACGGGTGGGTACGCCCATTCGGGTTAACCGACCCGATCTAATTTGAATTAGAAGAAAAGGAGGGGAACTTGTTAATTTAACCCACTCCCTTAGTGGGAAGTTAACATCCCTAAGTGGGAGATTAACTCCCACTAAAAGAGGATAAAGATCGGCTCTGATCCGGTCCGAGGCCGACGAATCGACAGCCCTACCTAAATTTAATTTTTGAATTTTGCGTGTACTTCCTTAACCAATTTATCCCTACATTGTTCGATTTTATCAGGAACCGAAGCCATGTTTGCTGATTTAGGCCAATTTAATATCCCAGCTGTTCAAGTAAGCCTCGTATAGTAGTATTGCTTTGCTAATAAATTTGAACTTTTGCTAATGCCCTCCCATTAATATGACAGATTAGTTTCTCCGGTGTGGTGTTTCCCTCGTTACTCATAGCATATGTGGGACAAGCTGCATATATTTCCAGATTCCCGGATCAGATAGACAATGCATTAATTCTACGCCTCCATACCAAGTAAGTTTTAATTTTTAATAGTTGTAGAAAATGACAAATACTGGGAAACATCAAATCTCATTGATATTAAAAGTGTTACAATTATTTCAAAAACCTAACTTATCTTCTGCCATTATTCTACACTACACTAAAACATAGATAATTGCATATAAATTTATTGATTGAGAAGCACAATTACAAGATGGAGAACATACCCTCACCTCCTAAGAGCAATTACAAAAATACTTGCAAAATAGGCTAAGAAAAATGTACTGATTGAAATGAATCTCCACAATATGTTCTTTCCATTCTCAATTTGCTCCACTACGAAACCAACCATTTCTTTCTCTTCTGCACAAGATCAGTAGGAGGGATATCAATATTACAAATTTAGAGTGCTTAGGCAAAACAGACAAGAGAGCAACATAATCCTGGTCCAATAGAAGTTACCTATCCAATAAGGATAATCTTCTAGGAATTCTACTCCATAACAATCTCAACCTGCATGTATAAAATATTTCACGTTTTGTCTATTTTATAGTTAACATTAAAATTTAGCTGCAAGTCTTAAATTTAAAACTTCAAAATTAAAACATTTCAAGTTTTGGTTAAGCATTGATTGAGTCAGCAAGCATAAGTTCATCTTATCAACCACAAGGCTTTGTGTTTGTATTTGATGCTCTGTCTCTTGAATTTTTTTCCCAGTAGTGATGTAGTAACAGTAGCTTATTGGTGCAACATAGTCGATAGGAATTATACAACCTTTGAGGGTAATTACCAGAATGAGTGGAATTTTAAGCTCTGATTCTGGCAGTTCAACAAATTCCTCAAAAACACAACCAATCAATTTCTTGTTCTCTGTACTTAAATTCTGCAGATAATAGTAAAAACTAAAAAGTTTTCAACATATCTTCTTAAGCAAGGAAGGAGATCTAATGAAGGTGTGAAAGCAAGCTGAATAGACGAGAAAAAAAGAAAACGAGTAGTAATTTAGTCATTCTTTTATTTGTTATGGTCTTAAATTTTGGAGAGGAAAAAAATTGGTTGCCTTTTGAATATATACATATATATATTAAGCATGCAACCCACGGAACTCTTTCCTACAACATGCAATAATCAAAGAGGTGTATCAGTAATACATACTGGCAGGTACAGTAAAGGAGAAATGGAAATCATATAACGAATGATAGCAACAAATAAGCAAATCAAAACATACTTTATAAGTATCCATGATAACAACGTACTAAAATACCCCTCGCTATACTAACATACCATCTAGTTATAATTAACTCTAACAATATTCTCTTAAAACTTGGTATGAAGGACCACTTTATTGGCCGACATTTGTTATGGCGAATGTTGCAGCCATTATTGCCAGTCAAGCTATGGTATCATTATTGCCAGTCAAGCTATGGTATCCACTGCATTTTCAACCATTTCTCAGTTCCAAAGTTTAAGCTGTTTCCCAAGACTGAAAGTTGTTCATACTTCCGCTAAGCATGAGGGTCAAGTTTATATACCAGTGATTAACTACTTTCTCATGGTCGCTTGCATTATTGTCACGTATAGTTTCAAGATGACCGAAAAGATTGGCAATGCTTATGGTAAGATCAAAGTCTTTAGAATCTTAACTATAAATTGATTTGCTAGCAAACAAATTTAAAAATGGGAAACTAATAACCATTTTTGAATTTCAGGTATTGCTGTTGTTGCTGTTATGTTGATTACTACGTGTTTGGTTACATTAATCATGCTTCTCATATGGAAGACAAAGATTTGGTGGATTTCTTTGTTTTTCATTGTTTTTATGTTGGTAGACATCATCTATTTTTCATCGGTACTCTACAAAATCACTAAAGGCGGTTACCTTCTAATAGATTAGTCTTTATTTCTCATGAGCATGTTGGGAATATGGCAATTGGTTCAGAGTACAAGTGAAGATTATATGTCTTTAGTTTTTTTCAAATTTATGATATTGTTGAGCTAAATATATTTTGACATGTAAAAATATTAATCTATTTGAGCTCGACTTGATATTAGCTTTATTAAATTTCATTCTTGCTCAATTCGTTTATTTAAATTAATTTAGTTTGTATTAAATATTTAAAATAATTAATATTACTCCTTATTTTATGAAATTTAAGATACTTATAGATTTAAAAGTAACTTAACTGAACTTAGGCATCCTTGTGATGACAACATGTTCATTATGATATGTGATCATAGTTAGTAGTTTGCATGAGATGTTCGGGATAAGGTAAAGATAACAGGGGATCCTAGACATGATGAAAACAGGATTGGGTGCTTTGATTGTGATTTAATGCCATAACCCACCCAGCATGGTCAAGAATATGACTGCAAATAAGAAAATCGGGTTATGTGAAATCATCTAAGCTAAAAACAATCATTTAAACGGACATGGAAAACTATTCAAGAAATAAACTTATCATTTAGCAATGCTCCACAATAAATGTAAAATAAAATTATGATTTCTACAATCTAAGATAATACTAAAATATAGTCCCATCTGGTGCTTTGCTCTACTTTTATCATTAAATTTAAATTTTATACTCCTTAAAAACAGTGTATCGGTCAACACTGCACAGAAAAGACCATGATGGTTGAGCATAGTCACCAATATGAGATTGAACAGAAGCTGGCCCTAGAGAACATAGAGGTCTTGAAGAGAAAATGAGGGAAAAATAGGTTGTAAATGCAACACTAACCACCAGAGGGACAAATAATTGATAAATTCCATGGGCTAGGAGGTAATGAAGCTTCACATACTTCATTATTTACATATTTGTTTCAAGGATGTGGTTGCTTTCAATTCACTTAGTTTTAAAACTTATTAAATATTAATGGCATTCAGAAAAGAAAAATGAGATATTAAGATGTTAAAATTAGTATAAATATGGAAATAAAAACAGAGCACATTCTATGAGTTGGAGCACTTTGTGGATTTAAAGATTGAGAAGAAATAATTTACCAAATAAATGGCAGATTTGTTTACTCAGAAGATACCAAATGTTTCCCAAAAGAATGTACTTTTCTACACTCTCTTAATAGAGATTTCTGATCCCTGCAAAACCAAAGACCCATTGTCATCAATGTCATGATAACAAACACACACATAAAATTATGAACATATCTTTTAACATGATAATAACGAACCTATGTAAACATCATCTGCGCCAAATTAAACAGTTACTTGGCCTTATAGAATTATGTGAGAAAGCAAATTTATCATTTAACATGACTTCACAAGAATTATAAAATCTACACAAAGAAAGCTCATACGATGTAAAGATAATACTAAAATATATCCCATCTTTCCACATACAAGAGCTTAATTTACTCTTGCAATATTAAAGTTAATTCAGTATTCCATGGAAAAGGTTATCAATGGCACTTGGAATTAAAATTCATTTGATTATATATACTTTTCAAGCTATTGAAATTAACCTATCATGGTACATTTTTGTGTTATTATGAACCACTCAATTTTCTTCAAGATCTGAATCCCAATGAAAATCATAATCACCACAAAACTTGTTTCTGGTTCTCCTGTTGCTGGAACCCTGAACCACAAGATTTCTTAGTTAGACACATGCCAAACTCTCTGTTTTTTATCACTTGCAAACTGATAAAACATTTAAACCACGAAAAACTAGGTCCCCTGCAAAGTAATTAAACAATGAAAGCTTCTATTTAGTGGTTGAATAATTTCACATATATTCATACATCTTGATATATTTCAATCAAGAAAAGAAACATGAACCAAAATAATATAAAAACCAAAGTTGAGAGAGTTGAAATCATAGTTATAAAAGGCGCGCGAAGCGCGCGCCATTGCCCGAGGCGAGGCGAGGCGAGCCCTCATCGCCTCGCCTCGCCTCGCCATGCCTGTTACCAAAAAGCGCGCCCAAGGCCAGGCCTTGGAAGCCATAGCCTCGCCTTGAGGCGCACCAAGGCGGGGCTTTTCGGGGAAACGTTTTTTTTTTTTTTTTATTTTAAAATTGAAGTCAATAACTTATTTTGACTTCAATAAACTTCATATTTTGCAACATAACACTCTCTCTCCCCGATTTCTCTCTCTAAAAGGGTTAAAATTCAAAACCCTAACCCTAACCCTATTTTGTATTTGACTATTGCAACTTTAAATTTATTTTGAGTTATGAATTTGGTTTTTGGGATGTTGCATGATAAATATTTTTATTATAGTGTCTTTAAAAGTCTTGAATTCTATAATTATCGTTGATAATTTGATATATATTGAAAAATTCATATACATGCGCTTTATCCCCAAAAAGCCCGCGCTTTTCGCCTCGCCTCGCCTTGCGCCTCAAACAACTATGGTTGAAATACAAATTTATATTGTATAATTTGTATCAGATCATTTCAGTATTATAATCTGATTAAAATAAGATGTATTATTAAAAATATATCCAATTGCTCTAAGAAATGAAAACAAAGCCAATTAGCAAATTTATTGAAGGCTTTTTACATCAGAATTCCATACATTATTTATAGTTAATAAAGATACCTATATGGGAAATGTTTCCTGGCACATAACTGTAACTTTGTGACAACTGCAGCTAATCATCATCTATTGATCCTTATCTTTAGTTTTTCTGAAAAGAAAAAAAAAATACCAAAAGCTATCATAACATTGACTATGTGTAGAAAACGGAACATCAGCTTCAGATTACAATTTTATTGCCTCACAAAACCTTCCAACCCTGCCAGAACAAGCCTACGTATGTATGCAGCTGGAGAATCTGGAAAATCACAGTTGAACAAAATTATTAAAAGAAAACAAAATTTAGAAGGGTAAATTAAAACTAAAAAAAGAAATCTTCCGCTCACACACACAAAAAGAGAATGACTACTAACTGGTGGTGGGTCGGGGAGTGGTGTATAAGGGACTGAATAAATGAATGCAATCAAACATAGATGCTATATATGTAAATAGGACAGAATTAATTAACCTACCTACTTTTTCTGAATAGAACTTATAATACTTCAGTTTATCAATGGTTGAAGAAGGAAAAAGCTAGGTGAAAAGAAAACAGGTTATACAAAACAGAGAAACAATATTAGAATGAACACATAACATTTGTACTTTCATTGATAAGTGCATAATTTGAAGACTTAGATTAAGTTGAATCTACTACTCATCCAAGTTAGCATATTAACTGAGCAACATATATCAGATCTGATAATCTTAGCTCAAGATTTTTAGCAGATAGGTCTAATTAAGACCAAAAAGACAATCATCACAAGCAAAAACGTGGTAATAATTATGCATCTGATTTAAGATTTGCAACAGAATACCACAATACGATATGAAACAAAAATAAATGACACGATAGCGAATGGCAACCAACATCCCCCTCACCCAAGACTTCCACATAAAATTGCAAAAGGCAAAAGCAGAAGAGCAAACAGATAACTTAAATCAGCCGAAGAGTAATTTTCATCTAGGAAAATCAACTCAAAGGAGACTGATTTTATTTAATCAATTATATAAGCTTATGCTTAAGTAATGAGGTTCAACGTAACTATCGCAGTAGCCTACTTTAGCTTTCATTATAGACTCCATTTGGCAACATATCTAATTGATAATATTTTTGATCTCCAAACTGTATTTGACTCTTTTTATAGCTCAAATATTTTATTACATTGAGAAACACATGTATCTTAGGACTGAATGACCATTTTAAACCATGTAACTGAGAACATCTCTATATCAAAATCTATTGAGTAGAAAATGAAATTACCTCTCCCAATTTATAGTTGCCCCCCAAATGATACACAAGCTTGCCCTGTGTATGCATGCAAGTCCACATGCCAATAAGTTGAAGTCATACACAAAATGAGATCCTCAAGCAAATTCATTGCAAGAAAAAACTTAACTCATTGAATTGGCTGTTGTCAAGAAAGACAAAGTTGGGGGAAGATTGAATTCTCATTAATAATCTCTGTTTTACATAGACAACCTAAGAGTATTTATAGAAGAAAGTAAAATATTCCTAATTCAAATAGAACTCCATCACTCCTAACTCTCCTACTCAAGCTATAACTCTAATACTCTAACAATATTCTTCTAATTCTGCCTGTTAATTCTGATAACAGCTGTATCCGACCTCTCGAGAATTCATAGTTGGCAACCGAGGATTCATATTCAGACAAGGAGAAGTTCGATGGGAAACTGAACCTGACAGAAATTTGGAAGCCATGAATGGGAGAGATAACATAAGAGAGAGGGAGGATGGAGAGACAAACCGTTCAACTTTCTCGGAGAAATTGGTTTTCCTTGTTTTAGTATACAAACTAGTATAACCCCCATGCATAGCACGGATCTTACTAAATTATTTCATTTATTAGTTTATGTAAATAAATTAATTCTGGAAGTATGTCATGTTTACTTTAAATACTACCCTAAACCCGTGCCTAGCACAGATCTAAATTACATAATTTTGCATAATAGTCTATATAGTTAAATTAACAACATGAACAGTGATCAAATTAAACAAAAAAGAACGTGACTAATGTGTACAAAAAATTAAATGATGAAGATTTAATATTCAGTATTGAAGAAATAGCTAGGGAGTTTTATAATTCATAAGAAAATGAATGAATTAGAGTGCATATCTGAATTTGATAATAAATCACAATTACTAAATATTCATACATCTATATTCAAATCTGCATAATGCACAAGAGTGTCGATTAGCAATTCTAGGAACATTTGAATTTTCAATCGAGAGAGCCTCCATGAAATCAGCCTTTGATATGATGGATTCAAACTTGAAATATGGTTAGTTTTACACCCAAAAGATTTCAAAAATCAGCCTGATTTTCAATAACTTTAAAACTTTCAATTACGGTCCCACATTCCATAAATCATAATAACACTTTGATTTGATTATTTAAACTGAAATCAGCCACCAATTCTCCTGATAATTGAAATGGGTGATCCTCCAACTGCTTACTAACTCCAAAACTCATTACATAATTTTCCCTTTTGGACTGGCATGTGTATCTAAATAGTTAATTCTACTTGAACAAGTTCGAGTATTCAACTGCAATCTTTATGTGAATTGGGAAGTTTGTAAAACATGCATGAGAGGGAAACAATAGCAGAATATACCAAAGAAGGAATGTGAAAGAAGAAATTCAAATTTTATGATAACTATTAGTAATTAGATAATGTTATCCATTAAAAACTTTTTTATTTGTTGCTAATATCTAAAACTCTTCAAAGACTTTAAATTTATCCAGATCTTGTCTAATAATTCACCATGAAAGGACTATCTAATATCAACTAATTTGCCCCCTTTGAACAGGGACACATCTTCATTATCACTGCCACTATCTAAGGTACTCCTGATCATAAATTGCCTTTTAAGATGTACATGGTAATCTAGGAAGGTCAAAGAAACAATCAGTTGTGCAAACTTGATTTATTGGGTAGATCATATAAAACCTGAAAACTTATCCTCCTAAAATACAGAGCCGAATTTGAAAACTGAAATATTAGAGAAAGAGTGATTTGTAGAATTCACCTGTTGAGTTGTAATATGCTTCATTTGGTGGTTGTTTACTTGCTGACATCTTCCGTACATGGTTTATAGGAAAATTTATTGCTAGTTAACCAAAATGATTGAAAATCAGCTCTATTGAACACACCCTGTTGCGATTGAGATCTGATGAATATGAAACAACTAGTATTATCGAAACATAATTAGCCATTGCAACAAAACGAACTGCTCCCCTTCATCATTTAAAATGGAATGTGAATAATTAATTCACAGGACCAAACTGAAATTAATTCCTAATGTGACAATAAACCCTAATTTTGAATTCAAAATAACTTGTGGAATAAAATAAAAATTAGAGAAAGGGGGCAACGATAATTAGGAACTCGGGCTAAATTCGAGTTACTGTAAAGTGTAAACCAATATACTCCTAATGGAGTTTGAGTCTAATAAAAAATATAGACCGAATAAATAAATGTTTTAAATACTACTAACTATTGGTGTTTAACGTCAATAATGGGGAAATTGGGTTTTTTTTGTATCATATCATATATCATTTTGTAATTTTGATATTATTGGACACAAAAATATAAATTTTGTACCATATGATAGATTTTCATTGTAACTCTGATATCATTTGGCTGAAAACGATGGAAAAATGTTGTTATCTTCCATTTCCCTCCAAATCACTCGCATGATTTGCACGTCTGCACATGATCAATCTTATGTCATATTTTTCAATTTTTTTCCAAGACGCTTTTCTGTCCGTTTGCGTTCAAATGGTACAAAAGTTGCAACGAAAATCTATCATGTGATATCATATTTGCATTTTCGGGTCTAATAGTACGAAAGTTACAATGAAAACATATCTTGTAGTACCAAATTTATATTTTTGTGTCTAATTATACCAAAATTGCTAAATAATCTAGTCTATGGTACCAAAAAAAGCAAATTTCCCGTCAATAATGTACTAATAATTAGACAATTGTTCACTCACAAATCTATTAATTATCGTCAGTTTTTACAGGGCAAAAGGAAAATAAAAATTGTGGAAAGTGAAAAACAGACTAGATAAAAACTAATAAACCGGATGTCTTGAACCTTTACAAATTATAGTCGCCTTTCATGTGATAATAGGTGATTTACACTCAGACCCCTGAGAGGTTTATCGTTTACAGAAAATCTTTTGTAGTTTCAAAATTATAAGAACATTTTTTATAGGGTGTTTTTTGTAAATATTTTCACAAACTATAAGGATTATCCTTGTAAGGATTGTTGAATCATAGGGGAACTTTTTGTAATTTTTGAAACTACTAAAAATTCCTTGTAAAATGACTAAACATCAGGGGTCTGACTGTAAATCGCTCTATAATAAATTTGCTTAAACTAAAGGTTATAATAGAACTCAACACAAATTTTCTCTTTAATCGGTTACTCTTAAAAAAAAAAAAATCCTTCATCGGTTTAAGATCTTAGTAAAAAACAATTGCATCTTTTTAACGTCAATTTATAAACAAATTCATGTTTAACGTCATTTTCTAAACAATTGCATCTTTTTAACGTCAACACATTTTGTATTATAATTTAACAAATCGTTCTACATTTGGTATCACCGTTAATTAAATTTTGAAATCACCGTCAAATTGGTGATAATTAACTCAAATTTTAGTATAAAAATTTATAAATTATAGAAAATTTGTAATCAAAAATTTATTTATAAATTAGATTATGATAATTAACTAAAATTAATATTTTACACATTATCAATGAAAATTAAAACTAATTTAAGTTTTATGACATAATTTCTTATTAAAATTAAAAGTTTTCTATAAGATATTTTTTTTCAACTATATTATTTTTAGGATAAATAGTGTCAAAGTTTGAAAGTCAAATCGATATGTTATGCAAATTTGAATTTGAATATTAGACTTGTATACATAATCATATTTTAAAATTTATTAATCTCTTAGTTTGTTGTATTTTTAACTTACCAATTTACCACCGTTATGATATAAGTTAAATAAATATTATATGGTTTAATTTAAATATATTCTAAGTTTTTGTATATTTTTAACCAATTGTAGGATAATGTTTAAATTTTATGCATATTGTATATACTTTAAAGTTAATTATATATATTATATCATTATAACGTCATTCGGTCCGATCAGTGGTCCAACCGGTTTAATCAATAGAACATGTGGCTAGTTGGCTCACCGATTCATTATTCGGTCCGGTTCTAAAAACATTATTAAAAGGAGACTTCCATCAGTACAAAAATCACGACCATTCATAGCATATCCAAAAAGGAAAATTCCTATCCGCGTCAATATTTAGATATTTGTTTTTCATCATTGAGAAATTTGATGGGTTTTTCTATTTTCTTAAGTTACGTTCTTGGTACTATTCTTGAGGGTTCTAGTTGACCGAGAAATATTATTGAAGTTATTAGTGGGTAAGTAATTGCATTATCATTTATATATTGAGTTGATTCCACAAAAAAAAAAAAATATCGTGCTATTCTATATGGCATGCATGCAGATACTTCTTATTCAATAACTGGAGTACGTAATTATGTGTATTCTTTTTATTTTGATCTTTTATGTTGCATTTATCTTGTCTTGATCGTCTTATTTAATCATTTAAGACAAGATGAATATAACATAAAAGATCAAAATCGAGATATTGAGATGGGTGCGTGGGAGAACCACAAGAGGGAGGAGATATAATACACCATCTGTTCATAAAGGTTTATTATTTTTAAGACTTTTTTTTCCCTTTCAGAATTATTTTTGTAGGAAGAGCTCTTGGGCTACTGTGAAAAAGTTTTGGATGGTTTCGTTTTGGTTTGACATCAAAAGTCAGTTATTTGGGACATTCTATAGGGACTCACGGCCCATTTATGAGTCATGGTATTTTATGCCTATTGTGTATGGTGTGTATGTGTGTATGAACTTAGCAATTTATCATATACACAACAAATTGACATAAACACCCATTACAAGTCTTTCTTATTTCCATTTTACCCCTCTCATTTAATTTTACATTTATCTCTTTCTTCTCCTGTTTGCTCTAAATTTTGTCTGGCTTGCCTCGATGTGCGATTGGCTCGATGCAATTGACTCGATGCGAAATAAAATAAGTGCGGGGCGTGCCAATGTCTGTGCGTGCAAACATAACGGTTTAAAATGGACATAATATGATGAATATGAAACATAAATCAATGTCCTGACAAGGCTCTGACTTCTAATCAATTGATTGTGACGGAGTAGGCAAACTCTACCCCTGATTCTTTTCAATGCCTGCCTGGCCACAAGACTTAACAATTTATGATAATTTTTATTGAAATACTAAAAAATTTATAACCAATTGGTGGCTCACTCGATATGTCAAGAGATTCACAAAAAAATTGGTTATCGAGTTACGTATCAAGCAATCTAAAACATGTCAACCTAATTTAAAACCTGAACTAACAGATTAACAACATAGCAACATACACATATTAAAATTACTTGATAAAAACATACTCATATAAATGAAATCAGGAGATGAAGGCAAAATACTTCGATATATTAAATAAACATAGAGTTGATAAATGAAATACATGAAATCAAGCCTAATACATTTTCCTGATTTACAAGCACGAAAGAGTATGTAAAGTTGTAATAAAACTCCTATGTTGGCATCAGCGTGCCAAACGAGCTGATAGACTCTTTTAGTTCGTGAAGAGAAACTCCTTGATTGGCAGGGAATCGCCATACGAGCTGATATGCAATGGTTATCATGTTGACGTGAAAGTAACATTGATGGCATGTAGCTACCATCGATGGATCGCCCAACCTTGGCAGGTGGCTACCAATCGGGCTCCTAACTAGCAGGTGGCTACTGGGAAGGGCATCTGTCGAGCAGGTGGCTACTCAGCAGATAGTTATCAGGCAGATGGCTACCAGACAACAAATTCATCAAGCAGGTGGCTACTTGACAAATAAATCATGTCAGTACGTGGGCACTTACATGAGAGATTGCAGCTCACAGCTTAATTCAGGTGCGGCGTCGCCGACTTAGAGAGGCATTGTGCCTGATCAGTGAAGACTGAGTTGTTTGATTGATTGATTGTGTCTCGAATGTGCCATCCTCCTGATATTTATAGGCCTCCTGACGGTTATGTCTCCTGATGGATGTCCACTTCTTCCACTTCCCCCTTTTTTAGGCATGATCTCCACCACTTTGCTAACTGCCTTGACCCATGTCTACTGGGTGGTTATTTCCAGCACATTATCTAACCTCCTTTGAGATATTTTTGGGAGTTAGTTAACATCAGCTTATCCATTATTTCCCTCCAAAATTAATTGATTACGTGACCACTTTCTATAACTGATTTGACCTTAATTAAATTAATATCTCTATTAATTTAATTAATTAAACATGTTGTGTTTGGGCCAATTTTGAGCCTCATTAATTAATTAGGCCATTAATTAATTAGTTAATTAGGCCTTTAATCAGGTTGATTTTAGTGGGCCTGTTTATTATCAAGGCCTTGTTGTCAGTTGGTCTGGCTGACCGTCGACCCAATCACCTCTTGTCGGGCCATTATTGGCCTGACAAACCTGAAAAATATTTTGGGTACAAACATCTCCCTAAACTCTAACCACACCTACACACACCAACGCCTCACACACTGTTAACGCCGTGAAAACGTCGTTATTACGTGCCTCCTTAAACCCAAAACATCTTGTTTTGATCCGAGTTTTGCTTGCCTTTGCGTGTTTTCGTGGCTTTTCCCTCTTTGGCCCCTTCGTTTGGCCTTTGTTCATTTTTTGTGTTTTTGTTCGTGTTTTGATCGTTTTCTCCGTGGTTTGTAGGAAACGACATCTTAGAGTGATTCGGAGTATCCGTATCAGTGAATGCAAGTCATTTTACCCACCACGCGAGTAAACTGGAGCTAAAAGAAAAATACCAGCAGGGAGGCTAGTCAGCAGCACTCACCGCGGTGCATTGTTTGTGCACCGCGGTGCATTTCATGTTCACACCGCGATGCACATAAGTTGCACCGCGGTGCGTCCCTGCTTCCAGCAGATCTTTTCTGCGGAAAGGTAGGGGCTTTTTTGTAAAAATTTCACTTGTTCCCACTTGCAATTATAGACAACTTGGGGGACTTTTAGGTCTTTGTTGCCATAGTTTTTGGGGCAACTTAGGCATATTTTTGTGGAGGATTCCCTTGCTATTAGGGCAAGTTGGTTGAAAATCTAACACAACTTCATCTTCATTATCTCTTGCCTCCATTGAAGACTTGCATTTTCCTTACACTTTGGATTGAAGAACAACAAATGCTTGAGAGAGAAGTTATAGATTTCACTACATAAGCTTACTCTTATCTCTTATTTTGTTATTTTGCACTTATGGCTTTATTTAATGTATTGGATAATGTATTTATTGCCATGAGTAGCTAATTTACCATTTCTTGGATTTTATTGATCCTATGTTTGAATCTTGATTAAATGATGAATTGATAGTTGATGCTATGCTTGTATGTGTTCGTTAATCCTATTTCGTGCTTATTGTTCGTCTTATGGTTAGGTCAACTTTGAGGTGAAATTTATTGGTTCTTGATTGCTAGACATAGTGATTTTGAGGATTTGATTATGAAATTGGATTGTGAATCGATTCTAGGATAGACATATAAGGTTTGAGTTTAATGCTTTGATTAGATCTTAGTCCATTTAGACATAAATTGGATTAGTTTAACTCGATAGGGTTGTATGCAACTCGAAAGATACATACGAACGTCCTTGAATCCTTGAATAGCAAACACGAGCATAAGATATCAATTGTCGAGTCATTTATCTTGAATTGAACTAGGTGATGTAAAATCCTAGAAGCCTTTATAATATTATCAAGTCAAGTGTTAGTTAAGTACTTAACTCATTCATAATCACCTTGTCTTAGTTTTATTATTCACACCATCACTTTACTAAATTTTATTCATATGAATCTAAGTAGAAGTAACAAGAAAGTAGTTGGTAATTAATCGAACAATTCATCGTGGGTTCGACACCCCTTATCACTTTATTACTTGTAGACGACCGTATACTTGCGTGTATTGCGTATTAGTATTTGGAGCGTAACAAGTTTTTGGCGCCGTTGCCGGGGAGTTGTAACGATTAGTTGCCAATTTATAATCTTGTATACCTTAGCTTGAATTTGTTTCTTACTTTGTGTTTTTGTTTTCATAGGTACCTTTCTCTTAGTGTATGCCAAGAGCTTCGATACTACCCCTTGCTCTTGTTGATCCGGAGATTGAGAGGACCTTTAGAAAGCGAAGAAAAGCGAAGAAGAAAAAGGAAAAGGGTAAAACTTTACCTATGGAGAATCAAGGAGTCAATCCGGGTATGGGGAACCCATTACAAATTGCTCCCCAACTGCCAAATAACAGCAATCGTCCTATTAATGAATATGGAACGCCTAAGTTGGATGAGCTTGGTTCTAGTATCGTCATGCCTACCATTACGGCAGCTAACTTTGAACTAAAGCCGGTAATGTTCAACATGCTAAACGCCGCAGGTCAATTTGGAGGTCATCCTACTGAAGACCCTCATGCTCACTTGAAGAAATTTATGATGATCAGCGATTCATTCATCATTGCGGGCATAACGAAAGACGCTTTAAGGTTGATGTTATTTCCATACTCATTGAGAGACGTCGGAAAGGATTGGTTGGATTCTCTACAGCCCAACTCCATAATTTCTTGGGATGATCTAACCGAAAAATTCTTGAGGAAGTTCTTCCCTCCCCCGAAGACCACTAAATTGATGAATGATATTCTAGCATTTCGACAATTAGATCAAGAGTCATTGTATGAGGCTTGGGAGAGATTCAAAGAGCTATTGAAGAAATGTCAACACCATGCCATAGCCGAATGGATTCTAACGCAAACTTTCTACAATGGGTTGCATGGATCCACTAGAGCTTTAGTAGATGCAACCGCGGGTGGTGCTATATTGGCCAAGTCTTATGATGAAACTTCTGTAATTCTTGAAACCATGGCCTATAACAATCACTCTTGGACATCCGAGAGAGCAACCCCTACCAAATCTACTCCCGGAAAACTCGAATTGGATGCAATTACGGCATTAAGTGCCCAAATGGCGACTTTGAGCAATAAAGTGGATAAACTTGGCCAAAAGCCGGAGGTAGTCCAAAAAGTACAAGCCATGCCGCCTAGTTGTGTCACTTGTGGAGGACCTCACATTTATGAGATGTGTCCCAAAAATCCCGAGGCGGTGAATTACCTGGGGAATAACTATCGAAACAATCAAGGACACCAATCATACCAAAACAACTATGTCCCTCATTGGCAAAAACATCCTAACTTCTCTTGGAGTAATCCAAATAATGGCCAACAACCTTATCAAGGAAGCCATCAACCCTCCGCACCTGTCGGGTTTCAAGAAAGACAAACTGGTATAGCTCTTAATAGGCATGTAGCCAAAACAGCCCGTTGAATCAAAACCATCATGGGAGCATGCATTTGGTGAGTTCATGAAGCACACCACCAAATACATGGTTAACAATGATTCTAAATTGGAAGATGTTTCCAAACAGTTGCAAGAACACTCTGGGGCATTAAGAAACCTTCAAATGCAAATGGGGCAAGTTGCACAACCTTTAAGTGTAAGACCCCCGGGAGCTTTGCCGAGTACAACCGAATCGCCGAATCAAGGGACAATTGAGCATTGCAAAGCTATTTCCTTGAGAAGTGGAAAAGAGTATGAAGGTCCGGTCATGCCTAATGAGAATTCGACGGAGACCGATGTGATTCAACAAGGAAATAAGGAACCAATAGCCAATGAAGTGGAGTTGGAAGAAGAAACACCCAAAGAACCAATTCCTTTGATACCCATACCCACAAGCAGCCAACTCCTTCCTTCCCTCAAAAGTTTCAAAAGAAGAAAGAGGAAAAACAATTTTGAAAATTCATGGGTATTTTGAAACAATTGCATATCAATATTCCTTTGGTAGAAGCTCTCGAGCAAATGCCAAAGTATGCGAAGTTCATGAAAGATGTGCTATTAAAGAAAAGAAGGTTTGGAGAATTTGAAACGGTTGCTTTGACCGAGGAATGTAGTGCCATGGTCCAAAAAAGCTTCCTCCAAAGCTAAAGGACCCCGGAAAATTCACCATCCCGATTGCCATTGGAGATAAATACCAAGGGAAAGCCTTGTGTGATTTAGGCGCAAGCATAAACCTCATGCCTATGTCGGTATTTAAGAAATTGGGTATTGGAGAAGCTCGGCCGACTACCGTGACGCTTCTACTAGCCGACCGCTCTTTCACGTACCCGAAGGGAAAAATTGAAGTGCTAGTTAAAGTCGACAAATTCATATTTCCGGCCGACTTCATCATTCTGGATTGTGAGGCCGATGAAGATGTCCCAATCATCCTAGGAAGACCATTCTTAGCCACGGGACAAACTCTCATAGACGTGTCAAAAGGAGAACTCACTATGCGTGTGGAAAACGAGGAGGTTAAATTTAATGCTTTCGGTGATATTCCTAATTCGATAACCCCTAATGTTTGCTACATGATTGACAAGGTGAGAAGGAATGAGTCACGAAATGATGAAGTCCACAAAGAAACCAAGAAAGATAATCCGTTCAAGGTGGACCTAAGGAAGAGAAAAAGGCATCGAAAGAAGAATCCGGAAATAAGAAAGAAGATCAAGTCGGATGAAACAAAGAAGGATGAACAATGTTCTCCTAAGCTCTTAGCTTGCGATGGCATGAAGAATGGAGCAATGAGAGTCAAATGGAGTCCAAAAGGGATTCAAAGTCACCCAAGCTAGTTTCAACGTATCAAAGTCGAGCTACCGACTATAAACAAGCGCTTCTTGGGAGGCAACCCAAGCCTTTCGTTTTTTCCCTTTTCGTTGTCTTGTTGTCTTTGTTGTTGTCGTGTCGTGTCTTTTGATTCTCGTTCTTGTGTGTCTTGTTGTAGGTAATGATTGAGCACGACAACGTAGCGAAATCGAGCATGGATATACAAGTCGGGAATTGTGAAAGTGAGCCAATCGAAAATCGAGGTGAGTTTTTGAATTTTGTTGTTTTGAAAGTGTTCAGATTTTGAACACACAACTCACCGCCAGTGAGTTTTGTATTCAAAACACTGAAAACTCTCTGGAAATAATACACCGCGGTGCAATTTCAAACACACCGCGGTGCAAAATTTCCAGAGAGTTTGCTCACTTCATACACCGCGGTGCAAAATTTCCAGAGAGTTTGCTCTGTTTTTCACTTGAACTCACACCGCGGTGTATTTCCTTTCACACCGCGGTGCAAAAATTCCAGAAACTTTGGATGTTTTTACATTTCACACACCACGGTGCATTTTTTTGTACACCGCGGTGCAGTTCTTGTCACACCGCGGTGCATTTCTTGTCACACCACGGTGTATATTCCCCAGGGACTTAAGTCCCGAACCTCACCTCTCTCCTTCCAATTTCAAAATTTTCCCTAACTCTCAAAAGCTTCTCTCACGTAAAAATCCTTCCCCTCACTCGTCTCTCACGAATCCATCTCCCCGACACTCTCAATCTCTCCTCACTCACACAAACTCCCAACCCCCACAAGCTACTCACATAATCAACCAACACCTTCAATTTTCCCCGTACTCAACCAAAACCGAGCCATTCCCCCAAAACTTCAAAAGGCCGAACTTCTTCGACCGATTTTGTGCATAAAAAAGGTAAGTATGGCTTAACTCTTTGGTGGTATTGCATTCTTGGGTGGAGATTTCGGAAGACATTGTTGAAAAGGAATAAGTTTGGGGGTGTACACAAGGTGTTCGACGAAATGCTTGAATGAAATATCTTTGCTTATTAGTGTGCTTTATTTTTAAGGATTAGTGGGAAGCTCTTGGGAATTGATTAGTTCTAATTTGGGTGATTTTGATCAAGTTGAAAACATGCCGAAGACTAGGGGTGGGAGTTCGCGTGCACCTCCTAAACGAACAAGGAATTCTAAAGGGAAAGAACCGGTGGTAGAGGAGGAGGATTATGATAGCACTCGTTTCTTGTCAAGGGCGGCTCAAGAATCGTTCTACGAAGATTTGGAAAAGAAGTTCTTAGCCGAAAGATACATTACTTATGATAGAGCGGCATATCCGTATTTGTATGATCAAATCGAGGAGCGGGGTTGGAATGCCCTTCTTCAAAGGCCTGCACGTGATACATTCCCTGGTGAGATCGCACGTGAGTTCTTTGCCAATGCCCATTTTGCCAAGGCCACGAAAGTTGCTTGGGTTAGAGGTGTTGAGGTTAGCTTTACTCCGGATGCCATCAACGATTTCTACCAAATCGTATGGCCCGTTGATCAAAAAGATGATACAGATGATCTTCTGCGTTCGGGTGAGATTGAGAAACATCATTTAGCAAGAATGAAAGCTCATCTCTTGATTGACAACACAATCACATTTGAACCACTTCGCCATGGCCTGGTGAAGCTAGAAGCCAAGGCTTGGGCAACTGTAATGTGCTCTCACCTCGCTCCCACCTCATATAACATCACTTATGGTGATGATCGGGTACCCTTAATCTATGCTCTCACAAAAGGACTCAAGTTCAATCTCGGCAAAGTCATCTACGCTCGGCTCCGGAACACCATTGATCGTACGTCTGCAAAACAGAAGAGCTTCATCTTCCCGTACCTAATTTTTGGTCTGTGTAAGAATGCAGGGGTCGATTTCGGAGTTATGCAGGAAGTATGTCGGCTGGGTAAACCGATCGGGAATGCATCTATTTGTGCCTCTTTAGGCCTAACCTATCAAAACTTTGTGCCAAGACCGAACCCTCCAGCCGGAAACGCACTGCGGATGCCTCGTGGACATGGGTTGGCAGCTCTTCGAAGGGATTTCAATGTCTACCAGGAGTACACATCGAATTTCCTCACTACTTTGAGTGACCGGCAGGACATGGCCTTTCGGGCGATTATTGGGGATGCCACGTTTGATGCCCTACCGCTACCTGCCTTTCCACCACGTCCCAACTTTCACGAGGATGTGGGACAGGAACCCAATGAGGTAGATGATATGCATATTGATGAGGAGGAAGAGCGTGCCCGCGCGGCACGGGACCAGTGAAAGACGGAAAACAACCGCGGGATGTTTGAGCTTCATATTTAACATAAAGGGGCGTTAGCTTTACTTTTTTTTCACATTCCAGTCGGTTTATATTAAGCTAAAATGTTCTATCTTTAATTCCGTTCTTGTATTGGTATTGTTTTATGTTGTTTGGAGATTGGGATGTTGCTTATTTGTTTTAATCTTTAGGTTGAAGACTTATTTGAGACGGAGATTGATTTTCCTTGCTTTATTATTTTAATAGAACCGTGCTCATTCATTTACCGCTTTGCTTTGTTTTGTTTTGTGTTGTTGCGTTTGTGAGTTTGTTTTTCTTTTGTGCGTTGTTTTGTCGTATCGACCTCACTCCGTTTTTCTAAATCCACACAATGTGGACATTGTGCATTTTAAGTTTGGGGGTAGAGAGGTCGCAAGTACTTGCATACATGCTAGGTCGACCCGCCAAATTTTTTCAAATTCTTATTATTATTTGAACATGTTCTACAAAAATTTGAGCACATTGGCTAAGGCTAGGTTGTATTTAAGGTGGATAATGAACTTTAGTGATAATAGGTTCTAGGACTTCTTTTGTGTAACTTAGATTCTCTCCAAACTTCAGTTTGAAAACTAAGTGTAAAAGGAACAAAATGACCTAAGTTTGGGGGAGTTAACTCTTTTTAAGAATGAAATTTTTTTGAACACCTAGCTCTTAAAAGAAATGAGTAGAGAAGTTGCTAAAATGTATGCACTTCTAAGAGAGAAAAAAAATGCTAAGCCTTCAATTGATGAAATTCATAGATCATTTTTTGTAATCACTCTATTTCATTG
Source organism: Penstemon davidsonii (assembly GCA_034814905.1). Classification (NCBI taxonomy): domain Eukaryota; kingdom Viridiplantae; phylum Streptophyta; class Magnoliopsida; order Lamiales; family Plantaginaceae; genus Penstemon; species Penstemon davidsonii. Next base: position 7,402,637 of record JAYDYQ010002686.1, read on the forward strand.
TAATAGTGCAAGTTTTGTAATGAGAAATTCAAACGTAATTGTTGGTCCCAAGTGGTCAGATGAGGTCTAGAGGGGGGGGGGGGGGGGGAATAGACCTCTTAAAAATTTATCTTTTAAAATCTTCTAACTTTTCTGTCAGCAGACTAAGCTGATCAGTAATCGTAAGTTGACTATGCTGATCTCGCACAAAGCTTTGAACAGCAGAGTTGACCACTCTTCTGATTTCACTCAGCTGATTTTATCAAAATCAGAGTTTTAAAATAACTAACTTGCAGCGGATATTTCTAGTGTTTTTCACAAGTAGTTTTCTTAACTTAGAAAAAGTTTTATCCCCAGTTTTATAAACTCCTTTTTAAAACCTTTTCAATCAGTTAAACCTTTTTACGTGTTTAAAGTATGCTCTTCAAAATATGCAAGAAATAATGCAAGTATAAACACAAAGGATTTTTATAGTGGTTATATGGATAGAAATCCTTTAGTCCACTCTTCCAAGTCACTTAGATCTTGGGTTATACTATAGTCACACAGATTACAGTATACTCTGCTTGCGCCAAACAACAAATGAACTGGCCACAAGTTCTTTACAGGAAATCACAAAGAAATCCTATACTACAAAGCTTTATCACTCACAAAGATGGATAACAGCTTCTCACAACACGATTCAAACAAAATCACTCAGATTTATAAGTATTCTTTGTTTTCTCTCTATTCTGCTTCGTCAACAAATGACTCGGCTGATGAGTGTTCTGTTCTTGAGTTTAAGACTTAGAAGAATTCTGCTTCAGATTTTTGCTCTCAAAATGTGTTGTCTCTTCTTCTTCAACTCACGAACTGAACTATTTATACTTGGAGATTTGAAAATCTGCCCGTTGAGAGATCGGCAGCTGTCAAATCCTCGAGTACTGGTCCTTTCTGCAGAAACGGCTGTTGCGACTGAACACTGTACACTCTGCTGTACTTTCTGTCGCTTCGCATTAAATGCACCAAGCTGATACGAGGTTTCTCTTCAATCATTTGTCATAAATACCCTTCCTCTTCAGCATTTATTACACCAAGTGCATTTATTACCGTTGCAATACCTTCTGATCCACTTCCACTCTGCTGATCGAAACCACTCGTCTGATGTATACTCGGCTGATCCCAAACTTGAACTAATCTGATTTGAGTCGGCTGATAGTCCACCAGTCTGATTCCTTCTTCAGCAACAGATCAGTAGTCTTCTGGACCATATTTGACTAGTCTGAAATAAATCTTCCTTGGTCAAATATCTTCTAAGGTTTGTACTAAGCTTCCATACTTAGCTGATGACTTTGGAAATCATCAAAACCTCCCTTCACTTCAAAGTCTTCATCTTCATCCAAAAATTTCCCCATTTTTGATGATGACAAAACTTCAGCTAAGTACCTGTACCTAAAGCTAAAGTTGAGTCCTCAAGAATTTCTGAGATAGAAATTATATGTTGGAAGCTTGAACTTTTTATATATGATTTTGAAATTACAGTACAAGTTACAAGCAAAAGAACTTAAGTGAAAAATTACAAATGAAGTAAGCTGGTTACATAATTTCAACAGATGACCTAGTCTAGTAAGCCTAGTCTAGTCCTCAGCTTCTTCATCTTCTTCTTCTTCCTCATCCTCTTCTTCAACTTCATCACTACTTTCATCTTCACCACTTGAGAAAACATCAGCAAGATTCTTTAATTTTTCTCTTCTTTCATCAGCTTCAAACTTTGCTTTGATGTCCTCAATCCTCTTATACTTAACATCTGGATTAAGCTGTTCTTCAGCAGAGTACTTAGAGGCAGCTAACTCCTTGTCAGTCTTAGCTACATCCTTGGGCTCTACTTTATCATCAGCTTCATCTTCAGCTTCTTCTTCAAGTACTTCTTCTTCACTTGGCTTTCCAGCAGCAGCCCGTTGGTCTCGTACTTGAACAGTTGCATCATCAACAGTTCTCTTAGCTGATTCCTCTTCCCCCTTTTTGTCATCAGCAGCAGGGTTGAGTTGATCAGGAGTTATGTTGACAGCAGCACAAAGCTTCTTGATGTTTTGATCCATGATGTGATTTTCAGCACAGTGATGATTCAGAGTAGTCTCCATGCGAAGTTGATTAGCTTCCATGCGAAGTTGATTAGATTTTAACTCACCAGATTGGTCATTCAAACAATCAACATTCAGTTGAAGTGCTGATATTTCACTCTGAGCTTTAGTAGTGACAGCAGTAAACTCTTGCATTAATGCAACATTCTTCTCTATTTCTGCCTCACCAACTTGCTTCATGACTCTTCCAATCCCAGCAGTGTCAGACTCATGCCTTTGAAGAGCAGAGTGCAGATGACTAACATCAGCCTTCACGTCTTCAATGTTTCTGTTCATGCTCAATATACTCTGAGTTAACATCAGGGAGTTGTCTGGTGGTAGAGGAAAGTTATCAATGGCGTCCTTAACCATTTTTGCAGTCTCTTCCTGCATTTGCTTTATCATCAGCTGATTCCTCAACTCCATCTCCTTCATGGCAGTTTCAATCAGCAGCTGCATTGATTCCATCAGCGAGGAATGCAAGTCAGCAGTAGGAGCAGGGTGTGATGATTCAGCAGGTTCCTCCTGTTGAACAGGTGCTTCATGAAGAACAGGACTATCTTCAGCTTTCCACTCCAAAGCTAAAGGAACTAAGTCCTTGACCTCAGCAGGCAGCTTCTTTGATGTATCTAAGTTGATCTCCTCAGCTTGCTGGTCTTTCTTTTGTTCTTCACTAGCTGGCTCATCAGCAATGTGAATGATTTCAGTACCATCAGCAGACACAACAGTCCTCTGACGAATCAAGTCAGCTGGTACGAAAGGTGAAGTAGTCTGTTGAATACTCAGCTTTTCTTGATAAGTACTGATCTCTGAGCCAAAAACAATTTGCTGTAAACTTGGTAATCTGGGCATTGTGCTTGATGTTCCTGGTTCATACCTTGATCTTTCGGCCCATCTCTCCAATGTTGTGTAAACAACAATCTTAACTGCTCTATCAATGCGGTCATCAGCAGGACCAAGTTTCTTTGGCAGTGAATCCTTTATAGCAGTCGCCTCCTGACTTACAATGACTCTTGCAAAGTCATGTAGTCTGTCTCTTACAAAATCTGAGTCCAAAGCTTTAGCAACAGAGGTGGTTTGCAACCAGTTTAAGACCCATCGTCCTTCTGATGCAAACTCCTTCCAGGCTTGGATCTCTTCCTCAGATTTGTTCAATCTGTACTCTCTCCATCTGTTATATCTGATCTTTTCAGGGAGAAAAGTAGTCCTTGATTGAAGCAGCTGGTTTAATCTCTCTAACTCAGCTTCGAATTTCTTGAAAGCAGCAGAGTCACTATAAACAATTTCAATGGCTCTTCTTACTTCAAACTTTTTCTTCTTGATTGGTTCTGCCCTTGGTAGAACGAATTGTCCTTCCTTGGGTTTTCCTCCAATCACTATGCCTTCTGACCGCCTTGGTCCATAGGCATCTTTCTTACTATCTTCCAAAGCTTTAGCCAAGTCAGCTTCCTCCTTGGCAGCCAGTTCAACTTCTGTCATTTTCTTGACATCAGCTGTTTTCTTGCTTGCTTCTAAGACTCTTTGAAGTTCAGCCTCATCACGCTTTCTTTGCTCAGCTTCCTCTCGCTTTTTCTTGTGAAGAGCTGACACTTTAGCTTTGCCAGTCCTTTTTTTCCTGGCAGCTCTGGATTCAACAACTGTTGCCGCAGCTGTTGGTTCTGGAGCAGCAATTGCTACTGGTGCAGCAGCAATTGGTTCAAGGATCTGCACTTCAGGATCCTTTTGAGGTTGAGCAACCTCAGCTGTTGGTGCAGCAATCTGTTTTACTTGATTATCAGCAGTCTTTACTTCAACAGACTCCTCTACAGACCCAACAGGCCTCTCAGCTGGTTGAGGGCTTTCTCTAACTAGCTCAGAAAGTTCAGTGTCTTCTTCTACAAATGTCATCTTCTTTCTGGCAGTTATTTTAGTAAACGGAACAGCAGCAGCAGTAGAAGTGGCAGTATCTTTCATAGCACTTCTTGTCCTTTTTGCCACGTTCTCAGCTGGTAACTCAGCTGAAACCGTTCTCTTAGTAGATGATTCAATCCCTATTTCATCAATTTCCTTGACTGTTTCATCAACAATCAAGTCAACAACATCCTTTCTTTTAGACACGACTGTTCTGGCTTGAACAGCTGGCTTAGCTGTTTGAACAGTTGTCTTGCTTTTCTTGCCTTTATCAGTAGGCTCTTTAGGCTCAGAAGCCTTCCTCTTTTGTTGCTTCTTCTCTGGCACAGCAGCAGGCTCTTTTGATCTTCCAGTTTTCACTGGGTCATATACCTTTAACTCCTTTGCCTTATGGACATCTTTTCCATTTGTCACCGTGCATCCCAAATTCACCAGCAGATGACTAAGAAAGATTCTGTGCAGAGTCAGACCACGCTCCTTGTGATCAGCTAATATGTACCAGATGAAGTTTGCCCAGTTCACCTTCAAACCATAGAAAATGGCTATCATAGTGTGAAACCTTTTCATAGGTACACTGTCCAACGAGAATGTACAGTTCTCTAGGACCTTGGCAACCAAATATGCCATTCGTTGAAATTCATCCTTCAGCTGATTCTTCTTTATGCCTCCAGACATTACTTGATTTTTCTTTGAAGCCAAATTCCAGAAATCTGCTTCAAGAGGTTCAGCTAGGGTTGTAATTTCAGTCGTTCCTTTGAGAGATAGTCCATATTTCTCATTTAGTAGTTTGGGGGTTATACAGATAACCTTATCCCCAATCTTGGCTTTTATCTCCAGCTTTTCAAAGTCAGTCTCCTCTTTAGAACCATAAAACTCAAAGACCTGATCTTTGAAAATCATATCTTCATGTGCTTCCATGAAGTTAATCAGGGATGCCGCTTTGAACTTTTCCAAAATTTCCTTCATTAATGGTGTGCCAGTAGTGTGATACGTCAGGTAATTCAAGAACATACCTTCAGCAGCAGCTTCTTTGGCAGACATTCTGAAAAAGATTAATGGAAAAACGGAGAGAAATTTGCAGTAGATGAATGCAGATTTGCTCTGAATACTTTTGAAATTTTGAGGGTGCGTAAAAGCTTAGTAAGCTGATCAGATCTAGATTTATAGATGTTGGTTTCTTGTCGGTTTCCGTGATTAATGTCAACCGTTAGATCAGTTACTGAAAAGCAGATCGTGTGACCGTGATACGCGGAATTCAAATTTCATTAATTATGTCAGACAGGCGGGAATTTGAAACGCCACTTGTCTGTTACTTATAAAAGCGTGCTTTTGATAAAAACGTTTTTGTACAACACTTAAATATAAGCTGACATGAATAAAAACAGATGAGTAAAATACTTATCTGATAGACGACTTGTCTGATACAATATATCACTAGTGAAAGCCAATATCTAGTGATCTTCCTTTGCTGTTTGTCAATCCAGCAAGATAAATAATCTTCAAATCTTCAAGAATTAAGAACAAATCTTCTGATTAAAACAACTTCAACTAACTGTCATTGAAGATTTCATCTTTAAGACAGGAGTACCGCTAGTCTTACATGTTCCCCCTGAATTCAAGAATTCATCAGTCAACTAGTCTGTTGAGAGTCAGTCTTCTTGAAGTGTAACACTTGTTGATATCAGATTAGTAAGCTGTTGAACCCAGTCTTCTGATAGGTTCCCCCTCAGCTTATGAATCCAAATTTAACAAGCCAAGTTCCACTCTTAGAGTAGAAAATCTTGCATCACTTAACGGTTTGGTGAAAATGTCAGCGATCTGATTGTCTGTATAGTTTAAAATATTAGAACCCGCTTAGTCTAGGACCTTTTTTTTTTATAAAGAAAAAAAAAAGTAAGCTGTTTGAAAGAGTCCACCAACTAATATTCCTTGTTGTAGCGTAATTGAATTTTTGCCAAAGATATGTTTTTTGTTACGTACCCGTTAACTTTAGATTTAATGTTTGTGCCACATCACTGTAAATAAGAATTTCAAGTTCATGATTCTTGCTTGAGATAGTATCAGTAATGGAGAAAGCAAATGGAGAAAATCACATACGGTGTTTTTTATTTGTTATATCAGATAAAAGTTTTCATGTTGTTTTTTAATTTTTTTTTCTTTTAAATGGAACTCGCAATCTCGTCATGTCCGGCTATTAAAAAATCTAATCCCAAAATTTATTATACACATTTTTCTAGTATTGAACCCGTCCCAAATCCATCCTGTGTCCATCCCTAACAAGAAGTAAGAACTCATTCAAATAAAGAGAAACCATGTCAAACAATTTTTGGTCATCCCATTGTAAAAATATTAAAATTAAAAGTACATCTCAAACATTAGACGATACCATTTGATAAGGGATATCATTGGTAGAGGAGACATAAAGATGGAACGTGTCGACTCGGAAGATAATACCGCGGACCCGCTTACGAAGCCACTGCCTCAAAAGGCATACGAGAAACATCTGATAAAGATGGGACTCAAGAACATAGAAAGTTGGCTTTAGGACAAGTGGGAGATTGATAGAATAGTGTCCGGCAAGCCAACTGTATGGCTGCCATTTATTGTAATAAATAAAGGAACTATTCAATTTAGATTAATAAATGCATCTTTATTATATGGTCAACTTTATCTTATGTAATAATTATCTACGCATAAGGATATAAGTCCTTAGATCACAGGGCTATGGGACAACCCGTGGACTGATCTCCAAGGCCGTGATCTAGAACATATTCAAGAGTCGTAGAATCCAATCGAGATGGGACATCGTTGGATTCGGTTAGACTCTCACTAATGTGTATACTCCGATGAACTGGAGGACGCTGGGGTCCACGAGCGTGACTGGGATAGTCGATACACATAAGTGGGTGACTTGCTGGGATGGCAAGTGCACTGAATACCCCAATTAGGAAATAACTCATCATGGAAGCGGTAGTCGCATATCGGAGATGAAGTTATTCCTATTTACAATAGTATACGAGGAATGATCCCTAAATACTTGAGGTGATAGGGTTTATCTGGTGCGAGAACGTCTATACTTAGATGTGAGTTCCGACCGACTGGAGATTACCAGAAAGTCTCTGTGGATTCACGTTGGGTATAGAGGGACTCGTATGCAGGTTCATATCATCAACAAAGGATCCATTGACCCGACTTGATAGGTTGGGAAATTCTCCTATGGAATTCTGTGAGAAATTAATTCTGGTAAAATCCTTGGCCAAGGTATTTGACGGCTTTATGAAAGTAGCTCATAAAGATTAAGTCAAAGAGAATTATTTCGAGATCAGAATGCATAAGGTCAAAACAAATTAAAAGGGAACCGATGAAAAATCCATGCCCTTAAGTTTTGACTGGGAGATCGATCGATGGAGAGATTATAGCGTATATGGAAATTGTAAATGATTAAAAGGTTCACTGAATTAATTCACCAGTGATTGGGCTCCATGGGCTTGTGGCCAGACATCGACCGTGGAGTGTGGGAGAATTCCCAAATTAGCAGGGGTGCTAATTTTGGAATGATCGGTCGACAGAGTGTTCGATTGATTTAGAGTATTTAATACTCGAGTAATTAAATAAATATTTGATTATAACCCACGGCCAATTATGTGGTGAACCTACGGGGGCATACACAATACACATGAAGCGAAAGCGAGGAAATGAAGAACAACTGAGTCAACTAAATCGACTGGGTCGATTGGGGTGACTGGGTCGACTGGGTCGACCCAATTGGAGCGAACGTGATCCAATTGGAATTGGATCAAAACTGGAAATTAAATTGGAATTTAATTTGTGAGTTAATTAATTAAATTGGATTTAATTAATAATGGGAATATTTAATTAAATAGACTTAGAGTCTAATTTAATTAAATGAGAAAAAAATAAATTAATTGGGCTATTTAATTGGGAATTAAATAAAGACCCAATTAACTAAATCTAGTATGGGCCATGAATTAATTAGAAGACTTAGTCTTCCAATTAATAGGGCCATGGCCCATGTAGGAGAATTAGAAGACTTGGGAGTCCTAATCCTAGGAGGATTAGGATGATGAGATTCCTATAAGTAGGAGACTTAAGGTCATATCTCATACACATTAATCAAGAGCCAAAAAGCCAAGTCAAGAAAATTCTCTCCCTCTCTCCCTAGTGTGATCGGCCGAACCATCTCTTCCTTTTGGAAGAATTTTTCGATTTCGTTCTCGTTCCATTCTTGTTCTCTAGTCCTAGATATTAATATATCCTATGTTCTAGCCGATTAGGATATATTATATTTCGTGATATTGTGGTGTATCAACTCGTAGAGGCGCAACTCGTGGGGCGCTACAACAAAGCTTGGATCGACTTCTACCGAGGGAGAAAAGCACGACTTTGCTGATTACCAGGATTTGCTAGGAGACAGGTATAATTTGGATCTAATTATCCTTGTCGTTTAATATTCATATATATACAACCAGTTTAGTATCCTGGCAAGATTCCGTAAGAGGTCCTTAAAATTTTTGTTTTCCGCTGCCTGAAGGGCTGTTTATCTTACCGAATCCCACCAGGTTGTAGTTCTTTGTGTTTGTTGAGTTTTGTGTTTATGTAATCTTTGGTAATTTGTATTTATATGTGCTGCTATGTTTAAGATTAAAAATGCATTTTCTTTTTCACATTTGTGTTTTCCCTTGAGTTGCATCCATGTTGTTTGGCCAAATGATATTTCATAATGGAGGTATTGCTTGTTTCCAAAAGCTAATGCTGGTATGCTGAGGTATTACATTTGGTAATAGGAGGCATAAGATTAGTACTTGTTTGGCCAAATGATGTTTTAAAAGTTATTTCTCATGGTCTTGTATGTTGAGGTAATACATGTGATAATTGTTCAACAAAGTGGTACTGTTTGTTTGGGGGTTCAATTTCTCATGTTATATTTTTGGGTTTGGTGCACTGTTGGGTATGCAATGTTGAATATATATTTCTTCTTTGAGTACTCTATCATGAAAGTACCATCCAAAGGGAGATATATTGGAAACATACAGTATATACTTGGTTTGGATTCACAGTGGGCCTCCATCATTACTAAACATATGTCAGCATGCTAGGGGGCCAAATTTTGGAGACTGAACACAACCTTAATTTTTTTGGCCAAATGATGATTTCAAACAAAGCTTTTTGATGGTCTTGTATGTTCTAAATCATTACTAGATATCCATTGTTGAAGCATTCTTGAAAATGCTTGCATGTTTATATGAATTGATGACTGGTAGTGTATTCATGGTAATATATTCCAATTTGTCAATTCTTTGCCTTCTGTGTGTAAAAACTTGTTTAAACTTTATGCATTTTTACTAACTCCCAAATTCAAATATGGTACATATTTATTTTGAGAAGCATTACAGTGGCAGACTAAAAAATTGGTAGTCTATACTACTGTCTATAATTTTATTTGGTCCTACATTATTTGACCTTTTTTAGTCTTGGACAGTTGGAGCTAATAAATTTGATTGCACCTCTCAATAAGGTCAATTCATTGAATGACCATTTAATGCGTTACTTGACATTTTGTGTATCTGAATTAAATGCATTACTTGCCCATTTGTATATCCAGATTAAATACACATATTCTTACCCTTAATTTATTTATTGTGTTAGTTGTACCCAACCCTTTTATATAATTTCACATCAGACTTCATTATTCTTCATCTCTTCACTCTTCAAGTCAAAGAAAATTTCTTTGGTGTAAGTGTAATTCTGTTTTCATCAAAATTTGCTTTAATTTAATTTTTGTCTTTGTCTAATATAGTTCTTTCCAATGGCAGTTTGCTATGTATTCCATTCTGCCTAGGACACGAAGAATGCGGAGTGACGAAGAAAAGATGAACGATGGCTGGACTTTTGAACAAAATGCTAGGTTTGTCAATTTGCTTTACCAAGAGTGCAAAACAGGGGATCTACTTGATTTGGAGTTTCTGACTGGGGCCTGCCAACGTATCTCATCCCAAATGGCCGCCATGTATGATAGGAGGTTCAGTTTCCATGGTATTAAAAAAAAGGTGGAGCACATGAGAAAGAGGAATGCCACTTTCAATGATTTTCTGGAAACCCCCGGGGTAGGATACGTTGCCTGGATTTGCAAGTCTCATGTGAACACGGATTATTGGAGAGTTATCCGTCCTAATGTGAGTAACATCTTATTTAACACATTCATAATTTTTTAAATATGCATTGTCTAATCCATTGATCATATGTTTTTTCTAGGAGTCAGAATGGTTTAGACATTTTAGGTTGGAAGGTGTGCCATTCCACCTAAAGTTAACCTACATATTTGACACAAAAGGGATTTGTAATTTCCCCAGGGACCTCACTGGATCACCAGGTTGGCCCATACATGTTCGAGACTCGGACGATGATGAGCTTGCTGTTGTCCCAGTTGGCACAAGGCGTTTAGTGACTGCTGTCCCATTTGATGAAGGGAACGAGGTTGAAATGATTGTGAATAATGGAACTCAGGTTGGTTCAGGCTCGATTGGTGATGTTGGTTCCGGTTCTGGAGGTCATGAAGGTGGCATGTTTGGGAAAAAATTGTGGGTTGTTGTTAGGAATATATTACCCTAGTGGCTGAATGTATGGGCTTTAAGATTATGTTTTTTGTGTGTGTGTTTTCTTGGATTTGCAATGTGTTTTATTAACTTGGTTGTTGGCGCTTGTGATTACCTTGCACGTTTTTGTGTAAGTGCAGGTAATCACACAAGGCTCTATTTCCCTTAATTGGTATTTTGTAATGTGTTTGTTAAACTTTTTAATCTTGTTTTTATTAAAGTACTGTGTTATTTACTATTTCACATAATCTTTCACTATAAAATAGACACATAAGAATTCCTCAAATAAAAACCAAACTTGAAGATGACATGTACAAAAAGACAACAACAACAATATCAAACAAAGTTCAGATTTGCTTTCTGCCTAACAAGCTTAAGAGTCCAAAAATGATATGTTTGTAACCTTTACCAAGTACCCCACGTTCCCTGCAAAATTGCTACATGCCAAAATCTAACACAGAAGAATCAAATCTTACTTCCGCATGGGCCTTTCAAATTGATTTGATAACACATATAAAGTCTATTTTGGTTAAATTGTACATAGGTCCCCATACTAAGATTTATAGTCCAAATGGGCATCCTTATTACTAGTATAAATTCATTACCATCTCCATAACATTTGTCTGCTGATAGGATAGTGCCCAGCAAGCCAATCTAAATTAGCTTGTAAGTGGACTATCTTCTTATGGTTTAATAATTAATATGCCCGTTTATTTATAGTAAGTAAATTAAACAATGGCCAACTTCATCTCTCGCGAACGTATCTAAGCGATTGGATGAAATCCTAAGATCACATTCGACTATGGGACGATTCACTTCAGTATGAGTGCAATCATGAAACAGTCTCTAAGGTCGTGATCTTAAAACATTTTCCAAGTCATAGATTCTGAACGAGACGGGGTATCGAAGGAATCGCTAAGACTTGTACGAGTATGCATGGTTCACATGGAGTGAATTTGTAGCGTTTCATGAACAAGGCATTTGATGCTAGTGCATATGACTAGGTGGTTCGATAGGGGATCGAACGCATCGAACGACCCGAACAGAGAAACCCATTGTGGAAGCGCGTGTCGCATATCGGTGATGGAATGTTTCTCAAGGCTTATAATAGTGTACGATTTAGTCCTTGGACTTGAGGTGCTAGGGCGAATTCGGTGCATGGGTGTACGTACTTTGATCTGGGTACCGGTCACATAGCCTGACCATTGTGTGCCTAAGTTGGGTGAGTATAGTCGTGTACGCGAATTGTTAGTACTAAGAAAGGATCTATCGACTCATCCTGATAAGGTGGGAGAATTTTCTGTACGTTCTTAGATAATAGATTCCGAGAAACCCACGGCCGTGGTCAGTGACGGATTTGGAAAGGGGTTTCCAAATTTAGCAATCACACTGGAATTATTATCCAGAATTAGAAAGTACAGAATCGAGATAATTAGAGGTGCCGATCAATTCACACACCCTAGGTCTCGGTCGGGAAATTAGTCGTTGGAAGGACCGTACGTACATGGCAGTTATAAGAGGTGAGGTTTACAAGATCAATTCACCTGAAGTTGGGCCTCATGGGCTTGTGGCTAGACATCGACCATGAGGTGTGGGTACTCCTGAATTAATAAGGAGATTAATTCTGGAGTGGTCAATTAAAAGTGTTTAATTGATCGGAGCAATTAATTGCTCGTTAATTAAATCACGAAAGTCGTGGGTCTGCTGCCAATTGATGGTGAACCCAGAGGGTCACACACAATACAGTAGGACAGTGACAGTCAATAAAAGGAAATAATTGATTTAAGGAAGTTAAATCAAAGCTGATGAATTAAAGTGTTAATTCAAAGTAGAGAGTTATTAATTAGAATGTCTAATTAATTAATTAGATTGTCTAATTAATTATAATATTGATTAAAGTGTTAATTAATAAAAATGGAAGAATAAATAATTAGCCAATTTTTTGATTGGATAATTATGGCATAAGGGGCGATTTTTGTATGCTAATTAATGGAAGAATTATTTTCTTGTATGACAAGGAAAATCTAAAAGATATACATGTATATCTTGTTTCCTAATGAGATAAGGAAAAATGTCTTGATATACATGGAAGAGATATATCTATTAAGAGAATGATTCTTCTCTTAGAAATATATTTCTTCATACTTCTTCCACAAGACTAATGAACACATGCAAAATTAAACAAGGAAAGAAAAGAGCTGAAAATCGCCCAACCCTAGCCGCATAAGTCATGTGGCCGCGGCCCCCTTCCTGTTCTCTCTCCCATCTGGATCTAGATCAAGAGTTGGATCCAGATCTGCCTCTTCCTCCATTGACAATCTCCAAGATCTAGTTCGTAGCCTGTGACTTGGAGGTGTTGCTACAATCCAGCTGGTGTGGATACACTCTGGAGGTGAGACACTTGGATCGCTTCGTGAATCAGACAAGAAGACCGGAGGTTACCACCACCGAACATGTGGTGAGGTAAATAGTGATTTAACACCCTCTAGTCTTACTTTATGTTTTGATTATTGATTTAATCAACCTTTTTCGCATATGTAATATGGAGATCGAACCTTGGGCTGCTTGGGTGCCTCGAAAAAATTTTAAATTCCGCACTCTCGTTGTTCTGACAACCGAGGTATCCCAACATTCTGCATCAAAACCCCTTCTAAAAATCAAAGAATAGTGTGTACAAACTTTGCAGCTTCCCAAATATGTCCATTTTTGTCCCTCGTCCTCAATCCCATTTTTTTTACTCAGAAAAATGGACCAAAGAAATTGATGATTATTTGATTGAGTTTTTAGCAAATGATTCTTATTACGCAAATGGAATTCTTATTTATGGTGTGAGTCACGTGATCAAGAAAGCTCGTGATGAGGTTAACGTGTTCTTCCTTCGTTCTTTCACTACAAAGGACATAATGACTAAAGTCGAACGACTCAAATGTCGACATGCCCTATTTTCACACCTCAAGACCATTTCTGGATATTACTTGAATCCTGATACAAACACTGTCAGTACCGATGGATTGGAAATCGTGAAAAACTTGTGCCTGGTAACCCATAATATTTATTGGTAAATTATTATATAAAATTACCTATTATTAATTTTTTATTTTTTATTTTTCATTGTAGGAGGCTCCATTTTATGAAGCGTATGCCATCAATGGAGAACCCAAATGGAATGATTTGTACGAAATTTTTGGATACCCCTACGAATTCCCCATAGCTCCACCACCCGCGTCCCTAATTAACCTTCAATGGTTCGAATTAAACGATGGACCGATTGTCGGACAAGAAACACCAAAACCTGATCCCATCAACCCGCCTCAAATACAATTCTCGCCTAGTGGAAATGATACTTTTTGGCATGATTTGGCTAACTACAGTGGAGCGGAATCTGAAAATGACGAGGTTGAAAACTCTAATAAAACCGTATCTAAGTGTCTGTGGCCGGATGTGGGAACGTCAAGTGGTTTGAATGTCGAAAAAAATAATGATTAACAGTTGGATGTTTTTAGTAAAATGTGTGTTTTCTTATTTTTGAGCTTTGTTGTAGTGTGTTTGTTTGCTGTTTAACGGATTATGCGTTTCTCCGGATGTGTGTTTTAAATAGTCCGTTTTTTATGGCGACATTGTATAGCTCTGGTTGTGTGTTTTTCATAGATTGTGCATTTTCAAACAATGGTGTGCTATTTCCCTATAAAAGTCTCGATGTAATCTTACTCTGGATATATATTTTTAATTCCATTCAAGTGAAAAAAACCTTCAATGAACTCCCACAACTGAGAATGCCGATTTCATGAACATAACATCACTAATGAGTATAAAGCAGACACAAAACAAAACATTTTAGTCACACCAAATTTCGTCCACATTACAAATTAACGTCGAATTAACCATCATCTAATGCTACATATTCATCCATACGTAAGTAACAAAATACCCATTCATCCAACATTCAAAATCCACCACATTTGTGATGCAAGACAAATCACAAAAGTGCGCAAAATTAATGAAACGATCAATTGAGAACAACTATTTGCATACCCAAAGTCGTAATGCGTTATAAGTAGCCAAAATCATCATAAGAAGTTCATTTACCTTACCAATTACTCCTATGGCCGAATCTAATCAAGGCATTTTGTTGTTTAACATGGGCGATGTGCTCTCAGTTCTTTTCGTTCGATTTCAAAAATAAACTCACATGTTTCGCATTATCCATAATCTTGAACGAGAGGAAAATTGTGTTCTCATCAGTGAGCGTCTCAATGCTTTTGAGTGCAGTTATAATTTTTTGTGCCTTTTCATCGTAAGTATCCTCCTCTTTCGCAAAGCTTTGACTAAGATCACCCCACGCGCATTTTGAGGCAACTAAGAACTTGTCCATATCGCCCCCGTCAGATTCCGGCGTAGGCGTCTTCCTTTTCCTCTCTTGTTTTTCCGTCTTTGTATTCTCCTTTTTAATCTTTTTGTCAACCTAGTTATCTTAGGACCCATATTGTGAAACCCCATGTTATACGGTGGAATTTCGGCACCAAACTCCCCACCATCCGATGCATCCGTCGTCAAATCGACACACGGACTACTATATACACCCTCATCAATGTTTGAATCTATTATAGGTTCCTTACCGTTCTTATTTGACGGGTTAACCGGGTTGCTCCTTAACAAGTCCTCCACAATTTCAACAAAGTCCTCCGCTCCGTCTCCGGTGGCTCTATCATTTCCAAAAATCTCAACCCAGTCCTCGTAATAGGGATACGTCTTGAATCTCATATTGGCAACATCTGGGTGTGCCTACGATTGAAAGTGCATAGGTTAAAAACAATAGGAAAATATCGCATCGGGAGGGGGGTTATTTGTAAAAAATCACATTAAAGTCACCTTAACATACAATGCCCATACATCATCATCAACCGTGATTGTTTTACCACTTTCGTATCTGAAACCACTCGTCCCTTGCATACCCAAGACTTGGTAATAAGTTTTCTTCCACACCGTCAATTTGGAGTTGATATGCTTGAGTAATATCTTCGACGCCGGTAGCCTTGCATTAAGTGCAAGTTCTAGAGCTTGCAAGTAGCCCGGACGAAAACCATTATCTGCCTTCCACCCATTTGAGATTAGTTCCTTCAAACAGTCTATCAACTCGGCTTCTTCGGCTGCGTTCAACGACCTCCGAGAACCCTGTGTCTTTCTTTGACTTGGAGCCGCATCACCGTAGCGTGGAATGGAAGACATCTCACATGGATTATACCTACACAGTGAATAATGAATACATAGTGTGTGGTAGACACCCAAGATACACAATCACACCAAATAGTAATCACACAGTTGTACATAGTCATTTACATACAAATTAAAAAATATACACTTTATTGTACACGGATATGCATTAGACTAATAGCGTACAAATCCGAATATCGGAAACAATAGGATACAAATTCAAGGCATTCGAATTAATAGTGACAACTAGAAAGTAAGATGTTAAAGGAAAAAATTCATTCGCGATCCGAGTTCCATTTCATGAACATTTCACGGGCTAAGTTGTCCCGAAATTGTTCCACGCGTGTGACGTTTCAACAACTTCAACATAGTCATCTCCATTCGGGTCAATCTCATCATCACTTGAATCAATGTATGGATCCCACACCTTAACATCATCGGGCGACGTTTTTCGCAAGAAGTTATGAATCAACAACAATGCCATGATCATCCTGTTTTGCTTTTGTAAGGGATAGAAAGCAGGACTCCTCAATATTGCCCAACGCTTCTTTGCTTGGCCAAAAGTGCGCTCAAGCACATTTCTAGCTTGACTATGTTTCATATTAAAAAATTATTTCTCATTTTGAGGGGCGTCCATACCAACTCCCCACTCTTTCAAATGATATCGCACTCCCCTATACGGCGTAAGAAACCCTTCACCATTCGTGTATCCATTGTCAAACAAGTAGTACGTTCCTACAATTAGGAAAGAATGAGTTGCTATGACATAACCCTTGCAATTAAATTCGTAAACTAGACTAATTTTTACCCGTAGGCACTTTCAATCCATTTGGCCGATTAATTGCATCTCTTAACACGCGCCCATCTGCGGCAGACCCCTCCCAACCGACAAGTGCATAGGTGAACAATCCGTTAACATCACAAGCAGCAAGTACATTGGTAGATATGTCACCTTTTCGGTTCCTAAAACGTGGTTTATCAACCAATGGAACTTGAACATGAACATATGTTCCGTCTAGTGCCCCAATGCAACCCTATACGTACGCATATGCTCTATTGTAATGCACAAGTTCAAGAAAATACCCAATGAAAATAGGAAACTTAAAGATTTTACCTTACCGAAAAACAACTTCACCTATCGTCCTCACAATCAGTTGGTATTGGATCATGTTGAGATAATAATATTGGATGGAGCTTCATCAAACATGTCAATACACGGTAAAAACATTTGCTAACAGTGTCACCGGATCGATGGTAATTGGTGGCCACAATACGATTTTTTTTGTGATGGGCAAAAACAGTTAAAAACATGGCAACTTGTTCTCTCACGGAGACGTACTTAGTGTCCTTTAAACCCCCCACTTTATGTAGGAAACAACATAACTTATCAAATGAAGCAATATTAAGAGACGTATATTATTCTTACACCTTATTGTATTTTCTCGAGTAATATATTCTAGGTTTTCCATCTACTTGCGCTTCCTACGGATTAGGCTATACCGTATAGGTTAGTTGCTGGACCGAGTGCGACATTGTTTAGCACGAAACCATATAAGAAAAATGCCCATCCAAAAAAACCGATGAAACATTAACAAAATCAATTGTTTCTTCCGTTCATCCATTTGTATATCCTAAAACAAACAAGATTAAATTTTTGGAACCAAACATCAACAAACAATCAACCATTTTCAAAAGCAACCATATTTTTCCACCATTTTCAAAGATCTTTTGTTCAAATACATTTTATGTCCATAATTTCCCAATTTACACATTACTTTTTCGATAATAAATACCCAAAATTGTACAAATATAGTGACAAATTTACTTCTAAAACATGAATGGTACAAGATTACCTCAGGTTAAACTACGTATGAACTGGAAAAAAAGAGACCGACCTCCACCTTCTTCGTCCCTGTACAGGAAAAAAATAATTTAGCATAACTACGATTGAAATGGCAGGTATGGTATATAAAGTAGGAGGAGTATTTCTAAAATATCAACGAGAAATGTCAACAATCCCGCAGCTTGGGCCTCAAAGTTCAGTCTTCGTTACTGCAAAAATGAAAAAAAAAATTAATCCAAACATAAAACTCGATTCAAGCTCCTCGTATGGTTAAGTTTCACAAATTAATGAAATGGGAGTAAACATAGGTTATGCAATTTACCACTAAATTTCACAAACAATTTACTTCTCACCTGGGTTCCAATCTTCAAGCGTGGAGGTAGGGTTCCCTCTAGTGAACGAGCAGCAACTGGAAATGATATCATTTTGTTTTTTATTTTTTTTAGATATTAGGTTTTTTTGTAATTTCTTTGAAGAATGAGGGCAAAATGGTCCAAAAAATATTAATTTGGGCCATTAAATTGTAATTGAAGGGGGAGAGGTCCAATTACAATCAGGCAAATAAGGAGGGTTGGCCCACAAATTGGACCGAAAACCAGGGGCAGCCCGTGATTTTATCAGCCCATCCGAACACAAATTAGACCTTGAATTAATTTAATTGCGGCCCAATTGAAGGCCAACCTTGTCCCTCTTTTGGCAACCGAACGCAGCCTAAGATAACAAAACAAGAAAATAAAGTCACCTTTATATTTATGTTGTAACATTATTACTCTCTTATATTATTGTGGTTTAAATATTCTTTTGTTTTTTACGATTTTTTTTTTTGTTGACAAGGGAACCCGCAGTAATCGAAGCGCACAAGGTATAAAACTCCGCCCTCATGCAATAGCTCGCAAACCACATGATAGATGTAAACTACACTAGACAAACTAGATGTGACGAGCTCAACCTCGAAAGTATTGGCAAGGAGATTCGAACTCGGGTCAAAGACAACGCGCTCACTTGCTCCACCAATTAGGCCATCCTTGCAGGTATGAATATTGTTAATTATACTATAATTATCTTGTTTCACTATTGGAAAATACTTTTGTGTAGAAGGTCATATTGGGAAAAAATTTCATACACAACTTAATCTTTTAATTAATATATTAAATAAAAATCACATTATATAATTATACTATAATTATCTTGTTCTTTCACTATTGTTTCCCAATATGACCTTCTACACAAAAGTATTTTTCAATATGACTCAAACCCGAAACTATTTCCCTAAATGTACCTTTTGTGATGAATCGAAGTTGGCAACTGCGATTCTTCATATAAATCGCAGTTGCCACCTGCGATTCTTAGGTTTATACGAAAATTGCAAAAAAAAAAAATATTACCAAGAATCGCAGTTATGAACTGCGATTATTGTTAATTATCGGATTACGGCGATAATTAATTAACTAATGAAAAAAAATTCTTTTTTTTTAATGAATTGCAGTTTGTAACTGCGATTCTTGATAAAAAAAAATTATTAGATGAATCGCAGTTATGAACTGCGATTCAATAAGCCCTAATATTACTCTCGGCAGACGCCATTTCCATTCATTTCCAGCAAACTTTTAGAAAGGAAAAGAGACGCGATTTTGCGAACAAAAAACATAGAGCCTCCATCAAGAATTCTCACAAAAATCCGTCAGTTGCTCAATTCTTCCCCATAAAGCCCTAACAACATTCTTCATATTCAAGAGGTATTACTTTATTTTTATCACTTTTTGTTCTCTTTATTTCATACATATGAAAATTACTTAAAAATAATTGGTGGAATGTCTTTCCATTATCTTGATTATCATTACGTGGATAAATAAATATGATAAAATTGTTCAAAAGGTAATTTAGAATTTTTTTTAAAATTTCACAGGGTTTTGTAATGGATGGCTTACCAGTTACATTTTTGTGCTATTGAGGAGGAAATATATTGAACCCATCTAATGGCTGTAAGTATGATATTCAACCAAAACGACCTCTTAGGGCGGATAGCAGATGGAATTATGAGAAGTTACTAACAGAGTTGTACAGAATTATCTGGCTAAACAAACGGGAGTTTAGGTTGGGAGTGATATGTAGATATCCTATTTCATTTTACCATGGCACTGCTAATTATATTGCCCTTCCCGTTAATGATAATGGTGGTGTTGAAGCTATGTTTGATGTTTTTACTCATTTTTCGGGGATAGGCAGTTTACAGTTGTATTTGGAGATAGAGCCGATGGATAGTCAAGAGTTTGCTAATGATACAGAGGTTGGTGGCACTATTAATTCACATATGGACGGAGTTAACCTAAATTATTCACCTTCTTACCATGATTTGGGTAACCCAGTTCCATTGACTTTCCAGTCAAATGTTGGTACGACTATGCAAATAGTACACACAAATGTTAGTCCTCCTAGGCCTCGAAATGTAAGTGGACTAAACGAAGATTTGGAGACTGATTCAGAAAATGATGAAGAATGTTTTGAACAAAGGCTAATGGATGAGGACGATGGAAGTAGCAGTAGCAACAGTGACATTGAGGAGACTGACACTAGGGATGACAGTATGGATGTCAATGTGGATGTCAATGAGTTTCCTGAAAATCATATAAATGAGTTGAATTGTCGATAGGGAAATTGGTGAAGGATCACATGTCACGGATATTCGTGCAAGTCAAATTCAATTGTCTGAGAGTGACGAACTGGTTAAAGGCTTACTCTTTAGGTTGAAAAACGATATGCAGTGTGCTGTCAAGAAATATCATATAAAAAAGAATTGGCGATACAAGGTAAAGAAGAGCACTGATAAAACATGGGTATTATGTTCTTATAAGAAAGAGTATCCGTGCAACTTCTATCTCCGTGCAAGTTTATTGATGAAGAAAAATGAATTGTGGGAAGTGACACGTTACATGGGACCGCATACTTGTTTGTCTGCAGGATTAGGTCAAGATCATTTTCATCTGGACTCTAAGTTGATTGCTTGGGATATCCTAAATCTTATTAAGGTAGTTCCAGATTTGAAGATTCGGGTAATTGTTGAATATGTGAAGAATAGTTTTAGGAAAGAAATATCATATAAAAAAGCATAGTGTGGGAAGCAAAAAGCAATTGCACAAATCTATGGAGATTGGGAGGAATCTTATCAAAGGTTGTCAAAAGTACTTGCAGCTATCAAACAATATAATCCTGAGACAATTGTTGAGTACTATAGACCTCCAGCACCCGGTCAAATGGATATATTCCGCCGTATTTTTTGGGCATTTGGGCCTTGTATCCAAGCATTCACGCAATGTCTCCCAGTTATTAGTATTGATGGTACTTTTGGGATGTGATGCAAATGATAGTATATTGCCACTTGCCTTTGCTATTGTAAAAAATGAGTACTTTAAAACTTGGGATTGGTTCTTGAACCTTGTGCAAGAACATGTTGTGAAGGGTCGTGATATAAGCTTGATTTCTTATCGCCACAAAGGTATATTGGCAGTAATTCGAGTAAGGAAGTGGACAAATGTGGAACATCGGTATTGTTTGAGGCATGTGCGTTCTAATTTTTGCAAATTTCATACGGGTGGTAATTTAAAAAGGCTAGTGTGGAAGGGGGGTGGCTCACCTCAGGATCGCAAGTTTAAAGATGTGTTGGATCAAATTGAGCTATTAAGTCCTGATGCTCGAAAGTGGTTGGATAAGCTTCCGAAGAAAAAATGGACGATTGCACATGATCAAGGTTATAGATATGGCCTTATGACAACTAACATTTCAGATGTTTTCAATGGCGTGATGAAAGGAGCTCATGGTATGCCTATTACAGCAATTATTGAGACTTCATTTTATCGTTGTGTTTATTACTTTCAATGGAGACTTGGTTTTGCTGAACTTGCTCGGGAAAATATTGGCCTACCAAACACCGAACCCCAAAATAGATTTAGCCCTAAGGTTTATCAAATGCTTCTCCACAACACCAAGAAGGTTGGGGTATGCATGTTACAATTTTCAACAATTCTATACGTGGGGGCGGTGGGGTTTATTCTGTAACTACCGGTCATCGCATGACCAAGGGAGGTAATGTTCAAACTGTGCGCATTGGCTAAAGGACATGCACATGTGTTAAGTGGGTTGCCTATCATGTTCCTTGTTCCCATGTTCTTGCTTGTTGCAGTAACAAAAATGTTGATCCTTTATCTTTTGTATCATCATTTTATACCGTTGAGAATTACTCGAGGACATAGAGTGATAGATCT
Source organism: Penstemon davidsonii (assembly GCA_034814905.1). NCBI lineage: Eukaryota > Viridiplantae > Streptophyta > Magnoliopsida > Lamiales > Plantaginaceae > Penstemon > Penstemon davidsonii. Next base: position 7,424,532 of record JAYDYQ010002686.1, read on the forward strand.
GAACCATTGGAGAATGAGGATTATTGGAATGAGTATAATGGTCCGATGTTCAAACCAAACTCCAACCTTGAACGGAAAAAAGGTCGACCAAAATCAAGGTGCATTCGCAATGAAATGGATTTTCAAGCCGATAAACGGGTGATTCATTGTTCTACTTGTGGGAAGGAAGGACATACGCGTCGCACATGCACACATAATAGGATATCACAAATATAGATATTACTGAGAAATGTATTGAATATGTGATTATGGTTGACATGATTATATGTAATATCATTAACTATGTGAAAATGGACTTCTAACTCTCTGCCCGTCTAACATTTAACAGAAATAAAAAAAAAATCGCAGTTGACATGATTATATGTAATATCATTTAACTATGTCTAACTCTCTGCCCGTTTAGCATTTAACAGGATTTAAAAAAAAAATTCCTATAAATCGCAGTTAACAACACTCTAGCGTCGACTTCCCCCAAATCACGAATTAGCGCGTCTCCGCGACGACACGTTAAGACCGTGGAGTCATCACCATTCCAAATATCCATAGACCGGTGCTCACCCTGAAGAGTGAGTACTAACGGATCAATAGGCCCCGGGTGAATAATATGATGATTGACGTTCATCTCTATTAAAAATAAAAAATAGTTAGTAAACAATGATAATTAAACTGGAACTCATATAATTAGATTTGATAATAATAGGTGTCTCAAATTTGAACAAAGAAAGGGCTGACAAAATTTTTCTACAATGTAGTATAATACTTCAACCTGTAACTAGGTCCCAAAGGTTCATAAGAGACGACTTTTATTTGTACTAAAGAAAAAACTTACTCTACTTTGAGGCCAGCAGGTTACAAACTCATAAAAGTTCATAAGGGATTTTCATCGTTTGTCATCTCTTTAAATTCATACAAATACAATCACATTAAAAGCATCTTTAAATATAGTGTATACACAAAGTACACACACAATCCTCACCTAGTAAATCGTACCCCCCCCCCCCCCTCTCTTTAATTCCTCACCATTTTCTTATACTTCTTTTAGTATTTTTATCAAACACCTTGTGTTTACATGAAGACCAGCGCCAAGTTCATAGTTCTCCACCCTTCCGTACACAAATTTGGCCCTATCTGTCAAAAATTGGTTTTAATTTTAGTATATGAATTGAAATATTTTTTTGACAGATAGGGCTGGAGTGCAAATTTTCACTGATTCACAAAGGATTTTAATACATACAAACCAATTTAATTTATACAAGTTACTACAACAAATGCAACCAATGCATTCGAAATTCTTGGGAGGAACAATGCATTTGAAATTCTTGAGGGAATTTTTCACTGGAATGAAAGAGCATAAATGGAGCATACCTTAGGGAATGGACTGAAAAAATTGCAAGCACTTCTTCTTCTTTTTGATCGAGAGAGGGAGGGAATGGGCAGAAAAAAATTTGATTTTGTTTTGGGACTTCAAACTGCAATTTAGGGCAGAATGGTTCGTGAGTGAGGCTGGATGGAATTAAGCTTCTTCCCTCTGTCTTCCCCGAGATAGAGTTATATATATTTTTAATGAAGAATTGCAGTTTGTAACTGCGATTCCTTTCGTTTTTTAAAAAAAAAAAAAAATTCAAGAATCGCAGTTACGAACTACGATTCATTCATTAAAAAAAAAATTTTATTTATTAGTTAATTAATTATCGGAGTAATCCGATAATTAACAAGAATCGCAGTTATGAACTGCGATTCTTGAATTATTATTATTTTTTTTTGCAATTTCGTATAAACCTAAGAATCGCAGTTGTGAACTGCGATTTATATGAAGAATCGCAGTTGCCAACTGCGATTCATCGCAAAAGGTACATTTTGGGAAATAGTTTCGGGTTTGAGTCATATTGGGAAATACTTTTGTGTAGAAGGCCATATTGGAAAAAAAATCGTTGTGTATGTCTTTCATATCTTTTAAAATATCGTTTTAAATTGCTTTAAACATAATATATATTTAAAAAAATAAATATATGATTACATAATTATGATATCGTACTATTCAATCAGTGATCGAATCGGTCCGACCTATCAAACCATAAGGTCACCAGTTCTATCCTGTCCAATTTTAAAAACATTTGTTGATATGTACGTACAAAATTTGCAATCAGATCATTTGGATTTAGAAAGAAAGAAATTAATTTGTTACATTTGTCCCCTTTGAGCAGTATGATAACCAGGAATTAGCTACTACATATTAACGGCAAAAAAGCAATAATAGTCCCTTAATTTTGGCGGGAACGTGGGAATAGGACATTTGTAATTAGTAGGTAGGGAAAGAAATGGAGGAAAATAAGGTATTGAATTTCCTCCAATTTAAACTAACTTGACAAGGTGACATGGTGGATTACCACCACGTGGCAGTCAAAATGACAAAACCCCCCAATTTGTTTGCTTCCGCAGCAATTTAAGGACATTGATTTCCAACTAATTTATGACTAAAATTGCGCATATGAGGGATAAAATTGCGACAACTTAAAACATAGAGGATGTAAATTGCTTGTCGGAACAACGTATATCCCATTTACGCGTCTCTGTAAAAGTTAAAGGACTAAAATTACTTTTTTCCCTGCAATAACTCCTCCTAACACTACTAGAAATTTCGTCGAAAATTTTCTACCGAAATAAATCAGTCCAAATTTATCTGTCGAAATTTCCATCGAAATTTCTGTCGAAATTTTTTCCTTTGAAATTGTGATTTCGACGACACTTTCTTCGACGGCCGCTTTCTGTCGAAAATTCGATCGAAATATGTAAATTTCGACGGAATTTATGATAAATCCGTCGAAATTTCTGTTGAAATTTCCTCTTTTTCTATTAGGGTAAGTAGATTACTTACTGCTTACGAACGTCTAACACTTTGTGCAATTGTTTTCTTACAATAAATGTTTTGGAAATCTGAATTAATAATAAACTCCACGTAACGCTTTAATTCATTTTGGCCCAGAAAAGCAGAATATGAGGGAATGACTTTTATGCCCCCATCCATCTTGGAAAACACTTATTACCATAGTGTATATCATGTCCGTTGATATTTCATGTTTCCAAAACTGCCCTAAAACTTTATTAAAATGACGTTTTTCTCCACGAGATATTTGCAATTTCAAATCATTTTTCTTGATATTATGAGAATATTTTCTTTAAAAATCTGGTGTAGTAGACAAATTAATCAAAAAAAAAATGTTGAACATATTTTCTAAATGCGAAACAATGAAATGATTCTTAATATAAAGTTTAATTATAATAATGGAATTGAAATAGAGATTGATAAAGTAGTCTTGGTAGCCATTAATTGAATGAAAATATTATACAAGCTTTAGGTTATTTAGCATACAAGAGAAAAGAGGTAAAATAATTAATAAAAGAAAGAAAAGAGAAAAAGCCTAAATAGCTAGGGCAAACACTAAAAGACTAAACTACCCTTCTACTAAATATATACAAGTTACACTAATAATAAACTCTAACATCCCTCCTCAAACTCATGATGCAGCAGCAAGAAGCATCGAGAATTTGTCAACTAAGAAACGAAAACGTGATACGGAAAGCGGCTTGGTGAGGAAATCAGCAAGTTGCATGGAGGAGGAGAGAAATGGCAAAGTCAAAGTGCCATGCTGAAGATGATGTCACGTGAAATGACAATCAATCTCAATATGCTTAGTCCGTTCATGAAAAACAGAGTTGTGCGCAATTTGAATAGCAATCTTGTTATCACAAAACATCGGAGTCGGATGAGATAGAGAAACACTCATATATGCAAGTAACCACCGTAACCAGACTATCTCAGTAGTGGTAGATGCCATAGCACTGTACTCCGCTTATGTCAAAGATCTAGCAACAACACTTTGTTTCTTACTCTTCCAAGAAATAAGAGAGTCACCTAAGAAGATACAGAAACCCTTAACAGACTTCTGATCAACAGGATCACTAGCCCAAGCAGCATCAGAGTATGCACACAACTCTAACAAAGAAAATGATGGAAATAACAAACTTTCAAAGAGAGTACCCCGAAGATATCGTAAGATGCGAAGAACAGCAGCCCAACGGATAGTAGTAGGAGAATCAACGAACTAACTGACCACATGAACGGCATAGGCAATATCAGGACGAGTGATGGTGAGATAAACCAAACTTCCAACAATGGTGCGATATAGAGTAGAATCTTCTAATGGTGTCCCAAGAGAAGTCGAGTAATGAACATTAACCTCTAAAGGAGTATCAACCGTCTTAGTGTCAGTGAGGCGAGCTCGCTCGATGATATCAGTTGTGTACTTAGATTGAGAGAGAATATAACCACTAGGAGAGTATGCTACTTCAATCCCTTAAAATTAGCGTAAAGAGCCCAAGTCCTTCATTTCAAACTGGCGACATAATTCGGACTTCAAAATTGCAATCCCATCATTATCATCACCGGTAATAATCATGTCATCAACATACAAGGAAAACAAAATACGACCTGCATATGTATTCCTGACAAAGAGAGCTGAACCATGATCACTGGGAGTGAAGCCAAGAGAAGTAATCACAACAGAGAATTTTTCAAACCAAGCTCGTGGTGCCTATTTAAGCCCATACAACGCTTTCTTAAGCTTACAAACATGACCCGGACTATGAGCAACACTTGGGGGCGGAGCCATGAAAACTTCCACTCGAAGTTCTCCATTTAAGAAAGCATTCTTGACATCCATTTGAGAAGTTTACGATGGCAACTGCAATAAGAGTTCGAACATCAGTCATTTTCGCAAGAGGGGGCAAAAGTTTCTTCATAATCTATACCATATTGTTGAGAAAATCCTTGGGCAACCAATCTGGCTTTGTATCTCCCAACCGACCCATCAGACTTTCTTTTAATTTTGTATACCCAACGAGAGCCAACAACACGTTTGTCGGGAGGCAAAGGAACCAAGTCCCAAGTGTATGTCTTATGTAAAGCAGATAGTTCCTCAGCCATAGCTTGCCGCCAAAGGGTATCAATAACAGCCTCTTTATATGTGAGATAATGGAATCTTATTGATTAAGTTAACTTCAGTAAGAACTGTTTCCCCCCAAAATTCACTCGGAACAGATGCAGATATGAGAAGAGAAGCCGGATATTGAGTTCTAACTAAAGCCCGAAACATATGATAAATACCAAAAAACTCACAGCGCCATTTCATAAGGTAAACCCAACAATAACGAGTATAATCATCAATGAATGAAACATAATATCGAGACCCTCTTTTTGTTGCAATAGGAGCTGGTCCCCAAACATCATAATGAATCAAATCAAATGGTGCACATGAACGAGATAAACTTAAATTAAAAGGTAGAGCAGCAAATTTTGCCAGTTTACAACCAGAACAATCAGAAATATCGGTAGTTTTCAAACTTCCTAAAGCTCCACTAGACACTAAATATTTTAAACGAGGAGCTGAAACATGACCAAGACGTGAATGCCACAAATAAAAAGAAGAAGATGAAGAATTTAAATGAAAAGAAGACAAATCAACACTAGAGGCTGCAATTGCTGGTGCTTTTAACTTGTCCAAAACGTATAATCCCCCTACCTACGGCATGTCCCAATCAGCTTCTTGGATTGTTGATCCTGCACATGACAAGAAGTAGAGGAAAAAGAGACTGAGTATCCAGAATCGCATAATTGACCAACAGGGACAAGATTCCTTGCAAGATTTGAAATGTGATAGACACTATCAAGAGACATATTCGGTGTACCAATAGGACCAATACATGCTAATGGCATAGGAGTGCCATCAACAGTTGTAACCGAACCATATGGTTTAGAATGTAAAGCAGTAAAGACAGATGAATCAGGTGACAAGTGATGAGAAGCTCCGGAATCTAAGAGCCACGTGGAGGGAGATTTACCTAAGGAACCAGGGGGTGACAAACCTATATGAGGAGCAGAGGCAGCATACATAGCATGTGGTTGTATAGCAAGAATCTTCTGAATTTGCTGAATTTGATCGGCAAGAGAATCCATAGAGGAGCTCGAAGAAGGAGAACCTCCAAAGCTAGCAGAATCTGAAGATGGCACAACATCGGCAGTGTTAGGCCGTGAATTCATGTTAGGCCGCTGTTGATTCCCATATCTCCATGGTGGTTGTTGCGGCTAATGTTGCGGTTGTTGTTGTTGTAGTGGATTTTGTCTCATTAATACTGGACATTGAGACTTCCAGTGACTTTTTTTCTTGCAGAATCGACACTCATCAGGCGCAGTTGGAACATAAGGTTGATTTCTATTATTGGCAGGTGGTCTCGAAGGAAATGCCAATACAGATGTACTAGGAGATGGTAGAAGTCATTTTTCCCGAATGAGACTTCAAACGAGTCTCCTCATCCAATAGTTCACTCACCACATAATCAACAGAGGGGAGAGGACTGCGATGTAGGATTGATCCTCGAATTCCTTCAAAGTCATTGTGCAAGGCCATCAAAAACTGAACCAACCTTTGTTCTTCTCTATAGCTATTTCCTCTTAAATCCGCCGGTTCAGTGAGAGCTAATTGAGCTCAAAGGTTTGACTTTAAGGTATAAAACTCCTGAATAATCAAGTCATTCTGCTCAAGAGCACGTATATCATGCTCCAATTGATACATTTTAGCAAAATTAGATTGAGTATATAATTTTGTTAAATGATCTCAAACATCATTTGCACACTCATATTTTTCTAATTGCATACCAATAGAGCATTCCACCGAGTTGTTGATCCAATTAATAACCTTCGAATTGTTCGTTTCCCAGATATCCAATAATTTAGCATAATCAGAACCAGAATCTTTTGTCAGTTTAACCTCAATACCAGTAACGTAGCCCCAGATCAGGGCCGGCCCTAATAGTAAGCCGCGGATGCGGCCGCTTAGGGCCACCGATTCCCAAGGGCCTCCGATTTTTTTTTATATTATGTTATATATATAGATATATAAAAATAAAAATCTGAGGAAAAATTATTGCATCAAAAGTGCTTTGCCAACAGAAGTTTTCAAAATTTAATTCTGAATATTAGAAGATACATACACACTTGATGTTGAAGCTTTGTTTGTGAGGCAGAGATGGCGGACGGCATAAATTGGGGAAGAAGAAGTCTTATGATAGTAAAATAATAAAATAATATATATGGGCTAAGGGGTCGTTTGACTTATGATGTTGAAGCTTTGTTTATTAGCCCATAATGTATATGGGCTAATAAAATAGTAAAATTGGAAAATGGGCCTTCTTAACTTAAGAATGTCAGGAAGCAAATTCAAAAACGCAACGCATCAAGTAATTAGAGACATACCACACAAATTGTAGGCTTTATAACAAGCTGATACTAATTTTTACCACCAATTGAATTAAAAAAAAAAAACCCTAATTTCAAAATTTGATGGGGATAAATCTAAACCAGAAAATTGCTAACTCTAATTGAAAAAATTGAGTGAAACACAAGATATACGCATGGCGTCTTCAAGTTTAATCTTCTCTTTTCATATATATTTTTTCTTCTGGTAAGGGTTTTATCTCTTTCTTTAATACATTATACATTAAGCATCTTATCGTCAAGCAAAAAATTGGTTTATGTTTGTTGGGCTTGCTTGAGTGCTGCTTTTAGAATTTGTTTGTGAATTGTGTTTTTGAGATTTTGTTGATAACTATGGGTCCTAGAAAACACATGTCTGGGTATGAAAAACAAAAAAAGAAACAAAGAGTTGAAAAACTTATTCAATATCAAGCAGGTGCACTTGATAAGTTTATTATTAGCAATAAAAATGCAATGCAACTAACCTGGGTTCGAGTTCGACTTTAGTTGAAAATTCAGTGAATTGGGACTTTCTAAAAGAGAAAACGGAAGATTATATGATTTGAGAAATGAGGGCTTAGTGAACGAACCCCATTATTGTTTGATTCATTATTGTTTCTTGTTTAAATAATATGTGAAAATTTAAGGGCCACAAATTTGAAGTTGGCTTAGGGCCACCAAAAACTCAGGGCCGGCCCTGCCCCAAATCTTTTTCCCTTCCAAGAAATTTTTCATAACATAACTCCAGTATGAAAAATTCTTCCCATTCAATCTAACACTAATAGACTGCAACGAATCACCATTTTCAGAAGTCATATTAACCAATACACAATCAATCAAAATCGAACACAGCCGAACCACAATCGAGTATAAACAAACAATCAAAGCAACCCAATCGAGCAAAAGAAACCTAACCAAAAACAATTGAATTCGAAAGAACCAAAACAAAAAGAGCATAACGAACCTCAAACAAACAAAGCGAAACGAAAATTAACAAACCTACAGATCGTAAAATTATCCGCGAAAGTGTGCCTTACGATTACTCGCTCTGATACCATGATAACTAAAAGAAAACAAGTAGTATTGGTAGCCATTAATTGAATGAAAAGATAATACAAGCTTTAGGTTCTTTAGCATACAAGAGAAAAGAGGCAAAAAAATTTATAAAAGAAAGAGAAGAGAAAAAGCCTAAATAGCTAGGACAAACACTAAAAAACTAAACTACCCTTCTATTAAATATATACAAGTTACACTAATAATAAACTCTAACAGAAATATTATAATTTTACTATTTAAAATAGCTAAATCATTTTGTCGTGATTTCACATTCCAAATTGCAAAATATCTTAGTATTTCATTTATTTATTTTTTTAAAAAAAAATTGTTATATGTGTTGTGTCGAACTCCAACAAAGTGGGTTGTAGACATGCACGTACTTTTAGAATTCTTCCATCTTCTTTATTTATAGTGCAATTTTTTTGTGAATTCCAAATATAATGTACTCTCTTTGTCTCAAATTATCTGTCGTTTTACATTTTTTCACATATATTAAGGTATCTAATAAATAGTCTCAATTTTAGAAAAAAAAAGTATATGCCTAAAATACCCTTATTCTCTATTTATATCAGCATTAATTATTTACACGTTAGTCAAGTTTTACACTCTCTCTATCTTTCTCTTTCTATCTTTGATGATAGAATATGTACATATAAGAGAGAGAGAAAGAAAAATTAATAAATAAGAGAGAGATTTAGATGCATTAAATAAGGAAAAAATAGGTAATTATATATTTAATATTGTATTAAAATCCTAAAGCCACAAATAATTTGGGACAAATTTTTTTTTTAAAACAACATATAATTTAGAACAGATGTAGTAGTCAAATAAAAAAAGAACAATGTTTAAGACATTGAAAATGTAATAAATGAAAAATGCAGAGAAAGTCGATAAATGGTAAAAGTTGAGGGGTAATTTGGTAAAATCAAAGAAAATAGTCTAATTAAGAATTTATGAGCAGTAAAAATTATGGCACTCTGCCCAACAACTCATTTTGTACACAAAATACAAATGCAGCGTTGTGTTCTTCTCCCTCACCCCTTTCACATTCCCCTTTGCATCCATTCAGTCATTACTTAATGTCTAAACTACATGAACAGGTCTCTTCTTTTTCTCTTTTTATTTTTTTGTTCCTTTTAATTTATTTAAATTTATCCATCAAGTAAAGAAGATTTTTCTTTTCTTTTATTTTGCAGGTAAAGATTGATGAATGGTTGTTCTGAGTAAGAAAGAGCTGAACTTTGTGTTTAAATTTTTTTTTACTGTGTAATTTTAGTTAAATGATGTAGCAAAAACAAGAATATTTAGTAATGGCAGATAGGTAAAGGTTGAATTTTTTTGTTTTTTTTTGTTCTTGCACAAACAAACCCTTGGTAAGAGAAATGGGTTGTTGGTATTCAAGATTGATAGATAGAGAAGAAATGGTTTCTAGATGTAAAGCTAGAAAGAGATACATGAAACAATTTGTGAAATCTAGACATACCTTTTCAGCTGCACATAGTATGTATTTAAGGTCACTTAGAAACACTGGTTCAGCCATTCTTCAATTTGCCACATCAGAAACCAACCTCAACACTCCACCACCACCCCACCTTACCCCTTCACCACCCCCTCTACTTCCCCACCCACCACCCCCTATGAGCCCTACTTCTTGGACTACTACTACCACCTCTACCACCGCCTCGTCCACCGTCCAACCACCACCGCCGCCACCTCCCCCTGTCCCGGCTTCATCCACGTGGGACTTTTGGGACCCGTTTATGCCGACTTCTGGAAGGTCAGCGGATGAGGAGGAGTGGGAGGAGACTACGACTACGACTGCGACTGTGTCTGAGGTGGCGCCTACTACGACCACCACGGCTGGGGCGCGGAGTATGACTGCACCACCTTCTATGATCACAGCCACCGCCACAACCTCGAGCAGTGAGCTTGCGGTTGTGGTGTCGACCAAGAGTAAAGATTTGGTTGAGATCATCCAGGAGTTGGGTGAATACTTCTTTAAGGCTGCCAAAGCTGGTGGTACAATCTCAACGTTTTTGGAAGTCCCTACTTGTAATATCAATGGCCAAGCGTCCACGAGTAAGTTTCATTATCTTATTTTTTATGGCATGTGGTAGTTGGTTTTACTTTATTAGTTATGCAGTATATATATTGTATACTCCATGTTGATTAATCTTGAAATTGTTGGGCTTTAGGTAAGGATTATGGATTTAGCCCGCATTTGTGGACATGGGGCTCGAGAAGTGTAAAATGGAGTCCAGCTGGGAAGTTTTGTGAGGAGGATCCAACTGCAAATATAGGTTGTATGGGTGCTGATGGCAAACCAACTCATCGTTCAACAGTGGAGAGGTTATATGCGTGGGAGAAAAAACTCTACCAGGAAGTTAAGGTATACCGATTTCAAAGTATGGTTTAGTAATATGCTCATTTAACATCTTTTAAGGACATTACCTAAGATGTGGTTTTTGTATTTCAAGAAAATTCTAGGATTATATTATTTACTTGTGGGGTTTGTTAAAATTAGATTAGACAATAACGTTACATACATTTTATCTCGTGTCAAATGTTGTAGAATGCTGAGTATTTGAAATTAGAACATGATAAAAAGACAACAACCTTGAGGAAGCTAGAGATGAAGAATGCTGATTATTTTAAGAGTGAGAAGGCGAAGAAAGAAGTCGAGAAGTTGGAATCACAAATGATGGTTGCTTCTCAGGCTATTGAGACTACATCTGCTGAGATTATCAAATTGAGAGAATCTGAGCTTTCTATGCAGCTTCTCGAGCTTGTAAAGGGGTTAGTTGTCTTATTCTTTACCTGTGAATAGGGATTTCTACTGACTCCTTAACTGAGCAATTTGGATGCTAACTAATGCATGTTTACGAGTTTCGTTGGCATGTGTGGATTCAAGAATTGTTTCCTAAGAGTCATGCTTCTTTTTCTTTTTCAAAAGTTTAATTATATGAAGTAGAAACATTTTTAAGTCTGGATAAAATAAGTAGGTAGGTGCTATGGGGTGAGTATTATTTATTGATATACGCAAAATCCTGAATAGTTCTTAAATGTGCCAATCGAAAACAAGTATCCAATACCCTGATTTACTGATTAGAATATTGATGACCATATATATACTTAGTTGGAGAAAGCCAGCTCAAATTGGTCATAAATACATTCATTGGTATATAATCTCCTAATTCAGTAATCACCACATTATTTCAGGTTGATGAGCATGTGGAGAAGCATGTACGAGTTCCACCAAGTTCAAATGCACATAGTCCAGCAGCTCAAGTACCTCAATTGCATTCCATCTACCAATCCCACATCAGAAATTCATCGACAATCAACACTCCAGCTCGAGCTTGAAGCTCAACAATGGCACCTATCTTTCTGTAACCTTATCAAAGCTCAACGTGATTATGTTCAGCCTCTCATTGGCTGGCTCCGCCTCAGCCTTTTCCAAGTAGGCAATAATCCAGTTCACAAAACCCGACAAGAGTCTGCCATCTACTCGCTCTGTGAAGAATGGCAACTCGCAATCAACAATGCTCCCGACAAAGTAGCATCAGAAGGCATTAAGAGCTTCTTAACAGTGTTACATGCCATTGTAGTGCAACAAGCAGAAGAACAAAAACAAAAGAAGAGATCAGATACAGCGTTCAAAGAACTTGAGAAGAAAGTCGTTGAGCTTAGATCATTAGAGAACAAGTATGGCCCGTATAGAGATAAAAGCAAGGATCCCGTGAGAGAGAAACGAGCAAAGGTGGATACTTTAAGGGCAAAGGCAGAGGATGAAAAGGGTAAGTATGTAAAATCAATTAGTGTGACGAGAGCGCTGACTATGAACAATCTACAAATGGGGTTACCGCATGTGTTTCAGGCAATGACCGGTTTTGCAAACGTGTGTGCACAAGCTTTCGAGTCAGTGCACAACCAAGCCAAGAGCACCGAGGACCTGCACAATGTGAAAATGATATTGCCTTGAAAGAGATGCATATACTAAACTTCATTTCAGACTCAATGTACAAATCTCTTAAAGCCTATTAAATATCGTTTGTGGGTCTGAGTAATGCAGTGCAGCCTAGTGTTGAAACAATTTTACAGCCTCTTGTAAGTATTTTTGCTGGTTTAGTATTTAGTTTACTAGAATTTGATGGTTAGATTTCTCCTTTAGGTTCAGGTGTTGAAATGTAGTGTTTAGATGTGAATATTGTACCTTTATCTTTAGTGTTGAACTCTGATGTGCAAGGTTTTCAGTCATTAAATTGCACAATTACTAAATAATGTTATTGATATCGTTAAAGTCGGTTTTACATCAGGTTTCTTTAGCCCTTATTCTTGAACCCCTTATTGTGTTTTGAACTTTTGAGATGCCAGATACAAAAGCCATTTTTAGAGCCAATTTAGTTTAACTTTTTTGCAACATGCTGTATTGTTTTGGTTCAGTCTTTTCTTCTTCGTCTGTATACATATATTTTGAGTTAATGACAATTTACCCCCCTTTGATATTCATAATGTTCAATTATCCCTCTATGAATTGAAAAAAGCACTTTACCTCCTTGTAATTTTATAAAAGTTTCACACCGCCTCCTTGACATTTTTATATGTGGCACTTGACTCTCTTTGTGTTATGATAATGTGCAGTTTACCCTTCTAAATTCATGCCCACTCTCAATTTCGGTGAGTTACACTCTTCGGCTGAAGGATGTAAATTGCTTCATTAAATTTTTTACAGGGGGTAAAATGCTCTTTTTCAAATTACAAGGAGATAAATTGAACATTATACATTTCACAAGGGAGTAAATTGACATTAACTCCATATATTTATATATTACAGTTGAATCATATAAATGGATTCAAATGAATAAATGGTTCAGAAATAGTAGTTACACTCTTTTTCAAATTACAAGGAGATAAATTGAACATTATACATTTCACAAGGGAGTAAATTGACATTAACTCCATATATTTATATATTACATTTGAATCATATAAATGGATTCAAATGAATAAATGGTTCAGAAATAGTCATGTTACTGGAGTTCATAAAACAAGAATCCAAGAAAGTATTCACCAAGATATGGGCAAAGTTGTCCCCCCCCCCCCCCCACCCCCCCCCCCCCCCACCCCCCCCCCCCCCCACCCCCCCCCCCCCCCACCCCCCCCCCCCCCCACCCCCCCCCCCCCCCACCCCCCCCCCCCCCCACCCCCCCCCCCCCCCACCCCCCCCCCCCCCCACCCCCCCCCCCCCCCACCCCCCCCCCCCCCCACCCCCCCCCCCCCCCACCCCCCCCCCCCCCCACCCCCCCCCCCCCCCACCCCCCCCCCCCCCCACCCCCCCCCCCCCCCACCCCCCCCCCCCCCCACCCCCCCCCCCCCCCACCCCCCCCCCCCCCCACCCCCCCCCCCCCCCACCCCCCCCCCCCCCCACCCCCCCCCCCCCCCACCCCCCCCCCCCCCCACCCCCCCCCCCCCCCACCCCCCCCCCCCCCCACCCCCCCCCCCCCCCACCCCCCCCCCCCCCCACCCCCCCCCCCCCCCACCCCCCCCCCCCCCCACCCCCCCCCCCCCCCACCCCCCCCCCCCCCCACCCAAGGACCGCATACTTGTTTGTCTGCAGGATTAGGTCAATATCATTTTCATCTGGACTCTAAGTTGATTGCTTGGGATATCCTAAATCTTATTAAGGTAGTTCCAGATTTGAAGATTCGGGTAATTGTTGAATATGTGAAGAATAGTTTTAGGAAAGAAATATCATATAAAAAAGCATAGTGTGGGAAGCAGAAAGCAATTGCACAAATCTATGGAGATTGGGAGGAATCTTATCAAAGGTTGCCAAAAGTACTTGCAGCTATCAAACAATATAATCCTGAGACAATTGTTGAGTACTATAGACCTCCAGCACCCGGTCAAATGGATATATTCCGCCGTATTTTTTGGGCATTTGGGCCTTGTATCCAAGCATTCACGCAATGTCTCCCAGTTATTAGTATTGATGGTACTTTTGGGATGTGATGCAAATGATAGTATATTGCCACTTGCCTTTGCTATTGTAAAAAATGAGTACTTTAAAACTTGGGATTGGTTCTTGAACCTTGTGCAAGAACATGTTGTGAAGGGTCGTGATATAAGCTTGATTTCTTATCGCCACAAAGGTATATTGGCAGTAATTCGAGTAAGGAAGTGGACAAATGTGGAACATCGGTATTGTTTAAGGCATGTGCGTTCTAATTTTTGCAAATTTCATACGGGTGGTAATTTAAAAAGGCTAGTGTGGAAGGGGGGTGGCTCACCTCAGGATCGCAAGTTTAAAGATGTGTTGGATCAAATTGAGCTATTAAGTCCTGATGCTCGAAAGTGGTTGGATAAGCTTCCGAAGAAAAAATGGACGATTGCACATGATCAAGGTTATAGATATGGCCTTATGACAACTAACATTTCAGATGTTTTCAATGGCGTGATGAAAGGAGCTCATGGTATGCCTATTACAGCAATTATTGAGACTTCATTTTATCGTTGTGTTTATTACTTTCAATGGAGACTTGGTTTTGCTGAACTTGCTCGGGAAAATATTGGCCTACCAAACACCGAACCCCAAAATAGATTTAGCCCTAAGGTTTATCAAATGCTTCTCCACAACACCAAGAAGGTTGAGGTATGCATGTTACAATTTTCAACAATTCTATACGTGGGGGCGGTGGGGTTTATTCTGTAACTACCGGTCATCGCATGACCAAGGGAGGTAATGTTCAAACTGTGCGCATTGGCTAAAGGACATGCACATGTGTTAAGTGGGTTGCCTATCATGTTCCTTGTTCCCATGTTCTTGCTTGTTGCAGTAACAAAAATGTTGATCCTTTATCTTTTGTATCATCATTTTATACCGTTGAGAATTACTCGAGGACATAGAGTGATAGATCTGAACCATTGGAGAATGAGGATTATTGGAATGAGTATAATGGTCCGATGTTCAAACCAAACTCCAACCTTGAACGTAAAAAAGGTCGACCAAAATCAAGGTGCATTCGCAATGAAATGGATTTTCAAGCCGATAAACGGGTGATTCATTGTTCTACTTGTGGGAAGGAAGGACATACGCGTCGCACATGCACACATAATAGGATATCACAAATATAGATATTACTGAGAAATGTATTGAATATGTGATTATGGTTGACATGATTATATGTAATATCATTAACTATGTGAAAATGGACTTCTAACTCTCTGCCCGTCTAACATTTAACAGAAATAAAAAAAAAATCGCAGTTGACATGATTATATGTAATATCATTTAACTATGTCTAACTCTCTGCCCGTTTAGCATTTAACAGGATTTAAAAAAAAAATTCCTATAAATCGCAGTTAACAACACTCTAGCGTCGACTTCCCCCAAATCACGAATTGGCGCGTCTCCGCGACGACACGTTAAGACCGTGGAGTCATCACCATTCCAAATATCCATAGACCGGTGCTCACCCTGAAGAGTGAGTACCGACGGATCAATAGGCCCCGGGTGAATAATATGATGATTGACGTTCATCTCTATTAAAAATAAAAAATAGTTAGTAAACAATGATAATTAAACTGGAACTCATATAATTAGATTTGATAATAATAGGTGTCTCAAATTTGAACAAAGAAAGGGCTGACAAAAATTTTCTACAATGTAGTATAATACTTCAACCTGTAACTAGGTCCCAAAGGTTCATAAGAGACGACTTTTATTTGTACTAAAGAAAAAACTTACTCTACTTTGAGGCCAGCAGGTTACAAACTCATAAAAGTTCATAAGGGATTTTCATCGTTTGTCATCTCTTTAAATTCATACAAATACAATCACATTAAAAGCATCTTTAAATATAGTGTATACACAAAGCACACACACAAGCCCCACCTAGGAAATCGTACCCCCCCCCCCCCCCTCTCTTTAATTCCTCACCATTTTCTTATACTTCTTTTAGTATTTTTATCAAACACCTTGTGTTTACATGAAGACCAGCGCCAAGTTCATAGTCCTCCACCCTTCCGTACACAAATTTGGCCCTATTTGTCAAAAATTGGTTTTAATTTTAGTATATGAATTGAAATATTTTTTTGACAGATAGGGCTGGAGTGCAAATTTTCACTGATTCACAAAGGATTTTAATACATACAAACCAATTTAATTTATACAAGTTACTACAACAAATGCAACCAATGCATTCGAAATTCTTGGGAGGAATGAAATTCTTGAGGGAATTTTTCACTGGAATGAAAGAGCATAAATGGAGCATACCTTAGGGAATGGACTGAAAAAATTGCAAGCACTTCTTCTTCTTTTTGATCGAGAGAGGGAGGGAATGGGCAGAAAAAAATTTGATTTTGTTTTGGGACTTCAAACTGCAATTTAGGGCAGAATGGTTCGTGAGTGAGGCTGGATGGAATTAAGCTTCTTCCCTCTGTCTTCCCCGAGATAGAGTTATATATATTTTTAATGAAGAATTGCAGTTTGTAACTGCGATTCCTTTCATTTTTTTAAAAAAAAAAGAATTCAAGAATCGCAGTTACGAACTACGATTCATTCATTAAAAAAAAAATTATTTATTAGTTAATTAATTATCGGAGTAATCCGATAATTAACAAGAATCGCAGTTATGAACTGCGATTCTTGAATTATTATTTTTTTTTTTTGCAATTTCGTATAAACCTAAGAATCGCAGTTGTGAACTGCGATTTATATGAAGAATCGCAGTTGCCAACTGCGATTCATCGCAAAAGGTACATTTTGGGAAATAGTTTCGGGTTTGAGTCATATTGGGAAATACTTTTGTGTAGAAGGCCATATTGGAAAAAAAATCGTTGTGTATGTCTTTCATATCTTTTAAAATATCGTTTTAAATTGCTTTAAACATAATATATATTTAAAAAAATAAATATATGATTACATAATTATGATATCGTACTATTCAATCAGTGATCGAATCGGTCCGACCTATCAAACCATAAGGTCACCAGTTCTATCCTGTCCAATTTTAAAAACATTTGTTGATATGTACGTACAAAATTTGCAATCAGATCATTTGGATTTAGAAAGAAAGAAATTAATTTGTTACATTTGTCCCCTTTGAGCAGTATGATAACCAGGAATTAGCTACTACATATTAACGGCAAAAAAGCAATAATAGTCCCTTAATTTTGGCGGGAACGTGGGAATAGGACATTTGTAATTAGTAGGTAGGGAAAGAAATGGAGGAAAATAAGGTATTGAATTTCCTCCAATTTAAACTAACTTGACAAGGTGACATGGTGGATTACCACCACGTGGCAGTCAAAATGACAAAACCCCCCAATTTGTTTGCTTCCGCAGCAATTTAAGGACATTGATTTCCAACTAATTTATGACTAAAATTGCGCATATGAGGGATAAAATTGCGACAACTTAAAACATAGAGGATGTAAATTGCTTGTCGGAACAACGTATATCCCATTTACGCGTCTCTGTAAAAGTTAAAGGACTAAAATTACTTTTTTCCCTGCAATAACTCCTCCTAACACTACTAGAAATTTCGTCGAAAATTTTCTACCGAAATAAATCAGTCCAAATTTATCTGTCGAAATTTCCATCGAAATTTCTGTCGAAATTTTTTCCTTTGAAATTGTGATTTCGACGACACTTTCTTCGACGGCCGCTTTCTGTCGAAAATTCGATCGAAATATGTAAATTTCGACGGAATTTATGATAAATCCGTCGAAATTTCTGTTGAAATTTCCTCTTTTTCTATTAGGGTAAGTAGATTACTTACTGCTTACGAACGTCTAACACTTTGTGCAATTGTTTTCTTACAATAAATGTTTTGGAAATCTGAATTAATAATAAACTCCACGTAACGCTTTAATTCATTTTGGCCCAGAAAAGCAGAATATGAGGGAATGACTTTTATGCCCCCATCCATCTTGGAAAACACTTATTACCATAGTATATATCATGTCCGTTGATATTTCATGTTTCCAAAACTGCCCTAAAACTTTATTAAAATGACGTTTTTCTCCACGAGATATTTGCAATTTCAAATCATTTTTCTTGATATTATGAGAATATTTTCTTTAAAAATCTGGTGTAGTAGACAAATTAATCAAAAAAAAAAATGTTGAACATATTTTCTAAATGCGAAACAATGAAATGATTCTTAATATAAAGTTTAATTATAATAATGGAATTGAAATAGAGATTGATAAAGTAGTCTTGGTAGCCATTAATTGAATGAAAATATTATACAAGCTTTAGGTTATTTAGCATACAAGAGAAAAGAGGTAAAATAATTAATAAAAGAAAGAAAAGAGAAAAAGCCTAAATAGCTAGGGCAAACACTAAAAGACTAAACTACCCTTCTACTAAATATATACAAGTTACACTAATAATAAACTCTAACATCCCTCCTCAAACTCATGATGCAGCAGCAAGAAGCATCGAGAATTTGTCAACTAAGAAACGAAAACGTGATACGGAAAGCGGCTTGGTGAGGAAATCAGCAAGTTGCATGGAGGAGGAGAGAAATGGCAAAGTCAAAGTGCCATGCTGAAGATGATGTCACGTGAAATGACAATCAATCTCAATATGCTTAGTCCGTTCATGAAAAACAGAGTTGTGCGCAATTTGAATAGCAATCTTGTTATCACAAAACATCGGAGTCGGATGAGATAGAGAAACACTCATATATGCAAGTAACCACCGTAACCAGACTATCTCAGTAGTGGTAGATGCCATAGCACTGTACTCCGCTTATGTCAAAGATCTAGCAACAACACTTTGTTTCTTACTCTTCCAAGAAATAAGAGAGTCACCTAAGAAGATACAAAAACCCTTAACAGACTTCCGATCAACAGGATCACTAGCCCAAGCAGCATCAGAGTATGCACACAACTCTAACAAAGAAAATGATGGAAATAACAAACTTTCAAAGAGAGTACCCCGAAGATATCGTAAGATGCGAAGAACAGCAGCCCAACGGATAGTAGTAGGAGAATCAACGAACTAACTGACCACATGAACGGCATAGGCAATATCAGGACGAGTGATGGTGAGATAAACCAAACTTCCAACAATGGTGCGATATAGAGTAGAATCTTCTAATGGTGTCCCAAGAGAAGTCGAGTAATGAACATTAACCTCTAAAGGAGTATCAACCGTCTTAGTGTCAGTGAGGCGAGCTCGCTCGATGATATCAGTTGTGTACTTAGATTGAGAGAGAATATAACCACTAGGAGAGTATGCTACTTCAATCCCTTAAAATTAGCGTAAAGAGCCCAAGTCCTTCATTTCAAACTGGCGACATAATTCGGACTTCAAAATTGCAATCCCATCATTATCATCACCGGTAATAATCATGTCATCAACATACAAGGAAAACAAAATACGACCTGCATATGTATTCCTGACAAAGAGAGCTGAACCATGATCACTGGGAGTGAAGCCAAGAGAAGTAATCACAACAGAGAATTTTTCAAACCAAGCTCGTGGTGCCTATTTAAGCCCATACAACGCTTTCTTAAGCTTACAAACATGACCCGGACTATGAGCAACACTTGGGGGCGGAGCCATGAAAACTTCCACTCGAAGTTCTCCATTTAAGAAAGCATTCTTGACATCCATTTGAGAAGTTTACGATGGCAACTGCAATAAGAGTTCGAACATCAGTCATTTTCGCAAGAGGGGGCAAAAGTTTCTTCATAATCTATACCATATTGTTGAGAAAATCCTTGGGCAACCAATCTGGCTTTGTATCTCCCAACCGACCCATCAGACTTTCTTTTAATTTTGTATACCCAACGAGAGCCAACAACACGTTTGTCGGGAGGCAAAGGAACCAAGTCCCAAGTGTATGTCTTATGTAAAGCAGATAGTTCCTCAGCCATAGCTTGCCGCCAAAGGGTATCAATAACAGCCTCTTTATATGTGAGATAATGGAATCTTACTGATTAAGTTAACTTCAGTAAGAACTGCTTCCCCCCAAAATTCACTCGGAACAGATGCAGATATGAGAAGAGAAGCCGGATATTGAGTTCTAACTAAAGCCCGAAACATATGATAAATACCAAAAAACTCACAGCGCCATTTCATAAGGTAAACCCAACAATAACGAGTATAATCATCAATGAATGAAACATAATATCGAGACCCTCTTTTTGTTGCAATAGGAGCTGGTCCCCAAACATCATAATGAATCAAATCAAATGGTGCACATGAACGAGATAAACTTAAATTAAAAGGTAGAGCAGCAAATTTTGCCAGTTTACAACCAGAACAATCAGAAATATCGGTAGTTTTCAAACTTCCTAAAGCTCCACTAGACGCTAAATATTTTAAACGAGGAGCTGAAACATGACCAAGACGAGAATGCCACAAATAAAAAGAAGAAGATGAAGAATTTAAATGAAAAGAAGACAAATCAACACTAGAGGCTGCAATTGCTGGTGCTTTTAACTTGTCCAAAACGTATAATCCCCCTACCTACGGCATGTCCCAATCAGCTTCTTGGATTGTTGATCCTGCACATGACAAGAAGTAGAGGAAAAAGAGACTGAGTATCCAAAATCGCATAATTGACCAACAGGGACAAGATTCCTTGCAAGATTTGAAATGTGATAGACACTATCAAGAGACATATTCGGTGTACCAATAGGACCAATACATGCTAATGGCATAGGAGTGCCATCAACAGTTGTAACCGAACCATATGGTTTAGAATGTAAAGCAGTAAAGACAGATGAATCAGGTGACAAGTAATGAGAAGCTCCGGAATCTAAGAGCCACGTGGAGGGAGATTTACCTAAGGAACCAGGGGGTGACAAACCTATATGAGGAGCAGAGGCAGCATACATAGCATGTGGTTGTATAGCAAGAATCTTCTGAATTTGCTGAATTTGATCGGCAAGAGAATCCATAGAGGAGCTCGAAGAAGGAGAACCTCCAAAGCTAGCAGAATCTGAAGATGGCACAACATCGGCAGTGTTAGGCCGTGAATTCATGTTAGGCCGCTGTTGATTCCCATATCTCCATGGTGGTTGTTGCGGCTAATGTTGCTGTTGTTGTTGTTGTAGTGGATTTTGTCTCATTAATACTGGACATTGAGACTTCCAGTGACTTTTTTTCTTGCAGAATCGACACTCATCAGGCGCAGTTGGAACATAAGGTTGATTTCTATTATTGGCAGGTGGTCTCGAAGGAACTGCCAATACAGATGTACTAGGAGATGGTAGAAGTCATTTTTCCCGAATGAGACTTCAAACGAGTCTCCTCATCCAATAGTTCACTCACCACATAATCAACAGAGGGGAGAGGACTGCGATGTAGGATTGATCCTCGAATTCCTTCAAAGTCATTGTGCAAGGCCATCAAAAACTGAACCAACCTTTGTTCTTCTCTATAGCTATTTCCTCTTAAATCCGCCGGTTCAGTGAGAGCTAATTGAGCTCAAAGGTTTGACTTTAAGGTATAAAACTCCTGAATAATCAGGTCATTCTGCTCAAGAGCACGTATATCATGCTCCAATTGATACATTTTAGCAAAATTAGATTGAGTATATAATTTTGTTAAATGATCTCAAACATCATTTGCACACTCATATTTTTCTAATTGCATACCAATAGAGCATTCCACCGAGTTGTTGATCCAATTAATAACCTTCGAATTGTTCGTTTCCCAGATATCCAATAATTTAGCATAATCAGAACCAGAATCTTTTGTCAGTTTAACCTCAATACCAGTAACGTAGCCCCAGATCAGGGCCGGCCCTAATAGTAAGCCGCGGATGCGGCCGCTTAGGGCCACCGATTCCCAAGGGCCTCCGATTTTTTTTTATATTATGTTATATATATAGATATATAAAAATAAAAATCTGAGGAAAAATTATTGCATCAAAAGTGCTTTGCCAACAGAAGTTTTCAAAATTTAATTCTGAATATTAGAAGATACATACACACTTGATGTTGAAGCTTTGTTTGTGAGGCAGAGATGGCGGACTGCATAAATTGGGGAAGAAGAAGTCTTATGATAGTAAAATAATAAAATAATATATATGGGCTAAGGGGTCGTTTGACTTATGATGTTGAAGCTTTGTTTATTAGCCCATAATGTATATGGGCTAATAAAATAGTAAAATTGGAAAATGGGCCCTTCTTAACTTAAGAATGTCAGGAAGCAAATTCAAAAACGCAACGCATCAAGTAATTACAGACATACCACACAAATTGTAGGCTCTATAACAAGCTGATACTAATTTTTACCACCAATTGAATTAAAAAAAAAACCCTAATTTCAAAATTTGATGGGGATAAATCTAAACCAGAAAATTGCTAACTCTAATTGAAAAAATTGAGTGAAACACAAGATATACGCATGGCGTCTTCAAGTTTAATCTTCTCTTTTCATATATATTTTTTCTTCTGGTAAGGGTTTTATCTCTTTCTTTAATACATTATACATTAAGCATCTTATCGTCAAGCAAAAAATTGGTTTATGTTTGTTGGGCTTGCTTGAGTGCTGCTTTTAGAATTTGTTTGTGAATTGTGTTTTTGAGATTTTGTTGATAACTATGGGTCCTAGAAAACACATGTCTGGGTATGAAAAACAAAAAAAGAAACAAAGAGTTGAAAAACTTATTCAATATCAAGCAGGTGCACTTGATAAGTTTATTATTAGCAATAAAAATGCAATGCAACTAACCTGGGTTCGAGTTCGACTTTAGTTGAAAATTCAGTGAATTGGGACTTTCTAAAAGAGAAAACGGAAGATTATATGATTTGAGAAATGAGGGCTTAGTGAACGAACCCCATTATTGTTTGATTCATTATTGTTTCTTGTTTAAATAATATGTGAAAATTTAAGGGCCACAAATTTGAAGTTGGCTTAGGGCCACCAAAAACTCAGGGCCGGCCCTGCCCCAAATCTTTTTCCCTTCCAAGAAACTTTTCATAACATAACTCCAGTACGAAAAATTCTTCCCATTCAATCTAACACTAATAGACTGCAACGAATCACCATTTTCGGAAGTCATATTAACCAATACACAATCAATCAAAATCGAACACAGCCGAACCACAATCGAGTATAAACAAACAATCAAAGCAACCCAATCGAGCAAAAGAAACCTAACCAAAAACAATTGAATTCGAAAGAACCAAAACAAAAAGAGCATAACGAACCTCAAACAAACAAAGCGAAACGAAAATTAACAAACCTACAGATCGTAAAATTATCCGCGAAAGTGTGCCTTACGATTACTCGCTCTGATACCATGATAACTAAAAGAAAACAAGTAGTATTGGTAGCCATTAATTGAATGAAAAGATAATACAAGCTTTAGGTTCTTTAGCATACAAGAGAAAAGAGGCAAAAAAATTTATAAAAGAAAGAGAAGAGAAAAAGCCTAAATAGCTAGGACAAACACTAAAAAACTAAACTACCCTTCTATTTAATATATACAAGTTACACTAATAATAAACTCTAACAGAAATATTATAATTTTACTATTTAAAATAGCTAAATCATTTTGTCGTGATTTCACATTCCAAATTGCAAAATATCTTAGTATTTCATTTATTTATTTTTTTAAAAAAAAATTGTTATATGTGTTGTGTCGAACTCCAACAAAGTGGGTTGTAGACATGCACGTACTTTTAGAATTCTTCCATCTTCTTTATTTATAGTGCAATTTTTTTGTGAATTCCAAATATAATGTACTCCCTTTGTCTCAAATTATCTGTCGTTTTATTTTTTTCACATATATTAAGGTATCTAATAAATAGTCTCAATTTTAGAAAAAAAAAGTATATGCCTAAAATACCCTTATTCTCTATTTATATCAGCATTAATTATTTACACGTTAGTCAAGTTTTACACTCTCTCGATCTTTCTCTTTCTATCTTTGATGATAGAATATGTACATATAAGAGAGAGAGAAAGAAAAATTAATAAATAAGAGAGAGATTTAGATGCATTAAATAAGGAAAAAATAGGTAATTATATATTTAATATTGTATTAAAATCCTAAAGCCACAAATAATTTGGGACAAATTTTTTTTTTAAAACAACATATAATTTAGAACAGATGTAGTAGTCAAATAAAAAAAGAACAATGTTTAAGACATTGAAAATGTAATAAATGAAAAATGCAGAGAAAGTCGATAAATGGTAAAAGTTGAGGGGTAATTTGGTAAAATCAAAGAAAATAGTCTAATTAAGAATTTATGAGCAGTAAAAATTATGGCACTCTGCCCAACAACTCATTTTGTACACAAAATACAAATGCAGCGTTGTGTTCTTCTCCCTCACCCCTTTCACATTCCCCTTTGCATCCATTCAGTCATTAATTAATGTCTAAACTACATGAACAGGTCTCTTCTTTTTCTCTTTTTATTTTTTTGTTCCTTTTAATTTATTTAAATTTATCCATCAAGTAAAGAAGATTTTTCTTTTCTTTTATTTTGCAGGTAAAGATTGATGAATGGTTGTTCTGAGTAAGAAAGAGCTGAACTTTGTGTTTAAATTTTTTTTACTGTGTAATTTTAGTTAAATGATGTAGCAAAAACAAGAATATTTAGTAATGGCAGATAGGTAAAGGTTGAATTTTTTTGTTTTTTTTTGTTCTTGCACAAACAAACCCTTGGTAAGAGAAATGGGTTGTTGGTATTCAAGATTGATAGATAGAGAAGAAATGGTTTCTAGATGTAAAGCTAGAAAGAGATACATGAAACAATTTGTGAAATCTAGACATACCTTTTCAGCTGCACATAGTATGTATTTAAGGTCACTTAGAAACACTGGTTCAGCCATTCTTCAATTTGCCACATCAGAAACCAACCTCAACACTCCACCACCACCCCACCTTACCCCTTCACCACCCCCTCTACTTCCCCACCCACCACCCCCTATGAGCCCTACTTCTTGGACTACTACTACCACCTCTACCACCGCCTCGTCCACCGTCCAACCACCACCGCCGCCACCTCCCCCTGTCCCGGCTTCATCCACGTGGGACTTTTGGGACCCGTTTATGCCGACTTCTGGAAGGTCAGCGGATGAGGAGGAGTGGGAGGAGACTACGACTACGACTGCGACTGTGTCTGAGGTGGCGCTTACTACGACCACCACGGCTGGGGCGCGGAGTATGACTGCACCACCTTCTATGATCACAGCCACCGCCACAACCTCGAGCAGTGAGCTTGCGGTTGTGGTGTCGACCAAGAGTAAAGATTTGGTTGAGATCATCCAGGAGTTGGGTGAATACTTCTTTAAGGCTGCCAAAGCTGGTGGTACAATCTCAACGTTTTTGGAAGTCCCTACTTGTAATATCAATGGCCAAGCGTCCACGAGTAAGTTTCATTATCTTATTTTTTATGGCATGTGGTAGTTGGTTTTACTTTATTAGATATGCAGTATATATATTGTATACTCCATGTTGATTAATCTTGAAATTGTTGGGCTTTAGGTAAGGATTATGGATTTAGCCCGCATTTGTGGACATGGGGCTCGAGAAGTGTAAAATGGAGTCCAGCTGGGAAGTTTTGTGAGGAGGATCCAACTGCAAATATAGGTTGTATGGGTGCTGATGGCAAACCAACTCATCGTTCAACAGTGGAGAGGTTATATGCGTGGGAGAAAAAACTCTACCAGGAAGTTAAGGTATACCGATTTCAAAGTATGGTTTAGTAATATGCTAATAACATCTTTTAAGGGCATTACCTATGATGAGGTTTTTGTATTTCAAGAAAATTCTAGGATTATAGTATTTACTTGTGTGGTTTGTTAAAATTAGATTAGACAATAACGGTACATACATTTTATCCCGTGTCAAATGTTGTAGAATGCTGAGTATTTGAAATTAGAACATGATAAAAAGACAACCACCTTGAGGAAGCTAGAGATGAAGAATGCTGATTATTTTAAGAGTGAGAAGGCGAAGAAAGAAGTCGAGAAGTTGGAATCACAAATGATGGTTGCTTCTCAGGCTATTGAGACTACATCTGCTGAGATTATCAAATTGAGAGAATCTGAGCTTTCTACGCAGCTTCTCGAGCTTGTAAAGGGGTTAGTTGTCTTATTCTTTACCTGTGAATAGGGATTTCTACTGACTCCTTAACTGAGCAATTTGGATGCTAACTAATGCATGTTTACGAGTTTCGTTGGCATGTGTGGATTCAAGAATTGTTTCCTAAGAGTCATGCTTCTTTTTCTTTTTCAAAAGTTTAATTATATGAAGTAGAAACATTTTTAAGTCTGGATAAAATAAGTAGGTAGGTGCTATGGGGTGAGTATTATTTATTGATATACGCAAAATCCTGAATAGTTCTTAAATGTGCCAGTCGAAAACAAGTATCCAATACCCTGATTTACTGATTAGAATATTGATGACCATATATATACTTAGTTGGAGAAAGCCAGCTCAAATTGGTCATAAATACATTCATTGGTATATAATCGCCTAATTCAGTAATCACCACATTATTTCAGGTTGATGAGCATGTGGAGAAGCATGTACGAGTTCCACCAAGTTCAAATGCACATAGTCCAGCAGCTCAAGTACCTCAATTGCATTCCATCTACCAATCCCACATCAGAAATTCATCGACAATCAACACTCCAGCTCGAGCTTGAAGCTCAACAATGGCACCTATCTTTCTGTAACCTTATCAAAGCTCAACGTGATTATGTTCATCCTCTCATTGGCTGGCTCCGCCTCAGCCTTTTTCAAGTAGGCAATAATCCAGTTCACAAAACCCGACAAGAGTCTGCCATCTACTCGCTCTGTGAAGAATGGCAACTCGCAATCAACAATGCTCCCGACAAAGTAGCATCAGAAGGCATTAAGAGCTTCTTAACAGTGATACATGCCATTGTAGTGCAACAAGCAGAAGAACAAAAACAAAAGAAGAGATCAGATACAGCGTTCAAAGAACTTGAGAAGAAAGTCGTTGAGCTTAGATCATTAGAGAACAAGTATGGCCCGTATAGAGATAAAAGCAAGGATCCCGTGAGAGAGAAACGAGCAAAGGTGGATACTTTAAGGGCAAAGGCAGAGGATGAAAAGGGTAAGTATGTAAAATCAATTAGTGTGACGAGAGCGCTGACTATGAACAATCTACAAATGGGGTTACCGCATGTGTTTCAGGCAATGACCGGTTTTGCAAACGTGTGTGCACAAGCTTTCGAGTCAGTGCACAACCAAGCCAAGAGCACCGAGGACCTGCACAATGTGAAAATGATATTGCCTTGAAAGAGATGCATATACTAAACTTCATTTCAGACTCAATGTACAAATCTCTTAAAGCCTATTAAATATCGTTTGTGGGTCTGAGTAATGCAGTGCAGCCTAGTGTTGAAACAATTTTACAGCCTCGTGTAAGTATTTTTGCTGGTTTAGTATTTAGTTTACTAGAATTTGATGGTTAGATTTCTCCTTTAGGTTCAGGTGTTGAAATGTAGTGTTTAGATGTGAATATTGTACCTTTATCTTTAGTGTTGAACTCTGATGTGCAAGGTTTTCAGTCATTAAATTGCACAATTACTAAATAATGTTATTGATATCGTTAAAGTCGGTTTTACATCAGGTTTCTTTAGCCCTTATTCTTGAACCCCTTATTGTGTTTTGAACTTTTGAGATGCCAGATACAAAAGCCATTTTTAGAGCCAATTTAACTTTTTTGCAACATGCTGTATTGTTTTGGTTCAGTCTTTTCTTCTTCGTCTGTATACATATATTTTGAGTTAATGACAATTTACCCCCTTTTGATATTCATAATGTTCAATTATCCCTCTAAGAATTGAAAAAAGCACTTTACCTCCTTGTAATTTTATAAAAGTTTCACACCGCCTCCTTGACATTTTTATATGTGGCACTTGACCCTCTTGTGTTATGAGAATGTGCAGTTTACTCTTTTAAATTCATGCCCACTCTCAATTTCGGCAAGTGAGTTACACTCTTCGGCTGAAGGATGTAAATTGCTTCATTAAATTTTTTATAGGGGGTAAAATGCTATTTTTCAAATTACAAGGAGATAAATTGAACATTATACATTTCACAAGGGAGTAAATTGACATTAACTCCATATATTTATATATTACAGTTGAATCATATAAATGGATTCAAATGAATAAATGGTTCAGAAATAGTTGTTACTGACTTACTGGAGTTCATAAAACAAGAATCCAAGAAAGTATTCACCAAGATAGGGGCAAAGTTGTATATTTAATCCCTCAAAACTAGACTCTCAATACTTTTTGTCCGCATTACATAAATTGCACTTGTACCTCCTAATTTTAAAATATATTATGATTTTTTATCCCACACTTTATTAAATTGCAATTTTGATTCCAAAGAGAAATGGGAAAAGAAAAGAGGTGCGTGTTGGTATCAGTTTAACTGTCAAATGGGTTTACGAGCCAGATTAGATTGTGATGATGTTTCGCTTAATTTCATCCCGAGCAAAAATGGATCCCGACAGGCTCAAAATAGTGTCTTGAATTTGATTTTTCCTAGTTAAACCTTACACTTCCAATTTATTTTTGTCCTAAGTTCTCCATATTGACCTTTAGTAGCATGATTTTTGGAAAGGAAAAAAGTGAAACGTCTAAAAAGAGTACGAATAGTAATACTTGATTTTCCATGCGTAAAAAGAATACTCAGTACATAAAAAAATAATGAAAAATCAAACTTCGAGGCTAGGGGTAAAGTACTATTTGAACAAGATCAAGGGGGGAAAGTAGTAATAATGGCATGTAGCCAAGAGTTTCTCTCCTCCTTAGGACCGATTGTTTGACAGGAATGGAATCTGATTCTGGGAATTTGATTTCTAGAAATGTGATTACCAGTGATATAATTCCATTACTGTGTTTGGGTAACACTCGGGATTTCAAGAAGGAAAGTGACAAATTTCTTTTTATATGTTTGGTAAACATAAGGAATGGAATTCATTTTTTCAAATGTTAACAAACATTTTTCACTTATATAATTATATAACATATGGTATTTATGGAACAATACCTGCAGAATTAACACTAAACTTTTGTGAAATTACAAGATCATTACTTGAAGTTTTAATAATTACTAAATTCTCTCTCGGATTTTAAATTTCACCTTAAAAGCCCTTCAAACTCTAGGTCTATAATAATAATGCTCGTCATCACATAATCTGATATTAATCCCTTTTTATCCACGATTAATGATGATTTGAATTTGTAACATTTAGGAACGCAAATACCATTCTCTATGGAAAGATGTATATACATATATATAATCAAAATAAATATTATAATATTTTTTTTTTTATTTTGTGTAGTATTTATAAAATTTATCAATAAATTGTTAATATAAGTTTAAATTGAGGTGGCAGGTGGGGGAGATGGACTTTGTGAAATGGGATGGGTGGCTCAGTTGATTTATGAGATTTTTTATAATTCAAAATTTTAATTTTAATTTCTTATTACCATGTGGGTCAAATTACTCGATCAATTATCAATTAATATGTTGGACATTATTGAAACTTCAAAAGATAATTAATTTCACATAGAGTGTAAGTATTATTCTTTATGTTGAATAATTATGTAATATACTTAAAATACATCAAAATTTATAATTTATTTAATTTATGTATATTTTATAGTAAATTACACACACACATATATATATATAAATGTGTGTGATTGAGTATATACGGAAAAATATTATCTTTTTAATTTTTATTATGAATTCCACAGGGAATGGAATTAGAATACCATAGAAAACTTGGGTTTCAGATTCTTAGTTTATAGAGGCAAGATTCCTGGTTTTAAGGAATTTAATTCCTTTCCCAAAATCCAATAAATCAACCCAAACATTATTATATGATGCCTGGTGATACAATTACCAAACTACATGCCATTCTCAGGTAAACAAACGGGTCCAACCGTTGATCCAAACAAGTTCCCTCAAATTAAGCCATGATACATTTAAGAACAAAGGTTTACAAGCCATGATACATTTAAGCTCATACACTTGTTCTTTTCTAAAACTTCACAGCCTCTCTAAATTCACAATGTGCTCGCGGATTTGAAATTAGAAATCCACAGGATGTCCAAACGTTGATCCAAACAAGTTCCCTCAAATTCTTCCGGTGGTATAACTATTGAAACTTCGTACCAAAGCTATCACGCATCACACAAGCTTCTAAATTGGGAGAAGATTAAAGCGCTCAAGATACAAATTTCAACCAAGAAATTATCCTTGAAGTTCATTATAATTGGAGCAATCTACTGACCCCGATATCAACTTCAGGCTAGAAATATTTATAATAACTAAAATCTTCCTCATAATTACGACAATTTTCCTTTCATTAACATAACAAGTAAAATAAGCAAGTCTAGGATATGTAAAAAGTCTTCACCTTAAGGAAGAAAAGGAGAAAGTCCTAATCTAAGTCTGTGCAAGTGTGGTGGACAAACACTTACCTTGCAACCAAATCAACCGTTTTTCAACTTTGAGAGATAAGAACGTCTCCCTCGAACTCCGGTTGCTAAATAGATCCAAAGCAGCAAAATAAACTTGGTCACTCACACCTTGCAATTCATCTAACGCACTAACACAATCAGTTACAGAAAATCTTTCGTTATGCTTTTTTATAGCTTCTGCCCTGAGTTTTCTAGCAGCGGCTATCTCCAGTATACCTTTCGCAATAGCATCTTCAATTCCTCGACGGCCTCTTTTGCGATTGGCCATATCTGTATTTTTTTCGGATTCTGATTGTGATTGTTCCTCTGGTGACATGCTTATATTTTGTCGAGAAGGAATTGAACTGTCCTTGATAGAACCATTATGTTCTTCATATGTCCCTGTTTCTGCAAATATGATCCTCAACTGGTTGTAAATTGGGCAGCCGGTATTTCTAACGGCCTCGGCATCAGGGTGTTCCTGATTAGCAATTCTATTAGGAAATTTCTTGGAAATCAAACAAAAAATCTTTCTTCACTCAAAGAAGGCTAAATTAAACTTATGGTCCCCCAAGTGTAAAGTGTTTTAAACTTATGTCCCTCTTGCCAAAATATTTACACTGAAGTCCCTCTTATATAAAAAAAGTTTTAGACCAGTCAATTTTCCGTGCAAATCATGTAAACTTTTAGTAATAGTATTTTCGGGATTTTAGGTCTTATAATATTTAGACTTGATCTTCTTTAAAAAGGGAATGAAAAGAGTAAATGGTATTCAAGAAGAAAAGGACTAAAATACCCTTTCAAAATACCACTTGTTTGCACATGCTGATATATCACCCAAACAAAAAGCCTGAAAGTAGCCCTTTTTATTTAAGAGGGACTTAAGTGTAAATTTTTAGGCACACAAATGTAAAACACTTTAATACTTGGAGAACCATAAGTGTAATTTAGCCCTCAAAGAAATAATATGCAGAATCTTAACAAAACAAATAGATTTATAACTTTGGGAAATCATATATATATATGGACCATAATGGGACTTCCAAAATGTCAAGAACAATGTACCTTGATGTATTTGTCCCATGCTTCATCTGTAGCCATGATTGTACATGTTGTTTCATCCCACTTGAACTCGCGATGATCAAGCAGCGATGTTAAACTGATATACTGCTTTCTTAAAGCAGAATAACGGCTTTTCAGTTGGTCATTATCCCACCAAAGACCTGTTTGGATGCGAAAGTTATCACAAATGAATTTCCAACCTTTCTTGCTAAATGATTTGTTTGATTTATTTCCCTTTTCAATCTGTTCCACCATCGAGTCAACCAGTGTTTTAGTCAATGTTGATGTCCACTTGGCCCGTGATTGACTTTCAGGAAGCATATCAAGTTGTTGTTGTTGTTGGACTTGTTTCTTTGAACGAGTCAACCGGCTTGCCATCTACAATTTAACCATATAACCATATCAGAAACAAATTTGAAAAGAAAGGCTAAGCAATAACTATATCACGTTCTCTTATAACACGGCAACACAGTGGAACAAAATTTGATGATGAAAAGAAACTAAACAAGATTTTGGTTGTTGAGCACGATTACGAAGGGCCTGTTGGTCTCGCTTTTCAGTGCTCTCTGAAAAGCCAAAAGTCCAAAACAAACACAAATAAACTTATCCTCTCTGAATTCTAAACATTAATCTCATCTTAAAAAAATTATTTGTGTCTCTACAAAAAACTTAAAATATTCTACTTTGATTTGACATAAAACAACATATCATTTACACTATTTATCACACATAACAAATATGCTTTCACATAAAGTAACCTATCTTTACACTATTTCTCTTCTTTCCATAATCTTTTACCTATTGTTTATTCATCGCAAAAAACCCAAACAAATAACATTACGAATATCGAAAAAAATTCTAAAACATCAATTTATTTTTCATCACATAAAGATCATATAAATGAATCTATCTAGACATCTAGGAACTTAATCTGTATAAGATAAGCAAAAGGGAGTAGGTTTTTGAATCCTAATGCAACCCTACTCGATCAGTTCTTCAACGTTAAAACATTATAGGGTACAGCTTAATCAAACCCGAAGCATACATAAAGAACAGGAATTCTATGTGAAAAATATTCAAGACAATACAGTCTAAAAGGCATTGAAGATATCCCAATAAATCATAATCACAATCACAACCACTACTTGAAAATTTGATAGCCACCTCGATAGTAATATCGTGAAATCTAAGCTACCTATCACAGTCAATCAGTTAATCGATCCGAGAAAACATGAGAGAAATGAACCAACATTTCTTCCCTCTAATTAAACTAACCTATTTCTTTGTTTCAGAATTGAAACTTAAAGAGAATCAATTTTCAAGTCTTAAAAGGTAAAAAAGGACTGAGAGTAGAAACCTAGTTTTAGTTGCAATTCTGGTCCCAAAAACAATTCACCTACTAAATTCAATTGAAAATTTGGCACATAAAAAATTTGATCATAATCACCAACTATGTAACAAAATGGAAAAATAAATACAAAAATGCAGGTAATGTAAACTTCTTTTTCTGAAACCCAGAAGAATAATTTCATCACGGAGTGTAACTTGATCACAACGAATTAATTTAATAAGCATTTAAAAATACACACACAATACATATACACCTTGTTAACCTAATGGAGAAACGTAATTCTCTTATGTTTGTTACCTGAGTAAAGGAAAATATGATGAAGCAAAGAAAGGTTTCGATTTTCGACTTCCACTGCTGGATTAGGGCTTTCTTTTCTGAAATTTGCTTTATTTATGGTGGAATTACACAAACTACCCCTGTGGTTTATTATAGTTACATAGACCACCCTCCATATTTGAAAAATTATATAAACTACCCTCGAGAGATTGAATTCACTACAGGTATATCCTTACGGCGTTAATTTATGATGGAATTTGTTGATGTCATTAAAAAATAAATTTTTACTCCACCCCTAATATGATTTTTCTATTTTTTTTTAAATTACTCAAACTTTAGTTTAATTACACTAATTACCCTTAGAAATTTTTCAGTAAGAATTCGAATTTGAGTTTATCACATTGTGGCAACTAGTCTATTCCATTAAATCAAACACCTAAGGCTTTTTTGGGTCGATTTTGGCACAAAGTTTTGCCTAGAGAAACAGGCCAAACATCGATCCATTCTTGTATGTTGAAAAAGCCAACGAAACTCCTGTTTCGGTGAGGGCAAAGACACATTGAAATAACTCTAAGTTACCAATATTTGATTGGTCTTGTGAAAGGGATTAAATACTATAAAATAGCAAACTCAAATTTAAATCCCTGTTGAGAGAGATTACCACTTAATATGTCTTAATATGTCTGATGTTGTCTAAAAAATGATTAAAATTTTGAAAAAAAAACACAACTTTTTTTGTAAGGGAGAAAAAAAAAAACAACTCTAAGTTGAGCCCTATCTCTAGACCCGCATGTGGTCAAAGTCACACACTGACACAAGTTTGATGCATTGATAGACTTCTCTCATTCTCATGATGTATAACATAAATTACATAATTAAATATGTACTTTTGTTTGTATTTATACTATATTATTAACACCCCATATATAAATGGAGAAAGTTGGAAGTGTATAACGTCGCAATGACATATTATGGCAAGTCGCCGAAAGAGTACGAGGCTATCTTGCACGGATACATATACGGGGATACAAATGTAGTACGATATGATACGGTGATATGAATTTTTGAAATTTATTGAATACGATACAGCATGGATACGAATGTAAAAATATAATGCAAATTTATGCATAAGCAACTAGATCTTTCAATTCAAGCTCTAGAAGAAAAAAGATGATTCAATTTAACATAAACAAAAGCTATATAACTACAAAATCAAACATAATTCATTCTTATTGAAAGGATAGTGTCCTGCAAGTCAATATATTTAGCTTGTATTAGGACTATCATGCAATAAACTTTCTTTGGTTTAAATGAATTAATACGCTCGTTTGTTTATAGTATGTAAATCAAACAATGGCCAACTTCATCTCTCGCGAATTACTTAAGCGATTGGATGAAATCCTTAGATCATAATAGACTATGGAACGATTCACCTCAGTATGAGTGCAATCATGAAACAGTCTCTAAGGTCGTGATCTTAAAACAAGTTCCAAGTCATAGATTCCGAACGAGACAGGGTATCGAAGGAATCGCAAAGACTTGTTCAAATATGCATGATTCACGTGGAGTGAATTTGTAGCGTTTCATGAGTAAGGCATTTGATGCTAGTGCATTTGAGTAGATGGTTCGATAGGGGATCAAACGTATCGAACGACCCGAACAGAGAAACCCATTGTGGAAGCGCATGACGCATATCGGCGATGGGATATTTCTCAAGACTTATGCTAGTGTATGATTTAGTCCTTTGACTTGAGTTGCTAGGGAGAATTCGGTGCACGTGAGTATGTACTTTGATTTAGGAGCCGATCACTTAGCCTGATCATTGTGCAACTACTTTGGGTACGTAGGATCGTGTACGCGAATGGTTAGCACTGGGATCTACCGACTCAACGTAGTGTGTTGAGATAATTTCCTATACGTTCTTAGATAATAGATTCCGAGAAACCTGTGGCCACAGTTGGTGACGGATTTGGAAAGGGGTTTCCAAATTTAGCAGTCACACTGGAATTATTATCCAGAATTAGAAAGTATAGTTATCGAGATAATTAGAGATGCTGAGCAATTCACATACCCTAGGTCTCTATCAGAAAATTAGTCGATAGAGGGACCGTATGTACATGGTATTTATAAGAGGTGAGGTTCACTGAGATCAATTCACCTGAAGTTGGGCCTCATGGGCTTGTGGCTAGACATCGACCATGAGGTGTGGGTACTCATGAATTAATAGTAAGATTAATTCTTGAGTGGTTAATTGAAGGTGTTCAATTAATCGGAGCAATCTATAAGCTCGTAAATTAAATCACGAAAGTCATGGACCCGCGACCAATTGATGGTGAACCTAGAGGGTCACACACAATACAATTGGATTGCAACAAATCAAATAAGGAAAGTTTGAATTAAAAAGTTAAATCAAAACTGAAGAATTAAAGTGTTAATTCTTAAAGAAGAAAAATTAATTAATTAAATAGTTAATTAATAAAGAGAGGAATTAATTGGATTAATTAATTAAATGGGCTGAATTAATTAAAGGAGTTTAATTAATTAAAAGATGATCTAAGTCCATTAGGAAACAAATAAGGTCATAAGTAAATGGGCTTTAAGTTTACTATTTGGATTATATTACATCTAGGTCAACACTCATTATCTATAAATAAGGAGTAGGAGATCAAAAAACCTTAACCCTATGTCTTCAAAAAAACAGCCCCCTTCTCCAAGAGAAGTGGCCGCCCATCTCTCTCCTCCAGATCTAGATTTGGTCGTATTCTTCTTCGATGCTTGATACCTCTTGTATTCTAGTTCTGAGTCTGAAAATTCAAGAGAGTTGCTTCAATCCAGTTGGTGTGGATACCGCTAGAGGCACAACACATGGGATGCTTCTCTCAAACCGAACCAAAAATCCTGCAGATCTGAAAGAAGACCGGAGAAAAACCACCACAATTCCTGTGGTGATGTAAAAATCTCTAAACACTCTATTGTTGGTTGATTTCATGTAAAACCCTTTTCGTATAATTAAATGAATAAAGATTGATGGTATGGGTTACTTAAAAAATTTTAAATTCCACTGTTTTGAACGTTCTGACGTTACCTGTAACTCAACACTTAACATATCGTAACAATTGAATAAATTCATATTTGAGATTTCATAACCTAGGAGAGAGACTTGAAAAAGAGACTGAGTAGTGGTACTAATCGTTTATGTTTAGTCCTAGAGCTTTATCATTTAATTATAATTTAAATTTGACCCATAATATTATATAAAAAGCCCCCCGGAGTGTACTGATGTCCAACTAGTGTATATGATACGCATCTATTTTAATTTTTATTTACTTTTATTATAGATACGTCATGTTGCGTATCTAATGCGTATCCCATGCATATCCTACGCGTACCCGTATCCCCCGTATATCCGATACTGGAGTATCTGTGTCTCATAGGTACGAGGTATTATCATCTTTGGAATGAGTTGTTCCAAAAAAAAAGTCACCAATATGGAGAGTGTCAAAACAATTTTCCGAAATGTCAGTTTTGTAATTGTAATTTCAATACACGTTAAATGTTGAAATTACGCATTGAATTTATGGTAGTAGATACATAGTATGAGGTTCTTTGTATATAAACCCTTGTGAGGCTTTAACGTAGCTTCAAAAGTTTTTCCGTTTTCAGGATAAATTCTCTCGTTTGCGCCTAGGGAATGTGCATTCCCCACCTTTTTTTTTGGACACAATAAAGCAATCCCCTCTTTTTTTTTTTTTTATAAATATTTTCGGGTTGACGAAACCAATTTTTAAATATTGGGTGGAGAAAATAGCACATTAAAAAATGTAGAGAATACAGAGGAACAAACGGGTAATTAAGAAGAGTTTTGACTGAGTTACAACACGAACTTAAAAACTTTGTATCTTTACATATATTTAGAAAATAATTAATTTATAAAGCCGAACTCGAATCAAGTCTCAATTACACTAAATTTTTCATTAAAACTTAGTTTGATATGTATAACAAATAATAACTTAATCGAATTTTTATTGATCAAAGCTAGGTATAATAATGAATGATTTGATTTGATATTCAACCACAGTTGCTAGCCTATTATAACAGATTTGTTGGCTACGGTTCGTAGTTTAAGAATAAATAAAAGTATCAAAAATAATTCGTACATCGTATCTATTGATTAGTCTTAACTATTCTATTATATTTGTAGTTGTTTTTACTGCAAAGTATTTTAATATTAAAGTAGATAAAAACATAATTGCAAAAGGCTTATGTTGCAAAAACACAGAGAGAAAAAAGTAGGTGGATTTGTAGATTATGCATCTACAGAAGTATATATTAGAAAACTCGAACATCAATATTTAATCCACTTTTTCCATTTCAAAAAGTAAAAGTAATTTATAAAAAAAAAAAAACAGAAAGTAATTATAGACAAAATTGGGCTCAAAAATATTTTTCCTACACCCCAAGTGTAGGGGCCGGCCCTGTTTTAAATAGGAGTAGCATTAGGCCATCTCCAATGGAGATGGCCGGGCTCGGGGCGGGGTGGGACTGCGCGGCTGGAGTCATCTCCAGTGGAGACGGGGCGCGGGGCGGGGCAGGCGAAGGACGGGAACGGGCCGCAGGCAGGGCTCCGCGGAGCCCTGGACGCGGCCCGTGCCCGCGTGAAGAAAAGAGGACACGCGCCCCTCTTTAAGTCAGGGGACGCCACTTGGCATCCCCTGACTGGTCCGCTTTATTTTTATTTATTTTTTTTAAAATTGTTTATTTAATAAATTAAAATAGAAAAATATATATATATACTTAAATAATTAATACAATTAATTTTCCCTATTAAATTAAATTAAATATGTAGAATTGAATTAAAATTTATTTAGTATATTTATTGTATATTTACTAGTATTTAATAAATATATGTAGTCACCAATTTTTAATTTGATTTTTTAATATAATAAAATTAATTTATTTAAAATTAAAATTATTAATAAATTATTAGAATTGTAATTAAATTTATTTATGGGCAAATCATTAATAAATAAATAGCCCATTTTATTTTAATATCTTTTGTTGGTGGTGGCTATATTTTTTTAAAAATACGGAATTAGTTAAAAATAAAATTAAACACTTGTACACATAATTTAGATTAATATTTAATCTAAATTAAATATTTAAATACATACTAAAATAGACAAGAAAAGTAAATTCAAACAATTACATTCATGCACCGTATTTTGCGTAAACATGGGCTATTAAGTCTTTTTGAAGTCTACGGTTGGTTTCTTTTGAACGAATTGCTTCATGACGCAGCATATAGTTATCCAACGTTTGCCTTCTTGGTTCAACATCTTCGAACTTTACTCCGCGAGATGGATAAATTCTAGCGCGTGCTCTACGAGACGTGCTAATGTCAGTATCATCATCGTCGGAGTCATCGTCTTTGTATTCGTCACGTTCGTCCTCCACAATCATGTTGTGGAATATTATGCAAGTTAACATGATGTTGGACAAATCCTGCGTATGCCACCCCCTGCCGGGTTGATTAACGATTGCGAACCGAGCTTGGAGAATTCCGAACGCTCGTTCAACATCTTTGCGGAATGATTCTTGATACCGCGAGAATACTTGTTCAGGAATGGTTCTCGGGTTTCTCACAGACTGGATTAGCGTTCCCCACTTCGGATATATACCATCCGCAAGGTAGTAAGGCATGTAGTACCTACGATTGTTCACTTCATACTGAACTTCGGGAAGGTTACCAGAAGTGAGGTTGTCGAACAGAGGTGAACGACCAAGGACTGTAATGTCGTTCAATGCTCCTGGCACGCCAAAAAAGGCATGCCATATCCACGTGTCATGTGAAGCAACAACTTCAAGAACAATCGTAGGTTTTTTCGACCTTCCAGAAAAACTTCCTTGCCATGCGGTTGGGCAATTTTTCCACGTCCAATGCATACAGTCGAGCGAGCCAATCATCCCAGGGAATCCACGTCGTTCCGATTTGTTAAGTAGCATGGTCAAGTCAGCTTGCATTGGGGCACGAAGGTACTCGTCTTTATACAAACCCAAAATGGTTTGATAGAATTCACGGACAATCTCGCATGTGGTACTCTCCGCAACACGGAAATTTTCGTCGCTGGAATCGTGGGAGCATGCATACGCCAACGAACGCATAGCGATTGTTACCTTCAGAATTGGTGAAAACCCTGCTCGATGGGAGGCATCGTATCTTTGACGAAAGTATATATTTTCGAGCTCGCAATCCGCAAGGATACGGAGAAAAAGGGGACGCTTCATACGGAAACGGCGCCTGAATATTTCACCTGAATACAACGGTCTTTCGATGAAATAATCGTTCATCAGTTGTATGTGTCGTGCTGGGTGTTTCCTGTCTAAAAATTTACGACCTGGAACAGAACCACCATGTACAGGAACAATTTCTGTTTGAGAATTCAAAAGTTCGTTGTACTGTTCGTGAAGTTGTTTATCTTCATTATCTTGTTCTTCCATCGTGTTGTTATAATCTTCCCAAAAATTATTTCGGGAAGAAGATGATTCGTCACCATCACCATCACCATAACCATAACCATAATCTCGGCCATAACCATAATCATAGTTGTGGTTCATCTTGAGAAAATAATATGAAATTTTGAAGAGTTAATATTTTTTAAGAGTGAATATTTTCTGAAGAGTGAATATTTTCTGAAGAGTGAATGTGTTGAGTAGAATGTGAGACTGGATTATTAAATAGGCAAAAGTTGCACCAGATCATAACCGTTCGATTTCTGCACCCGATCATAACCGTTCTTTTTCTGCACCCGATCTCAACCGTTCTTTTTCTGCACCAATCTCCACCGTTCTTTTTCTGCACCGATCTCAACCGTTCTTTTTCTGCACCGATCTTTTTCTGCACCGATCTCAACCGTTCTTTTTCTGCACCGATCTTTTTCTGCACCGATCTCAACCGTTCTTTTTCTGCACCGATCTCAATCGTTCTTTTTCTGCACCGATCTCCACCGTTCAATTTTTAGAAAATTACATAATACACCCTATAGCTTTTCCTATTTAAAGGGAGTTGTGCTCACTTCTGAAATCACACATCTCTCAATATCTTCCAATCTACATAAAAAAGAAAGCAAACATTTTAAGGCAATGTCGACAAAGTGGTCTCAAGTTGAAGATGTAGCCTTGACAAAGGCATACATAGAGGTCTCGGAGGACAACGTGGTAGGGGCAGGCCAGCCACAAGATACATTTTGGGCAAGAACCATAATCATAATGTATCTCCTTCTTGATAGTACTGGACATCAATATGAACGAAGATCAAAAGAGTCAATCACTAGTAGATGGAAAAAACACATTTGCAACAAGATGCAAAAATGGAACGAAGCACTTCAAAGGGCCTCAAGAGAGGTGGGAAGTGGCGGCCAAATAATGGACGAGGTAAATATTATGTTAATACTATGCTAAGTAATTATTAATAGGTTATATTAACTATTTTTTGTAATTTTTAGCATGAATTGGCATTGCGTCTGTACAAGGCCGAAACGAAGCAACATTGGTACTTCCAGCACACATGGGAAGTTGCAAAAGATTGGATCATGTCCAGGTCAACATCTGGAACGTCTCAAACACCTCCTGTTAACCCATCTCAACCAACGGGAGACTATTATATTCCAACCCCACCACCAGAAACTCAATTTGAATCGGAAACACTAGGCGACGATGATCATCCCGAGACTCCCCACGTACCCCAATCGAGTGAAAGGTCTGAAAGACCTATTGGTAACAAAAAAGCCAAGAAGGGAAAAGGGAAGGCTTCGTCGAGTAGTTCATATGGTAATATTGACTTCGAAAGGGAAAAAATTGCGGCCATGAGAGAAACTACACTTCTGGTAGAGGCTGGACGAGAGAGAAGGCATATGGAGACGATTCAACGTCAACGGGAAGAAGAAGCAGCGAGAATGTCAGTGACAACGTCATTAGGAGGAACGGATTATGTCGATGGACTGCTCTTCATTCACTCCAGATACAAAGGCGTATTGGAGGAACAGAAGAAGAGAAATACAAAATAAAAATCTTCCTCGGGACTTATTTGGAGATTCATCGAATGAAGGAACCGACTGGTTTCAGAGGAGAAATCAGTAAAATGTTATATTTTCGTGTGTTTGTCGTTTATTTAATCCGATTTATTGTATTTCCTTTCTTGTTTGTTGTATTTCCTTTCTTGTATTTCCTTACTTATTTGTTGTATTTCGTATTATGTATTAATTTTAATTTATTTAATTATTTACTCTCTTTAATTTTAATATTTTAATATAATTAATAATTTAATTACAAGTACTAATAATTATTACAATTATTAATATTAATATTAAAAACAAAATTAAAACCAGAATTATAGGTGAGAGTGGGCAAGGGAAGAAAATGAAATTAATTCCATTCCGGAGCCCTACCATTGGAGACGACCAGGCAGGGCTCGGGGGGGGGGGGGGGGGGGGGGGGTGGGCAGGGCTGGCTCGGGGCTCCGGAGCGGCTGGCCCTCTCCATTGGAGATGGCCTTATGGGCCTATATAAATTTACAGAACCAACAGTCAGGTAACTAAAAAGACATTTAATGAAATACTAAGACAAGGGCCGTCAATGGGGAGGATTCAATCCGGATCCATTTGAATTCGGTCCGATTTATTAGGATAATCGTCTGATTAGAGATTCGATGGACCTGATCCGATTTTAAAGATCCGTAATCCGAAACTCATGGAGCGAATATAGATTTAGGTCGATCCGATCCGTTATAGATCTGTATCCGACAATAAATAAAAAGAAAGATATATATACATAATATTTTAGAAAAGTAAGTATAATTAATAATATTTCACCGTCAATTTAAGACGATAGTAATTTATAACTCATTTATAAATTTATTTAAATCAATATGAATATAGTAAAGAAACTTTGAACATGTGAGCTAAAATTAAATAAAATTGAAAAGTTAATAAACTTGTTTTAAGAAAAAATATTAATTTAACTTTTTAAATGAAAATTTATTGGATCCGAAAAAGATCTGATATCCGACCAAATCCGACCAAGATCCGTCGTATTCAAAAAATCTAGATCCGAACACAATCCGAACAAAATCCGAATCCGACAGTATTCGATCCGATATAAATGGAGCCGGATCTGGACGAGCCTGATCCGACCAGAATCCGACCCATTGACTGCCCTAACTAAGACATATTAACATTAAAAGGATCGAACTAGTTCCGACCCAACCCAAAGAACTCATGGATTTAATTTGGGCCAAATCTTATTTGGCTACCGGCCTGGGCAGGTTTCAGCTCAGATCCTGGTTTCGGCCCAGGGCCGAAACGTGCCCCGGCCTCATTGAAACGCTGACATCAGCGCTCGTGTTAGGAGGATAGGCGCTGGCATGCCTATCTCATCCTTTTTCCTTTTTTTTTTTGTTTTTTGTTTTTTGTTTTTATTGTTTTTTCCTGTTTTCTTTTCTCCTTTTTTTCATTTTTTTTTTCTTCCTTTCATTTTCTCTCTATGGATTCTTTTGATAAAAAAAGAATTCTCCCTATGCTATATTTATATAATATATATCTCAATGGTATCAATCACATTGTCAATTTTTATCATATTACTTGATTTTTGCATCATCAATTTTTGTATTTATCCATTGTTACTGAAATATCTAACTTTAATTTTAAGTGTTATTCGGTTATATTAGTTGGCAAAAAATAAGTTCATTTTAATATTGTATATATTACAATATAATTTTGTTATTAATTATCTCATTAAATTTACGTTCTATTTATAATAACATAAATCATTATAATAATCACAATATAACAATTACAATTACTTCTCAATCAACACTACAATGTAATATAATTCATCATCTTAATCATCACACAACATTATATACTCCCTCTATTTCATATTAATTGTCACAATTGTCAAAATATTTTGTTTCAAATTAATTGACATGTTTGAGTTTTTAAAACATTTTTTTTCAATATTGCCTCTTTCTCTCATTAGAGTTGTGAAACTCAATAGTCACCACTCACTAATAAAAAATTAAAAAATAACCATCATTATAAAAGATATTTGAGACATTTTATCATAAAAAAATATGTAATTATGAAGTTTCTTAATCTGTGTGAAAAGTAAAAATGTGTCAATTAATATGAAACGGAAAACGAAGGGAGTAATATATTATCTCAAACTCTATACAGTTATTGATTTGACAACTATCACTCGTTTTTCTCCCCCAAACCCCAACAATCAAATACATCTCCAAATCAAATCTCAAAGTTTCAAAACTCACTAACTATTATTTAATAATATTTTACAATCTCAACATTCCATTGAAACCATTATCTAAATCGAGTTTCAAAGGTTTCGCCGAAGCAATCGAAACTACTTATTGAGATCAAACCCAGCCAAACTACTTCCATACATACTCGACAATACTTTTCTTTATCAACCACGCAAAATGATAAATTAGCAATGATTGTTTAATTGGCTACCAATTAACCATTGCACAACAGAATGTCACCAGCTTTACCAAGTGGCCATTTTGCAAGATATATGGCCAATACCAACATAGGGATTTTGATGGAACAAA
Organism: Penstemon davidsonii; assembly: GCA_034814905.1. Lineage (NCBI taxonomy): Eukaryota > Viridiplantae > Streptophyta > Magnoliopsida > Lamiales > Plantaginaceae > Penstemon > Penstemon davidsonii. The sequence goes on from JAYDYQ010002686.1 coordinate 7,468,645, forward strand.
TCATCACATATATTCACAGAAATCAGAAGCGATACCGGGCCATCAAACGTTACCAGTCCTCTATGTCATCATCGTCAGTCTCGTTTTTATCATCCACGTTCATTCCATCAGAGTCATCTTCAGCTTCACTGATGACAGTTGCTCTATGTCCAAGCCAATTAAATGCAGGTTTAAACTCGGTAGCTATAACTGAAAATTTGTTCAAGCCTATACTACTATGAACATCTCTACTTTGACTCAGCATATGATACTGCAATCACATTTAGCAGAGGAGGAGATCAATGTGGATAAAAAAAAAATCAACAAAGTAAAGATATTGTCCGCACGTTTACAGATCATTTCAGCATCATACAAGAGTTAACAACCACAAGATGTAGATGAATTGGCCTAGGCGATATGTGCACATCGTTTGAAAGTTTGTGAAATATGTGCCAGGTTAAAGGATCTTTCCCCAACAATGGAACTTCGTAAATTGTAAGTGAGGCATCTAATAGCTATATACATTTCATTCCAAAAAGAGAGAATTTTTATCCAACAAACCCAGTGCTAATTTTTTTAGTTGTCTGAAAATCCAAAAGGTCAAAGATACTCTGTGCGCACCTGAGCTGATAATCAAGTTAAGTATTGATGCTCACAGAGCTTTTCAAAATATTTAAGCATTAACGACTAAAATGTGCTGATGAATGCCCGGATGCCATAAGCACAGATTTAGGATTTCTGTCCAGAAAAAACAATTTCTATATGACAGAGTGATGGGCTTGTAGGGCTAAGAAGAGAGTATGTCAGCAAAATTCTAAGGAATTCAATCTTTTTCTCCGAAAAGAACAACTCTGTATGTAGTAAAACAGAATCATTTGAGCCCAGAAAAAAAACATTGTTTGAGTAAGCAACTTACAAAGCTTACCTAGTAGAAGAAGAAGCAGATTCCTTTTTCCCCTTTTTTTGTTTGTGGGGGTGGTTCAAGTTTAAACAACTCAAGATATATGTGCATATTTTGTATATTTCTTAAATTATCGAGTCACTTAATCATCTATGCTAATTTGACCCCCACAAAAAGAAAGAAATATAATTGACAGGGGTATGTTCCAACATATATTCTGTTAAGTGACACTTCTAACGATAACAGAAGAACTTAATATGTATGGTTCCACTGTTTAGTTTCTACTTTTTAGCTATGCTAGTGAGACCCAAACCTAAATCCACTTATAATTGTCTAAAATTCCGAATACCCTCCTCATAGTGAGTTCTCTGACTTTGAGAATAGCAATTCAGAGTTATTGTACAGATAAGTATTACCACCAAAGGAAGAATTTTCGGCTTCATGAATAATCAGACAAAGCTAAGAAACTAAAAGTTTTATATTGAATTAACCTTATTGTGCCACATCGATTGCTCAACCTGCCAGAGCTTTGGACGACGAATAGCGTGCCACCTGGATTACCAGAATAAGCAATCGTGACAAACATAATATTAACAGTAACATCCAAAATTGTTTCTGAAAGCATACCTAGAAGACAGTGGACGAGTATTTCCAAATAACACCCCACGCACAGCAATTGAAGCAGCAGTAGATTGTATGACATTCTCAGCTTCAATAGTTCGACTTAAAGTACCAGTTAGTGGGGCAAGAAGGAAATCTGTGTCGCTTAAATATTCAGCCACAACACATGCTTCCTCGATTGCATCTTCACTCACAAAATCTAGAACTGTTAAACGCAACATCAAACAGCAATGGTAAAATATGGTTAGTGTACCAGAACAGCAATAAGGTCAAAATTGCCCGTCTCTGACTAACTTAGCAAGTATATAAACAGATTTCGACATTACAAAATATAATTCTGGTAAATCTCAACCAGCAGATATTTATTACAGGGCAACTGAAGTAAAGATTATGGTCAACTCTCACGATTTCCGAACATTGCTAAATTGCACAAGGAAATTACAAACAATCAGAATAAAGAACAATTTACATAGCAATTACTACTACCATTTTCATGAAGAAAGTCAGCAACAAGCCTTGTTTGCCCATGTGCCTGAGAAAGCACCACCTCTGGAGCATCCATTTTGAGGGGAAGCCTGACAAATTTCTCCTTCAGAAGAATCGCATTTCTATCTACGGAAAAGAAACACAATATCAAGCTTGAACACTTAAACGAGCTTGTAGATTATATTGAGATAGATTACGGAGTTCATCAATATACCTGATGAAATCAAACTTTCATTCTCTCTTTTGTTGTGCAAAAATTTGCCCAATGCATGAAATAGTGATAGAGTAGCATCTTTTCCAAAGGGTAACGAAACCTCATCATCACAAAGACCGCTCTCATCGACTTTCTCTTCTGGACAAGTTGGAAGCCTCTTTGGAACAGACAAAGAATGTAATGTACATGGTTTCAGAGAGAAGTACTGTAAAGATGTAATTGCCTGTCTTATATCCCCTCCACTAGCTTTGGCTATAAGATCAATATGTTCATCACTCACTTCAAATAATTCCAATCTACATATTCTTGAAAGTACCTTCTTGATGGAATTGACAGTGATTGGATTGAATGTTACCTAAAGGATCCATATGGTTTTGCAGAGATCAGTAACACACTAAAGTGTTCAGATAAGACAAGAAAGGTAAGAAAGCAACCTTAAGAGCCCCAGCATTTTGTAGAGATGACTGGAGTTCTTCCCAGTACCGGGCATGGTTCTCTGCAGAATCAGATTTTCCATAGTCGTTCATCAATATGGCTGTGGGAAGACGAATTGATTGCAAAAGAAGATGCAAGCACCTGTGAAGTCTTCCATAAGAAACCTTCCCATTCACCATAGGAAGATCATCAATCAAAAATATAATTGATGCTGGGGTTACTCTGGTCAATGAGGAGGAAACTAATCCATATTTCCTTATCCTTTCAACAAAATTTTCAAACTCCTCCAACTTTGACACATACTGAATCCCTAGTTTACAATCACCAAAGTTGTATAAGGAAAAGAAAAGGTACAAAAAATGAGTGTTATGCTAAAACAAATGAGAAAAAGCATTATCAACTTATATGTAAGCCAAAACAGTCCTACTTGGAACAAAAATGAGTCTTGTACTGGGGCCAAAGAAAAAAATATACTATTCTATGCATACCCTTTTTCATTTTCGTGAATTGAGGAATCACATGTTAATACTTTCATGAAGGACCACCATATTTTAAAATTAATTAGGAACTTCGTAAATTTTGCCTCTTATTTACTGAAAAGGAAAGTCAGGTTTGGCTACTAAATGGAATGCATACATATAAAAGTGACCGATAAATTAATAATAATATTTCAGCTTGTCATTCACTAAAATAATGATTTGAACATGAAAGAGGCATCTAATTTTTAACATAACAAAATTCAGTTGCCACATTTTTATGGGCCTACAACACAAAGTGGTTTTCATACATTGAAGCTGGATCAAGAACCATATAAACCAGATGGTTTGTTAAAAAAGTTGATATGCGCCAAGCGATCATCATACATAACATAAGCAAACAAATAGAAAGGATCGAAAAACTGATTCAGTTGTGATTCCAGACTAGGTGAAGTCAAAATCCATCCGCTGTATCCACTCCCGATACAAGTCAAAAGAATTAAAAGAAAAAGGACCTGCAACTGACTTATTCCGGACTTAGTTGGGTAGCTTACTATAGGTAGATGCTTAGTCAATGCTGTTGAAGAGCATCTTGAACTGCTGGGTAGTCTGATTTCACTAGCAATAGATAAGTACTTAAGCAAATGAAAGTGAGAAAAGAGGCCAATGGAAGGGGCTGAACTCAATTGCTTTATAACTTGTTCCTAAAAATTAGAATACTTCATGTTTGGATCACGTAGAAAATAAAATTCATTTCTTCTGCATTGCTGCTCTTATTTGTCGAACTTAAATATTTTTATCAAGGCTAAATTTCTAAAATTTCTAATTCATTCTAGATAGGGGTAATCACTGTCTGTCCCTTTGAGCACTCAGTTGGACATGGTTTGATCCTTGAGTGAAACCCATTATCTTCTGAGATAGCACCACTAATTCTGTAACTTCAGAAAGTAGCTGCTTCAACTTCAATTACACTAGTTTACAATGTGGAAACTGAATGACATTGGTGATTAAGTGGTAAAGTTATCAACATGGAACAAAGTTGTTATGGCCTTTCACAAAAGGAGTTGGAGCTACGGTGCTGGGAGAACAGAAATGAATGAAGCAGTTATTAGGACTGTAAATGGTTTAGCATAGAGAAAGTCAGTGTCCTAAAGGTAGTAAATAGTATGAACATAACCTGATAATGAGGAAAGGGCAAAAACTCCTTCATGTAAATTCAAAACTATGGAATAAAGTTTCTTTATTTTGAATAAAGAAAATATACAGTAGTTTCCAAAATCAAATATATCATTTAAAAAGTTATTTTTTGATAAAATAAAGATTGACTTCAAGTATCTATGAAGATTAAAGGATCAACTGTCAACACGTGCTCCAATCTAGAGTACAGGAATTCCTGTCTGAAGGAGACCTTGTCTTGGTTTAAGGGTAAATGGACAAACCAGGCGTTAAATTTGAACACAGGATGCTTTTAAGATGTTTTTTTATAGATGTGATGAAGGGAAACAAACTGAATTAATTTCCATAAAATTGCACATGTTAACCAAAAAAGAAAAACAGAACGAGAATAGAAGCATATCGCAGTCTGCCACTAAACTGTTTCTAAGGTCAAGCCTGGGCTCTATTAACATTAATTAAGTTGAATGCGATTATGGAACCAATATATTTTTACTGTAGTTACCTATCATAAAAAAAGCTTTTATTGATAAATTAGAAACCTGAATATATCTTCTATTTTTCAATATTGTGCAGGTCAGGTTGTAACTAAGACAGAGAAAAGAAAGTCAGTACATTAAGAGAGAAAAGTAGGAAATTGATACCTTCAATTCAAAAAGGAAATGGGGAAATGGGAGTAATTGGGATATTATATAAAATAAAATTCAACCTAAATCTTTATGTGGGTGACAATACATTATCATCCTCAGTGATTTTGATATTGAGTTCAGAAGAAAATTAGTCAAGTATTTCCCATTTGTCTCAGTTTTCCTCTAAATTGAACATAGAGTAATGGACAAACATGAATGGTACATATTCAAACATTTTACACGATAGAAGTAATGTTTCAAATGTATTTCACTAAATCTTATATCTAATGGGCAAACTTAAATAATATTTCTTGAAAACACAGATACTAAGAGAAACAGACCATTTGTACCTGAACCGGAGGTATGTAGATGCTCTTGCCATATGGTAGGGGTAGGCGTGTTCCATTCACATACTTCAGCTCCAAAATGAGATGCAATAGCGTAGATGGTTGCCTACAAGATGATGCCATCTAATGAATAAAAGGCTGAAACATCTCTATTTCCGAATACCACTGATAGAAATAAACAAATGCTAACCAAAAAAATCGAATTCTAGAGAAAAAGAATAGTGTCGTACGGATTTTCCAACTCCAGCTTGCCCAGAGATGAGGATCACATTACTGCGTGAACTGTCCTGCATACAGTCGAAAACAAGATTTACTGGTTTCACCAAGGATTACAGGAGAAAATCTCTTCAGGGTAACAGTTATCAATCAAAGAAATATTGCCAATGAGGCCTGGATTACTTGTGAAATTAACCTATTTGAGGCTCTAGGACATTACCAAGTTAAAGCACAAATTATCTTGTTAGTTATTTGTTATTGTCCCACTTGGGCTGATTTTTTTATATGTGTTCATAATAGATATGTGAACTTGTCACTGTGATAAGGAGTTATTTTGACATCAAGGTATTCCTGCAGGAATAAAGAGTTATTTTGAAGCTTCGAAGAAAAGGTTGTTCCATTATTATAAGTTCTAATGAAGGGTTTAAAGAAAGAAAATCATCATACTACTAAAGAAATCAATCAGAGGAGAGATATACCTCAGAACTTCTTAATCTCTCCTCAAACCAAATTTTAACCTCTTCAACCTGAAAACAAAGAATTAGAAATTGAAAAACAAATAAGTATGAAGTTATCTCAACTTACAGAAATTACAAAATGGATTAGATATAAACACCTTCTTCTTATGAACTGCTAGCTCCTCCAAACTACCAGGCTTATACTTATCCACCCACAGGTCCTTGTTGCTTTTATGACCTAAATGACATCGCCTTTGAGATATCAGATATCATAAAAACATATTTTTGCACCAATATAATGCAGGAAAATCATCCAGCAAACTATGCCAGTGGACTGTAACAGGCATATAAGAGAATTGAAAGTGGCCTGAGTTAAAAAAAATTGAGCATTTTATAGTTCTTAATAGTAGATATAACTTGTTCATGATTTCAATGCTTTACATTATTTTTAGTAAAGCCATGAAAGTGCAGTATAACCACAGCAATGAATGCATAAATCACTGAACAATTAACAGAAAATGGATGATATGAAGACAATTTTTGGAATCAAAGGGACAAGTCATCACAAACTGTACATGGATAAGAATTTAAAAGAATGAAAAATCATAACTTATGAGCTTAATCATCCATGAATATAAGAAAATAGAGGAAAATTAATATTTTTTACTGATGCAAGAAAAGGAAATCTCAAGACGAGAAACACATTCAGAAATAGCATACCAGAGGATACCTTGAACTTAGTGAAGCCTTGATCGAATTCATCACAAAACCTTCTGACCTGTAACCAGTATAAGCATGAGAATGATTTCCAGTGATCAATCCATAGTACAGAATCAAATGTAGAATTTATGTCCTATGCTTACATGTTTTTTTCAATTTAGTTATAAAACTTCAATATTTATAACTATAAGGCATATGCACACAAGTCATGAGAAGGCCTATAGTTTCTCAACTAATTGGTTATTCAATTCCACTGGTTTCTCTCATCATACTTCTCTATATGTATGAAGAATAAATTCATTTTCTAAGTAGCCCATCATTCTGGACTCTGGCAAACTCCAATACCTGCTTCTTCAAAGAATTATTAATTGAAAACATTGTTGGCATGGAGAATGATGAGAAGTTTATCTGCCATCAATTTATAAGCTGTATCAAACTGAGAGAATTTAGTAGAGATGGGATCATTGTTTAACAACTTCTGCCTCACATATCTAATGGTGTCATCCATTTAATTAACTGTCCCAATCCCGAGCTTAAAACAGAATAAAGATTGCCGGAACTATAAGGTAGACTGACAATAATCAAGACAGATTTAATCAACTTCCAGGCTAGCGTAGGTCAATTGGTTATTGAGTCTCAACTGTTACACTACATGGAATATCAAAGCAATTTAAACTGAGTTCTTGAGGGAGTTCCATTCAATTGGCTAAATGAAACTAATCAAATCTTTTTACTCCCAGAGACTGGATTATAATCCTTAGTTAGGGAGATTATAGCAAACTTATACAAGGCCATAGGGATTGGTATCAGTTTCAGTTACTTATTCAACTTTGTTCAGTACCATCCAGAGAAAAGACAAAAGACAAAGGGAACAATGCGACCATTTAAAATAACGGACCTCTTGTCCATATTCATATAATGTTTTCAGATAATTAATATGGATTATTGTGTTGACCAGTATGGTTGCTCCACTTTCGAACACTTTCTATTGCTCAACTAGTACGCATGGATTAGCACAGAAAACTGGATTGTAGTCATAGAAATACTTTACTCATCTTAAATTTCTTTTCTGGAGAAGTATTCATGGACGATTAATAGATTTAAAGTGGATTGAATAATATAAGTCAAATCAAACTAATCCACATAAAATGGACTGACAGAGAGAGGTTATCATTGTGCAATTAAGCATGAAAAAAAAATTCAAGATAATTTAGTGATCTACTTTACAGCTGGCACAGTTTCATATTTGAATCATATGTCAAATATTAAGCATTCACCCACACCCGTATTGGAGTGAACAATGTCATTTTACAATTGTTGCACACTTCACATTCTCAATATTCAATAAAAGTACCAGCAAGACAAGTAGTTATTGATCACCACTTCATATAACAAATATCCCATCAAGGCCTGACATGGGGAAACATGTGCCTTAGAATCCAGCAACTTCAACACACATTCATGAATTTACTTTATTGTATTTGGCATGTTAATCAACCAAGACATCTCAAAATTTTGGCTAGCCTTTTGCCTCTAATGATAGAGGTGGAAGATATAACTTCAACTATAGTTCCCTTGTTATCATCCACATCACTAATTGACATCAAAACCACGCAACATGCTGCTATGCTTTTTTATAGTTACTTTATCTATGAAATTCATAACTAAAATTCATTTTCTCAAACAACCTTCAGAGTTGATAATTAAACTTCGAAGTCGATCTCATTCAGCCAATGAAAATGGACAACAAAGGGGTCGATGACGTGATTGATAACTAAAATTAGCATTAGGATTTTCCATTATAATCAAGCCTCAGTAAGGCCTACTTGATTAAGCCCATGCCCAGAATTATAGCACTGATTAAGCCCATGCCCAGGATTATAGCACTTCAAATGAATCAACTCGCCGTAATTAAGCACCAAATAAAGAATTCAACCAAAATTCATACTACAGAATTGAATTTGAAACAGCAATATCCTCGAACTATATTTAAGCAAATGCTTTGTGTGTGTGAAACCGTAGCACTTCTGGAACGTACCTCATCAAATCCATTAGAATCGGAGTGTTGAAAGGTGCGTGAAGAGGAATTTGAGAGCGTGACTCTTTTAGCCCTTTTAGGGTTTTTTCTAGTGGGGGCTGATTTTGAGTATCTGAAATTGGTTTTTCTCGATACAAAATCTTTATCTTCATCGTCATCCGATGACGATATTACAATGGCTGAATTCCTTTTCCCCTTCCCCATTAAACCCCAATGTTTGTTTGGATTTGGAACCCTAGAGCCTATTCAATTATTTGTGGAGGTTTTGAGGTTTAAAAAAAGCGCGGGTGTTTATGGGAATCTGTGCATACCGTAGCTGAGAAGCTGGTCTATTTTCATTTTATATTCCTTTTATTCTACTTTGGCCTCGTTCGGTTTTTTCGTTTTTTCTTTTTTATAGTCAAAATACATAAGCATTATAAATTTTACATGACCTTTTACCGTTAATTTTTTATCATAACCAAAATATTAAATAAATTGCCGATTATGCCCTTAATTAAAATTTTATGCAGCTTTGTTGACTCAACGGGGCAAGACTACATGCTTCGGACACTCTCCTGTTAGTTTTGCAATGTCCGACCTTTTGTAAGGTCTCAACCCCAAGCTGCCATGTGTCCAAAATTGAACCGGCAACCTTTTAATTTTTTTTGAAAATCTCCAAAATACCCCTCTTCCATATTAAAATTGAATAATTTATATATAACCCCACCTACCATATACATATGCCGAACAGCCGAAGTCTTTCTTTCTTTCTTCCCCTGTACACCTTTCTTCCTCCCAAATTCATCCAAGTTTGAGAATTGGTTTCAATAAGTTCATTCCTCGTAAGTTCCTCCCTTACTTGAGCACGATTTTCCCTCCCCTTGTGTTAACTCGGTTGTTTAACTCGTTAAAATTCTTCCCTTAATTTCGTGTATTATAAAGTTTGGAGTTAGTATGTAGTTTGGTACTTTTAAATGTGCAGGGTGTGATGGATTTCAAAGATGAAGATGATTTTTCTTTGAATGATTGGTATTCATCTAGTGAAAATAGTTCCAAGGCAGATGATAATGTAGAGTCAATGTGCGATGAAAGTGAAAATGAGGATGATACAATGATGGAGCCAATTTTGTTTTCTACTTTCCAGTCTCCTTATGAAGCTGAAGTATTTTACATTGAATACGCAAGAAGAAAAGGCTTTGATGTCCGTAAGTGTCATAGAAAAACATATAATGGTATTGTCAAGAATATGGAATTTGCATGTTCTAGGGAAGGCTTTCGAGTGCCTCCTAATGAAGGAAAGAATTACAATCGAAGATCTAGAGATGAAAGTAGACGGCTGCAACGTCCCACCGTTTGAAGTGTAATTTGCAACATCATATTAATAGATGAAGCTAAAGTATGATATTCAATAGCATTGACTCATTTATATGATTTTATTATTTCTGTGATTTAAATAGAGCATTATTGAGCTGCAGGTTTATGACAGCAACCCATAAGGCTTTGTTGACTCGGATGAGCAATGCTGGTCTTGGTGCCTCGAAATCAATGGATTGGTTAGAATACATGGAAGGAGGATCGGGACAATTATCTTTTACTAAGAAGGATGGATATAATTATTTGAATAAAGACAAAATGAGACTTGTTAAGCATGGTGATGTGAACACTGCTTTGTCCTTTCTTGAAGGATTGCAAGTAAATGATGAAGAGTTGATATTCAAGTACACAATTGATGAAAATGACAAAACATTGACTCGGTTATTTTGGGCAGATGGTTTTTCCAAGGCTCAGTATAGACTATTTGGGAATGTACTTTTATTTGATATCACATACAAAACCAACAGTTACAAGTTTCCATTGGTGATTTTGTCTGGAGTAGATAATCACTTGAGAACATGCATATTTGGAACTGCCATAATGTACAATGAGAGTATTGAATCGTATAGATGGTTGTTGAAGACTTTTCGTGAGGCAATGGAATGGGAAACTCCAATCTCAATTTTAACTGATGAAGATGCGGCAATGCATCATGCCATACAAGAGGAGTTTCCCAATGCCAAACACAGACTTTGTAGTTGGCACTTGCAAAGGAATTATACACGTAAAGTCCGGTTACCACCCTTCAACAAAGTCTTTGGAAGTTTCTTAAAAAAAAATATTTTCATTGAAGAATTTGAGATTAAATGGCATGAGTTGATTGAGGAGCATGGCCTATCACAACATCGTTGGGTTATTCAAACATATGCTAAGAGAGAAGAGTGGAGCGAGGCACACTTCCGAGGTCATTTCTTTGGAATGATGAGGAGTACCTAACGAGCTGAGTCTCTTAATTCTGTTGTGAAGGATCGGGGTGCCGCATATGGTTTCAAGTTAACTCAGTTTCTAAAGCATTACCTTGCATGTCTTGCTAAACTTAGGGGTAAGTTTAAAATTGATCAAGCTAATTCACAATCACCCGACCAACCATCATTTATTCCAACAACACTTCTAAGTCTTCAAAAGCATGCTGCATCTATATACACCTTCTTCATTGTAGAAAAAGAAATATTTGAAGCTCAAGGTTTGATCCTTGAATAATCCAAAAATATTGATGACAAACGATTTGTTTTCACATTTGTGGAACAAGTTAAAGATAATTGCAGTCGCCGTTTTATAGAGATTGATTGGGATATGGGAAAATTTGAATGTGATTGTCTAATGTTAGAGTCTGACTAGGTACCATGTCGTCATCTTTTTGCTGCATTTAAGTGTTTAAACTTAAGTGAAATTCTTGCCCCATGCATACACAAGAGATGGACTGTGGATATTGGTCGTGGTTTGCTTTTACAACTTTCCCAATACTTTTTCCTTTGAAGACCTCCAAAGCTCTAGGTGTACCAAGTTTTACAAAGAATTTTTGGAGTTTTACCTTGAATTTTCTAAGTCAGAGGTTTGCAGTGATAATTTGATGAACCGTTTGCGTGAAGTTGTAAAACAGTGTAGAGAAGAATTCATTATTAGTCCCGAACCGAAGGAAGAGGGAGATGACTCCGGAGGTTACCAAAAAAAAAAAAGGGAGATGATAAGTCCGCAAGCTGTTATGGTATTGGAGACCCATCGAAAATTGTTTCAGGACAATATGTCAGGGATCCTTCAAAGATCAAATCTAGAGGAGCCCCTAAATCAGTTATGCAACGATGTCATATTTGTCGGTATGAATGTTTGTTAATTAATTAATATATAGTATATCTTTATGGATATTGTTCATTGATTTGTAAACCAAAAATATTTATTGATAATTATTATATGATCCGAGGGAGACTGGCCATAAAGCCACTACATGTTACAATAAAAAAGGAAAATGTAGGTCAAGTCGGTGGCAAGTCGCATGTTGGAGCAACGGAAGAGGATAATCTTGGCACACAATCAAGTCGCAACTTATCTTGATTAGTTATTATAACCGGTGTTTTTATTTGTTTAGGATTTATGTAAAATTTAGTTGATATTTTCTTTTGTTATTTCTAGTTTTGTAGTTTCAAGATAAGAATTACATTTTATTTGGGTTGTTTGCGTCTAAAATGTGTGATTTTGCGATATTATGTGCGGTATACTTGCTATTATGACTTGAGAGAGTATTTTTTTGGTAATAATAAATAAGCACAAAGAAGGGGTTTTGGTAAAAAAATCACAAATGGGAGGTTTTGATAGTTAGACAAAGTACAAGGGGGTGTTTTGTAGTTGACTCTAAAATTTTCCCGGGATTTTTCAAAATATTTTCATTTGTAACGGTTCTGGATAATTATTATATGATCCAAATGAAGTATTATTCAAAATATTTAATGCAATTATTAATTTGTAACTGTTTTCATTGCTATTTTACTGTAAATGTGAACTTATCTCAAAAGTTAATGATAATTAACCCCCATGTAATTGAAAAATAACAATTTATTTAGTGAAGTTAGAAAAATTTACTCGAATAAGTTACTTTTTTCAACCGTAGATTGGAATGCACATGCCCAAATTTATAGAAGTTTTGAAGATTGCCACGTTATTATACTAGGATCTCTATAGATACTATAGGACACATAAATGCTCTTTCATAAATTACATAGGAGTGAACTGAACATTGTGAATTTGATAAGGTAAAAAATGGCAAGTTAACAAAATGTGAATAATCGGCCTTTTACAACGAAAATTTAAGTTAAAATGAATCATGTCGTATAAAATATGTAATTTAGTAACCAATTGTATCAAAATAGCAAATTTCCATATATCCTATGTAAAAAAATCCAAAATTTTAAAACATAAATTACATTGAACACCTTTAATCCAATTGCATATTAATTTCACATATTTATGTTTTGTCACATTTGGGAATAGATAGTTGATTATTTATAAATGGTTTCAACAATCTTTGTACACCCGTAGCATATGATATGATTTTTTTTGAAAAAGTATTTTTACTGCATTCACACGTTAGTTTTGTATTTTGAGGTGGATCGTGTCCCAAATCCACTTTCATGAAAAATAATCGATACTAACAAAAATTATCGATAATTCTAAAAAAAATTGATGAGTCGGTCATTATTTCGATCAAACTGTCTATTATATGGTTATGTAACACTAAGTCCTCCGTAATTTTAAAATATATCGATAATTCTTAAAAAAATTGATGATTCGGCCATTATTTCGATCAAACTGTCTATTATATGGTTATGTAACACTAAGTCCTCCGTAATTTTAAAATATATCGATAATTCTAAAAAAGAATGATTAGTCGGTCATTATTTCGATCAAACTATCTAAAAATATTTTGATTGCCATACTACATACATTAAATATATGTACCAATTATTCTTACACTTATACACACACGTACATTTTCATACTAGTTCCCATCCAGGGAGCATTTAAGTGAATGTAGGAGTATTATTGTTTATTATTATTGGATATGTATATCATAATCAATTGGAGAAAGTACATGGCCAATAAACAAATAAACAAATCATATTGTATCCAACCATTAAGAAAAGCCGATATGACTCCCTACTCATCAGGTCTGCAATGGCCGCCGCTGCCCACGTGAATGATTTGATTGCAGCGTGTGTCGGTAACATGCAGTCCTATCCTACTCATTTGTCTATGTCTATTTGTTCCTTTCATCTTCAAGTCACCCCAACCACAACACAATATAATTAGTGGAGTTTTTTTACTAAAATTGTTAATGATACACCCCACGATAATGAAATATAGTTTCTTATATAACAATTTTTATAACTGTAATACATTAAATTAAATAGGAGAAAAAAATTACACATATGACATTCGGCAGTGTGTCAATTGATTTTGGACCGGAATCATTATGAGGACCGTTTCGATTTCGGATAACATCAACGTACATAACCCTGTGCTCGTGTTTCTGAACGGAGAACTAAGAGTATCTCGGTAACTATAAGTCCTTCGTAAATCGATAATTTGAGAAGTTTTTTAATTTTGGTCACAACTGATTCCGAATGGAGAACTAAAAGTACTGGTAACTATAAGTCCTCCGTAAATCGATAAGTTGAGAAGTTTTTTTTAATTTTGGTCACAACTGACTCCGAACGGAGAACTAAGAGTATCGGTAACTATAAGTCCTCCGTAAATCGATAAGTTGAGAAGTTTTTTAATTTTGGTCACAACTGACTCCGAACGGAGAACTAAGAGTATCGGTAACTATAAGTCCTCCGTAAATCGATAAGTTGAGAAGTTTTTTAATTTTGGTCACAACTGACTCCGAACGGAGAACTAAGAGTATCGGTAACTATAAGTCCTCCGTAAATCGATAAGTTGTGAACTTTTATGGAGAATCTTTTTATTTGGGGGTAAGGTGAAATTAATTCTTTAAGTTCACCCAAACTCTATATATATTAATCATGTGAATTAGTGCTAATCATGTAATAATAAAAATTGATAAAAATTGATGCAAATTGATTAAATATACTCTGTAACGGCCCAGCTACCAAGGGCCCATATATAAAATCATCTTTCAGCCCCACTCTTCATTGGCCCATCTAATAAGAACCCAATTTACATTTTCTCATTATCATCAATCCCTTCAGTCTAATATAAATGTAGACTCCACATTTAGACAGCAAAGGTCCCCGTATCCACACAAGGAATTCCTCCATTAAGGTACCACAGGTCGTGCATCAAGCATTTCACTAGAATTCCCATTTTCTCCACAAGACCATGAAAGCACTCGTTGTAAGTATTTTCGTAAATTAGGCTTTTTTTCGAAGGAATTTATTTTCGTAAATTAGGTTTTTGTTCGAAGGAATTTATTTTCGTAAATTAGGTTATATATTTCGAAGGAATTTATTTTCGTAAATTAGGTTATATATTTCGAAGGAATTTATTTTCGTAAATTAGGTTTTTGTTGGAAGGAATTTATTTTCGTAAATTAGGTTATATATTTCGAAAGAATTTATTTTCGTAAATTAGGTTATATATTTCGAAGGAATTTATACTGTAAATTAGGTTTTTTTTCCGAAGGAATTTGTAATGTAAATTAGGGTTCTTATATTTTGTTGGTTTAGTATTGGAGATTTATTTTCTTGCTGTGTTTTTTGTACTTAAAGTGCAAAATGTGCTTTTATTTGAATCTTCAGTGTTGGCTTTGTTATTACAGATAAGTGATTCTGAAGACGAAACATCGGATGGTGGATATGATATTACAAATTCAGTAATGCTTGATTTCTTCTCAAAACGCATGTTTAAACACAACATCCCTCGTTATTGTACATCTTCTGTGCCAAGAATGGTACATAATCTTTATTCAAAGTCTTACAGTTGATAGTAGATTGGAATAATAGAATAAACTGACATTTTTCTTTTGGCAGTACATTCCCACAAAGATATGGAGGACACTGGGCCTAGATAAAAAGAAGGTTGGAATACTTACTTGTCCGAGATATGGTAAACATATATGGAAAGTCGAGGTCCGTTTATACAAAGACACTGCCGTAAAAAGACAACGTGTTGCATTAGTTGGAGCCTGGGGCAGCTTTGCAAATAAAATTGATCTAGAACTAGGCGATGATGTTTATTTTGAAATTCGACAACCCAATGACAATCCAAATGAAGTGATCATCTTAGTTTACGTTGAATAGTAGGTTTATGTTGTCCAAAGGGTTGGGACTTTGAATTAATATTAGGTTTTGACTTAGTATGGGATGATGTAATTAATTTGGATAACATTTATGTTTTGGATGGTATGATTTGCAGTCCTCTTGGATAATATTTATGTTTTGAATGGTATGATTTGCAGTCCTCTTGGATAATATTTATGTTTTGAATATTTCGATTTTATGGGTACTATATTTTGGATATTTGTGATTAGGCATTAATTTATTATTAGGATGCAAAAGACAACGTGTATATCCAATACTATGATGTTTTTCTTTATTATAAGAGTTATGGAATGGGAACCTGCAATATTTGTTCAAATTGTTGAAAAAATGTCTGCTAGAACCAGAGTGCAAAATATGGAGTCTAACTTACGTTTGCAATTAGCCTATAAAGTGCAAAATAGGTGGCCAAGTTTTACACTAAACTCGGTGTTTGTTTTATAGGTAATGGTTGATTTTTTATATTTATGGTACCACATTTAAATTATTATTCTATATTTATATTTTATCATTCCACCAACACTATTTCATAAGGCTATTTGATATCACTAAAATAAATATTCCTACAGTATTACATACAAAATTTTAATATGTTAACTAGGAATTGATTGGTAAAAATTTTAATATGTTAACTAGTAAATGATTGGTAATAAATTTCTGGTTAAAAAACTTACAATTTTTACGGTAAAATTGCAGAGATATATAGGACAAGGCATCTGAAGCTCGATTATAGTTTTGTAATATGTTAACTAGGAATTGATTGGTAATAAATTTCTGGTTAAAAAACTTACAATTTTTACGGTAAAATTGCAGAGATATATAGGACAAGGCATCTGAAGCTCGATTATAGTTTTGTAATATGTTAACTAGGAATTGATTGGTAATAAATTTCTGGTTAAAAAACTTACAATTTTTACGGTAAAATTACAGAGATATATAGGACAAGGCATTTGAAGCTCGATTATAATTTTGTAATATTCATTTTTATTGATACTAAAAACTCCATATGTTCTTACAAGTTAGCTTATCTTAAAGTTTCAAGGTCAATAAAGATGAAGAGTCTTGTCTATTCTTGATTTTCAAGGTGAATAAAGATGAAGAGTCTTGTCCGTCTTAACGTCTAAAACAGTCTACTACTAACTAGCTAAACCTCTTTGAAATGAAAATACAGTATATCTAATTTCTTGCGAGTCATTGATTTGTTTGAATTAGTTCAAAAAATGTAAAACTTTATGATAGAGTCGCAAATTTATTACAAAATAAATAAAACAAATAACATATACATTCGAGGAATAAAAAGCCGAACACACAACCACAAACATTCATTAATATGTAAAACATTTATTCAACAGTGCAACCTACTATTCAAATGTATCCTTAATCACGAGGATTTCTTCTTTGATTTCCTCCAACCAACTCATGTTTTCGTTCTCTTCCAATATGGCCACAGTCATATACTGGACTTGCACTAGCCCTTCCACAAACACATGTACTAATTTGTTTTTTATCTCATCTCTAAAATGAAAAATAACACTTTTCTCCATTCGTCTTCAAGTATGGAGATAACCTTCAAAATTGAATTGAGTTTTGCATGTTAATATATCATTAAAGTAAACGCTAGTATACAATTACTTTAGATCTTTACCTCGGTTTCACCGGTGTTGAAACATATGGTCTTCTTTTATACTCCGCACTACGTTCATTGTTGTTATAAGAAAAAAATATTCATAACGTTGTTGGAAATTAATATTTTTAATATAATAATAATATGAATTTATCGTATGTATTATATATATTAAAACTTACGGATTTTTATGTAACGACACTATCCTGTAGTAGTCCTAAAATGAGCCTCAGTCAAAACCACAGCAAAGAACTAACGAATTAGAATACAATCCAATTCTAATTACAACTACTAGTACTAGTTCACATATATACAACAAAAGGTAATTACATCAGATACGACCTACACCCAGTCTCAAAACATTCTATGTACAAATTCAAACCATAACATTTACAGACACACTATATTCTTTCGATAAAATTTTCCAAAATTACTGTAGACATCCTGGGTAACATCTAGCCCGTCTCTCCGCCTCCCAGAGTCCCATCAACGATATAGTAATCTGAAAATATTTAAACTTTGAAAGCATAAGTTGTAAAAACAACTTAGTGATGCCGTTTTAGTAAGTAACAAAATACTATGCAAGAAATTGGCTTTCAATAATTCATGAGTACCTAAATGGATGCAACATTTCATGCTACTAGTAAGTGCAAGTATACATCATAAATAAAATAAAAACATTCGCCCTTCAACTTGGGCCATTCATCAAATATTTACCCTTCTGCAGAACTGGAAAGATCAGGGGAGGGACTAGTTAGCACGCCGGTTAGGTGAGGGATAAGGTGCTACCTTTCCCTATAAAATTGGCAGACATGTCTTAGCCATAACAGGCGAGTCACTCCCCAAGAGGCTCCAATCCCTGGTTTGTGAGTCCGCCCAATGGCAGAGCTCTGGTAGCTCTGTAGCCCCAGCTACCCAGAAATATCAAGAGAATACCATCAAGCGAGAGCAGACGAGCGCCCCAGTAAATACCAAATAATTTCTAACAATTATCAAATACTACGAACAACGCAGACAATTATAATTTAAAAGTTCTAGTAAAGCACATATTTTTCACATACTGCAGTCATCGCATATAATTCCTTCAATAACAATCTCAACAGAAACTAATAAGTTCAATTCATATGATATCAAAATCAATTCATCAATTTACAATCATGCATGCTTTGATTTTCCTCAATATAGTGCTTCTTAAGAATTGGATAAAAAAATCATTTTGATTTCTCAAATCATTTTCTTGGTAAGGCGCTCACCTCCGTAAGTTGGCTTGGTAAAGCTTTCGGATTCTACTTGATCACCTGACCAATAAAAACAACAAATTTAGTATAAATTAATCTTTGACCAACTTAAAGATCTAAAAGAACTACTTATCACTAAACTCTCCCTAACTATGCCTAGCTTCATGTGGGGTTCTCACTTCTCGGCTGTTATATATATAAAGATGCTACTGATAACCTATACTACTATTTTAATTTAATATAATTAATAGTATAAGTTGTCTTACTTCTTGAGGGTACGTACAATAACTCAATAACACACCTTAAGGTTATAATCTTTCTTTCCAGTGAAGATGAGGGACTGAAATTGTAATTATGTTATAACATTCCAAATACCATTTTGAACAATTGACTCAAACTCACGGCAGTTCCCACAACCAATTTTTCTTCTCTTCCTATTTCCTTCTCTTTCTATTTTTCTTGCTGTTCCTTTTTCTTTTTCTAAAAAGTGGGCTGCTGGCCCAATAATCAAACAGGGCCTTCGGCCCTGTTTTTTCTTTCTTCTACACAACAGCAGAACAGGCCGTGTCCTGTTCTGCTCTGTCACAGCCGCCGCTTCTAGCGGCGGTTCCTATTCCTTACCCACCGGAAAACTCCATAGCCACCCTTACACATACTAACAAAACCCAACTTATGGTTCAAAATGCAACTCAACTGTTATATATAAAATAAAGTCTCTATTAATCAATTAGTCTTCTTAGAGTTCTTTAATCTACAACATAACTTACAACATAAATTGATTCCTACCTTAATCAAGACTCAGAAATCCCAAGTTCTTTGTTTTCTTTCTTATTTTCCTTGTTTGTGTTGAACTCTCTCTGACTCTCTTTACTTTTCTTTTTTGTTCTATTCCTTTAATTGTTGCAACTAAGGATGAAAGGTAATTACCCAAGTATGTTGGCTGCATAAAGGAGGTGATAACACCTCCTCCTTGGCCTCGGGAGAATAGTAGGAGGTGGCTACTCCCTTGAAAACTTGGTTGACTCAACCAAGCTTCAATTATCCTAATCTTTCTTTCTTTTATTATTTTTTTTTTATTCAATATTAAAATGCACCCAAGTCCTTGAAAGTTTAAGTTATATCTTTTTGACCCCAAAACTTAAACCAATCTCATCTAGATTATTTTTATAAGAATTTGGGAGTATCAATTTTTTTTTATTAAAAGGACTTAATTAATAATCTTGTACTAAATAAATAATATACAAAATATAGGGTGTTACATTTTAGGCGGGACATTTGCCTTATGTGATGCTTCAAAAAATTGCATCGCAATTTCAAATTTTTCGAACACATAAACATGAAGAGATTTAAAATACATCAAAAATTCTCCACCGGAGTACCTACCCACCAAGAGTTGAAGAAAATTATCAAATTGGTTTTTTAGGCTCGTGATATATTGACAACGTTCGCAAGAGAATGTTCGATTGCCGCCGTCTTCATCGACATGAGATTCCAAACAACAACCATAAATTTGACAATTTTTTTTTCAATCGAAGTGCCAATTTTGTCGTCCATAATAATACCAAACCGTGGATTCTTTGCTACGTGAAATGAAAGACAAATGTTGGTGTATGGCAAGGCTACATCATGATATTGGTCAATATATATCGGGTCCATGATTTATCTTTCTGTATTTTTTTTTAACTAATGTTTAGATATTGCTACATTTAATTAAAGTGCTATTATTTTTGTCCACATAAACCATGTAACTAAGAATTTTTTAATTGCATGTATGCCACAAAATATTAACAATTCCTAAACCTCCTACAATGTCCTAAAGTGTGGTGTCAGAAGAATTTTTTTGAATTTATCATATCATCACAAATCATGTCAAGGTTGTATCCCGTGAACCAGTTTGCCATTTTCAATTAAAGCAAAAGCAATTCTCACAAATACGTAATTAAGGGTACTAATAAGATAGAAGGAATAATTTAAATCAAAATTCAACCCCCAAAAAACTTGTAACCATGACTATTTAGTATAATAATGAATATTGTTTGGTGCTATGACTTATTATATATTAAAGATAAATTATTAAATATGTGATATACATAATGTTCAATGTACAAAACCCTTATATATATGGTTAATAAAGTTTTCGCAATTGACAATTAGTGAAACCCCGTTTGGTGACAACCTAGTGATAATAAATATTGTCACTATGGTTAGTGACAATATTGGTTATCCCTTTTGGGGTATATCTACATTTGAGTGGTGACAACTTTTTCACAATTCTTGTTACAATTAATATTTTAGTGTTATATCCTATATTTGACAAGTTCTTGTAACCGTATAAAATTTAAATCGAGCAGTTTACCCCATTTAACCGGATTGTGAAGCAAATAACTGAAGTATTTCCCAACCATTTTGATCGATAAATTTTATGCCAGATATTAACGTGAAAATTAGTCTCTCGGTATATGATAAATAAGAAAATCCATTTCTCCCCCATAAATGCAAATTACCACAATATTAATTTTAACATAATATGAAGGTATAGAAGTGAAAGGTGCAATTTTTAAATTTATGGAGTGAAAGTGTAGTGAAGTGTGTATAATGTAGTTAAAGTGGTTTTTAATATTAATAGGCTCCGTATGATAGTGATATGACGTGACATCAAGTTGGCTGCAAGAATTCAATCCCACGTCACTGCTTTCAAGGCTGTCGGATTCGGCAGTATACACGTGAATTGTGTATGGATTTTACTGGATTTTGTTTATTCATTATTCATTTCTCATTAATTCACCCCAATCTACCCAATAGACAAGTAGTACTATTGCATTTCGTATGACTCGTATCAACCGCAATATTCCTATGCACAAATTAAGGATTATTTATGTTTTTATACCATACGATAACCTATTTGTAATTTTGGTAACTTTGGATACGAAAATGCAAATTTGTTATCATATGATATGTTTTCATTGCAACTTTGGTACGAAATCCAATTTATCCCCAATTTGGTACGGATTTTTACGAAAAATGCATAATTACCAATTTATTCCATTGTGGTTTAAAAAAATGCATTTTACCCCCTAAAAAATGTGTCGGCCTAAAGATGTTCGTTTGCATATGGATTTATCACGTACATGCCCCATTAGACCATCTTCAATAGTCCTCTTAAATTCATGTCTCTTATCTTAATAGTCCATTGGTTAACAGTGTTGGTGTCTAACAATCTGTGTACACAAATATTTCATGAAAAATATTTCTAACTGAAATCTCAGCATATAAAAAATAAAGATAATCTAACATATATTAATTCTAATAAAGTTAGATTATATAATAACGTAAAAACTAGTAAATCGATACTTATTTGGATCGAAATAAACCAAATAACTCTCCAATCAATATACGAAAATCAGGAAATGAGACTGAGGCTTGCCGAATTGTGATGAAAGTAAGAGAAAAGAGAGTAGTAATTTCCTTTTTGTTTCTATTTTTTATTAATCCAGAATTGACCAGATTATGTTTCATATTTATAGACACAAAAGTGCCTCTTGAAAAGGGACACAATAATTCGGTCCAAAGGGTACCTCTTCGGACCGAATAGACACATCTCTTACTCTTATTTATTTCATTCACACATAAAAACCCCAACAAACAGTATTATACATTCCCACTTTTTACTCAACACTCCAACAACTTGTTTATATTTTAAAATTATATTTTTAAATAATCACACCACACCACTCCAAAAAAGCTCGATTAACACACTTCTTGTACTTTTGATTTCGACTCTCAAATATAATAGTCCAAACTTATAAAAATTTGGCATTCTTATTTTTTAAAGACTCCCTTGAATTTAATTTTTTGTGCAATTCTTATAAATTATATTATATTTTCAGATATAAGAACTCCCTTGGAGAAGGTCTTACCACATTAAAATGAAACATTACCACATATGGATTACCACAATTAAACATTACAATGTACCTACAAAATTGTACAGATTGCCACGTTACACAAATAATTCTAAAAATTATTTAAACACAATAGCAAAATGTGATGGTATTTCAACCGTTGGATGAATCTATCAACGGTACAAAACAACTGTTATGCGGTTCGCCGTTGAAGAAGAATGAAGATTAAACAAATTCCTACCTGGCATTAATGTTATCACAATTTTCCTCTCTCTGTAAACACCTAAACACAATATACAAAATGTATTTCCTCTCTTTTCGTCTCCCCTGAACTTGGTTTTCTTCCGGATTGTAGTTATCCTAGAACAAATTTACCATGGCGCATGTTAATTACGCGTTAGGGATGCGATTCTTCGTGAGGATTAGGACGAACTTCAACTGCAAGCTTGTAAGTACCCTAATTCTTCAGTTTTCGTTTGACTTGTATTTAGGGTTTTTATTTGCTTTATTGGTAATTTGCAACAACTGGGTTTTTTGTTGTTCAGTATCCAAAAATGGCATTTGCAATTTTTGGACTACAGGGTTTACTTTATTCGTACATAAGTTTTTTATTGTTTGAGATTCGAGTTTGTTATAAGTTTCCAAAAGTGGAATATGATTTATCATTGTATCATTCTAATTGTCTTCTAGTAAAACAACTTGCTTCCTAAATTATTAAGTTTACATCACTTTTTGTTCTTCAACTTTCCATATATATTTAACTTGTCTTAGATATGCACGTGGGTACAATTACGCGAATATAGGCAGTAATGGCGTCACCTGTATTTGAACCTTTTGAAAAAGGATAATGTTTTATGTATTGCAGAAAATTCCTGAAGATTTCAAAAAACATGCCATCAGTGAATTAGCGATTAAACAAATAGGAACTGTAAGGGTTAGAAACAGGTTATATAAATGCAAAATTGTGCATGATGGAGATGACTATTTCATAGCTGGAAAAGGGATTGCACATCTTGCAAAGGACTTCAAGTTGGAGAATCATGATGTCTTGTTTTTTGAGTATCTAGGCAATGTATACTTTGCATGTACAGTATGTTGTGGTTACACTTTTATGGAGAAGAAAACATCAATAGGTTGTGAAGGTACGCCGGTGAGATTCTTTGCAGTAGCTGCTTCATACTATGGATGGGTAAGGATTGTTATATACATTTTCTATCCATTACTAAATCACTATAACCTACAAGGATTAATAACATATTTTATTTTAATGCAGGATCTTCCTGATAACATGTTCTCGTTTGTTACCAAGGACAAAAACTCCTTCTTCAAAGTCCAAACTCGTCTCGGAATGTGGAATATAGAAGTTAAAACTGGTTCATCATGGAGCATGCTCGGTGGAAAATGCTGAGAATGATTTCACAAAGCTCACAATCTGCGGATGACCTTTGTAATTCAGATGGATTATCATGGAAGTGGAAAAATCACGGCCACAATATTCAAATATGGATCATGTTGTGAAATTCCTTTAAAGCGCAACGGGAGGCTATTCGTCAAAGGTAATGCATATAATTTAATAATGTAAGGTCTGTAAGAAATAAATTTATATTAATAGCATGTACTTTGTTTTGCAAATTGTATAGTTGAAGAAGGCTCTGGAGGCTTCAAATGCCCTTGCAATACTGTCACGACTGGTCCAGATTTAATGACTTCAATTAAAGCAGATAATGACGATGATTCTGATGATCCTCAATACAATGAAGTGCTTCAAGGACATATGGTTGATGCTAATAACATGGATGTTGAAGATGATATGGGTGATGAGGCTCCACTAGCACAAAATGTGGTGGATCATTGGAAGATTGTCACCAGAAAACACATGGTGCCTAGAACTTGTACAAAGACTCTACCAAGAATGGTATATTTACATTTTAATTGATAAAGTCATCTACTTGATAAACAAAAACCTTTTTATATAATTGACTACATAAGTTATTCATCCCATTGTTGCAGTACCTTCCGGCAGGCAAATGGAAAAAAACACCTCCTACATAGGAAGAAGTTTGTAGTGCTGACTGTTCCAGAGTATGAGGATGAAAGGTGGGAAATGCAGGTGCATCCTTACCAGATTAATGGGAAAACAAAACGGGTTGCACTGACCCAAGGGTGGACCAAATTTGCAAATGATAATAACTTGAGGATCGGTCAAGAGGTTTAATTAAATCTTCTTACTCCCCCACAAGATGATTCCAGTAATGGTGACAAGATTTACATGTCCATGTTTTTTAATTAAGTTGTTTTTAGATATTATAAAACTGTTTTTGTTGATGAAGATTGATATGTAATATAACACTGTCTTTGTTTTGCCCTTTTGGATGGTATGATTGTGTTGGTCATGGATTGTGTTAATTCTGGTATTACTGATTTTGACGATCTGGAAATGTAAGGTATTTAAGGAAAAAAACCAGGAAAATTTTGGGGGAAATATTTCCTCTCCTTTTAAATATATGAAGTTATTTCCTGGTTAGATTAGATTTGGTGTTATTTTGTGAATTAATTGAATGCTTGTCCTTGAACTTAATTAAAATTTGTATACAAACATAGTTATTGTATGATCATTCATTATATCCCAATAAAGTCAGGTCAAGTCTGTTAATTCAAATATCATGTTTTAGCTTTACACACCCATTTTTTATAGACATAACTGCATTTGTTAATTTTGTTGGTAATATCAAAATTGGTAAAATATGTAAATATAATAAGTAAAATCTCTAAATTGGTCCGCACGTGTCTTATTCGAGCCAGTTTTAAAATTGGGCAACAATGTGGACTATAATTATCAGTAAATTTTAAGATGGGGGTTATTTTGACAACCTTAAAAGTTAGGGATATAATTATCAGTCAACATAAGTAATTGTATCAATTTTGTAATAAAACTTAACTGCCACGTGATCAATTAACGTCCATTTTTTACGGTGGTACCAAAAGTTATTGGTTTCTTAAATTGTGGTAAAAAATGTGTCCGCCTCGATATTTATGGTACCACAAATGAGAATCGATATATAGTTTGATACCACAAGTGCAAATCTCTCATTTTTTATATGGGCCTACTCATACCATTTTTGTAAACAATATGTATTAATTAGTGTACAACATATTTAGACTTGTAGGAGTTAATTATAGGATATTGGAAGGAGGGAAAAACACTTTTGATACTACGCATTTTGAAAAAATACATTTCATACCATGATTCACACAATCTTGACACATTTACTTTTGCCGTCAATTTTCAGAAGAAATTCAGCGAGTGCCGATTTCGTCCGAAAATTGACGGCAAAAGTAAATGTGTCAAGATTGTGTGAATCATGGTATTAAATGTCAAAAAACTTGGTACTAAATGTATTTTTTGGACTAAAGTTTGGTATCAAAAACTATTATTCCCTCATATTGAAAGTGACATGGAGTTGACATTAGATACAAAATTGATATCAATGATGCCAAATCCCAAAAAATCGACAGAATTACAAATTAAATAAATAAACATATTGTCTTCTACATTTAAGGGTATTGTCCATTAACACAATCATTTGTTTCTTTCAACTATCAAACCTAGCAAAATTGCAGTAACACCACCATCAGAAAGAGGACAAGGAGACCGAATTAAAAATCACCATAATAAAGTATATAGACCGAATGAGTCCATCTAGTTTTTAAAAATCACCATATTATACTATATACTTTATTAATGAATGAATTAATGATATTGTTAAATTTCTTGATCTCATTTATTTGTAAGGGAATCAACACCAACAAATACACGTGGGGCTAATAAAAGGCCAGCCAATATAAAAGAAGAACAAGGTGTTAGCTACAAACAATCAAAGGCCAAACTTGGGGTTAGTTGGCAAGTGCCAAATCTCTCACCATACCCACCCGAGGCCACCAGGAGTCCTAAATCTCAGTGGCCGCATTTCACAACTTCAAGGAGTCCATGCGAAGGATCAAATAGCAAAAGCGAGAAAGTCGTGAGTCAATTAATCATATATTGATTTTTTAAATAGTCATTCTTAAATTTGTTGGGTAACATTTTTATAAATATTGGGATTTACAAATACGTAGAATAAACAATCTATTCCATGTGACGTTGATGCAAATCGAGGATGTGAAGACAATTCAACGCAAACAACGAATGAATGTGGAGAAAAGGTGAATTAACTTGGTTAAACTTTTCAACGTACATATTTTGTTGTATTACATAGAATTTCAATAATTTCTTTATTTTATTAATTTTTTGTATGAATTCAAATCCATCTTAATATGTGTGTATATACAATTTAATCATAGTATGTAACTATGACTTCATATTGCCTAAACAAAATAGCCTTCCAACTATAGGATACAAATGTGGACCATAGGACATCACTGCAAAAATTGATAGAAGTCAACAAATTACTTACAAAAGATCAATTAGATATGGTGAAAACAATGGGTTTCGGATCGATAACAAAGGTTGCTATTAATAGTTTGGACAAGCGGCTATTGAAATGGTTGGTTCATTGCTTTGATCCACATAGCATAATCATGAATATACATGGCAAAATAATACACATCACAACGGACACAGTTAATGCAGTCTTAGGGGTGCAATGTACGGGATATGTGTTGCCAAAACTTGATGCTTCAGCTACATCCAAAGGAAGAAGCATGAAAACCTCATACTTTGTCCACAACGGATTGACAATGGAATTGCCGCAACTAGTTTGGAAGCTTAAAGCATGTTCATCATCCGGAGAGGAATTCAAGGTTTTATACATGATGTTCATATTTACCGTAATTCTTTTCCCGGGATCAGGACAAAACTTAGACCTTCGGAAATTGGAATACCTGCTTGATTTAAATCAAATTCACAAGTACAATTGGGATGCTCAAGTGTTGAACGACCTTGTCGAAGGAGTTGCGAAATTTAAAAAAACTGGTGGAACAAATCTCACAGGTTGCGTGATTTTATTGGAGGTAGACAATTTGTAAGAATTAAAGTTAAAGGTATATTTTGTTGATTGTGGAAAGGTGGTGCTTAACATCTTAAACAATTGCAGATTGTATTCCTCTCAGCAATGGTGGACACCTTCCCACGTTGTGGGAAAGTCCTGCTTAAAAACTTACCTCATATTGAACAATGGACACAACTCGAGGTCAACAATGTAATTAAATATTTTAAACTCAAAGGGGGTTATTGAAATTACGAGGTAAGTCTATCATTCATGATATGTTTAATTATACTTCAATTTTTCTTCAACCATTATGTAAATTTACATTATTTGTGCTTTAACAGCTTTGGAATGAAGATGATACTATACAAGATTTTCAAAGAACAAACATTTATAAGGATAAAACAAAAAGGGGGGGATGTGGATGAACCACAACCGCAAGTTCGTGTGCAGAGTTCAAGTGAGGAAGTCATAGGTGGATCATCATTTCAATCTGATTCACTTTTGAAATTCATAGGCAAGCAAATTGAAATGTTCAATCAACGACTCACGAACGTGGAAAGGGGGGACCTTGTAAGAGGATCATCATTGAATTCTGATAGATATTTGAGATTCATAGGTAACCAAATTGACGGTTTGAGTCAAAGAATCACAAACGTGGAAAGCGAGCTTATGCACGACATGATTGATAAGTACCATTCAAATGGTCCAACACAAAAGTACGATAATGTTAAGGATCTATCCAAGTTGGTTAACTCATTGGCAGCATTGGTAAGTGCCATACCAAATATACAACAAAAGTTTGGTGAACACCCGAGTGGAGAAATGAAGAAAATGCCACCATGTCACAAGGATGAGATTGGTGAAAATCAGAGTGGAGCAAAGAAGGAAAGGCCACCATATCACGAGGATGAGGTTTTGCCAAGTATGTTTGAAATGATTTGCTCTAGTATGCCAGAAAATGATGTTATTGCTTGATATCTCTTTTCCAGTAGATTGAATGAAAGGTAACAATGTTGATCCTTTTAAATTTAGCTAAACTCATCAACATTACATACTAAATTTTTCTTATTTTTTGTCAACATATGAAATCAGGTATGTGGCAGTGGAATTCTCCACTAATTGGATCATTTATAGATCAAATCTTCGTACGTTGGACAAAGGTTTATGGATTAGCGGCGAGGTAACTTCTCACAAAAACCAATGGAAATGCCTTAATGATAATGAACAACCATTGATGAATAGTACATTTTAATTATCTTAAGGTGATTGATCATGTTGCGTATATGATATGGTCTGAGGGGCATGCATCTGAAAAATTGAGTAATCATTGGGTTCTTTCAAGCATGTTCAGCGTATGTATTTAACTTCTATTATTTTTTAAGAAGGATCGTATTTATTTAATACCCCATATTATTAAGTTGCAACCAGAATATGGCAAGTAATGCGATGTCCAATGATGAGATAATCAACAAGACCATATTCGGTGATAATGGATGTTTTTGGGGGCCACCATCAACCTGTGAAACAATTACTATTCCCTTGAATGAACCAAAAAGAATTGGTACCTTTGCACAGTGGATCTACAAAACTGGAAGATCATAATATCCGACTCCTTCATGATAGATAAGAAAATTACAGAGGAGAGAAGGAGATATATTTGCCGGATAGTAAGAGTGTTTAATGATTTTTAATTTTTATTTAATACTTACATCATCTTACTAATCACCTATATTTGACATCAATATATTACATTTCATTCAAAGTGTGCAAGGTTAGAGAGAATTGCCAAGGAATGGGGTGAAGGAGATTTTATAACAAATGATTGGGCCTATAAATTTGACTATGTGTACAATCACTCTTTCCCTCAACAACCAAATTGGTGTGTAACTCTTTCAAAGATATTTTTTCAAATAACAAGTACTTTTCATTTCTGCTTCAAAAAGTATTCATCATAGCATAATTACAGGTATGACTGCGGCCTATATGTTATCCTGATGATGTTGTTTCCGGGAAAAGTAGATCGTGTGTTGAATGAGGTGACGATATATAAAATTATTAATTTATTCGTCATAGATTATGTATATGATTTTTTGGTCATAATAATAATTATTTTGGTTGTATTTATATTCCAGGACCAATCACAATGATGAGGGATATTTCGTGTGCGCCACTTTAGGAAATACCTCAGCTCGAGATCGACCACGATCCCGACCAGGAAGGCTATTTTCCGACCTGCAGAATCCAGCTTCCGATCAAGCCAGATTATTAGCACAAAATCCTGTATTCCGATCTACTTCTCTCCTCGGAATCACTGTGGGACCGACCCACTGGCCTGGAGAGCTGGCCGAGACATAATCCCCTGTGGAGGGTGTAGCTAGCTCATTACTGTTCCTATATATATCCAGCGCATTTATGACATCAACAACGGACACAATTCCCTAGGAATACTCCAGCTCGGACATAGAGCTTGGAATAGGTTTAGTTTGCTTTTGTATCTGTCTAGCTAGTTGTACGGCATCCAGTAATGCTCGGATAGACCTACTTTGTAATCTGTATTTGGATCGGAACATCAATACACATCATTTGTACACTCGATTTTAATTATTGTTATGCTCGATTTCTTGTACGAAAAAGAGCATAATCAATTGGCGCCCACCGTGGTGCTAGACTTCTTCGAGATAGCACCCAGATCGAGGATTCTCACAGAGACGTTATTTCCGATCGTGTATCTCATTATCTCGTGCTCTCCCAGCACTTCGGCCGAACCTTCTTCGCTACCAGAATCTGCATTTTGTTCCTCCTCTCCTTCGCGCTCGGCATCGGGCTCCGCGTTTTGTTCTCTGTCCCCTTCGGGCTCAGTATTTTGTCTCGCGGAAGTTTCCTCGCCCTTATCCGACTCTAAGACCTTTGTAGCATGGTCGACAACTTTATTTACTTCGCCCGGGGAATCTCTCGTCGCCTCGTACGTGTTTATTAGATTGCTCATGGATCCGAGATCGGACTCCGATCTAGGATGGATTATTATTTGGTTCTCTGTGTTTTCGGTGTTAGACATTCTGAAAGGGATTATTGTGATGGTCGATGAAGAAGAAAAGTCTTTATCGATGTGAGTACTCCGATCTGCAATATTCTGTGAAGCGGTACTCGTCTCGTCAGGTCAACGCATATATATAAAGGATAAAAGGGTAAATTGCAAATTAAACCCCGAGTAACCGCGACGGTTAAGCTTCCACTCAGTAAATTCTAAAGTTATCTTTCCATTAATGGCATTTCCGGTCCTTTAAGTTTTGAAAGGTAATCTTTCAGCTCGGTAAATGGCAATTAACGTTATCGTCTCCCGAGGATATGCACTATTTTTCCCCTTGCTCGATTTTTATCCCACTGGGTTTTCCCGAGTAAGGTTTTTAATGAGGCGTATCCGACGCAAGATCGCTCAACACTTGGTCTCTACTATATTTTTCTCCAAACTGCGAATATCATAAAGTCATCGAAGTAGAATAATCAGATCGAGAACTCCGCCCGTCTATGGTTTGATGCGTCTCGCTTTTCTAGGGCTCCTCCAAAGAAGATGTGCGCTCTTTTTTCCTAGCTCAGATTTTGTCCCACCGGGTTTTTCCGAGCAAGGTTTTTAATGAGGCATATTCAAATTCTATCTTGATGTTGTATTTACTTCTCCGAGCTTCAGCTCCACTTACGCTCGAGAAGTGGGGGAGTATTGATGAGGGATATTTCGTGTGCGTCACTTTAGGAAATACCTCAGCTCGAGATCGACCACGATCCCGACCAGGAAGGCTATTTTCCTACCTGCAGAATCCAGCTTCCGATCAAGCCAGATTATTAGCACAAAATTCTGTATTCTGATCTACTTCTCTCCTCGGAATCACTGTGGGACCGACCCACTGGCCTGGACAGCTGGCCGAGACATAATCCCCTGTGGAGGGTGTAGCTAGCTCATCACTGTTCCTATATATATCCAGTGCATTTATGACATCAACAACGGACACAATTCCCTAGGAATACTCCAGCTCGGACATAGAGTTCGGAATAGGTTTAGTTTGCTTTTGTATCTGTCTAGGTAGTTGTACTGCATCCAGTAATGCTCGGATAGACCTACTTTGTAATCTATATTTCGATCGCAATATCAATATACATCATTTGTACACTCGATTTTAATTATTGTTATGTCGACTTAACGAAAAAGAGCATAATCACACAAAATGCACGAAGAAGGCTAGCAGTAAAACTATATTCATGTGCGGAAAATAAGGCACAAAAGGGGTATGTTGGTTACTAGTTTAAGTGATTAATTTAATAAGTTCATGTCCCAAGTCATAGGTTTATCTTATTAATAATGCACTTATTGTGTTAAGTAAGTAAATGTTGGTATTGCAGGCAGGAATTTTCCATATGTGTAGAAGATGGTAATTTATTGATCTCTCTTAGTGATTTCGACACTCTCAATATCAGTTTGAGTGATACATTGGATAGAATTATGGCCGAAGAAATTTTCCAAATGAGGGGACATGAAGGTAATTCTATACAGTTAGAGAGAAAACTTCCTACGAAAGACGAGCATATCCCTTTAAATGAAGACAAGGACCTAGTTGATCTTGTTAAAATGTACACTGACATTGGGAAAAAGATGGTGGACATAAGATTTTGCCCAATTTGAAAATGATCATTCACAATAAGTCAACTTTTGCAACTTCATATGTAGTGTTTTTGAATTCAAGTGTTAACACTTTATGTAGTATTTTTAATTTCAAGTGTTAACACTCTATATGTAGTATTTTTGAATTCAAGTGTTAACACTATATGTAGTATTTTTGTATTAAAGTGTTATCACTATATGATCAATTTTTGAATTCAAGTGTTGTCACTATATGGACTATTTTTTAATTCATGTGTCACTGCTATATATAGTATTATTGAACATTTGATTCAAATTCATTAATATAAAGCAATGGACAATGCTCGAAGTGGTTAGCAACTATAACTAAATCACAACATTACAACAACTTTATCTTTAAAAAAAGGGTAGGTTATAATATTAGTTCAAAAATATATTTATTATGTGATATTAGTTCACTGAACATAGCAACAATATTTCATTCACAAACTCACAGTAAAATGCTCAAATGTATTGCTAATGGAATTATGTATATCAAAATGTTACGAACATAGTGTAGAAGATTTTCACAAACTTTTACAATTTACTTGAATAAATAGCATGAAGAAAAAGGAAACACTCAACCATGGGATTCTGGAACGTTATTTTAAATCCTTCAAGATATTGTTGACGAATCATGTTTATACCTTCCACCTTCACAACATCTCCAAAACCTGTGGTTGTTTCAAGAGAGATTAACGTCATTATAAAATAAGTTATTGTGCTAAAAAAAATACTATAATGTCTATAAACATGTCTCTTCAACCAAGCAAACCATGTAACATGAATTTGCAGCCGAGCCTCACAATAAATTCATAAGACTGAAACAATACATATTTGAACAGATGAACAAAGTAAATCTTAAACATCATAATTTAACCCTACACTTGCGAGAAAATGTTACTTCAGGTAATCATTATGAGGAAAGTCCAAGTCTATTGAGTCAAAAATCAACATGAAAACAAGGTATTACAAGAACCATCGCTTGCATGCTTCTATGTATGCTAACACTGTCGAAAAAACATCTATGACTAAAACCATATACGGCGTAGATTGACTAATTCACCTTAACGAATCAGACATTAGATGAAATTCAGTTATTGTAAGGTATCATTCTAGAAGTAGAAGGTAAAGATAAGAACTTTTAGTAGATACTTTCATATATACTCATTTCCATGTTGGGATTGTCCCTCTACAAATACACCCAACTAGAAAAGAGTGAAATCCCTCTACAAATACACCCCAAATAGATTGATGAAGACTCTCCCAATAATGAAAAGAGTGAAATCCCTTTACAAATACACCCAAATAGATTGATGAAAAACTCTGCCAATAATGAAAAAAGTGAAATCCCTCTACAGATACACCCAAATAGATTCATGAAAGACTCTCCCAATGCTAGAATACCTCTTAAAATCCATTTCACTAACCCGTTGTTCACATTAACAAATTTACAATAAAAAAGCCGAAGACCAACCTCCAAATGGACCAGATCAAGAACAACATATCAGCAAAACTCAATTTGGATCAAGTTTAACAGGCGAGGAAATAAACTAATTCAAAAAGACCCGTAACTAATTCAAAAACTCGATTATCAACCAGACCCGTAACAAATTCAAAAACTCCACCGGACCTCTTCCATGACCAAATTTACACATGAGGTGGAGAGGGTCCCAACAAAGGTTGTAAATTAATACCAGAAATCAAACAATTTCATGGAAAAGAACAATTTCAGAAAAAAATTAAACCAACAAAAATTATATTCAAATTAGAGAATGTTGGAATCTACAGGTCAAACAATTAAGATAAAATTGATGTTCTAAACAATTAAGATAAAGCAATGTAAGCACAAATTGCAATTCTTACCAAAATTCTTGGATTCACCATTTTGTTGGCATTTGCACAACGCTGAGGGATGCTCAATCTGGTGTCCTCGCAATAGATTGCAATGTAATGCTTATGGCTCACTCTCACCAATTCACGTCGTCTGCCAGATCTGCTGCCATTACCTTCGGCAGCCCTTGACTAAGGGGTGGATCGGTCCGTGAAAAGAAGAAGACGAGATGAATTTGGAGATGAAGAAGAATATTGTTTATTGTTTAGACACAAATATTTTTATTTATTAAGGGCTTTATAGTAAATTCATGTATATATCCGGTAACAACACTACACAACCGGGGGTACAATGGCCGGTTGTGTAGGTCATTCCCCAAAAATTGAGATATATTATAAAAATCATTCCAAGCCTTTTTTATTGCTGACCTTATATAAGGTCTAAAGTCCCAACCTTATGGGAGACAATCCCATTTTACTTAGAGTTTTGCAAAAGGGACTAAAACACTTGAATGTTAAACTCATAATCGTTTGAAAAAGTTTCTTAATTAACTTTATTTCGAAAAAGTTTGCTAATTAATTTGAATTCTGTTTTGAAATTTTTGTTTATTTTCTTTAGCAATCACAAAACTATGTAAACATAATGAAATGAGTAATTTAGACAAGAATATAAAATAAGTATAATAAGAAGAATGTAAATT
Source organism: Penstemon davidsonii (assembly GCA_034814905.1). Taxonomy (NCBI): domain Eukaryota; kingdom Viridiplantae; phylum Streptophyta; class Magnoliopsida; order Lamiales; family Plantaginaceae; genus Penstemon; species Penstemon davidsonii. The sequence continues at coordinate 7,503,420 of JAYDYQ010002686.1, forward strand.
TAAAAGTAAAACGGTTAGCCTGATCCGGAGTCACGCCACTAGACGATGTCCTAAGAAAACGATTGCCTCCCCTCGTGCAGGTATTGGCGGCTTATCAATTCCCCAAGATAAAACCTTTGGCCTCGCCGGAGTCTTCTCGTAAGCACGTTCACAAGAAGCCAATGAACCAAACTTTGTCTCAAGTGCCCAAAATAATATAGAGAGTAGTATAATTTTAGTGATGCATATTAAGCTAGTGAGGTGTGTGAATTTCCTAGGACACCTAACCCCTATTTATAGTGTGGATGAGACCTCTAAGGTCAAATAATTTTGAATAGCCACATAATAGCAATAAAGGGGAATTATGACATTTAGGTTACACAATCAATTTTGATTGTTACAAATAATTTAATTTGAATTTTAAAAACTTAAAAATTCCAACAAATTCTACTTCTAACACTTACAATTTTTTTTGTTGATTTAACCTTTTTTTATTTCTAATTCGGATTGTTTAATGCAAAAGTCAAATGCAATGTAAATCAAGTAATTCATGGCGGATCTAGAGAGGGGCAAGGGGGCTATAGACCCCCCTAAGATTTTATGGATTAAATAGTAGTACTTATTAAGTTATTACATAAAATTGTAGTGGTTATTGTAAAAGTAACAACATGACGTTTGGAGTTCAAATCCATGGTGAACCATTTTTTGTCCTTCTCAATATTATTTTCAATATTTTATGATTTCTTTCAATGTTTTGTGGGAAAAAAATTCATTCACAATAATATTTCAATGTTTTATGTGTTTTCAGTAATTTTTTTCTTCTTAATAATATTTTGAGATTATATATTTTTAAAAATTCTCCCTTAATTATAATTATAAAACAATATGAACTATCATTGTTTTTGTAGTTCGATTTTATTTTTTCTTTATTCAATGTACTTATTTGAATAAAAAATCTCAATAATTTCAAAAAGAATACAAACTTTTATTTTCTTTATAATAGGGTTTTCTCGTTGGGGTATCATATGTAACTAAAATAATTTATAGTGATAATTTTTTGTCAAACTTCACCTTCTCTTTTTTGTTTCGCTTCATATATTTTATCGTGAATAAATTTAAGTTTGAATATTTGATTGAATTATTTTTTCTTATCTACTTTAGCCCCTGCCTGAAATTCCTGACGCCCCTGCAGTATGAGAGATTACAAAAAATCATTGACTAAGACATGTAATAAACTAGCAAATTAGTTTCAAAAAATTAAAGACATGAATGAAGATCCCAAGGGAATCGTCATCATAAGTTAATTAAAGGCATGAATCAAGGCTATCGAGAGGTTAGTCGTTAGAAGGGTTATATGTATATAGTATGTAAGTTGTCTTTTGTTTTTATTTTAGAAAGTAGTCAAATTTTGGCTAAATATTAAACTTTCTATCTAAATTTAACTATTATTGTTGGGTGGTGTCATTGTAGTCAAGGGCGGAGCAGTATTCATATATTATAAATATATTGGGTAAAGAAAAATGCACAAAATTCATTTCATTCAATACACTTAAAAATTTGACTCACTAAAAATCCTAATTCGTTACTTATCCTAACCCAAAGTACCATCGAACACTATTACAAAGTTGAGAGGTTCAATTCAGTTATAGATATGCAAATGAAAGAGTTAAACAAATATTTCAATGAAGTAAACACGAAGTTGCTTATTTGTCTTGCCGAACTTTATCCTAATTATTTCTCTTTTCTTGAGCTCTCAGCCTTGTCCTATTAACTTGAAAATTAAATTCACGTGATGATTTTCTAATTTGAAAGGAATTGGTGATCTTGCTAAGAAGATGGTTGTAACTAAAAGACATGTCGCATTCTTGTTGGTTAACAAACTTGTGACATTGACACTTATTATCTCTGTTGCAACTGCATGCATCACTAGAGAGAGTTTTTTGGGCTATGAAGATAGTGAAGAATAGACTTCATAACCGAATGAGAGATCAATGACTAAATGATAGTCTAGTTGTCATTTATAGAGATAGACATATTTAGTGTTGTTTTAAATGATGCTATCATGGACTGATTTCAAAAAATAAAAAAATCGTCGCGGTCAATTGTTAATGTAAATACGTAAATGTATTGAGTTCTTTTGGAATCATAACGGGGTATCGCATGTACTTAAAGTAACTTATGATGTTATTTTTTATAAACTCCACTTCCTCGATTTTGTATATGTTATATGTTTGTTCATAAATAAAATACGAGTAATGTTTAAGTTTGATTTAATCTTTTTTTTTTCGTATTTACTTTAGTCCCGAAATTCCTGGATCCGCCCCGGTTGTAGTAACCCCACGGACATCAGCTACCATTTTACATAATATTCTTCATCTTCTCCCTTTTTTAGTTTTTGATAATTTCTTAACATATTACTAATTTTTTATTTCTTAATTTATGGTAAATACAAAAACTCGATTCACCTACCACATATCATATTTCCTCTCACCAAACCTAACTAACAACCAAATCTTCACAATTTCGACACTATATTCACGATGCCAAACACCCTAGCAATAGTATTTATTATCAAAATTGAACCGACGCCACTAAAATTTTGTTCCACCTACCGCCGCCGACCACCTAATTTCGCCACCACAAATGGCGGCTTCCTCCTCCTCTTTCTGCCACAAAAACGCCCTTTCTCTCTCCACCCCTTCCAATAACCACACCAAACTCACCTCACGTGACTCCTCCCTGCGGTTCCCTCCCTCAATTTCTTTCAATGCTCCACGCTTTCGTGTATCTTTACTATCTAAAAGTAATCGTAATCTGATATTGAAGGCGTCCGCCACTTCTGCTGCTCCTGCCATGGATCAAATTACTTCTTCGTCTTCTTCCTCTGAAGTTCCTACATCTGTTGAGGTGGATTTGGGTAATCGGAGCTACCCGATTTACATTGGCTCCGGCCTTCTCGATCAACCCCAGCTCCTCCAAAAGTACTTTATTTTGCCTTGTTTCTGCTCTTCTATCCAGTTAATATCGCTAGTTTGAGTATTGAGTTTGTGTATGGTTTAAAATTATGTGTATGTGACCCGATTTGGGTTTGGCCAGACCCAATTACACGATGGCAAGTGTATAATTTGTTTGTGATTTGTGTAAAATTGGTCTGAGCAAGAATATCCTGTGATCAAGAGCATGTGTGCAACATAGACTACATAGTCACGCCTTAACAAATGCAAAACTATGGTCATACCTAGAATAAGTTTGGAGGCACAAAATTCATATGTTGCAATCATTTGGAATAAGTTTTTAATAAGTGTTTAGCTTTCGTAAGCTTAACTCACTAAATGATTAGCTTTTTGTCATCACTGATGGTATATCGAAGCACCTTACTAAGTAATGATTATGCTTAACGTATTCCTGTAGAACTTGTTACTTATCAATATAGCATAGTAAAGTCGATATCCTGGTATTATATTGTAACTCCGCAAAAAGAATGGGATAATGTTTTGGGATTGTAAATGCTTTCCTTTGAAGTAAATTTACAAACTCTTTTAATTTCTCTTTGCATTGGATAAAATCTTTCAATTCATGTAAGGTTGATTGGCTTATTTATTGTGTTGTTTAATTTCGAACTCAAATGTCTTAGTTATCTCTTAAAGCTACAATAGCATGCTTAATGTGAAATTGAAGGGCTAAAGAAGATGTATGCATTGGCCCAAAATATATAAGTTAAGAAATGATATAATTTCAGAAAATGAGTGATATTTAATCTTTAAATCCTCATATAGGAGGTAATATGCACTTTCATCCTTTAGTAACTCACATTCCCAATTGTGTTCCATTTCCAATATCTTTTAAGACTCAACAAGTTTGAACTCCCATAGAGGATGAGAAACATTCTTCAGAAACAGGGAGAAGGAGCCAGGGGGTCAGATGACCAGCTAAACACCATTTTCTGTGGTAGACCTAGGGGAACTTCTTGGGTCAGGGAACATCTGCTCCCTCTAGTTCCACCTTTGAGGCTTGGGTGTTTGCCTAGAGGATCATAATCTAATACTCCCTCAGTCCTCTTTTGTTTGCTCCCTTGGGTTTTGGCACGGAGTTTTATGTAAGAGTTGAAAAAGTGAAAGTTTTAGGTATTTTTACATTTATGTCCATGTAAGTAGTGGTGGAGAGTTAGTGGTGTCAAATCATTACTTTTGAGTGGGAGGGTATTTTTGAGAAAAATAATTTCATTTAAGGAAATAGAGTGTTGTTTTGGGACATCCCAAAAAGAAAATAGGAGCAAAAAATAAAGGACGGAGGGAGTATATGTTTCTAGGTGATTCTTATTGTAAAAAATACCAGTTTTCCTTGTAGCTTTCAATGTTTAGGAGATATTCTGCTTGATTTTCTGTAGTTTTAGCTATTCATCACGTGCTTGGTATATTATACCACTAAAGTTACTTGAACATCTAAAATGTTTCTCTTCTTCCATTTCATGATAGGTAATCAAAAACCAGAACCCATGCCCTTCTTTTACTGAGCTTCATATAAGTTGGCCTTTTGTCAATATGTACCTAAAGTACATAAATAAAGATGATTGCTTATGTTATATAATGACTTGCACACTTAACTGCAGGATTTTTTCTTCTTCTTGGGTACGAATTAAAAGTTCCCCTGTATTATGTTACTATTGTACCTATAATTTTTTTTTCAGTTCCATTCACAATTTGTCATATTTTCTTCCTATGATCACATGTAGAGGAAATATAAGTTTTGTAGTTTCTTCTTCTGTTTCTCATTGTCTTTATCGTAATTTTCAAGCTGCTATTAAAAATTATAGGCATGTTCATGGGAAGCAAGTCCTCATTGTAACTAACACCACAATAGCACCATTGTATCTTGAGAAAACTATTTGGGCTTTAACGGATGGAAACCCTAATATCAAAGTTGAGAGTGTAATTTTGCCAGATGGAGAGCAATTTAAGAACATGGTGGGTATTCTAACCTTTTTACACAATATATATCTTACGATAATTACATAATTGTACTGAGGTGAATGTGGGACTATTTTATGCTTTCACAGGAAACTCTAATGAAAGTCTTTGATAAAGCAATTGAGTCGCGATTAGACAGGCGCTGCACATTTGTTGCCCTTGGTGGTGGAGTCATTGGTGACATGTGTGGATATGCCGCAGCTTCTTATCTAAGGGGGGTGAATTTCATTCAGATTCCTACAACTGTTATGGCACAGGTCTGACTAAGAATGACCACTTGCATTTTCCTTTTTGTATATTCGTTTTCAGATAGTATTTAAAATGTTTTAAGAACTTAGTATTTGCTAGTTATTTCACATTGCATTCTTCTTCAGGTAGATTCTTCTGTTGGGGGTAAAACTGGAATAAACCACAGGCTTGGTAAAAATTTGATTGGAGCATTCTACCAACCACAATGTGTGCTCATAGACACTGACACATTGAACACTTTGCCGGATAGAGAACTGGCATCAGGGCTTGCAGAAGTCATTAAGTATGGGCTTATCAGAGATGCTGAGTTTTTTGAGTGGCAAGAAAAGAATATGGAAGCACTGCTGGCGAGGTAGATTATATGTAGTCATTTTAGATCTCCCATATTCATTTATTAATCATAAGGATACAACATATGATCCTATACTCTCTTTCACTAAGTTCCTTCTTGCCTTTGCTAATTGAATACTTAGAATAACTGTTTAACATGTGCTGGATTTCTAAGCAAAAGGAGTAACTGATACAAAAGTGTTAAAAGTTACTTCATTAACATGTGTTGAAATGATCTAAGAGACTAAGATCTTTGCTAAAAGTGTTTCCTATTTTAATTTGCAGTAAAGTAATCAATCCCTTATGTGCTGGTCTCCTTTTATTTTGGTCCTTTACTATTTTCTTTAATTACGGAAACTATTGGTTTCTTTTACACGGACTCCTTTTATCTTTTGTCCATATATGTGCATGTTGTTTTCTTGTGGAGTTTGACCCGTAATCATTAAATGGTTTGCTACTTTCTAGGGACCCCATTGCATTCGCTTATGCTATCAAGCGCTCGTGTGAGAATAAGGCCGAGGTTGTATCGTTAGATGAGAAGGAAAGTGGATTGAGGGCAACATTGAACTTGGGCCACACTTTCGGTCATGTGAGTGTCAGATTTCTCAGGGTTAAATGGCTAATGAGAATTTGCTATTAGAATGTACATGTATTTGTGCCTAGTTCAATATTATTGGAGTTTCTTTACTTAAAAAATAGTTTTTCATGATATTAACAGGCAATCGAGACTGGTCTTGGTTATGGGCAGTGGCTTCATGGGGAGGCTGTTGCTGCTGGCACGGTATGGATACGGGTTACTTTGTAAATGAAGACCCTTAGTGAGCTAAATGCAAAAAAAAAACCCGTGTTTTGCCTAGTTGGCAAAAACCTCTGTTGTTTTTAATTAGCAAAACCCCCGTGTTATTTTTTATTAGAAAAAAACCATTTGAAGTTCCTTCATAAGTCAATAGGGAGGTTATTGTCGATTTTTTATGTGAATAGTGGGCTTATTGCCAATTTTTAAAGCTAATAGGGGGGATTATTAATAATTTTTTAGGTTAATAGGGGTATTTTCGAATTTATTTGGTGGTGGGTATAATTGTCATTTTTTCTGCAAAATATCTACTCCGCCATGGAAGGGGTTTTTTGTTAATAAAAAATAGCACAGGGGGGTTTTTGCTAATAAAAATAACACAAGATTTTGCTAATTAGGCAAAGCATAGGGGGTATTTTTGCATTTCACTCCCCTTTCGTATTCTCTTTGTTCTGAAACGCAATGTATGTGCCATATTTTCAGGTCATGGCAGTTGACATGTCTTACCGCCTTGGCTGGATCGATGATTCACTAGTACAGCGAGCAAATAAGATTCTGAAACTGGCCAATTTACCTACAACACCTCCAGAGACAATGACTATCGATATGTTTAAATCTGTCATGGCGGTAATATAGAATAAATACAAATACAATAAAAGAAAAATTTTACTTTTAGAAGCTCTAATATCCGCGTGATAAAATGCAGGTTGATAAAAAGGTAGCTGATGGTTTGCTAAGGCTCATCCTCTTGAAAGGTCCTCTAGGCAATTGTGTTTTCACCGGTGAATACGATAGACAAGCCCTTGAGGACACATTGCGTGCATTTTGCAAGTCTTAGTTTGATTTGAGCCATTTAAGTAATTGGGACTTTTGTGTAAGTATATTTTGTTTCTTATGTTCTTCACAGAAGGTGTTTCCTTGTACCATTACCTAATATATTGAATACCATGCTGTTTATGAGAGTTGTAATAATTGTGCCATATAAGTGTAAAAAAACTGTGTATTACCTTTTTTACTTAATTCAAAAGCAAGGAACCAAGAAAAGACTAGTAGTCATGTTGGGGATTTCATTTCAGGTGTTCTGTATTGATTTTATATTTTTTATTGCTTGAAATTACAATTTCATTCAAGAAACTAATTTTGTTTTTAAGAAACTAGTAATATTTTTTATTACCATGTCGATTAATTGCTTCCGGATTTTCTGTTCAGTCGTATACTGTCTAAAAGAAAAGAGTTGCTTATTTATTAGATTTGTAGTATGAAATTTAATTCCATATACCTTCCGAATATTCTGATTTTTTTCTTTTTCCTTTTTGAGGAATAAATATTACTCCCTCTATCCAATTAATTTTATTTCATTAGTTACAGTATTCGATCAAATTTTTCAATCTTTTAAGTGACTTATTATTATTATGTTAAATTATTCACATTTGTGGTGTATTAATTCTTTTAAATATTAATATATATAATGTTATGTGATATTATTAACTTATTAATGAAATATATTAATTAAATTATATATAATTTTTATAAATTTAGTCAAGTTGACTGATAGACTGTAGCAAGGGATAAAAAAAAATGGGATAAAGAAAAATGAATGGAAGAAGTATGAGATTAGAGGTGTTGCAATAATGTAAGTGTGTCTAATCTAATCTTAACTCAATTGGACCCCATGTTTAGTATGTGTTCAAAATGGGAATATAGCTCTTATGCCCACTTACAACCCAACAAGAAAAATATTAAATATGTATTTAGTATGAAAGAAGCATTATCATCATATCATGTCAATAATATCGAAAAGAAATTACATATATAAACTCAAATTCATAAAAAAACTTTGTGTGTGACTTTGAACGACATTTATATCAGCTCCAAACTTAAATCTTGGTTATCCAAGACGAACCTATCACTTCACCATTTCATCGAAAAGTCACATTTCTTTGTGTGAATTCAAAAAACCTTTTTATTTATTCTTCCGGGGGGAGATTTTTGATTTTGAGAATGTGGGCGATGGTATCGGGAGAGAAAATGGCAAGAAGAATAGCAAGGTTCTAATCGGGGAAGTCATGAAGCATAAGGTCATTAACGAAGAAACAAGGAGGGACGAGAGGGGGTGGTTCGGGATTGAGGGTAGGTAGAGAAGTTTTGAGCCGTGGAAATCCAATGGTCTAACCAAATGCGGACAAGAGAGTTTGAAGCAAAACGAAAACAAGCACCCTTTTAGAGGGTGGAAGTGCATTAGTTTGTTGTGTTTAGTTAAAATACAGGATATTCCTACATTGTTGTTTTCTATCAACAACTTGTTTAATAAGTCAAATAAATAAATAAATAAACTTTATATAGCCTCAGCAATGAATTCATACTAAACACAGGATATTCCTACATTGTTGTTTTCTATCAACAACTTGTTTAATAAGTAAAATAAATAAATAAATAAACTTTATATAGCCTCAGCAATGAATTCAAGAGCAATATAGTTTTTCCCAAATACTAAATCCTAGAGCATTAAAATGCAGGAACAATTCATGTTTTTGATGCTCAAAGTCAAATAGTGATAATTGATCAACAACAATGTTCTAAAACCATTCATTAGGAAGTAGTACTAGTTTGTGAGGGATTTTCACCAAATAATATTACCATTTCATTTTGAGTTGTATTTTCTAAATTTTCTAATGATACAAGTTACTGGGGATTGTAAAAATAGAAAAAGATGGAAGAAAGGGTGTGTGTATTCAGAGCCCCAACATAGAGTTAATGTTAATTTACCCCCATGTGAAATACATAATGTTTAATTTATCTCCTGAAATTTAAAAAAGAGCAATTTACTCCCCCGTAAAAATTTTAAAGAAGCAATTTACCTCCTTAAACCGGAGAGTGTAACTCACTTGTCAAAATTAAGAGTGGACAATGGAAATGTTTTGTAACATAGGGGGTAAATTACCACATTTATCATAATATAGGGGTTAAACCGTCACACTATCATAACAGAAGAGGGTAAAGTGCCACATATAAAATGGCAGGGAGGCGGTGTGAAACTTTTATAAGATTATGGAAGGGGGTGGGAGGGAGTAAATTGCTCTTTTTCAAATCACAAATAAGTAAATTGAATATTATGAATATCACATGAGGTAAATTGCCATTATCTCCCTCAACATACATAAAGAAAAAAGTGGAGTATTATAGGCAGCCAAGCAAAAAAAATGCAGGGGAAACAGAGTCACAACCAGAGCAGATAACTCTTCAATTGAAGAGACATATAGCAACAAATTAAATAGATAAAAAAATTAAAAAATATTCAAACAAATTAAACACAAATTGCAATATCAGACCATTTCGAAAACTTTTGTACAGACAGTAGCAATGCCAAAAAAGAATTGTATTAATTTCTAAAAGAATAAAGCTGAACATCTAACGATAGTAAAAAAAAAAAAAAAAAAACCAAACTGATCAAACGTAACTTTACAAATTAATCAAAAGTCTTCAATCTAGTGTACTCAAAGCCGTGGCTTTGCAGATTGGGCAGAAGTTTTTTTGGAGAAGCCACTTTTTTATGCATTCGGCATGGAATTCGTGCCCACACTCGACTACTCCGATCTTTCCGTTTTCTTGATACAAGTCGTCCTGACACACAACGCATATGTCGCATTCTTCATCGCCAATATTCTTCATAGCCACATGATCTCTAGTCTTCAAGCATCGGTCGATCATCGACTCGGAAAGACCATCGGTAGTAGTGGGCACCTCCTCTTGAGGAATAAAACTAGTGTTAATAATTTCTTGATCATGGACGGAATAGGACGATACGAGGAGCGTCTCATCTAATTGTGACGTTTGAATCAAACCCGAGGCTACAGGTTGCTGCTCAACATTACGGTTTGTTTCTAGTACTCTTCGATTTTGACGATAACGAGGCACGTTTCTTGGACCGATGGTAGCAACGTAATCACGATATCTCGTCGACCTCGGATGATGATTATGATGTTGATGGCGCTGATGATGTGAGTAATTGTCAATAACAATTGTAGAGTCAATCACATAGTAATTAGCATAAGGAGGATATAGTAATTGATATTGTAATTGCTGTTGAGAAGAATGGTGCCAATTAACTCGTGACATTGTAATGGCTCAAAGATACTATTAGAGAACAAACTAATTAAATTCACTTTTAATTTCTACTTGCTTTTGGAGTACTAAAAATATTGTGATTCAAATAAGAAGAGGTCAATTCATTTATATCTATTTATTGAACAGAAGTTGGTTTAATTTTGGAAACAAAATAGACACGCGCATATGGAAATTAAATAACTTGGAATATATTGAAGTGATTAGTTCTAGGATTTTATAATTTATTACTCTTTGCACAGAAGGAAGAAATCAGTAGTTATGGTAACTTTGAAGAATCTTAGAAATAAAATCAAGGTAATTAATTAAAGAAGATTCGGATATCTTAACGGTAATTTAATTCATTCACAGAAAGTTTCCGTGTTTTTCTTAACGGTAATCTTGAAACTGACTTAATCCTTCATTTACACAAAGTTTCCGTGTGCGGATGAAGATAAGGCAAAATAAAGTTACATCAGAATGATTTTTACTAATTTATATTTTCGGAATATAGGGGTAAATGCAAAATACTCCCCTATGTTATGCTAAATTTGCAAGAAACTACCCTGTAAAATTTTTATTGCACCAAAATTTCTTGTGTTTTCAAAAACCCTGCAAAAAAACCCAATTTATAAAAAATAGGTCGTTTTGAATCGACATATTTCAATAAACCATTTTTAAAATACTTCAAGTTGGTCTCTACAACTTCACGTGATATATTTTTAAAATTAGTTCTTGAAATATGTCGATCCAAAACGACCTATTTTTTACAAATTGAGTGTTTTTTGCAGGGTTTTTAAAAATACAAGAAAGTTTGGCACAATAAAAATTTCACAGGATAATTTTTACAGATGTAGCATAACACATGGGAGTATCTTGCAATTTTCCCCCATAATATATGACGTGTGCAAGCCATTAAAAAAAAGGCCGAATTATGTAATAGTTTAATCCTCTAACTTAGTTGAGACAAAAACGGTCTTTTATATTTTTAACCGATACATTTAGTGTTAACATTACAGGTTTGATAAATTATTATTTGAGCTTAATACATCTACACATTTTATCGTTAGCTAACACTTTTACATCCTCTATGTTTTGAGTTTTTTTTTTTTTTTTTTTAACTAATATTCATTACTTAAAAAGTCATTTTTCACACACAATTTCACCATAGTTTAACGGCAAAATTGCAAAAAACGTCCCAAACTAATCAATGATTTTGGATTTTCGTCCCAAGCTATATTACTTAGCCAAATTTGTCCCGTAATTTTATATTTTTTTGGAATATCGTCCCACTTGCCACATGGCTGCTTACGTGTCACAACGTGGCAATTTTAGCATAAACAATTATAATAGATTGCATAATTCGTCTCAAACTAATTACAAATTTTGGTTTTTCGTCCCAAAATAATTACAAATTTTGGTTTTTCGTCCCAAACTATATTAACTTTCCGACTTTCGTCTCACAATTTGTCATTTTGCATAATTTAGTCCATTATTAAATTTCTAATTTAATGGAAATGACGATTCATCTTTTACTTTTTAAGGGACTAATGGCAATTTACCCCTGTAATATTAATAATGTTCAATTTACCCCCCTGTGAAAATTTAAAAAAAGTATTTTATCCCCTTGAACCAGGGAGTGTAACTCAATTGCATAAATTGAGAGTGGACATGCAAAGTGTTTTATAACAAGGGGGTAAAAAGAATTCGTTCCAAACTAATTATGAATATTTATTATTTATTAATACAAAAAAAAATGCACAAATTTTTCCTAATGAACTGAGATAGGATTTTTTTTCTCAAAAGCGCACAGGAATTTCGAAAATCCATACTATTTTTCTCTTAAAAAAAGTTAATGGCAATTTACTTCAATGTGATATTCATAATGTTCAATTTACCTCTCTATGTTATGATAATGTGACAATTTACCCCCCCGTGTTGTGATAAATGCGGCAAATCACCTCCTGTATTATAATAAATCTAGCAATTTACCCCTTGTTATAAAACACTTTGCATGCCCACACTCAATTTATACAATTGAGTTACACTCTCCGGTTCAAGGGGATAAAATACTTTTTCGAAATTTTTACAGGGGGTAAATAGTTCTTTTTTAAAATACAGGGGGTAAATTGGCATTAGTTCCTTATAAAAGTAAAAGATGAATCGTTATTTCCATTAAATTAGAAATTTAATAATGGACTAATTTATACAAAATGACAAATTGTGAGACGAAAGTCGGCGAATTAATATAGTTTGGGACGAAAAACCAAAATTTGTAATTAGTTTAGGACGAAAAACCAAAATTTGTAATTAGTTTGGGACGAATTCTGCAATCTTTGTTTATGCTCAAATTTGCCACGTCGTGACACGTAAGCAGCCATGTGGCAAGTAGGACGATATTCCAAAAAAATATAAAATTACGGGACGAATTTGACTAAGTAATATAGCTTGGGACGAAAATCCAAAATCACTGATTAGTTTGGAACGTCTTATGCAATTTTGCCTAGTTTAACCCAATCGTTTTAAAAATATTAAGTTCCAAACCAATTTTACTTGACCAATCTCAATCTCTATCTCTACTATTATAACTTCTTCAAAAAAAAAAAATCACAAAACATTGGGGAGAAAATGGCAACAATTTTATACAAACAGTAATTGGGCAACAACAATGAATGACATAGAAATGAACAAATATATATAGCATCAGCAGCAGAAACCGACAACTTCAAGCAGAAAACCCTACAAATTTGAGCAATCGACCTACATAAATTGATGAAGGATAATTAATATAAAATATTATGACGGATGGAAATTTATAAGAAATTGTAATGAAATTTTAGATATACACCTGAACCTTTCTTCTCCCTTTCCTACGGAATTTTAAGCGGGACTAAATGAAGAAGTGAAACTGGCTGCTATTTGTGATTTTGACAGATTGGCAGGTACTTCATGTAATTAAAACAAAATCTACATCAAAAAAAAAAAAAAATTAAAACAAAATCGAGTGCAAAGGGGTGGGTATTTAACCTATTTGGGCCGAGATAATGGTGACATGGAGGAGGAGGACCAAGTGATTGCAATTGGACAGGATGACCCACTTATCTTGTGAACCATACATCAAAATTAATTTGCTAATTTGTTAATGATATAATTTGCTAATCTGGTAATGACCAAATTAGGCCGAATTAATTTGCTAATCTGGGCTAATTTAACTGGACCTAGTTTGATCAGTTAATGTAGGGCTGTCAATGGGTCGGATTCTGGTCGGATCATGCTTGTCCAGATCCGACTCCATTTATAACGGATCGAATACTGTCCGATCTTGCTCGGATTGTGCTCGGATCTAGATTTTTTGAACCCAACGGATCTTGGTCGGATTTGGCCGGATATCGGATCTTTTTCGGATCCAATAATTTTTCATTTAAAAAGTTAAATTAATATTTTTTCCTAAAACACGTTTATTAACTTTACTATATTCATATTTGTAGAATGAAAATATTGGTTTAAATAAATTTATAAACGAGTTATAAATTACTATATTCTTAAATTAATGGTGAAATATTATTAATGATACTTACTTTTATAAAACATTATGTATATATATCTTTATTTTTATTTATTTTCGGATAAGGATATTTAACGGATCGGATCAACCTAAATCGATATTCGCTCCATGAATTTTGGATTACGGATCTTTATAGTCGGATCAGTCCATCGAATCTCTAATCGGACAATTATCCTAATAAATCGGATCGGATTCGACGAATCCGGATTGAAATCCGCCCCATTGACAGCCCTAAGTTAATGATATAAAAAAAAAAAGAATATGACGTGTGCAAGCCATTAAAAATAGGCAGATTTATGTAATAGTTTAATCCTCTAACTTACTAGTTGAGACAAAAACGGTCTTTTATATTTTGAACCGATACATTTAGTGCTAACATTATTACAGGATAAGAATTTCCCGCTTAGCTTAATACATCTACATATTTATCGTTAGCTAACACTTTTACATCATCTATCTTTTGATTTTTTTAACTAATATTCATTATTTAAAAAGTCATTTTTAACACACCATTTCACCATAGTTTTACCCAATAGGTCTAAAAATATGAAGTTCCAAACTATATTTACTTGACCAATCTCTATCTCTATCTCTACTATTATAAAAACACCAATTTTATCATATTGTGCGGACTATAATGCCCCTATGTGATTTTAAAAAAGAAAAAGAAACTCAAGAAGTATAGTTAGATTATAAGACATTGGAAGTTAAGACTTAACATAATACAACTCTAACTATAAATTTTACAATCTTAACAAAAATATTTTAATAGGCAAAATAAACTTGAAAAATATAGTCAGATTAGGAATCACAAGATATAACTAGAATGTGAGGCAATTTTAATTATAATTAAAAATTGAAACATAAGATGTTAATTGAGTAATTAATACAACCAAGATGTCATAAAATTAGAAGATAGAAATTTTAAAATGTTTGTAACTTATACAAAAATATTAAGCTTTTATAGTTTTTGATAAAGTCTAAAATAAATTATATAGAAAATAAAGCTATGTATAATTCCTTTATAGTTATAATAATATTACTATTTATATAATTTTGTGATAAGTTCAACTTTTCTGTTAATACCTATATTTATAATATTTCTGTAAATTGTATTGTATGAAAAATATTCAATAGTAATTATATCGTTTTGTTGCCATCGTATTTTCGAAGAGTGTAATTCACTTGTCAAATTGTGAGTGGACATGAAAAGTGTTTGTGTAATAGGGGGTAAATTACCACATTTATGATAATACATAGGGTAAATTATCACATTTATCATAACAAAAGGAGGTAACTGCCAAATTATCATACCACAGGGGAATAAAACGCCATTTATAAAAAAATATCAAGGAAAATGTGTGAAACTTTTATGAGATTTTGGGGAGGCGGGTAAAAGGGGTAAATGCAAAATACTCCCATGTGTTATGGTAAACCTGCAAGAAACTACCCTGTGAAATTTTTATTGAGCCAAACTTCCTTGTGTTTTTAAAAACCCTGCAAAAAACACCCATTTATAAAAAAAAGGTCATTTTGGATCGACATAGTTCAAGAAACCTTATTTAAAATACTTCAAGTTGGTCCCTACAACTTCACGTGATATATTTTTAAAACTATTTCTTGAAATATGTCGATCCAAAACAACCTATTTTTTACAAATTGGGTGTTTTTTGCAGGGTTTTTAAAATCACAAGGAAGTTTAGCGCAATAAAAATTTCACAGGGTAATTTCTTGCAGGTTTAGCATAACACAGGGGAGTATCTTGCATTTTCCCCAGGGTAAAATACTCTTTTTCAAATCACAGAAAAATAAATTGAACATTATAAATATCACATGGGGATATATTGCCATTAACTCTTTCGGAAAATTTGCAATGCAAATATTTTCAAAGATTCTAGCTAGCATTGTATATGAATATGTACAATTACTAATTTACAGATTCATAAATTATCAATTGGCCCGTTCCAAAGTCTTTTTTTTTTCCCCATCAAAATAAATTTTCATTACATTTTTAACATTAAAATATTTCCGAAATCGTGTGCAAAGATACAACCATTTTCCGATCAAATAAAAATATGAATGTTGGTCTAGTTTCATACTAGTTATTTATTGGCATACTTAGTTTAAGGATAATGTAATATATTTAATTACTTGGAACTAAAATTTGACTAACGATATTGATATTACCAGAGCAACAATTGTTGCTGTCAGATAATTTTTTTTAAACTTTCTAAAATGCTCTCTAAAATTAAAATGTTAAAAAGGAGTCTTTTAGTTTCTCATTTTGACTCTTCTGTGTAAGGAAATTATACTAATTAACAACACTATCCAATGATTTATTCAATCTGGTTATAAACATTTTTTTGGAAGAGAAAAGCAAATTGTGTGTCAATAATATCTTAATTAATGAAAAAGATATATTGAATCAAAAGAAAGAGAGAAATAATTTAAATATATGAGATTTAAGAAACAAACCTCATCCTGAAATTTTCTTGCATATACAATACAATCGGAATTCGAAAACCAATTATATATGCATATTCTGCTTTGTTAGCACCTCGAACCTTTACAATTGAGGTTTCATCAATATTCTAAGAAAATGTTACCAGGGAACGAAGCATAAAATTTATTTAAGACAGATCGAATGGATATTTACATAAGTTTGTATGTTTTTTTTTTTTAATATTTTTTTATATTTATTTCTTGTTATAAAACAATGTCTTGGTTAAGTGGAGCAGGAGATAGAAATAATGGAGAAACCTAATTAAAAAAAAAAAAAAAAAATGGAGAACCACAAATCTTTACTTCCTTTATTTGTATTGTTATTATCGTGGTAAGTTATGGAAATGGGAAAGAAATGATGTATTACAGGAAAGCTAATTATGGATAAAATTAGATTAAAGATCAGTTAATTAATTGTATCATTTTAGGAATTTCAAAAATTTACACTGACACTGATTATACCGTTTTTCGTTCGAGTTCAATAAGGAAAGTAGAGTATAACAATATATGAATCGAGCATGTGAAAACTGTATATTAATATCGGTGTTCGTATACAAATTACAAAGCAGGTCTACCCGAGCATTACGGGATGTCGTACTACTAAAAAGACCAATACAAAGAGAATACAAGCTAGTTCCTAGTTCGAACAGTAGGTCCGAGCAGAGGGTATTCCTTGGAAGTTGTGCCGTCCTTGATGTCATAAATGCGCCGCGTATTTATAGGAACAGTAATGAGCTAGCTAGACCATCCGTAGGAGAATAGCTCTCGGCCAGCTGTGTAAAGCTGTAGGTCGGTCCCACAGTAATTCCGAGGAGACGAGTAGATCGGGAAGAAGGTCGGAGTACTTGATCTAGAGCTATAAATCTGGCTTGATCGGAAAACCATGTTCTTCAGGTCGGAGAATACCATTCTGGTCGGGATCGAGGCTGACCTTGAGCAGAAGGTATTTCCTAAAGTGGCGTACGCGAAATACCCCTCATCAATACTCCCCCACTTCTCGAGCGTAAGTGAAGCTGAAGCTCGGAGAAGTAAACACAGCATCACGGCGAAAGACTTTGATTTCTTGATGTTTCGGACATGCCTCGTTAAAAACCTAGTCCGGAAAAACCCAGTGGGACAAAATCCGAGCTAGGGAAAAAAGAGTGCACATCTTCTTTGGAGGGGCCTCGAAATACCGAATCGCCCCAAAAATAGAAGGGTGAAGTTTTTGACCTGAGAGATTCACTTCGACGATTCACTAGGAGCTGCAATATTTGAAGTTCGGAGAAATAGATAGTAGAGAACAGGCCTTGGAAAGTCTTGAGTTGGATATGCCTCGTTAAAAACCTTACTCGGAAAAACTCTGTGGGATAAAAACCGAGCGAAGGGAAAAAGAGTGCATATTTTATCCTGCTGACTCGAAAATACTCATTTCTGAAGCTTGGAGGACCATAATTGCTATTAACAATAGATAATCTTCAATTTTACTGAGCGGGAGCTTAACCGTCGCGGTTACTCGGGGTTGAATTTGCAATTTACCCTTTTAACCTTTATATATATGTTGACTTAGAAAAGACAAGTACGTCTTTCATACTTATTACAGATCGGAGCATTCAGATCGATAAAGAGTACCTTTCTTTTATTGACCGTCACAATAAGCATCTTTCATCATGTCTACTTCCGAAAACCCAGAAATTCAAACTAATAACCCTACACGATCGGATTTCGAGCTAGGATCCACTGGTGAACTCATTAATGACTACAAGAATACTGAAAATTCTTCTGAAGAGACGAATAGGATCGTCAACCAAATAGAGAATGCCTTGGGGCCAAACGCTGAAGAGGGAACATCCGGTCGACAGGGTTCCGAGCACGACGGTGATGCGGAACAAAATGCCGAGGCCGACAGCGAGGAGGGTGGAGATGGAGAAAAAGCTGACTCCGACAATGAGAATAGCTTGACTGTACCGTTTGATAAGCATGAGATAATGAGGTATCAAATCGGAGGCGGGTGCAGTGTCCGAATCCTCGACCTAGCCGGCGTCGCGAAAAAGTCCAAAGCCACAGGTCGGGCTCAGAAGACCGAGAAACGGGTCGACGACATCTCAAGTGCGTATGATCCAAAAGAGCATGAGGCAAACCTCAAAGCTACGATAGGTAAATTCCTTCCCGAGGGTTACTCGCTAATCATTCCGACCCCCTCTCAAAGAGTGAATAAGCCCCCAGCAGGATGTCAAGCTTTCTATGCTAAGCAGTTTGACTATGGGTTGCGCATTCCTTTTGCCCCCTTACTCGAGCAGGTTTTAGATGCATTCAGCCTGGCTCCCGCACAGATCCTTCCCAACTCGATTGGGTACTTGATAGCTTTTAGCGTTTTGATGAAGGCCAAGAACCAAGCCGCTAATTTCCGACGCTTCTGGCAATTCTTCAAGATCAGTACCTCCTCCGCCTCGAACGCTGGGTTTGTGTATTTCTCCCAGCGTTCGAATCATTCGGTCTTATCGACCATAACTTCTAGCAATTCTCTCGATTGGAAGAAACAGTTATTCTTTATCAAAGGACCTGAAGTACCGGCCTCTGAGGGAAGCTCGGAGATGGTTCCATACAAATGGCCAGGTGAGCGAGAATGGGTGTACGGAAAACGAGAATTGTTAGGCCAGCTTGCGAAGGTTATCCCAGACGATCTGGTTAAAGAGATGCGTTCCGATCTGTATCAGTCGGCTTTCCTTATTTTGGAGCCTGTCCTTCGAAAAGCTGGACTCAGCCGAGCTACATATCGACTAGCAGATGCCGAAGACCCTCGAACGTTGAGTAAGAAAAACAGTCTTTCCCGAGTGACTTTGATAGTAAGCTTTTCAGCGAATTTCATTACTTAACATTTCACTTCTTTATTTCTTCAGGAACAATGGTGGAGCAATACCGAGCTTCCATAGTCGGTAAAACTGTAGCATCTACCTCGAGGAAAACGCCCGGTCAACCGAGGAGGCAAACTAGACCGGAGCCCAGAACTGCCGTCCCTCCTCGGGGAAGCTTGGCTCAGACTGATCAGATCGGAAACGAAGAGGAGCCCGAGAGTGCTGAGCCGATCCAAATGGTACCACCTCCTCATCAGGCTGGTCCTTCTTCTTCTTCTGGCTTAGGATATAGCATGTTTACCATGAAGAAGCTCAAAGGGACAGAGATCTACAATCGGCGAGCTCGGGAAGATCTCGAGGGACCCCCCGAGGCCAAAAGAAGGACCAGCTTGTGGGGTCGACACCGAACACCCCTTTCTTCCCGTTCCGGTCGAAGTAGGCCTGGTATGCTGGACTTTATCGAAGATCAACTTAGAGGTTCCCGAGCAGCGGGTTATCCTGAGAGGGGATCAATTCGAAGTGATCGCACCCAAACGGCGAGAACGAGCATGACAAGGCGATCAAGATTTTCATGGCGGGGAGATTTGCCGAGGACCAGGAGGAGCTTCTTGGCCATTGCGACCTTGACGTATTAGGCCAATTCTCCAAAGCATATCACACGGTAAATCCTTTTACATTTGTAGTAACTGCTTGAGTCTTGGAACGAAATATTAACCATTCTGTTCTTGCAGATCGGGGACTGCTTTCTTACTGAGGTGAATCGTACCTCAATGCTAGAAGAGGAGTCCGATCGTCCATATCGCTTATAGGGACTTACTCAAGGAAGAGTCCCAACTGCGCAATCAATTTACCTCCGTCCAAACAGAATTGGAGTCCATGAAAGCCAAGTATACCCCGGCCGTCGAGGAAGACTTGGTGAAGGTCGTGGAAGAGAAGAGCTTGCTCGAGGAGAAGGTTAAGAAACTTGAAGAGGAGCTCGCTCAAACTAAGGCTGATTCCGAGTTATCTTATCAGCGTGGCAAAGAAGACTCTCGCCTAAGCTCGATAAGAGAGTTTTTAGAGTCTCCCGCGTTGGATGCTATAGCTCGTAAAAGGGTCGATCAAGTCCTCCAGACTACCTTCTATAAGGGCGTTCGACAACTTGTCTCCGCGAAAGTCATTCCTAATAAGATAGATGAATACTTGAAGCACATGGACATTTTCAAGAATATGGACGGAAAAGAATATCCAGTCTCATCCTCGAGCTCGGCCGGCTGGGAAAAACATGAGTTCGCTCCGTTTGTGGAAGAGTTCGGAGTTCCAATGCCCAATCCTGACTTAATGGACTTGGATACATCCAGCGCAAGCTCGAGTTCAGATGGCTCCGATGAGGATAATAACCAAGACAGTTCCGGAGAGGAAGATCGAGATTCTTCCGATGATGGGGATGATCGAGAAGCTTCTGGAGATAATGACGTCGACGTCGAGGGTGACTCTGAGGGTGAGGGCAAAGAGGGGTAGTCAAAACCCTTAGATTTCTTGTAATAGATTGTAGGACCCTTTATTATATGCACTGTAAATATTTCGATCATCTATAAAATCTGCCTTTTCTGTTTAAGTTCTCTGAGTCCGCTCATCAATAATTTATTATACTGCTCAACTAGACAAAAGTCTTTGTGAGCCATAAGGTTCATAAAAAGAACGTCGATATCGAGTATTTTCGTGCATGTGAATCACTTAGTAGGCAAGGTATCAAAACAGTCGACCTTTTTAATTGGGCACGGAAATCTTGAAATTCGCGACTGTTGGGCTCCCAAAAGGGCAACGTTCCTTTTTCTTATAAATAGAAGGCAATTTAAGATTTGTATCACTGAAATTATAATTCTCTCTTCGTCGGAGCTAACTGATCGATAAAATAAACCGAGCTCTCTTTTCCACCAGAAACTAGATCATGGAGGGTATGGTGAGTTCCAAACTTGATCCCAAACTATTGTTGAAGGTCAAAAAGGAGAAGGGTCCCAAGTCCAAAATTAGAGAGTCTAAATCCTCCTCGGACGTAGGAAAAACCTCTAAGAGCGACCGCGGGAAGCGCAAGATCGATTCTCCTTCGAATGTGGTCAACGAGCAAACTGAAGCCCCTAAAGGTGATCTTGGCAAAGCTGAGACCAAGCCTTTGCCCAACCCGTCACCCGCTCGGATCGAGGACAAAGCAGTTATACCAATTTCGGACTCTCCTTCTAGGTCTAAGGACAGCTCGGTGGGGAACAAGCAAAGCTCTGAGTCTGCTTTGATCAAAAATCCAGTCGTTGACGATCTGACTCCAACCTCCATTCTGATTCAGATGACGGGGGCGAACCAAACATTGGCTGGTAGTGTCTTGGCTCTGGAGGCAAATAAGGACACTGTGGTTGAGCCTCCCAATAAGAAGGTCAAAATAAATGACCCTCCCGTCGATCAAAAGAAAACTCCGTCGCCGGGTGGGAACCCGGAACCCCAAAACTCTGTCCCCAATGTTGCTCGGACGCTAAGTGCCTTTTTTGAAGAGGTGAAAAATAAGGCCATGGTCGAACAAGAAGGAAAAAATGCCAATGAAATGGCGCGATCGAGCACAGATCTGCTTTTTCAAGTGAGTGTCCTCGCTCTCCCCCTTCTTTTTTTTTTTTTTTTTTTTTTTTTTTTTTTTTTTTTATCTTTACCATCATAACTTTTCTCTTTAAGGTTGGGCAACAATTATTCAACCTCGGGCTGCTAGTCGAGCAAGAAGCCGAGCAACGCGCTAAGGTTATTCTCGAGCTGGAGGAAAAGAAGGTTGCACTGTCAAAATCCCTTGAAGAGGCTAGAACCATCGAGCTGAAAATGGCCTCTGAGACAGAGAAAGCTGTGAAGCAGAAAGAGAGCCAGGTTCACGAGGAGTTGAGCAAGGAGTTGGACAGGCTGAAGTCACTCGTCGAGCAGGAGAGGAAAAATGCCGAGTCGCGGGAGCAAGAGGCTTATAACAAAGGATTCAATGCGGGGTACGAGGCCCGCAACGTCGAAGTCCGCAAGCTTCTGTTCGAGAAAAGTGTCTAGAGATTTCCTCTTTTTGCTGCTCGATTAAATGTTGTACTTTTAAAATTCTTTCTTTTGTACTTGTGCTTGTTGTTGGGATAATAAACCTTTTCTCCCTTTTAATCGATGATGTTGTGAATCTCAAGAAGATATTTATTGTTCCTTTTCATATTCAAGTTGCTTTTTATCGTAGAACCATTTATACTCGAGCCTAGGGTGATCATTCATGTTGCATTCTCAATGCATAAACAATTTATACTCGAGTTAAGAGTGATCGAAATTCCGAGCACAAAGTAAGAAGGGAAAGTTTCTGCACTGCATATTTGACCAAGTCATAGTATTCCCCTTTTTTCAGCTAAGTTTCAGAGAAAATCTGTACAAACAGTACCTTAATCTCGGGAAGTGGAAAGGTCATCCGTGATAAATGCCTTAATCTGAGCCGTTGGTTTCGTTGAATACTGACCGTCGATCAAATCATCCTTTTAGTATAAATATGGCATTTACTCAGTTGAAAATCTTTACCCTTCGCTGTCAAAAATGTTTTATCCGAGGACGAAGCTCGGACCTTTTCCTTTCCCTGTTCAAGTCTTCGAAATTCGGCTTCGAACCTATTTTCGACCTCGTCATGAAAATACAGCTTCCTTTGGTATGGGTGGAATTGGAAAAGAGGGGATCCTCGGATATCAGGGGGTCTCCGATCCCTGAAAACGGGATCTCCCCTTGAAATACCAACAAGTGACTGACCCTTGCTTGGGTATTTTGGGCAGGGTTAGCATTGCTGGTTTCAAGGGGTATTCCCGAGGGCGGAAAGCAGGTCAGAAAATTAAAAGGAAGTTTGACCTCAAGTACTTTCTTTGAGGTTATCTTGTTTCACCAATTTCTTCCTTTCTTCCCTGAAGAATGGTAACTTTGGGTCAAGCTTCCCGATCGTAAAAAGATGACCGGCCGGCTTGGGTTGCAATTACGGATCTTAAAATGAGGAATTGCAACCTTGGACGCCAACTCGGGGAAGTGATCGGGCTCTGCTGGTATCGAGAATGCTGGGAAAAGTATGGAGATAATCAGAAAACCCAGATATCATTAGACGATAAACATATATAGCTCGATCACTTTGTCGCAAATTGTGGTGCAATTATCGGATGCTCGGCGATATTCCTGGTTGACAACACTGAAAGATGCTCGAAGACTCGAAGACCATAGAATAGGGTACTGTAGTGGTAGTAGGACTTCATTTGTATACTCAACAACTTTGTAATCTGTTCGATGAATGTCAATAAAGTTGTAACATTTGCCTTTCATTGAATTTTTGTATCTTGCTCGAAAACACTAATGAGAACCTTTCGTTTCAAATCAAATAGTCGCAACTTTTCCTTTCCATCGTCTTAACGTTAGTATTCTGCTCGTAAAAACCAACTCGACGACGAATTAATGATCCGATGAAACTTAAATAATTGGGTGATAAGGTTGAACTTGTATCTGGAACATTTATTGATCGATGAACTGTCCTCGGAAAGATTATCCGATAATCGTCCAAATGAATAATGTATAAAAACTGAGAAGTTCCCTTTAAGAATAATTGAACTTAGGAAATAACGATCCCAACTTTAGTAATTCCCCAGATAATCAGAAACTCTTGAAAAGTGTTCGGGTTTCGAGCAGAACTGCATCATAACATTTTGAGCATCAGTTGGGGTTGGATAGTCACGTTGAATTTGTATCGAGGAAGGGTCATAACAATTGCTTTCACCCTCGGCCGATTTTCATTTTTGAACATATTTTATCGAGGGAGGGTCATAGCAAAGGCTTTCACCCTCGGCCGATTTTGATTTTTGAACAAATTTTATCGAGGGAGGGTCATAGCAAAGGCTTTCACCCTCGGCCGATTTTGATTTTGGAACATATTTTATCGAGGGAGGGTCATAGCAAAGGCTTTCACCCTCGGCCGATTTTCATCTTGGAACATATTTTATCGAGGGAGGGTCATAGCAAAGGCTTTCACCCTCGGCCGATTTTGATTTTTGAACAAATTTTATCGAGGGAGGGTCATAGCAAAGGCTTTCACCCTCGGCCGATTTTGATTTTGGAACATATTTTATCGAGGGAGGGTCATAGCAAAGGCTTTCACCCTCGGCCGATTTTCATCTTGGAACATATTTTATCGAGGGAGGGTCATAGCAAAGGCTTTCACCCTCGGCCGATTTTGAATTTTGAACATATTTTATCGAGGGAGGGTCATAGCAAAGGCTTTCACCCTCGGCCGATTTTGATTTTTGAACAAATTTTATCGAGGGAGGGTCATAGCAAAGGCTTTCACCCTCGGCCGATTTTGATTTTGGAACATATTTTATCGAGGGAGGGTCATAGCAAAGGCTTTCACCCTCGGCCGATTTTCATCTTGGAACATATTTTATCGAGGGAGGGTCATAGCAAAGGCTTTCACCCTCGGCCTATAATGTTAGACTTTCTTTGTCATGGTACTCGGAATACAATTTGAACTTGAACCAAGGATTTCATTGATTGTCCTTACACTTTTAGGAAAGTAAAGTTTGAGAAAACTGTAAATTACAGGAAAAATTAAAATGAGTGCATCTATCTTCCATAATATTTCCTCAGATTGACTGCATTCCAAGTTCTTGGCAAAACTTCACCGTTGAGGTGAGCAATTTTATAGGACCCCTTTTTTCCGACCTCCTGCACGACATAAGGGCCGTCCCAGTTTGGCTGAAGTTTTCCGACATGCTTAGATACTTCCACCTTTTTGAGAACCAAATCCCCGACTTTGAATGTTCTTATCCTGACTTTCTTGTCATAAGCTTTTTCCATGCTGGACTTGGTGGCTTGGATCTTTATGCATGCTCGGTCGCGTTTACCATCTGCGTGATCGATATCCATCTCTCTCAGCAATTGATTCTGATCGGGGTCATAAGATTCGACCCTTGGTGAAGGAACTAATGTTTCGACCGGGATTACCGCTTCCGAACCGTATACCAAAGAAAAAGGAGTTTCTCCTGTAGCAGACTTTATGGAGGTCCTGTTCGCCCAAATTACTCCAGGAAGCTCGTCCAACCATTTGCCTTTTGCTTCGGCCAAACGTTTTTCCAATGATCGAACAATTTCCCTGTTGGTGACCTCGGTCTGTCCGTTCGCCTGGGGATGCCCGACCGAGGTGAAATTCTGCTGGATTCCAAACTTTTCGCACCATTCCAAAATTTGTTTTCCCGCAAATTGAGTTCCGTTGTCGGAGATAAGGACCCTCGGAATTCCGAACCTGCAAACAATATATTTCCATAGAAAATTTATCACCTGGAATTGAGTGATTTTTGTTAAGGCAATGCATTCGATCCATTTACTAAAATATTCCACGGCGACCAGGACATAGTTTTTTCTCGATCTAGCAGTTGGGAAAGGTCCCACAATATCGATTCCCCATTTGTCGAAGGGCCAGCAGATCGGAATTGAATGCAGCTGCTCGGCGGGCTGATGAATCAAATTTGAATAAATTTGGCAATGATGGCATTTCTTGACATAATCGATACAATCTGACATCATAGTAGGCCAATAATATCCAATCCTCGAGCATTTCAAGGCTAAGGCTCGAGCACCGCAATGACTCCCAGCCTCGCCTTCGTGCACTTCCTTTAAGATAAGATTGAGTTGACTCTCTGGGATACACTTCAATAGAACTCCCGAGCTTGACCTCTTGTAGAGCTGATCGTCGATCAAAACATACACTGGAGCTCGATATTTAATCCTTCGAGCTTCATTTACGTCTTCCGGTAGAACACCGCTTCTTAAGTAATTTTTCAAAGGTTCCATCCATGTACGGCCTTGCGTGTCTATTTCCATGATTTCCGAGTTCGGAGCCACGTTCAATTCTATAGCTGGAGAATTAGACATCAACCAAGTTATTATTCTCTCCTTTCGCCCATCCATCGAACCTGTAAATTTTGAAAGCAAATCCGCCCAACAGTTTTCCTCTCGAGGGATAGCTTGTATATCAAACCTTTCAAACTTTGCCGCCAGATCCTTCACCCTTTTCAAATATTTTACCATGTTAAATTCTTTTGCGTCATAAACTCCCTTCACTTGTCTATGTACGAGCTCGGAGTCGGTCAACACTGTGAGAGACTTTATGCTCGCTTTAATCGCCATTTCTAAACCTGCAATCAAAGCCTCGTACTCCGCTTCATTGTTCGTGACTACAAAATCTAGGGTGATCGCATAACTGAGGTCCTCTCCCTCGGGACCTTGGAAATGAATTCCGGCCCCACCTCCTTCTCTGGTCGACGACCCATCAACGTGCATCAACCAAATTTTCTCCTGAACGTCTACCACGAGGTTTACTTCTGTAACTAATCGATCTCCCGAGCCCGCTCCTGTCGACTCTGCAATAAAATCTGCCAGAACTTGAGCTTTGATGGCTGTTCGGGGTTGGTACTCGATTTCGAACTGTCCCAGTTCCACTGCCCATTTAATCAATCTGCCGGATGTCTCTGGTTTCGACAGAACTTGCCTTAACGGTTGGTTAGTCAAAACAATAATTTTGTAAGTTTGGAAATAAGGCCTCAGTCTTCGCGCGGCCACTATTAGAGCAAGTGCGAACTTCTCAATTTCCATGTAGTTCTTCTCCGCCCCTTGAAGTAACTTGCTCAGATAATATACTGGTTTATGCTCGGAATCCTGAATTCTCACCAGAACAGAACTTATTGCTTCACTTGATACTGCTATGTATAAATACAAAGGTTCTCCCTCGACCGGTTTTGCCAACATTGGAGGGGAAACCAAGTATCTTTTAAGCTCTTCGAAAGCTTTACTGCACTCCTCATTCCATTCGAAACCTTTCGATTTCCTCAACAACTTGAAGAAAGGCAAACTCTTGTCTGCTGATCGGGATATAAACCTATTCAAGGATATTATTTTTCCGATTAGACTCTGCACTTCAGACAACTTAGTTGGCGGTTGTAGCTCAGCTATAGCTCGGATCTTTTCTGGGTTTGCCTCAATTCCTCGTTCGTGCACCAGATAACCGAGGAATTTTCCCGACCTTACCCCGAAAGTGCACTTAGCCGGATTTAATTTCATTCTGTACTTCCTTAGGATCGCGAAACATCTGTCAAGGTGCTTTATATGATCCTCCTCGGTCATGCTCTTCACTAGCATATCGTCAACATAAACTTCCATGATCTCACCGATAAGATCCTTGAACATCATATTCACGAGCCTTTGATAAGTTGCTCCTGCATTCCTTAGCCCGAACGGCATTACAATGAAGCAGTACACTCCCCGTTCGGTAATAAAGGCTGTTTTATCCTGATCTCTCTCATTCATAAATATTTGATAAAACCCTTGGAAAGCATCCATCATACTAAAGAAAATGAATCCCGCAGTCGAGTCAACCAGCATATCGATCCGTGGTAAAGGATAGGGGTCCCTTGGACACAACTTGTTCAGGTCGGTAAAATCATTACACATTCTCCATTTGTTGTCGACCTTCTCTCCCTTCGACACCAACACTACATTGCAAAGCCACTCAGTGAAAGTTATTTCCCGAATCTGTTTCGCGGCCAATAATCTATCCACCTCAGCATTGATGATTTTGTCTTTTTCTCGACCGTGATTCCTCTTCTTTTGTCTAACTGGCTTTGCTTTAGGATCGATATTTAAAGAATGAGTGATCACCCTTGGGTCGATTCCGACGATATCATCAGAACTCCAAGCAAAGACATCGGCGTTGTTTCTAAGGAATTCGATCAGCATGGTCTCCATCCCTTGACTTAGCTCGGTCCCAATTCTGGTGAACTTCTCGGGAGAGCCAGGGATTAACGTTACTTGTTTATGATTTGGGGGTTGTACGCTCATATCGATCTCTTTTCCTTTTTTACTCTGCAACTTTTCACAATCTGGCAACGGGAGGTCGGATACTGAGAATACCTTTTCCTCCTCTAACTTTCTTTTCGAGGGCAATACTGGCTCGAACTGCTTCTTCATGTTTAAAGATGTGTTATAACATTCCCATGCCATGCATTGGTCGTTCCTCATTTCTCCGACCCCTGCCAAAGTGGGAAACTTGACCATCTGGTGGTAAGTTGACACGACCGCTTTGAATACATTTAAAGCCGGTCTTCCCAAAATTGCATTATAAGCGAACGGGGTACTCACGACCAAGAACTTAACCATCTTCGTAACATCTTTAGGTTTCTTACCCATAGTAGTACTCAAGAGTATGGTTCCGAGAGGAACAATTTCCGATCCACCGAACCCAATGAGCGGGGTGGATACCCGTTCCAGTCGCGGATATTGTAGATTCATTCTGTCGAGCGCCTCAGAAGAGATTATGTTTGCCGAACTGCCATTATCGATTAACACCCTCCTAACCTCGAAGTTAGCAATTCTCAGGGTCAAGACCATCGAAAAATCAGGGTCATCTTCATTAGTATCCCAAGTCACATCACTAGGTCTGTCAGCCTCGGAAAAACTAATGACTTGATTTATCGAGGGCGCTGGTCTCAAGGACATGACCTCTTTCCTAGTCGAGACACCAGTCTTTATCGACCTAGCAGTCCTTTTCCTCGCATTCCTGCTATCTCCCCCAGCTGGCCCACCAGATATCATATTTATCACCCGATTCGTCTGGTCCTCTGCTTGTTGTTGATCCTCACGGTGTTGTTCGGAGGACCTCCTAGGACTTCTGGATCGATAACGGCTGTTATGGTTCTCCTTTCTGACATATTCCTTCAACTTTCCCTGAGCAATCAGTTTTTCGATCTCTTGTTTTAACTGAAAACAATCCTCGGTGCTATGCCCCCGAGCTCTGTGGTATCTGCAATACTTATCGTGATTCATAGTCCCTGGCCTAGGTTGAGTGATACGCCGAGCTCCAGGGACCAAATTTCTCTCCTCGAGGACTGTTAGAATCTCGTCCCTTGAGGTATTCAGTCTGGTAAAGTTGCTTTTTTCATGCTCCGTCCTCGGAGCCCTATCTGGAGATGCAGGTCGACCGTAGACATTAGATCTGTGGGTCGGAGCCTGAGGTTTATAGACCTTAAGTCTCTGCCAAACCGAGCCTCTTTGCTGCGCGTTTGACCCTCCGTAGTCGCTTGGTTTTGGGATAGGGGCCCGATCAGGTTTCTTCACGATCGGGGGCCTAGGATTCTGTGCGTTCTTTAACTTATTCATTTCCTCCTGGATCATGTATTTCTCAGCTATTTCCATAATCCGCTCGAAAGACTTCGGTTGCTTTCGGCAGAGAGCATTCCCGAACTGGCTATTACGGGTTAGCTCGAACATCAATGATGATAGAAATTCAATCTGTGGGGTATCAACTTTCAGAAGTTCAATACTGAATCTTGCCAGCCACTGCCTCAGTGTTTCTCCTTCCATTTGTTTCACTGTTCCTAAATGATTAGCAGGTAACCTTTGTTTCCTTTGGCTAGCAAACTGATGTTTCAATTTATCGCACAACTCATCGAAAGAGAAGATCGAGTTCGGAGGTAGTTTTCCGAACCAATCCAAAGCAATTCCCTCGAACGTTGTGACCATGATTTTGCAACAAAAATCCTCCGAATGTCCATATAAATTCAACACATTTATGAAACTGTTTATATGCTCCCCGGGGTCAGAGGTCCCATTATATCTTGGCAATCTGGTCGGGACCGTTTCTGTTCCCCGAGCTTCTCTAATTTCTTGACAGAAAGGCGAACATCGCATAATATTCGTGCTCAGTTCCCTATTTCGTCCTTCAAGGAAAACGGCCCCATCCTCTTTGGCCTCAACTCCTCGAGCCCTGACGTCTGCGGGTCGGGTTTCCTTTATTAACATCTCCTTCTCCAACTCCTTAGTAACTCTTTCTTGAACAATCTTTTCCAAGTCAGCCTCGGTCACCTTTCTGTAGGCTGGCTTTCTAGATCTCTCCACGGCTTTGGGTTGACTTTCCCCGACCACCGAATCCTCTAAATTTTGTACGTTCCTAGAAGGTTGCCCTGATCGGACAACGGTTCTAGCTCGCGGTGGGTTGGGTCTTACATCAGACGGTTCGCCCAAAGCAGATCGACGAACACTTCCTTCCCTTGGCCTGTTGGAAATCGGACCCCGAGCAGTAGGTTGATCGACCGGGGGCTGCTGACCTGGCAGAGTTTCACGATCTGCTCTCTCCGTGTTCAAGAATTCTCTACACATGGTTCCGATAATGGAACGTAAATCTGCCACTGTCGTATGAATAGGCATATCATTCGGCGGGTCGAGCGGCGGCACCTCAGATTGGTGGGCCGCTCGGGATTGGTTACTTGGTTCATTGTTTACGGAGCGCTGCGCTCCAACAGCTTGTGAAGGCTCACCTCGATTGTACGTGTACCTCCTAGTAGTAGGCATATTTCGATCTAACACCCGAGTAGGCCCCAC
Source organism: Penstemon davidsonii (assembly GCA_034814905.1). NCBI lineage: Eukaryota > Viridiplantae > Streptophyta > Magnoliopsida > Lamiales > Plantaginaceae > Penstemon > Penstemon davidsonii. The sequence goes on from JAYDYQ010002686.1 coordinate 7,534,164, forward strand.
GGTGGGCGCCAATTGATTATACCGTTTTTCGTTCGAGTTCAATAAGGAAAGTAGAGTATAACAATATATGAATCGAGCATGTGAAAACTGTATATTAATATCGGTGTTCGTATACAAATTACAAAGCAGGTCTACCCAAGCATTACGGGATGTCGTACTACTAAAAAGACCAATACAAAGAGAATACAAGCTAGTTCCTAGTTCGAACAGTAGGTCCGAGCAGAGGGTATTCCTTGGAAGTTGTGCCGTCCTTGATGTCATAAATGCGCCGCGTATTTATAGGAACAGTAATGAGCTAGCTAGACCATCCGTAGGAGAATAGCTCTCGGCCAGCTGTGTAAAGCTGTAGGTCGGTCCCACAGTAATTCCGAGGAGACGAGTAGATCGGGAAGAAGGTCGGAGTACTTGATCTAGAGCTATAAATCTGGCTTGATCGGAAAACCATGTTCTTCAGGTCGGAGAATACCATTCTGGTCGGGATCGAGGCTGACCTTGAGCAGAAGGTATTTCCTAAAGTGGCGTACGCGAAATACCCCTCATCAGACACCAACAATTGTTGCTATGACAATATCGCTATCCCTAATATATTTTACTAATAATGGTATATCATAAAAAAGTTAGCTCCTATATACATGTCATAATGCGACACACTGGACATGTTTATTTTGCTTTTCAAAAAGTGCTATTTGCAATTTCTTTATAAAAATAATTGGCTTATCAAAAAATCATTTCTCAGTTTTAAAGAACAAACCCTTGTTAAAAAGTATTCAGATTTTTTATACAAATTCTTCATTGATATATTATGAAAATTTGATTTTAAATATTAGACTTTTATATATAATCATATTCTAATATTATTAATCACTTAGTTTATTGTGCTTTTAACTTACACTTTTATATTTTTAATTAAAAATAATCATATTATATTTATATGAGCTTACTAATTCGTGTCATTTTACCGTTACGATGAATATAAGTTAGATAAATATTATATAATTTAGTTTAAATATATCTAAGTTATTGTATCTTTATAAATAACTGTAGGATAATGTTTTTTTTTTTTTGCATATTACATATACTTTAAAATTAGTTATATTTATTATATTATTATGATGTTATTCGGTCCGATCAGTGGCCCGACCGGTTCGACCAGTAAAATTAATGACCAGTCGGAAACCGGTTCATTATTCGGTCCGGTTCCGAGAACATTGCATTTATATCAGCTCCAAACTTAAATCTTGTTATCCAAGATGAACCAATCACTTCACCATTTCACCCAGTCTAATTAAATCCAGATTTATATTCTAAATGAGATGGTTACTTTTTCACACAAATTTAATATTTTTTTTGAGGAGACAAATTTGAAATTTAAAAGCCCTTTTATTTTTTTATAAAGATAAATGGGAAATTTACATAGACACCCCCTGGCTATAACCCTAATTACAGGAACTTACCCTCTTGTTTCAAATATTAGAAAGACACCCCCTCTGCCAAAACAGTATTACAAGGAGACCCCTTACGGCGTCAATTTTTAACGGTTGATGATGACATCATCAATTTTTTTTAATGTTTTTCCTATTTTGCCCCCAAGGGGTGTATTTGTAACATATTTAATGTTACAGGGGGTCTTTGTAATTGCGTAATAAATATTATAAATAAATTTATTAAACTTTAAAATTAAAAATTTAAGATTTAATAAATTTATTTACAATAACCCAATTTGATAAATAAAGTTTTAATAACATATATTTTCTTACAAAATTAAAACAAACCAATTTAAAATTTAATAAATTTATTTACAATAATACAATTGGTGAATAAAGTAAAAACCAATTTAGAATTTAATAAATTTATTTATAATAACACAATACGATAAATAATGTTTTAATCATGGATCAAAATTTTCTACTTTTCCATCGAAAACATAAAAAAGTTTTTGTTTTTGAATCAATCAAAACGAAAATAAGATGTATTCCCAAAACTCTATATTTGCCTTGAATTTTAATCCATGATTTTCATTGCTTGATTTTTCCTAGTTTTTTCGAAACATTTCCGAAAATTTATCGAAAAACTTTTTATATTGAGTTGACCGAAACATGCATTGAAAACGAAATTTAAACCATGGTTTTAATAACATATATTTTCTTACAAAAATAAAACAAACCAATTTAAAATTTAATAAATTTATTACAATAACACAATTCGATAAATAAAGTTTCAATAACATATATTTTATTACAAAAATAAAACAAATCAATTTAAAATTTAATAAATTTGTTTTAACATAAATAAAATATTTATAAATTAATTTTAGATTTTTTTTTTTAAATTAATAACCCAATACCCACCTCATCCACCCATCCCCACTCCCACCCTCACCCTCACCCTCACCCCACCCTGCCGTCTTCCCTTCCAACCCGCCGCCCACAACAAGCTCCAAAAGCTTGAAACTTTCACTCAGTTAATTCTAAAAGATTGAAACATTCATTCAAGCGGGACTAAATCTTGCATATTCCGCTAGAATTTCATGGACTGAATTTGAGATTGAGGATTATGGTGTGGGATTAGGGTTCCAGTGAAGATTTTGGGGAAATTTGATTTTGGGAGTGAAGCGACGCCGGCAGGGAAGACGGGGAGAGGGAAGCTAGAGGGTGGGTGAGTGGGTGGTGGGTAGAGTTTTTTTTTTTTTTTTTTTTTTTTAATGTGTAAATATTGAAAATAATTAAGGGCATTTCGGATATTTTACAGTTTCTGTTAAGTTTGACTAACGGCCGTTAAGTCAAGGGGGTGCCTTTGTAATTTTTGAAACAGGAGGGTAAAATCCTGTAATTAGGGTTATAGCCAGGGGGTGTCTATGTAAATTTCCCAAGATAATTTTATGCATTAAAAATCTAATCAAAAGAGTCGTTACACAAATGAGAGGATTTCCACCATCACAAAAAACATCTACGGGGAGGAAAGATAAAGTTAAACGACCATTCCAATTAACAGATTTCCCTCATTTTGCAAGGTTATGCGCCACCTTGTTAAGGCGTGGGATCTTTCTAGCTTTCCAATTCGGCCACTTTTGGAGTAAAGAACGAGCAGTGAGAGGGTCGACATGTGAAGACCAATCAAAAGACGGAGATTGGGCACGTGGTCGTCATAACCGCAACAAGAGAGTCACTCTATAAAATGGTTTTATGAATAACCGCAACAAGGAGAGCTTGAGGGTGGCAGTTTCGGCTGCCGTAGCATCAATGAAGAAACCGGAGGAAACCGAGGCGAACAAAAATGAACCGTTGAGGTCCTGAACAACAACCGAAAGGGAGGCAGGTCCTTCGGAAAAAGCGGCATCCACATTAACATTGAGCCAATCCTTTGAACGTGGGATCCAATCTTGACTTAAAGGAAGGGATTTTGCTTTAAACATCTTCAGTAATTGGGCTTTTGTATGATCACTAGTTTGAGGGCAGCCAAAGAAGCTATCTAGAGATCATCTAAAACATTAGCATTAGAAACAATAGCATTTCTAGCTTGCCCGACTAAATTACATTTATGGTCCTCAAGTATAAAGTGTTTTACACTTATATTCCTCTTGTAAAAAAAGTTACACTTAAGTCCTTCTTATATAAATGTATTACACTTATATTTCTCCTGCAAAAAAATTACACTTAAGTACCTCTTAATCTCTTATATAAAATGTGTTACACTAATAGGCACTTTTTCTATAATTAAATTGAACATTATGAATATCACGGGGATAAATCTCCAGTAACTCCCCCAACATAAATAAAGAAAAAAGTGGAGGGATGATAGGGAGCCAAGAAAAAGAATACAGGGGAGGGAAACAGAGTCACAACCAGAGCAAATAACTCTTCAATTGAAGAGACATATGGCAACAAATTAAACAGATAAAAAAAAATAATAAAAAAAATATACAAACAAATTAAACTCAAATGGCAATATTATATCAGAGCATTTCGAAAACTATTGTACAAACAGTAGCATTGCCAAAAAATATGAATTGTATTAATTTCTAAAAGAATAAAGCTCAACATCTACTGATCAAATGAAATTTACAAATTAATCAAAAGTCTTCAATCTATTAGTGTCAAAGCCGTGGCTTTACAGATAGGGCAGAAGTTTTTATGATGAAGCCACTTTTTGATGCATTCGGCATGGAATTCGTGCCCACACTCGACTACACCGATCTTTCGGTTATCTTGATACAAGTCGTCCTGACACACAACGCATATGTCGCATTCTTCATAGCCAATATTCTTCATAGCCACATGATCTCTAGTCTTCAAGCGTCGGTCGATCATCGACTCGGAAAGACCATTGGTAGTAGTGGGCACCTCCTCTTGAGGAATAAAACTAGTGTTAGTAATTTCTTGATAATTGTGTAGGGAATAGGATGATACGAGTAACGTCTCATCTAATTGTGACGTTTGAATCAAACCCGAGGCTACATGTTGCTGCTCAACATTACGGTTAGTAATTTCTAGTACTCTTCGACTTTGACGATAACGAGGCACGTTTCTTGGACCAATGGTAGCAACGTAATCACGATATCTCGTCGACCTCGGATGATGATGATATTGATGACGATGATGATGTGAGTAATTGTCAATAACAATTGTAGAGTCAATCACATGGTAATTATCATAAGGAGGATGTAGTACTTGAATTTGATTATAAAAGGCTGCTGCATATTGTAATTGCTGTTGAGAAGAATGGTGCCAATTAACTCGTGACATTGTCTATTTATTACAGAATTAAATTCACTTTTAATTTCCACTTAGTTTCTTTTCCAGTACTGAATGATTCGAATATGAAGAGCGAGGTCATCTTATCTATCTATTTATTGAACACAAGTTAGGTTTAATTTTGGAAACAAAATAGACACGCGCGTATGGATATTCTTTATTATTGCACACAAGGAAATAAATCAGTAATTATTTATGGTAACTTCGTCGAATCTTGGAAATAAATAAATGCAAGGTAATTAATTAATTGAAGAAGATCTCGGATATCAAGTTGACAAAAGGAAAGTTTTCGTATCATTTAATTCTTTCATATACGGGCCCGGCCCGACAGGCCCTAGGAGAATCTTCTTCAATTAATTACCATAATTACTAACGAGTTATTCAATTTTCATACGTATTTATTTTGTTTCCAAAATTAAACCTAACTTCTGTTCAATAAATAGATAGATGAATTGACCTCTTCTTATTTGAATCACAATATTTTGAATACACCAAAAGCAAGTAGAAATTAAAGTGGAGTACAAATCTATTTTGGCATTGCTATTGTCTATACAACAGTTTGCGAAATGCTCTGATATAATATTGCGATTTTATGGTGAAATATAGTTTCCCCCTTAAAGTATAGGGGTTGTATCAATTACCCCCCTAAAGTATCAATTATAACATTTACTCCCTCCGTTATAGTATTGAACATTTTATTCCAAAATTACCCCCAAATAAATTGATTCTTTATTAATTTATCAAAAAAAATCTTTATTAATTATGAATTCATCCATCCATCCACCAAACAATGTTATGTTTCAATTTCTTCATTTATTTTGTTTCCTTCAGTTTTATGTCTCAAATTTTTTCATTATTTATGTTTCAATTTGTTTTCTTTATTTTGTGTTTCAATTTGTTTTCTATCTATATTTTTTATTTATATTTTCTAAATTGTTTATTTGGTGATAATTATCTCATTCGATACGAATTATTATCAAAACGTTGAGTTATTCTCCCTGAAATTCTTTCTCGCAAAATTGAAGTTTGACACCAAACAATATTATGTTTCAATTTCTTCATTTCTTTATCCAAAAAAAAAAAATTTATTAATTATGAATTCATCCATCCACCAAACAATATTATGTTTCAATTTCTTCATTTCTTTTGTTTCCTTCGGTTAGAAAAAATGAGATGAAAATGAAGAAAAAATTTGAGATTGAAAAAAGGAAGGAAACAAAAGCAATGAAAAAATTGAAACATAATGTCGTTTGGTGGATGAATGGATTCATAAATTAATAAAGAAATTTATTATTTATGAAAAGGGTGAGGGTATTTTTGGAATAAAATTATAAAACTATAACAGAGGGGGGGTAAGTGTTACAAGTGATACTTTAGGGGGGTAACTGATACCACCCCAATACTTTAAGGGGGAAACTATATTTCACCCTTTTTTTATATGTTTAATTGAGTTAATGGCAATTTACCTCCATGTGATATTCATAATGTTTAATTTACCTTCTTGTGATTTGAAAAATATTAATTTACCCCCTATAATCCTTTAAAGGTTTCACATCGTTTCCTTGAAACTTTTATATGTGGCATGTATTTTACCCCCTGTGTTATGATAATGTGGTAGTTTATCCCTGTATTATGATAATGTGGCAGTTTACCCCCTGAGTTAAGATAAATTTGTCAATTTATCCTAGTGTTATGATAAATATGGCAAATTAACCCCCTATGTTACAAAACACTTTTAATGCCAATTCTCAATTTCGGCAAGTGCGTTACACTTTCCGACTGAAGGAGGTAAATCATTTTTTTGAAATTTTCACAAGGGGTAAATTGAACATTATACATTTCAAATGAAGTAAGTTGCCGTTATATTTTATAATAAGCATAGCCATTTAAAAAGTCAAACAACTTACATATATAATTCAACAATTAACAATCAAAAAACAAGTAAATCCATTGAATTCGAATCCTAACTATAAGATATTACAAAACAATTAAACAAATACGCTTTCTTGATAGGAAAAGTAAATAACCCAATTTATTGAACAATTTACAAGCCAATTGCAATTACTACTACCCTTATTCTTCTGTTTCTCAAAATAAAAACTATCGCTTGGGCGACAAAACACACGTGGGGATATTTTAGTTTTTCTGGCATCCCATATATTTTGCCCAATTTTTTTGAGATGGGGTATATTAGAATTTTTATCACTCCCGTTAAAGTTAACTAACGATCGTTAGATCAAGGGGGTGACTAGGGTGAGCATTTGGACCGAACCGGACCAAAGTTCGATTCCTGGTCGGTTCGGTCCTGGAAATCCATGGATCGTTTACCGGACCGAAATTTTCGGTCCGGTTCGGTTCACGATTTCCCGAATTCTAAATTTTTCTTATTTTTTTATCACAAAATTTAATGGTTGGTCCGGTTCAATCCAATTCAGTCCGGTTCGATCCAAACAAACAATCAAATTTTCCGGTTCGGTCCAAAAAAACAAAAAAACAATTAAATTTTTCACAGTTCAATCCTAATTCGGTGAGCATTCGGTCCGAAATGGTCCGAACCGAACCAAATCGGACCGAATTTTTGATTCCTAGCCGGTTTGATTTCTTGTAATATGCTCATACATGAAAGGGTCCAGTGTAAATTACCTAAATTTTATGATAATTCACATTTTTTGGAATATATGACGTATGCAAGTCTTAAAAAAAAGGCAGAATCACGTAATTAGTTTTTAATCCTCTAACTTACAAGTTGAGACAAAAACGGTCTTTTATATCTTTCATATTTTGAACCGATACATTTTGTGCTAACATAACAAATTTGATAAATTATTTTTTGAGCTTAATACATCTACACCTTTATCGTTAGCTAACACTTTTACATCCTCTATCTACATATTCATTACTTAAAAAGTCATTTTTAACCGACAATTTCACCATAGTTTTACCCGATCGGTCTAAAAATATTAAGTTCCGAACTAAATTTACTTGATCAATAGCACCAAAAGTATTGACTAAAGTGTATCTAACCGTAAAGGTAAAGGACGAATGTGTTGAGCTTGGGAAAAATGCATCAAACCCCATGTGTTTTGGGAAACCTGCACAAGACCCTCCGTGTTATTTTTTTTTAATAGAACCCTTCACTATCAAGGAGGTAAATTGCTCATTATTTCATATCACGTGAAGGTAAATTACTCATTATTTCATTTAACAGGGCGATAAATTGCCTATTTTCAAATAACATAAAGGAAAATTATCTCTTAAACATATCTCTTAAACATTATCTCTTAAACATATCATAACACATGGGGTAAATTGTCATATTTATCATAACATAGGGGGTAAACTGCCATATTATCATAGCACATGAGGGTAAAGTGCAACTTATTAAAATGTCAGCTTATTAAAATGTCAGGGAGGCAGCGTGAAACTTTATGAAATTATAGGGGAGGTAAAATATTATTTTTCAAATCAATTGGAGATAAATTAAACATTATGAATATCACATCGGTAAATTGTCAGTAACTTAACATAATATATAGCAACAAGTAGGCCATTCATTCTATTTTTTTGTTTTTTGAGATAAAGACCATTCATTAGGAAGTAGTCCTAGTTTGTGAGGGATTTCCACCGAATAATATTACTATTGAATATTGAGTTGTATATTTTAATTTTTCTAATGATACAAGTTAGTGGGGGTTGTAAAAAAAAAATGGAAGAAAGTAGGGGTGCACGTGGTTCTTGAAACAATATTGTTGCTGAACTGTATAAATCGGGTCGAAATTTTGATTTTTTTTCAAGAACCGCAGTTTTTGGTATTATGTTAACTCTACAAAATAGAGTTAATTTCTATATCTTTATGCGGGGAATGACATTAGTTTCTTGAGTTCTTGGATCGTTTTCATTTGTTTTAGCTTGTTTTATCTCATTGGTGATTCACGTACTCATTTTGGTATTTTCTTGTGAATATTTCAGATTTTCTCAAGATTTTTGTCTGCCTTGTGATTTCGCTCCAGCAGAGAGATTTTCCGCTCCAGCGAAGAGGCTTCTGTTTGCACTTCCAAAAATCAAGAGAAAATCTGAAATATTCACAAGAAAATACCAAAATGAGTACGTGAATCACCAATGAGATAAAACAAATGAAAACGATCCAAGAACTCAAGAAACTAATGTCATTCCCCGCATAAAGATATAGAAATTAACTCTATTTTGTAGAGATAAGACAACCCCAAACTTACTATTTTGCTAGTCCCGAGCAAAAGAAAGGAGTAGAAGGCCAAAAACGACCACAAAGATTGGACACGACCAAAACAAAGGACAACAACTTAAACATTTACAATCATGCATTCCAAGTCAAACTACTAACCATCACTTTCAAAACGTTATGCATTCTGTCATGTAATTCCTGCGTGTGTGTGTATACATAATACGAGAATGTCGGAATCCCGCAGATCACTATAGCTTCAAAATCATTAAGCCTAATTGCATGAATTCTTAAATTGCCAAGCCTATTCTCTATTTTCTCATGTTATCAAACTAATCACTAAGTTCTAACAATGCTTTCAGTCGAAGTTATGGAATCCTTTAAGTTTGAACTTTCACTTAGCATTTTATTCATTATTTAGCACCAAGTATATTTAGCACCACTCACACTCATAACATGTTCTAAAGAAGCGGTCAACATAGAGGAGTGCAGAAGAGTTAAGTCGATGCACCCATACATCGTTCATCTTATCGCAGTCAAGTTAGAGGAGTGCAAGTATAAGTCTCAAGCGATGAGATTTTTCAGGTCTCATATAAGTGAGGTTATTTTCTTATAACTTTTTCGTAATTTGCTTCATTTGGTTACTGTTAAAGTTATCCTTACCCCCAAACTTAGTCAAAACTATCACTTAGATTCTAAGTTTTCTAACCCTCGAATCTAGAGATTAGGTAGGCAAGATAAAATTTCTTAAGCTCTATTCTAGACTATAATTCACTAACTTAATCCTAAATCCTCGATTATGCATTCGTGCTTTGAATTTTGCAGGAAAAACAGTCAACAATACATAAAATTTCAAAAATTTGATCAAAAATCGTCCTAGCATGCACAACGTAAATGCAGTCACCCCCAAACTTAAGAAACACATTGTCCTCAATGATGAAAGTAACGAAAAAAAAAACAAGAGATAAAAGAATAAAGCTGAAGACAAAGATAAAATAAAGCAATTAAAGAACGTCCCTGATTGCAGCCTTATTTCAATCTTCAGCATTGATCTCTTCATGTGGTGGTGAGAGTTGTGGAAAGTCCGCATTGAAGCATGTAATTGTGTATGGTCTTCAACATTTGAGATTGTTTTGCTTGGGGCAGAGTGTTTTTGTGCTGGGGCGGATTTTGTTCTCGAAATTAGATGTAAATTCCAGAGGGAACTTTGCGGGGGCGGTACTTTTGTTCCGCTGGGGCGAAGTGTGTTCTGGAATTTATATCAAAATTCAATCCGAGCAGCCCTCGCTGGGGCGATAAATCATTTCCGCGGGGGCGGATCATGTTCTGTCCAGCTTCTCTTTTTTTTTTTTTTTTAATACTTGGGTTGCCTCCCAAGAAGCGCCTTATTTATAGTCATGGCTTGACTTTGTCAATCTTAGTACGCCTCGCCCACAGTGATGGTGACAATTTTCCGATCAATATTGCCACCCAAATGAATCTTTAGTCTTTGTATGTTGACCTTGAAAGTTCTCCCACTTTGTTCGTCTTGTACTTCTACAGCTCCATTGGGAAAAACTTTTGTAACTAGAAAAAGGCCCGACCACTTTGATTTTTTCTTTCCCGGAAATAGTTTAAGGCGGGAATTATACAATAACACTCGTTGTCCTGGCTCAAATTCTCTACGGACTATCTTTCATCGTGAATCTTCTTAATTTTCTTCTTGTAAAGCGTGACACTTCCATTTTCTGGCGGCCTAAATTCCTCCAATTCATTGACATGTAAAAGTTGTTTTTCATGTCTTCTAGACTTATTGTCAACCCTCTTTGCATAAGTCCTTTCTTCACTGAAATCACCACCATAAGGCCACATATGGTGGTGATGTAAGATACTCTTAGTTTCAACTTCCGTAAACTGTTTAAGCTCTAAATCTGGAGGTTCTTCAATGAACGACTTATTAGCATTTGTAGACTTTACTGGTCTTTCCATAATCTCACCTTTCAAGGTTGGTTTGGTAAATCTTTGAGTAGGATCAAGAGTTTTCACATAATCAACCAACTTGTCACCTTTCCTGTCATCTTTCGAAATCAATGGAGTTTCAAACAAATCATCAGGATGATTATGTAAGAATGTATCAGAAGTATTTTCTACCACCTTGATTGAGAAACAATCTTCATTCTTCTTATGATGCTTCAACAATGAATAAATATTGAAGGTCACTTCTTGATCTTGAACTCTCATCTTAAGTTCTCCTTTTTCAACATCAATCAAGGCTCGACCGGTAGCTAGAAAAGGCCTTCCAAGTATGATTGGCATATCACGATCTTCCTCCATATCCAGAATTATGAAATCTGCCGGAAATATAAATTTGTCCACTTTAACCAAGATATCTTCTATTATTCCTCTCGGATAACTAAGAGTTCGATCCGCCATTTGCAACGTAACAGAAGTGGGTTTGCTTTCCCCAAACCAAGCTTTCTAAAGATTGACAATGGCATCAAATTTTACACTTGCACCTAAATCGCATAATGCCTTATTGATCAACTGATTTCCAATTGTGCAAGGAATAGTGAAACTCCCCGGATCTTTCAATTTCGGTGGAAGCTTCTCTGAATAAGGGCCCTGCACTCCTCAGTAAGTGCTACAGTTTCATAGTCTCCCAATCTTCTTTCCTCGATAAGATGTCTTTCATGAATTTTACATAACTGGGCATCTGTTCAAGGGCTTCAACAAAATGAATGTTGATGGATAACTTCTTGAATATATCCAGGAATTTATGAAACTGCTTATCCAACTTCTGTTTCTGCAGTCTCTGGGGAAATGGAGGCGGTGGATATTCTTGAACTTTCAGTTTCTCCAGTTTTTATCATGTTCCTCGGATTTCTTTTCCACATCATCAACATTATTTCGTTCATTCTCTACTGATTCACTCGACGGTTTCACTTCTTCCTGCTCAAGCTTTCTAGTGTAACCCTCAATCTCTTTTCCACTTCTGAGAGTTATAGCTTTGCATTGCTGCATATTATCATTTCTTGGGTTTATCTCAGTGTCTGCAATCAAAGCTCCATGAGGTCGGGCATTAAGATTATTAGCCAGTTGGCCAATCTGAGTCTCCAAAGCACGGATAGAAGCATTTTGGTTTTGGATGACAACATTCTGGTTTTGCATTATGAAATCTGTCTTTTGCATGTATTGGAGCAACAATTCTTCTGTAGAGGGTTTTTGTACTTGTGTTGGTGCCTGGGGTTGTTGAAAACTCGGAGGTGCAATTGGTCCTTTAGCTTGAATTTGTGGTTGATTACCACCCCATGAGAAATTAGGGTGATTTCTCCATCCCGGGTTATATTTGTTGGAATAAGGATTGTTTCTCAGACTATTCGAATTCCCAACAAAATTTACCGATTTTGGATTCTCAGGGCAATGTGCAACCGAATGATTATCTCCACAAAGATTATAAGTGGCATAGATTTTTCGAACATTGTTTCTGCTAAAGCTCTCATCAAGTTTCTTCGTGAGAGCTGCCAATTGAGTTGTTAGAGAAGCAATAGCGTCAACTTCTATATCCCCGGCTATCTTGTTCTGCTCCGTATGTCTTGATGACCACTGTTGAATATTTGATGCCATTTCCTCAATAATATCTCTGGCTTCACCAGGAGATTTTCCCAAAAGAGCACCATTAGCTGTAGCATCGAGATTTCCCTTTATGTTATATGTAAGCCCATTATAGAAAGATTGAACTTGTAACCAATCTAAAACTTGATGGTGATGACACTTTTTCAGCATATCCTTAAACCTCTCCCAAGCTTCGTCTAAAGTTTCATCTTTATATTGCAGAAAATCAGTGATGTCATTCCTCATCTTTGCAGTTTTTGCAAGTGAAAAAAACTTAGCTAAACATTTCTCCACTAACTGATTCCATGTTGTAATAGACTCATCTGGCAGAGCTTCTAACCGATCTGCAGCTCTCCCAGTCAAGGAGAAAGCGAACAATCTCAGTCTTGCAACCTCTGATGATACTCCATTGAAATTGAATGTATCACACATCCTCAGAAATATTTTCAAGTGTTTGTTCGGATCCTCATGAGCATGCCCGAAAAATTGTTTCGACTCAAGCATATGTATGACTGCTGGCTTGATCTCAAAATTATTGGCCTCAACAGCTGGCCTAGCAATACTCGATCTTAGTCCTTCAACATGAGGGACTGCATAATCTCTGATAGAGCGATTTGCAGCAGCTGCTGCTCCATTGACTCGAACAAGACCACATGCAAAACAATTTGAAAATTTTACTTATTTTATTTAAATAACTAATTTAATTTATAAACACTATTAATAAATTAAATAATATTGGGTGGGGTTAAGGGGTTGGGGTGGGGTTGGTTTTAGTTTTTTTTTAAATTTTAATTATTTATTAGTTTAATAAATATTAAATATTTTAAATTATATAATTTATTATTTTATTAAATATTAAATAGATTAATACTATTATATAAATCTTATATTTGAAAAGAATGTTTTCTTAATTTTTTTTGATATTTATGCTAAAGTATTATTTAATTTATTAATATTGTTTATAAATCAAATTAGTTATTTAAATAAAATAAATAAATTTCTAAATTGATCTGCACGTGGTCTTATTCGAGCCAATTTTGAAATTTGGCAACAATGTAGACTAAAATCGTCACTAAATTTGGAGATGTTGGGCTTTTTTGATAGCCTGAAATGTTATAGGGTAAAATTATCAGTCAACATAAGTAATGGCATTAATTTTGCAATGACACATCACCATTAACGGCAATTTTCAACGACTGTATCAAATGTATCACAATTTGTTAAAGTGTTGTACCAAATGTGTTGGACATATAAAGTTGTGTACCAAAAGTGAAAATTTACCTAAAACGCAGTACCAAAAATGCAATTTTTCCAATAAGTTATAACAAAGTTAATTTATCATCTCAAAAGTACTACATTCTCATTAAAAACATAATGCTAATCTTTTTTATTGCATCATAGTACTTCATAACAAGATGTCGTTGGTTCCACAATATTCGGCCAACAACAAATGCATAAAACCTTTTTTTTTTTTTTTTTTTTATCAAACTACACACATTGATTTATCTTCATAGACTTTTACAATGATTTGGGGTGAGTTTTAAAAAAAAACTCAAAGCCCGAGTATTTTTCTAATTTCTAATGAATATTATTAGTAGACTTTTATTTTAACAAATCTATCAAGTTTATTTTATAATATTTTTTATTGTTCAATTAAACGAGCAATCATTATTCAAATAGTAATTTTGGTTATTAATTTATCTTTTTGCTTCTTGATCATTGAGTTATTCAGTGATTAGTAAGACAACTTATTATCAACTTGTTTGTAGCCTATTAATTTGGTAAAAGAAGAAGAATTTGAGATGAGAATTTTTTATTTATGAAAATCACAAAACGTTACCGCACCGTACCGAACCGTTTGCAATGGTATGGTTCTGAAAAGTCATATTAATTGATATGTTACAAACAATGCATTGAAGAAAGGGTGTGTATATTCAGAACCCCAACATATATAAAGAAAAAAGTGGAGGGGTGATTAATAATGATCAGCAATTTTTTTTTTTTAAAAAAAAATCAAAGGAATATTGATTAGTAGGAGCCAAGCAAAAAGAATGCAGGGGAAACAGAGTCACAACCAGAGCAGATAACTCTTCAATTGAAGAGACATATAGCAACAAATTAAATAGATAAAAAAATTAAAAAATATTCAAACAAATTAAACACAAATTGCAATATCAGACCATTTCGAAAACTTTTGTACAGACAGTAGCAATGCCAAAAAAGAATTGTATTAATTTCTAAAAGAATAAAGCTGAACATCTAACGATAGTAAAAAAAAAAAAAAAAAAAAACCAAACTGATCAAACGTAACTTTACAAATTAATCAAAAGTCTTCAATCTAGTGTACTCAAAGCCGTGGCTTTGCAGATTGGGCAGAAGTTTTTTTGGAGAAGCCACTTTTTTATGCATTCGGCATGGAATTCGTGCCCACACTCGACTACTCCGATCTTTCCGTTTTCTTGATACAAGTCGTCCTGACACACAACGCATATGTCGCATTCTTCATCGCCAATATTCTTCATAGCCACATGATCTCTAGTCTTCAAGCATCGGTCGATCATCGACTCGGAAAGACCATCGGTAGTAGTGGGCACCTCCTCTTGAGGAATAAAACTAGTGTTAATAATTTCTTGATCATGGACGGAATAGGACGATATGAGTAGCGTCTCATCTAATTGTGACGTTTGAATCAAACCCGAGGCTACAGGTTGCTGCTCAACATTACGGTTTGTTTCTAGTACTCTTCGACTTTGACGATAACGAGGCACATTTCTTGGACCGATGGTAGCAACGTAATCACGATATCTCGTCGACCTCGGATGATGATTATGATGTTGATGGCGCTGATGATGTGAGTAATTGTCAATAACAATTGTAGAGTCAATCACATAGTAATTAGCATAAGGAGGATATAGTAATTGATATTGTAATTGCTGTTGAGAAGAATGGTGCGAATTAACTCGTGACATTGTAATGGCTCAAAGATACTATTAGAGAACAAACTAATTAAATTCACTTTTAATTTCTACTTGCTTTTGGAGTACTAAAAATATTGTGATTCAAATAAGAAGAGGTCAATTCATTTATATCTATTTATTGAACAGAAGTTGGTTTAATTTTGGAAACAAAATAGACACGCGCATATGGAAATTAAATAACTTGGAATATATTGAAGTGATTAGTTCTAGGATTTTATAATTTATTACTCTTTGCACAGAAGGAAGAAATCAGTAGTTATGGTAACTTTGAAGAATCTTAGAAATAAAATCAAGGTAATTAATTAAAGAAGATTCGGATATCTTAACGGTAATTTAATTCATTCACAGAAAGTTTCCGTGTTTTTCTTAACGGTAATCTTGAAACTGACTTAATCCTTCATTTACACAAAGTTTCCGTGTGCGGATGCAGGCTCCGAAGAAGATAAGGCCAAATAAAGTTACATCAGAATGAATTTTTACAAATTTATATTTTCGGAATATAGGGGTAAATGCAAAATACTCTCCTGTGTTATGCTAAACCTGCAAAAAACTACCCTGTGAAATTTTTATTGCGCCAAACTTCCTTGTGTTTTCAAAAACACTGCAAAAAACACCCATTTTATAAAAAATAAATCGTTTTGGATCGACATATTTCTAGAAACCATTTTTAAAATACTTCAAGTTGGTCCCTACAACTTCACGTGATATATTTTTTAAATTATTTCTTGAAATATATCGATCCGAAACGACCTATTATTTACAAATTGGGTATTTTTTGCAGGGTTTTTAAAAATACAAGGAAGTTTGGGCGCAATAAAAATTTTACAGGGTAATTTTTACAAGTTTAGCATAACACATGAAAGTATCTTGAATTTCCCCCCGAAATATATGACGTGTGCAAGCCATTAAAAAAAAAGGCAGAATTATGTAATAGTTTAATCCTCTAACTTACTAGTTGAGACAAAAACGGTCTTTTATATTTTTAACCGATACATTTGGTGTTAACATCACAGGTTTGATAAATTATTATTTGAGCATAATACATCTACACATTTAACGTTAGCTAACACTTTTACATCCTCTATCTTTTGAGGTGTTTTTTTTTTTTTTTTTTTTTAACTAATATTCATTACTTAAAACGTCATTTTTAACTAAGGGTGTGCAAACGGTAAAACCTTACTGAATCGAACCGAATTTCGGTATCTAGGTCGGTTCGGTATTTTCAGATTGCATACCGTTTGCCAAACCGAAAATTACGGTACGGTACGGTTCGGTAAATTACCGAACCGTACGATTCGGTACAAAAAAATTAAAACTGAAAATTTTGGGCCTTAGTTTCTTTAGCAATTTGTTGGGTTTTGCTATGCTGTCGTTAGTAAAATTTTCTCTTTTGTTATGCTGTACGTTTTATTTTAATCATTTTGCTATGCTGTAAGTTTTATTTTCTCTTTTGTTATTTTCTATTTTCTCAATGTAGAAGAAAAAAATTGGGGTTTTGAACTATACCTTTGGGCCGAGAGAGATGGCAGAGGTTTCAGCGGTGGCGCGTTGCGGTGGGGGTGGTGCGGCAGGGGTGGAAAACTTAGGTAGGAGAGTGAGAGTGAGAGTGAGAAGAGAAGTGGAGAGAAATTTAGAGAAGTTAATTTGATTTCTGATTTTCCGATCTAGTTAAACTTTTAATTTAGAAATGAAATTAATAAAAAAAAGGATTCGGTATTCCAGTTCGGTTCGATAAACTGGCCTGTAATACCGAAAATCGAAAGTGCTTCTTGATCGGTAATTGGGTATGTATCGAAACTTCGATTTCGGTACGGTACGACCGGTTTACCGAATCGTGCACACCCCTATTTTTAACACACAATTTCACCATAGTTTAACCCAATCGTTTTAAAAATATTAAGTTCCAAACCAATTTTACTTGACCAATCTCAATCTCTATCTCTACTTATTATCAAAGCATGATTTTTTCTTAATTTTTTTGTACGGACTATAATACTCCTATGTACTATTAAAAAGCAAAAGAAACTCAAGAAGTATTGATGTTGCGTGAAAATGATCAAGGGTATCTCCGGGATTTCCTCCTCCTATCTTGATCGTCTTCAAATCTCGTTATGACGTCACGGGACGAACTTCGATGAAATTCTTCAGCTATTCTTCACTCTTCTTCAATTTGTCATTTTCTAGTGAAATAGAGTAGCTATTTATAGGAAAAAAATGAGAAATGAAGAGTCATTAATTTAGGAAACTTAAGAGTCATCCTCTTAATTTGGGGAGAAGAAGAGTTTTCTTCACAAACCAAAGACGGGCAAAACAGTCTCTTTAGCGTATGACATAAGTGTCATTCTTTATTGTTTATTTATTATGTTAATTACTAATATACCCCTAAAACACAAACTATCACCATCATGAAGCCCCCCAATTCCATATGTAAATATCAAAGAATGTTTACTTGTGGAATTTAAGTGATAATAATACTTATTAGAACATCATTTCATTTAAAAATGTTGTGACTTTATTGTAGGATGATTATATTTCTTCTAAAGAGTAAATCCTTTCATGAGTTAACTTCTCAAATAGAGTTTCACGAATTAGCTATTACTAAAATTTAATGCATTGTTGTAGTAATATTTCTTCTGTTCTTTTTTTTCTTCAAAATATCATCAAGAAGTAGCTCTTACTAAAATTTAATGCATTGTTGTAGTAATATTTCACCTGTTCCTTTTTTTTAAAGATAATTCCAATACTGCACCTCAGTCGGTACCGATCGAAGCAATGTTGCTTTGGCTGAGTCCAGCCGAGGCAACCCATCGTTGGCAGTAGTTTGGTCAAGGCATTTTTTATTCATTTGTGGGAATCTATGGAACACTTGCCTTGGCGGGCTCAATCGAGGCATCCCTGCCTCGACAGGCTCGGTTGAGGCACTTTTGATAAGTAGGAGCCAAGAAAAAAAAATGCAGGGGAAACAGAGTCACAACCAGAGCAGATAACTCTTCAATTGAAGAGACATATAGCAACAAAATAAACAAAAATTGCAATAATATATCAGAGCATTTCGAAAACTATTGCAAAAAAGATGAATTTTATTAATTTCGATATGAATAAAGCTGAATTTCTAACTATAGTAAAAAAAAACCAAACTGATCAAACGTAACTTTACAAATTAATCAAAAGTCTTCAATCTAGTGTACTCAAAGCCGTGGCTTTGCAGATTGGGCAAAAGTTTTTTTGGAGAAGCCACTTTTTGATGCATTCGGCATGGAACTCGTGCCCACACTCGACTACTCCTATCTTTCCGTTTTCTTGATACAAGTCGTCCTGACACACAACGCATATGTCGCATTCTTCATCGCCAATATTCTTCATTGCCACATGATCTCTAGTCTTCAAGCATCGGTCGATCATCGACTCGGAAAGACCATTGATAGTAGTGGGCACCTCCTCTTGAGGAATAAAACTAGTGTTAGTAATTTCTTGATAATTGTGTAGGGAATAGGATGATACGAGTACCGTCTCATCTAATTGTGACGTTTGAATCAAACCCGAGGCTACAGGTTGCTGCTCAACATTACGGTTTGTTTCTAGTACTCTTCGATTTTGATGATAACGAGGCACGTTTCTTGGACCGATGGTAGCAACGTAATCACGATATCTGGTCGACCTCGGATGCTGATGATGTTGATGACGATGATGATGATGATGTGAGTAATTGTCAATAACAATTGTAGAGTCAATCACATAGTAATTATCATAAGGAGGATGTAGTACTTGAATTTGATTATAAAAGGCTGCTGCATATTGTAATTGCTGTTGAGAAGAATGGTGCCAATTAACTCGTGACATTGTCTATCTATTACAGAATTAAATTCATTTTTAATTTCTACTTAGTTTCTTTTCCAGTACTGAATGATTCGAATATGAAGAGCGAGGTCATCTTAGTTGAACACAAGTTAGGTTTAATTTCTATCTATCTATTTATTGAACACAAGTTAGGTTTAATTTTGGAAACAAAATAGACACGCGCATATGGAAATTTTATTATTGCACACAAGGAAATAAATCAGTAATTATTTATGGTAACTTCGTAGAATCTTGGAAATAAATAAATGCAAGGTAATTAATTTATTGAAGAAGATCTCGGATATCATGTTGACAAAAGGAAAGTTTTCGTATCATTTAATTCTTTCATATACGGGCCCGGCCCGACAGGCCCTAGGAGAATCTTCTTCAATTAATTACCTTGATTTTATTTCCAAGATTCTACAAAGTTACCATAATTACTAACTAGTTATTTAATTTTCATACGTATTTATTTTGTTTCCAAAATTAAACCAACTTCTGTTCAATAAATAGATAGATGAATTGACCTCTTCTTATTTGAATGGGATAATCACATCAACCTCCCCTGAGGTTTGGACTAATTATTGCCCAATCCCTTCACAATTTCATAATTACATCCACCTCCCCTCACGTTTGAAAAATCTTACAAAATGATGTGAAATGACCATATTGTCCTCGTCAATTTTAATTAAAAAAATCAGATTAACAAAATGTCCTATTTACCCTTGCAAGGGATAATTATATCGACCTTCCCTGAGGTTTGGACTAATTATTGTCCAATCCCATCTCAATTTCATAATTACATCCCCCCCCCCCCCCCCCTCACCCCCCCACATTTCATCCTCTAACTTACAAGTTGAGACAAAAACGGTTATTTTATATTTTGAACCTACAAAAACTCCAACAATGGGAATCAAAGCCAAATATAGTGCCTTAAAAGTCAAAATGATGCCAAAATCTGCTCTAGCAGAGGCACTATCACTGGACCTAAATTTAAGTCCAACACTTTTTGGCATCAAAAGTAATGCCCGGGCAAGGGGCATTATTTTTTGCCTGAAAATTTAAAAACGGCTATTTGTCCTTCCCAATTCTCCCCAAGGGCTTATATTTTCAAATTTTGCAATGGTACAAAAAAATTCAACTATTAAAATAGCCACAAATTTCAATTAAAATACACATGTTCAATAATCACGAGCAAAATAAAAAATCAGATAAATTAATTTTCGAAAAAAAAATATTATCGATAAAAATCCTTATCATATATCTCAATGTTAAATCATAAATTGACACATTGATATAAAATCTTATCCTTATCATATATATAACGCTGAATCACAAGTTGACACGTTGATAAAAACAAAAAGTATGGATGAAAATCCTTATCAAATATCTCAACATAGAATCATACACTGACATGTAGATAAAATTATTGTCAGAAATCTTATCTAAATAATTTAACACAAGGTGCGATTATTTAATATTTTTAATTTTAATTTAATTTTCTTAATTTTAAGTAAGCTTTAATTTAATTTGAATTTAACCTAATTTAAATAAATTAAATTTAAAATGATGCTCCATTTTTTATGCTTATTGCTGGAGTAAAAAAATTTATGCAGGTATCAAAACACTGTAGCAGGCATTAAAGAGTGATTTGATGCTGTTTTTTGATGTTGTCTGCTGGAAATGCTCTAACATAATAAGTTTGATAA